>CAWUFW010001060.1:1200000-1907500 GCA_963921515.1 Calotriton arnoldi | reverse complement strand
TCCGTCATAAACATGCAACAAAGAAGGTTTGCCGAGCCCGGTTTAGAAACTGCTCCAGATATTTTATTCAACTCTGCAAAAACAAACCCTACGCGTTTCGGCTTTTATAAGCCTTGATCACAGGTGGGTGACATTACGACGTGATTGCAAGTGCTCCAAAAATCAAAAGTCATGTCATATACACACATACATTTCTTTATTCGGCACAGAGCCATGAAAGTACATAAAAAACATGATTTGATTCAAATTTGGTACAATTGATCAAATTATGGGCCATAGTATGGATGCCCCGGAAACACAGACTGCAAAATCTTACTGCAGCCAGATCACCAGTACAGTGCTTATGGTATGGGATACAGTTCCCCTCAAACATGCCATCACATCCCCCTTAATCCCTATTCTTGATAACCCAGACTTCCCACCAGCACTAGGATTTAACTCCCATCCAAAGTGGTTAGCAGGCGACTGTCAAATGATAGCAGACATTTTCTTAAATGGAGATATTAGATCCTTCATGTACAGTAAAAAAAACATACAACCCCCAGGAACAATAAGGATTATGATACCAACTGACACACTGCTGGGTCCTACAGCCACAAATAAATGAGGCTGCAAAACAACCGCTCACACAAGGGACAAGCTTCTTACTACATATCACAGAACCAAGGGATGGATATCGGGCATCCACAAATACTTAAGCTCCTCACCAACATAAGAGCCCTGGACCTACATGTGCAGATGGTCCAATGCATTGCAGAGTGACATCCCTATTAGACACTGGGAGATGCTTTGGGGAGATCTATATAGATACAATCTATCTGTGAGTCACAGGAAGTTGGCAATAAAGGTTGGTAACTTGCTCGACAAGTTACAGAAAATGCTCCCATACAAAACCACAAATGAAAATTGGAGGGGATGTGGCCTGGAAGGTACCCCTGCAGCATGTCTGGTGGAGTTTCTCCAAGATGCATTGTTTTTGGAAAGAAGCTCTGGCAGCTATAAAGGAAACAACAGCTGTTCCAATACCAGCTAAACCAGAAGTAACAGTACTGGGGTTGCACCCAACCTGGGAGGGGGAATCCTACCCATTTAGCAATTGACTTGCCAACTTTTGCTGATAGCGACAATGACTATTACCAAATACTGGAAGCAGCCTGTAAACTCAACCTGCCCACATGGTGTTGGCACATTTGGGAAACCATGGCCTTGGAAAAACTACTTGCCCACATGGACAAGAACAGAGACAACCTTATAAAAAAAGGTGGCAACCAGTGCTGTTGAATATGGAGAATGAGCGAGAATTGGCATCCCCGCCGAGATTGTAAGTGCTAAGATTGTGCAATGGCCAAATCCACAACAATGACTAGAGTCCGTCTGGGGAAAGACAGGACTACAAATATATTTGTAAAACCATTCTTTTTCTTCTTACCGTGTAACATCTGAAGTACAGGGCATCCTGGACTAGAGGTGTCGACGGTGAGGGGGCTATTACCCGTTGTAATTATACTGTACGAGCTGCAACTTTATTGATACTGTGTTGACACTTATGAAAATGTAATCAAATGTATTTAAAAAAATATTACAGAGTCCACTCTAAACTGTCAAACATTTCTCCCTTAAAATCTCCAAAACTCTATTCAACCCAATTTCAGGCTATTGTTTAGCATTTCTTTCTACCAAAATGTCATTCTCAAAGCTAGGAAAGCCAGCAAATCTCTTAAAAGCTGGTGCAACATTTTCTAAATTCTGATGTAGTAACCAAGGGCCAAATGGCACCACGCAGAAACTGAACGATACTTCTATTGTGAAGGTAGTCGGATCCCTAGACTCATGATGCAGTCCTACCTGATATTAAGCTGAGAAAAAGTCCAGCATGATAAAGGTACCTGCATTCCCCAAAAGAATGCCCATTTCACCTACATTAGATAACTGATATCTATTTTCAATCTCACACCATAGTTTAAAAAAAATGTCTATTTTATACAGATTATCCATCTTTTTAAAAACTGCGACCATAAATTTCACACAGCTGCTTATTAGAATGCCTTCTGTACTATTAAAACCAGAAGAAATTGCAGCTTTAAAAGATTGTGTATTCAGTCATCAAAAAACTGGCGCTAGACACATTTTGTGTTCAAATTAGACTGGACAGCAGCATATAATGCAAGCTAATTTCAAATTTTTGTATTTGCAAAATCTGCAGGTGGTATTTTGCCTTGTGTCTTCAGAATTGCACGACCTCTCTTACTTCAAATAGTCAAATGAAGTAGATATTGGATTCTGGTCTCCCACAAAATAGCAAGTTTATGGTGTAGTTGGAATTTAAGGTCTTTTTTTTCAAAATGGATAGATGATTACCTTTCTCAGTATTTGCTTAAAGTGCTGTATGAGATTTGCTCCCATGGAGGTGCCATCTTAAACTCTTGTAGGAGAGGTTCAATAGGAGTATTGTTTAAGTAGTTTGGCAGATGAAATTTCTTGCAAAGGAATGTTCTGAATGAATTTGAATAGGCACATTTGAATTTAAACCAATACTTTAATAAAGCCACATCTTGGTAACGCGTCCAATAACATTAGGCGACTCTTTCATGTCATGGACCAGGAATCGCTGCGCTATCCACATGTGGCATGCCTCAAATTGGGCCTCAAGAAGGCCTCTGATTCCCTGTGCTGGGATTACCTTTTCGACGTCCTATGAACGGCAGGGTTGGGCCCACGCCTCTTAGCGTCCACAAAACATCTATACACTAACTCGACTTCTTGCTGTTTAATCTCTACCCCCCCCACTTCTCAATCAGTTGAGGGACACAGGAGGGCTGCCCCCTCTCCCCAATCCTTCTTCGCCTAGAGGGTAGGCAATGGGACATCCCCCTTGGCGGGGCCATACATGCTGTATCTCTCTATGCGGACAACGTACTATTATACCGCATGCAATGCGGCAGCAGATGTGGCTTCAATCTCAGCAACATTCCGGGTCTTTGAGGAGGTAGCCACCCTCCAAGTAAACTGGGGGAAATTGTGCGTCTTCCCATTCCGCGGCACCGGGCTGCCAAAAGACCTATCTAGGCGGCTCGCCACTAACGTGGAAGACAGCGCCAGTGCACTACTTGGGTATCAGATTATACCACTCTCAACAGGATCTGTTCGAAGGCAGCCTACAACGGGCTTTCACAGCCCTTAAGTCCCAAATGCACTTTTGGCAAAGTAGCCCTTTTCAAAATGATAATACTTCCCCAGCTACTATATTACTTTGCTAATGTACCGGTACTCCCCCCACCAATGATTCTTCTGAGACTTGGACCAGCTACTGGGGGACCTGTTATGGGATGTGGAAGGCGACGAGTGGCCCTCAACAAGTTCTAGCGTCATCCTTTGAATCCTACTACCTCGCGGCGCAACTCCAATGGGTGTCCCAACGGCTGGCAGGAGTTAACCTGTACAAAAAAAGCACGGGGGAAGGCTCCCTTCCCCAGCACATTACACCAGCTTCTACACCCTACCATGAAAAGGCATCTATCCTGGTCCCGCCATGCGTGGGTCGGTAGGAAGTGTCTGACCAGGGTTTCCGACTTGACGAAACACATACTTCCCTACAATTCCCCTCCATGGCCTTCCGTGAACCTTGGGCCGTTCACAGCAGACCAACTGGCAGAATGGCACAATGGTTCCCTGGACTCGGTAGGTAGCCTCTTTCATGACACCCAGCTTCTCCCGTTTGACTAACTAAAGAAAGATCATGACATTCCACCAGGCCAATTTCTCCTGTATGTACAACTGATGGTGACATTTCGGTCACAGTGAGGCACGATAGATAATGAACCACCTACCCACGCAGTGATACACGCATTATATATCAAGGGGGTAGGGCACCACCAATATCATGTCTATACAAGCCATCAGGAAGCATACTGGGACCGCACTGACACACCTATGCCACCTCTGGGAGGAAGATTTGGCAAGACCACCCACACAACACTGAATGGTTCAGAGCATTAGAATCCTCCCATATCATTTCTAGAAACGTACGATTTAAAAACATTCAATTCATGATCCTACATAGGGCATATCTTACACCTTCCTGGCTAAATCGTGTGTTCCCAGCGGCCTATCTCACCTGCCCCAGATGCCACGCTCAGATGGCCGAACTTCAACACAAGCTCTGGTCGTGCCCTACCATCACCAGTTACTGGCAGGCCGTACACACTACACTAGCCACTGTCACCAAACAAATAACATTAAACACCTGGGAGGCTACAGCCCTGAGTATCTTCCACAGCGGGAAAAACCACAAGGTGCAGGCACGCTTTGCCAACCTTGGCCTCCTATTGGCTAAACACCTACTGACCCTTCACTTCAACACCCTCCCACCCTATCCCAATGGCACATGGCATTTCTTCGACAGAAAGTTCTGCATTGCACTGGGAGGAGGCTAGGCGAATCTGCAGACAACCCACAGCAGCCACCTGGGACACCATGCTCACAGAGTTCAAGGAACTAGTGGATGGAGACCCCCTCCCGCCCCCACATGCTTAGCCCTCTCATTTCTCCAGCTTTCAGAGACACAGTTAACACCAGGAGATCCCCCGACACGGATCCCATGAAACCTCCCAGGTCCCCCCACATCTGTAGGACACCCTTCCTATGCCCCCGCGCCTTCTGGCTTCCTGGGTTAGAGCGGGCTGAAGGATGAAACGCCAGGTGACCGACTCCTCATTCAAACCCCACCCCACTTCGTGCCCTCTAGTCTACATATATGTCCCATCTCTTTGACATTATTTCAACGCTCCCGCTCGTGTTTCCCCTGTTACTTCCTTAACTCCTAATTTCTCCCTGATTTCTTGTTCTCCCCCATAATTTGAAAGAGGTTTCCTCTACCCCATTTTACCAACTTTATTTTGCCTTAGCAGGACCCTCAAACTAATTGCGTTTGACTAGGGCACAAAAAACCCACACACAACGACACACAATGTAGCACATACCTCGTATTGAGCCATCACAACCTCATTTGGTCTAAAATACTGCCTTCTCACCTATTTTTGTCAGTAGACTACTCCATTGTTGTGTAACCGACTCTGAATGCTTTAGGTATATTGTAACCTGCTTGTAACCAGACTGTTGGTCCCTGTTTGCTCCTCCTTTAATTGCATTATACACGTAAGGGTTGTAAACCATAAAAACCTCAATAAAAATTATTTACCCAAAAAAAAAATAAAGCCTCTTTTTGTGCAAATGATTGATTGACTATATTAAATTCTAGTCGAATTTGATCCTGGCTGGTTGATTGAGGAAGCAGGAAGACTGGTCTATACAGCTTACTCTGGGGCTTATTTAGAGGGACAGGCAGGTACGATGCAACGAGATGGGTTGCGAATCCATTGAAAATGAAGTGAGGGATGCAGAAGGGAGGCAGACCCCACGCAAAACACTCCTGGCCAACCCCGGGATCGGCAAGCAGAGTCAGAACAGCGACTCCCCAGGCCCAACACTGAGAGAAGCAGGTAACACAAGGAAAGAGTGGTCAAAGAGAATACGACGGGGATCCAGATACAAGAGGTCTCCTCCACCATCACACATAAAAGACAAGTAAGTGTGGTGTTGGGGTGGAAGAAGGTGAATGCCATTGATTCTAAACCATGCATGGTGAAGTGGGGAATCCATCGGGTCAGTCAGTGAAAAATCACCAACTGGCGTCTGGCGCCTTCCCAAAAGTTTGGAATCCATGGATATTGGATAATGGCTGAGCAGACTTTGACCTCGTCCAGGGGAGAGAGAGAGAACAAGCTTCTCTACGGGTAGAGGTGACAGTAGCGGAACCCCTGGGAAGAGAGGAATAGAAGGCATTCATACCTGGACAAGAAGAACAAATGAATTGAAAAGTAGGAAGTAAGGAGCCAGGTCTTACTCGCGGTAAGACTCGCTGGAATCAGTCCTCATGTATCCATAGTTAGGCGAATAAAGTATCTCAGTACACCTCTTGGTCTCACCAGATCTAATGGGACCAGTCTGGTCTCCTGGCCTGAATGGAGCAGTGAATTGGCGACTTCACACTCCTAAGTAAAGAATTTACAGATAAAGGACACTGTACACCGCTGCAACGACACAAATAAGATGGAGCGGGGTGTTATCGGTACCCGATAAATTAGGGGACAGGAACAGCATGCACTCAAAAGTAGAATCCCGCTGATGTGAGATACAAAGGAGGACCCCCTCAACACGAAAAGTACAAAAGAGATGCCCCTGAAAAGGTGATGCCTTATGCACTGCAGAGTAAATAGAAAGTGGCAAGGAGGAAGGGACACAAAGCAACAGGGACAGAGGAACAGAGGGGTCACACTGCCCTGGCATTAGACAGAGGCAAGAACGGGTCCAAAATGGGGGAAGGACAGACCCCCAAAGAGCATCACGCATTGATCACTACACTGGAGGAGCAAGAACAGACAAGGAAATTGGAGCAAACGTGACACCCAGGAACCAGCACACTCCGGTGACCCGATGGGCCCACAAATTTTGGCAGCAACAGAACAATCGAAAGAGGCAATGGAACAGAAAATGTACACTATTGCTGTGAAGGTGAAGCCACTCAGGGCAGTTGTCTGAAAGGCCAAGCAATGTTCATGTGAAACAGAGAATGCAGTAAAACACCTGATAAGACGGCAGACCTCCGGCTCAAGCTTCCCCCGGTCTCAGATCTGGCCAGAATCCTGGAGGATAAAGCTGAAGGCAGGTCATAACAGAATAATCTCAGTTCTGAAGGACTCCCTGAGACAATAGAGGGCGAGAACACAGATCTTTTTTATAGAGAAATGTATAAACTACACACTAAGGCCAGAAACACTGTCTTCCATTTTCATAGTAGAGAAGGCACACAGAGCCCTTGCTCCACCACCACTGCCGGAAACCTCTTCAAGCAGTCTCATAACTAAATTCCTCAATTATCATGACCAAGAAGTCATACTGCGCACAACGAGGAAGAAGTGCGACCCGGTGTATGACTCTCAACCATCAGGGTATTCCCAGACTATATCCAAAAGGTCAAGAAACTAAGGATATTGTTTGTGCAGGTGAGGCCGAAATTAGGAGAGAAGAAATTAAAGTATATGCTCTTATTCCCAGCCAAACTGAGTCATCCTCAATGGCAAGTCACACTTCTTCACCACACCCAAAGAGGTCTGGGAATGGCTGGAAATGGACAATGCCTCAGGGGGGGCACCGAAGATCCGGGACACAGCGAGGTCCCGAGGGATCTTGCCGCAATCTAGCAGATCTACAAACAGCCAACAGAGGAAGATGCTCTTGAAGGGGAAGGTTCCATGAGTAGTGGTACAATAAAACAGCACCCTTGGCTTAGAAGGATAATCAGACTGGGGATACACAGGAAGTCAGTGGGCAAACTTGCAGAAGGGTCTCCGGAACAACAAGGAACTCAACGTGGTCTAAAGAGTGAATTACATCCAAGACTATTCAAGTCACCAGCACCATGGTAGCCGAGCTAGACATGTGCAAGCTGTTGGACATAGTGCCTCACGTCCAATAAGCATTGTAAACGAACTGGTTCGGAGTGATTATACAACAAAGGGGACTCTGAATATGAAAAGACATAGTTTTGTTTTCTTTGAAAACATTCTGTACTCTTTAAGACACTACGCAAGGGTAATGTTAGTTAACTGGAATAGGCTCAAATGACAAATAAGGGGCTGTGTTACGGAGCACTAGAAAGGATGAGAGTTCTCCAATCTAGAGTCACACAAGAGAGAAAATGGCAGAGACTGCAACAGTCCTAGAAACACAGTATTAAAAAAAGAGTCGCTGTAGGGTGGTTTCTTCATCATGGTAAGCGCCACTATTCCAGCTGGCTTGGTGTGAGGGACTGCATAGTGTATGGAAGTTAGCATAGGATATGGTGCCTCACACGCACAGATGAACAGAAGGAGTTTTAAAAACGTCTTTGTTATCACTCAAGGGCTAGAGAATGGGAAGACACCATGTATTTTCTTTTTAGAGTGTTTACCCAGACGGAGAGGGGTAAGAGAAGAGTTTTTCATGTAAGCACATTCTCAGACGCAGGCACTCTATTGACAGAATAACGTGGTGGGGGTACACGTCATCCCAGGAGGATGAAGAAGGTGGCAAGAGTAAAGGGATTATCCCCCTGGGAGGGCAGTCCTCGCAAGAATATTTGTACCATACATGCACATAATGACAGCCAGGACTGTTCCCAAGGCTAAAACAATACAAATGGCCACATGGACTCTGAGGGGGCTTAACAGATATGTAAAGAATTATCATACACAGTCACAACTGAGGAGATATGTGGTGGGAATTGCTTTTCTTCAAGAGACACACCTAACAGATGCAGTAGAGAGCATGGTAAAAATAAAATAGAGGGGACAATTGCACTCCTCAACATATTCTGCACACTCAAGGGGTGTATTAATATGGATTGCACCTGGGCTACTCTTCAGGCTTGGTTACTCCCAGGCTGATATAGAAAGTAAATATATAATAGTGCACAGATGAGGTTGAAATATGTCTGCTAAACTCATATGCCCCCAATACAAATGACAAGATGACTTTTGGTCTATTGCTTCCCTACATTGATATACCAATAGTTAGGGTGGGCAACTTCAACTGTGTCTTGGACTGTGGGGCCTGTACCAACACCCACCAAGACTTCATACAAAACCTGCGATGTCTAGTGCCCTCTCTGAAATTATGGACAGGGCAGGTTAGGTTGATATGCGTCAGAATACGTAAAATACATGTGTAAACCTCGGCACTCTAAATCAATTCAAATGTTAATTCATAAAGTTGTTTGGCAAAGACAAATTCAAAATATCGGCAAGAAGTCAATTCAATTTCTACTGTGTCAATTTTAATATCTAAAAGTCACCAAATCTTGAATTACAGATTTCAAATTTACAGCATAGTGACAATATAATTGGGAATAGACAGCTTGATGCAACAATCCTCCTTTTTGGGCGTTGAACCGGCAGCCGACACGTGTTTTCTTATGCATAAGAAAATTGGGAGAACGACGTCGCGAGCCGATACTAAAAATGAAGGGCATATTATAGCCCATGAACTTGCGACGGTTTAAAATTAAATAGCAATCATTGGACTGTACATATACATTACGTGACATGTTCTTCCGTTTCAACAGAGGACTTTTACATATCTAGAATTTAACAAGAAAAGATGACTGTTACATCAGAGATCTGGACACCCTCACGTACATTGTGAGCGCCATCTATGGGATCCAATGACTGAAGCCTTGAAAAAGTTTCAAAGAAACGAAACACGTGTCAGCTGTCAGGCCAAAATAGAGGAGAGGGACAGGGATTACCTCCCTCTCCAGACTTTTTCTTTTCTAAAGCAACCCCAGAACAGAGAGAGGTTCTCATTAATTCTATACATATTAGTCCATGCTAAGGTGATCCTCGTCCTTCCTTTTTAGTTGAAGAGGTTGCTCTGCCCCCTCTCTTGTAATTACTGCTATCTGTAGTAACTCTTTAGTGAATGTGACATTCAAATCCTGCTTAAAGAGTGCACAGGTTTATCCCTTGAATAAAAAAAGCACATTGGAGTCCTGCACATCCAACAAGTTTTCAACCAATAGTGGAGACACAGTTTGTCATGAATAATTTTCAGAAAGTTGTGAAGAGCAGCTCTAGAGGAAAAATGCTATTGTGGGAGACCTAGAATTGGGATTTCTTCCCAGCTGCAGTGCAGAGGACTGCTTTAATTTAACATTTCAGAGCAAGAATAGGCAGTAATGTTAGTGGTGCTTATTACTTGCTCATTTATCTGCATTGTGCATCTGGTATATACCATGATTTTCTTGAGTGGTTTACATTATTTCTTGCAAACAAGTACTATCAGAAGGTGGATGGGTTTGCACTGTGGAATCTGTTTATGGAGAGCTACAAGGTTCTTACGTAAACCTTGTGCTTTTAACAACTGTATGAAGCCACTACATTATCTTTTGGTGGTAAGGACTTTATGTTTATGCTGACGAAATCCTGCTGGTTCTTCCCATTAGTGGAGTTGCTGATGTGGAGCTTGCCACCCTCTTTAGTTTGATGGAAGTAATATATGCCTGAATGTAAGACAACTGGCTTGCTCTTGATGGCAACAAAAGAGAGCTCATGTTGATTGGTTCTAAAGCTATGGTCAAAAACGATGAAGTGAACATCTAATGGGAACAGATAATCCCTCATTAAAATTCTTGGGTTCCATCTCAAGCTAAAAAATGTATCTAGTAGCCTATGTCTATGAAGTAAAATTGTCTATGGCTTCAATGTCTCTAGAGAAATGTCCTTTCAGCAAATCTGGTATTTACCCCTGGAATGAGGATATTCAAGCCGAATACTTCTTCATTAAGTAATAGACACATTTGCTGCTTCAGCGGCAAGGGGAGAAGTCATCCTTCAATTTCTACGCTGAATTAAAAGAGCTAGTGGGCTGAGCATAGAGTTTCCAAGTGTTCACAAGACTGCCACTGGCGGGTGACCAGTTTCATTCTGTACAAAAGTCTCACGTACAGGGTACATGGATTTAATGTAAATATTCTTCCAAGTATAGATAGTAAGCAGGGATTGCAAAATGTATACAACCAATTCCATAACAGTTATACCCATGCATGAAGACTGGTAAGATGATTAAGATGGTAAATTTCACCAAAGAAAACTACAGCAAGATTTTGTAAAGTGTCTTCTCCCCTGTGCCTGCCACCCCTCACAAAACAGAAATTGCCTATGTGGGAGATAGCATGAAAGGAGCTGATCTGATTAAATATCCTCTTGTGAGTTCTGGAGTTTCGAAAAAGGGTCACTCAGTCAGGCACTGCCTAGTGGCCCTCTGTGTAAGTGTGTGATTCAAGATATCTTGTTAGGCTTAGCTGTGCAGAACTACTGACTCCAATTGTAGATTTCCTGAAGCCCGGTGCTACTAATGTAATCTATGCTCTGGAGCCCTAAACTGCAGCCCTACCTACCCGAGACCTAGTGTGAAACTGGACATCAGAGACTCTCGTCACCCCACAATATCTGACTCGTCACAGTGTGGGGCTGTGATCAGCGAGCATCGCGGACACCACCCCCCATTAAATAACAAGATGGGAAAGGATGGGGTCAAAGAGTTCTGTCAGTATGTGACGTAGTGCCACCTGAGTGAGCCACCTCTGTAGATTCTCAAGGTCCCATGCTTTTTTGAGATGTCCAAAACTTTGCAGCTGTAGACATTGAAGTGATGACAACAATAAAGTAATGTGAACACACACACAAACGGAACACACATGGCATGCATGCGAGTGTGTGTGTGTGTGTTGAAACCACAGGTGGAGCAGGATACAATTTTTGGACACCAATATATCTGAAGCCTCATGGCATCATATGCATCGAGTGATCAGTCTTCTGCCATGATTCCTCACTCATGGTAGTTCTTTATCTGATCCATTTTGCGTAGTGGCTATTGGCTAACATTATTTTCATACCACTGTAGTAAATTATGTATCTTGAGAAGGCAGTGTCAAAAGGTAAGTATTTTCTGACTCGCGCACATTCTTGCTCCTTTTGTGCGTTTATGAGGTTATTTTAATTACACACTTGTATCTTGCGCTGGCTCTTTCACATTTACAACATTGTACCTCTGTTCTGGTGTGAGCAGCCACAACATCTTTTAAGTGCTTCATTATTAACATATGTTCGCAATTATTTACAAGGCATACTTTTATGTATAATTGTTTTTATAATGCTTGAGAATTTTTAATGCGTGACATCCCCACATTTTCACTGCCCAAGTTATAAAAATGCATCATGCATTGCAAACTGGCCTGATATCAGGCATGAATGTAACAACTAAGACAAAGTTGCATCTCGGAGAAAGGTAAAGTAACGCTCACATGATGCCTGGTCTGCAAGCAAAGTGATACCAAAGCACGTCTAGACCCCACTTCCGCTGTGGCGAGGAGTGATTTTATTCTAGACGTGCATATTAAAATGTCAACAAACATTGACAAAGCCTATAAGTTTGGCTTTTGGATAGTGCATGCAAATAGAAACACAAACCATTCAGGCACACAAACAGAGCAAGCGCATAGGCCAACGCACATGCTTGCACACATTCGGGGACCAATACACAAACTTTAACACTTAAAAGGCATCAATTCCAGTCATCCTAAATAAACCTTGAAGCAAGGAGCATACAGTGATATGCAACAGGGAAGCACAGAGGTGCACACTAGTTGAGCAGGAGATTACTGGTCCCTGGGGATGGTGTACAGTTCATAGACACAGCCATGCTGCAGGCATGGTCGTTATTGCTTGCCACACCATTAAAGTACTGCCATATTTCATGAGTAAACTGCCTGCACAGCCTTTGGCTTTTAAGCAAAAACGGAGCTGCACGAAGCGCAAAATGGCAGCATTTAAAAAATATTTCCCAAGGAGAAAGCCTGTCTCATTTTTAAGCAAGCATGCTCAATTAAATGTTCATTTATCCAGTACCTGCAGCACGGGTGATGCATTTTCCTCCAAAATATACTGTTTTCGAATGGAGTAGAACATTGCACATTCTTTACTCAAGCTTTCAAAACACTCTTTTTCATCATCCCAGTTTACCTGAAAGACAATTAATTTGTAATCGTTGCATGAGCATTCACAAAGCAGCTGTTAATGCAAACATGGTAATAAGAAAGTTGCTAAAAGCATGATAATATGATGCGGTGGATGTAGAGTACCCGTACTTTAATGAATGCCATTACGGCATTAGTTTAGATGCTCTTTTAATCCACTAAACAAGACAAAACATACATTTCAAGGTGCTCTGAAAAAAAACTCTAAGAAGTAAAAAACAGATAGTGAACAAAAAACGCAATGTTGTCTCAAAGCACCGAAAAATAATAGTTAACATCTTTAGAAGCACATCATTAATGAAAGAAAGCACACATGACATATCTGAAACCTCATAAAAGTATGCTGTCGTCTTCATTTTAGCCCACACACCTTCGGCATGTTAAAAACTCAACACACGGAGCGCGCGGCATCGCGATCCAAGATGGCCGCTCGGCACTGAAGCTCCGCGGCTCACCGGACCTCGTCTGAATTTTAGTGCGGATTCAGCGCTTCTCTGCACGCAATGAAGCCGAATTCCTAAACCGGATTCCCAGCGCTCCTGGAGAATGTGTTTTTTCTCTTTTGTTGTTGCCTGGGTGAGGAGAAACATGCAGGTGACTTGCATAGTCTTTTAACGGCCGCCATTTTGTTTTTCTTCCTGCCGTTTTTTCTCCTCAGCTCCTCCTCATACTCTGCGCATTTTAGACCCAAACCAACTTCTTTTGCTCTTGCTGGCATACTTTAGTTATATGCTTTGGGGGAACCAGCTCTTTCAATTGGAGGCAATGCATTGTTCAGAGGGTGCAGCTTGCCACTTACTTCAGCTTGGAGAAATGAAGCTTTTGTCCAGGTAAACTTAATTGCGGTTTGACGGCCGCCATTGGTTTTTCTCCTCACAGACTTTTCTAGCATGTTTTTTTAATGCTTTTTCCTATGTGCTGCCCGTTCTGCCTTGGGTGACAGCTATTTTTGGGGAATAATCTCCCTTTTTCATACACTGTCACCTTCATTCTGGGTGGCGCTCTTCTTCCTTCACGCTCCTGCTTTACCATCCTATGGGTCGAGGCAGGCGTCTCTTGCAACATTCCAAGTTGGTAGCAAAGCCTCCGTCCGCCTCTGGAACCAGTACCTCTACATCTAATAAGTTTTCCTGTTTATCTTTATTACCATCACACGGTGACTGCCTCAACTTTACAGGAAATACTACCACCATGTCGTCGAAAGGGCCATTGCCCTCCACCACAGGCAAGAGGCTTAAGCAGGATCCTCCTTCTCCCCCTAAATCTTCTTCTCCGGTCTCCTTGGACATGGTTTGGGAAGAATTGCGCGCTCACCGTCCATTCATTGAAGAAACTAATTCCCGTTTGCAAATGTTGGACGATAAATGGTCTTCCATGGACTCCCGTATCACTGTGGTGGAACATCAACTTGATGATGTACAGGTCTTGTCTGCCAAGTTATCCTCGTTGGAGTTGGAAGTCTCACAGCTGAAAAAAGCGTCCGAAGATTTGGAAAACAGAAATCGCCGTAACAATTTGCGTATTTATGGACTTCCTGAGAGTCTTGAAGGTGATGACCCCATCGCATACTTTACATCTTTTTTGCCTCCGTTTTTGGACCTCCCTACAACCACCAAACTGAACATTCAACGTGCTCATAGACTGGGTCCCCGACTTTCTTCGTCATCTGCACCCTCCAAGCCTCGTGGTATAATTATCTTATTTTTGCAATTCACTGACCTTTTGTTGGTACTCAATGCAGCTAAATCCAAAAAGAATCTCTCCTGGCATGGTACCAAGGTATTCATCTCCCAAGATGTCTCTTCACTAACTGCTAAACGTCGTAAAGAGTTTCTGGATCTCCGTCCTCCTCTTCGTTCCCTAGGTGCACGATATGGCCTATTTCATCCGTGTCTCTTCAAAGTCACCTTTCTCAACAAGACTTCCACTTTTGGGGATCCAGCTGACCTTCGCAGATTTATTCAATCTCACTCTACCACATCAATGGAGATGTCTTCCTCATCCTCTGGCTCTTGACTTTTGTATTTCACCTTTGCTGTATTATCTCATTGAAGTTGTTGTTTTATTTCCTCTTTTTTGAACTCATTTACTATCTCTGGCTTTGATTTAATTTAATCCACTGTTTCCTTCGCAGATATATTGTTGTTATTTTCGTCTTCTCCATGTCTTTACCTCATTCTCTTCTTCTTATTTGGCATTTTGTTGTAATTTTTTATCTTCGCGTTTGATTCAATCTAGGTTTATTTGTTTCCTTTGCAGATTTATTGTATGTCTCCAAGCTCTATTCGTGTTCCATGTTCCCTCTCCTGCTTTTATTCATTTTATGGATGTCCAGGTGTGCCGTGTTGCCCTTGTTGGGTGTGCTGTCTTCGTTGTCCCTTGCCGCCTCTCATTCTTTTCCTTTGTTTCTTTAAGGTACGTATTACAGTCGTCATTTTGACATGAACTGTCTTCTCTTACTCTTATTCCTTCTTCCCCTCCTTAACTCCTTTATTCCTCCCCTTTTTTTCTTCTGCTCTTACATTCCTCCGTTCTCTATTGGTTTTTCTATTTCCTTCTTTCTCTATTCATTTCTCGCTTGCTTCACTTTTTCACTATTACATCTTTTATTCTTTAGGTTATATCTCTGTGTAACTTGTAAGTTTGAAGGTAGTAGTTATTGCATCTTTGTTAATATTGCATGTTTTGTTTTTGTTGATGATTTCTATGTATTTTTAACGGTTTTACTTTCAGAGTAATTTCCTGGAATGTGAAAGGTTTCATTAACCCTATTAAGAGACAGAAAATTCTATCTCATCTTGCCTCGTATAACCCTGACTTGGTCCTTCTACAAGAGACCCATTTAACAGAAATTGAGGCATTAAAATTGAAGAGAGGTTGGGTGGGATCAGTTTTATTCTCTCCTACTTCAAATAAGAAAAATGGGGTCATAATTTTATGCCATAAGAAATTGAATTGTAAACTTATTTCACAAGAAATTGATACAGAAGGTAGATGGTTATTAGCTAAGCTGTTAATTAATAATATTTCTTTGACTGTTTTTAACGTTTATGGACCCACTCATCCTGATTGCGCCTTTTGGCCTCTGATCACACAAAAATGTATTCAATTTAGAGATGATTGTTTTATTTTAGGAGGTGATTGTAACCAAGTTGTAGACCCTTTCATGACCGCCAATCACAAACACGCTTTATTCCGCATAAATCTCATACACATTTCCTTGACACAATTTCCCAATCACATCTTGTTGACTCTTGGAGACTTACTCATCCTGACTCTCTGACTTTTCTTTCTTCTCTCCCCCTCATAATTCCCTCTCTCGCCTAGACTATATTTTCTCTCCCAATCTTTATCCCAAAATTTGGTATCCTCCTCTATTGAACCTATTGTTATCTCTGATCATGCCCCAATTATAACTGACCTTGATTTCCTTCCACCACATCCCAGGTCCTCCCGTTGGCGTTTCAACAATTCTCTTCTACTTGACCCTCTTTTCTCTTCTTCTTTCATCAACTTTACTAATGAATTTTTTGATCTAAATACTGATCCTAATTCCTCCCCCTACATACTTTGGGACTCCTTTAAAGCCACTGCAAGAGGCTTCATTATAGACTTCGCCTAAAAAAAAAAAGAAACGTTTCCTCCAGCAACATAAAGATACCCTAGCCCATATTAAAGCTTTAGAACACAAATTCTATACTTCATCAGATGACGCAGTCCTGCCAGCTCTCATTCGCGCTAAATTGACATTCAATAAAACCTCGACTGACAACGCATCTTCCATGCTTCTCCGTAGCAGTGCTCGTTACTACGGAGGCCGCAACAAAGTTGGGAAACTTTTAGCAAATTATCTTAAATCCCGTAAAGACCGTACACTGATTGACTCTATATATTCTTCGGACGGCTCTCTTCTTCATAAAGATCAAGATATTCTTAATGAATTTAAGTTGTTCTATAAAGATCTTTATACCCCTGGGTCCCCTCCTTCTAGTTCCCTCATTCAATCCTACCTTGACAATTTACCACTCCCTTCCACCTCCCATCTTAACTTTTCTAATCTTGAGGTTGACCTCTCCCTCAATGAGCTATCCTCCGCTCTATCCACTTTAAAGAAAGGGAAAACTCCTGGCCCAGATGGTTTTTCAGTTGAATTTTATTTGCATTTTTGCAAATTACTCCTTCCTAAACTCTTAACTCTTTTCCATTCCTTCTTTCTCTCTGGTAAAACAGAAGGCACTTTTCAAGAAGCCATAATTTGTCTTATCCATAAAGAAGGGCGAGATCCTATGTTTTGTAAAAACTATAGACCGATTTCCTTGGTCAACGTTGATTATAAACTTTTTGCCAAGACACTTGCTTTACGTTTAGATCCTCTTTTACCTCATTTAGTTGGCAAGGAGCAATGTGGTTTTGTCAAAGGCAGGTTAACCTCGGATAACTCTCGTCTCTTTCTTAATGTCTTAAACAAAGTCCCTTCCTCTCCACATCCTTAGCGGCAATTTCTGTTGATGCCGAAAATGCATTTGATAGAGTAGACTGGTCCTTTTATTTGCTTCATTGAAGTGGCATGGTTTTGGCCCCAAATTTACCTCTCTTATATCTTTATTATATTCTGCCCCCAGAGCTTCAGTATTAGTTAACGGCGGTGTCTCATCCTATTTTCGCCTCCATCGTGGTGTCCGTCAAGGTTGCCCTCTCTCTCCTCTTCTCTTTGTTCTTGCACCTTTTTTATCCTCAATTCGTAATAAAGTCTCTATTTCTGGTTTTTTGTATGGTGATCAACATTTAAAATTCTCTGCTTACGCAGATGACATCCTACTTTTCATTTCTGATCCTGAAAAATCCATTCCCCCTTTATTACAGGAAATCACTTCTTTTTCCCTTGTCTCTGGATATAAAATCAACTCTGATAAAACAGAAATTCTCCCTCTCACTAAATTTTGCCTTCCACACTCCTTTTCCTCCACTGGGTTTACATGGAATAGCTCTAAAATCAAATATTTAGGTATATGGTTCTCCAACTCTATCGCCTCCTCTATTAAATTAAACATGTCTACGATCCTGTCTCGTATTGACAAATTACTCTCCTCTTGAAATCCTCTTTTTCTTTCGTGGTGGGGCCGGTTAGACTCAATTAAAATGATGATTACTCCTATTTTGATTTATACTCTTTCTATGCTTCCTGTCCACATTCCCGCATGTTATTTTAAACAAATTGACTCTCGCCTTTCTAAATTTCTTTGGCATAGTAAAAATCCAGAATCTCTCTTTCCTCTCTTCGTAAGACTAAATCTAATGGAGGTGTAAATTTCCTAATTTTCGCTTGTATCACAAGTCATTTTGTCTTCGCCAGGCCTCCAAATGGCTTCTTTCTGATCTCTCTCCCTTTAACCCCTTGAGGCTTTCCATTGAGCGCACCTTATTATTACCTTTCTCTTTAAAAGAAATTTTAGCCTTTTCTGCCAAAACATCTCTTACCTCCCCCCCTTTGTTTAATCACACTTGCTCCCTATTGAAACCTTTGATACATTCCAAACCTATCTCTAGAGAATCCTTTTTAGATTATCCTGTTTGGCATAATTCTCTTATCACTATTAATGGCAGATCCATCTTTTGGAGCCCTTGGAGATCAAGGGGCATAATGTGGGTCAAAGATCTTTTGACGGTCTATCTCCTTGTCTATTTCCCCAATTTCAAACCACTTTTCAATGCCCTCGCTCCTTCCTACAGAAATTTACCACTTTAATGACGGTCATTCTTGATGTTTTCTATTCTCTCCCAACATCACCTCTTCCCCCTGTCCCTAACTCTCTTCTCAAGATTCTTCTCTTGCTCCCTAAAGCCTCTCCTATTTATAAATATTTTTCAGCTCCTAATCCAGAACGTATTAAAACTAAGTTGGAACTTTCGTGGGAATCTGACCTGGGATGTGAATGGTCTATCACTTTCTGGGACAAACTCTGGTCTCGTTCTCTCAAAATCTCTCGCTCTGCTTCTCTTACTCAATCTTTGTTCTTTCTCTATCATAGACTTTACCTTACCCCCATCTCCATCGCTAAATTTTCTCACTCCACTAATACAAACTGTTGGACCTGTGGCTCCTCTAATGCTGACCTTCTTCATCTTCTCTTTCTTTGTCCTTCTGTTTCTACTTTCTGGGAGAAAGTTTGGTCCTATATCTCTCGCTTATTTAATATTTCCATTCCCTATTCCATTCCTTTTCTCTTCTCTGGAAGTCTCTCTGATTCCCTAGACCTTCTTCCTCACCAAAATGGGCTTCTTGATCTTATGCTCGCTTTAGCTTTCCAACACATCACTCTTAATTGGAAAACACTCACGAAACTTTCCATCCAACACTGGTGGAACAGTCTTTGTCACATACACCGACTTGATACTGCGTTTTCCTCCTCCTGTTCACCATTGGTTAATAGAGATCTCTTTTGGTTACCTCTTACTACTTATTTAGATAATTTAGTATTGACAAATAGTTCTTGTTTAAATGCTGAAAATTTTAAACCTCCTTGAATGTCTACTTTCTTTGTTCCTTGCCTTCTGTTGCCCTTGTTGTAATTCACTATACATATTAGCTTGATTACCACAATTTTCTTATATTCCATTGTAAGATGCAGTTTCCCTTTTTATCAATTTTTCCCTCTCCCCTTTCCCTCCCCTTATTCCTTTAAAAATTAAAATAGCTTTCTCTTCTGCCTCATGTTAACCACCTATTTGATCAGTACTTTGTATCATTGATCCCTCTTGTATTATCTATTATTCAAATAAAGCTTTCAAACTTAAAAAAATAAATAAAAAAGTCAACACACATTAGAGCACGTTTTGAAAACCTTTCAGATTTCTTTTCTTCACAATGCATCCACTGACAGCCATAACTGGCGAAAATGTGCACAGGACATGACAACACCCTAGTTAAAAACAAGAATTAGCAAAGCCAACAGGCCGCTGTTTTAAAAAAACTGTGGTATCCGCTTTGCCAGTGCTTTTTGAGAGAACGCAAGGGACGAGTAGGGTCACAGAAAGGAGATGGGGTAGAGAGCAGGGAAACACATTCACTCTCATGGAGTGCAGAATACAAAAAAATTGAGATCTGTAAAGTATGCAGTGGAAGGATTCAACTCATCCAGACCAAAAACCTAATGGGCAGGACAAACCGAAGAATAGGGAGGGAAACCATCACATCAAGAGCAGAAAACTGAGACAGACAACAAAGACATCCAATGATGAGCAATGGACTAACCCAAAGCCCACTCTAAGTAGATGTTATGTATTGGAGACAATAGGTCTGCCTACTGACAGCTGAAGTGGTTTAAAGCTGAGACCTAAAACGTAGAAAAAAAGACAGCAGTAGATGCATAAGAGAAGTTTTTTTTTTAGACCCAAAGACATACAAAAAAAATACTTGACTTGCAAAGAAAATATAAACCATTTTTATCCAGGAACTGAAGATGTCTTAACTCACCTCTGTGGCCAAACGCAGGATGAACATGGGTAACCCTTCCAAAGGAGGAACATAATTGTCAATTACCAGCGGTAATCCGGTAAGGCTTCCTCCCTGTCAAAAATGTACATGTTAATAAAGAAGGTAAAGAATATAGTACACCAGCTAGTCTGTCAGTACATCCCCATGATCCTCAAATGAAGAGCTTAAAAAGAAAAGGGGCAAATACTTGAACTATTATCTGCTATGCATGTACCCTAAACGGATACATACCTCAACACAAATGTTTACTTTAATCTTTTCATCTCAATTATTCAGTAATTCGTTTTTTATTAACTTGCTATGTAAAAGGTTTTGTATTATGTTTTACTTAATATGCCAACACAGCAGCAATATATATCACAAGTACTAGATTTCTCTTGACACCTGTGTAAATACTGTACCACAGAATTAAAAAAACAATAAAATATAACCATCTTGTCTAGGCTATTTCTCTTTTCTTTGGGGCTCAGCAGGAATGTACCACTTTGCGTTTGGCCCTGGACTACCAGTTCCTTTTAATGAGGGCTTTATGTGTGTGTTTTGTTCTCCTGAGGTTCTCTTAAGGGTATAGTCTTAGATCATTTACAGGAATTGCTAGTATCCAGTATTTTGTGTTGTTTGCATTTCTCCTGCAACCATTTTGGACGTGGTCCTAGCTCACTGTACAGCCCTGAAGTCCACAATGTATACTTGTGGGAAAAGCAGGGGATTCTTTAACCCTTCATCAACAGCTCCCAGCTTGGAGGGGGGCTTTTACTACTCAGAAAATCTCCGGACATGAAACAGGTATTGTGAGGGTGGGCCTGCTCAATTATGCTACATGAAAACGTCTATGCACTGCACACACTTTCATTTTTTTTGTAGCCAGTCAAAATTATTGAACAACTGTGACATTGACATAAAATGGTCAAACAGGTAACCAGTAACAAAGTAATCTGCTCTTTCCCCACTCACCCCCGCCCCATAACCCCCCCCCATCTTTGGAGTCACTTCTTCCTCTTATAACACAATGTAGCATGGCAGTAACTGTGTTACACTTCTACTTTTGGTGGCTTCTTGTCCATAGGGTAGATCATGGTTTAGCTCTGTGTGGGTCGGCTTTTGCCGGTCTCTGGTCCCAGTCTCTTCTTCTTCGCCAGTTATGCATCTAACACTTCACAGACATCTGTTCCATATTTTGTTGAATTTCTTGGGGCATCCTCAACCCTTATATATCTTTTGTTCTCTAGCATAGCAAACATTCATCTCTTGCTCCCAGTCACTCAATGTCGGAGTTACATTGTTGCCAAACTTGGGTGCGACTTCTCCTTTAGGCCAAAAGAAAGACCAAATTACTCAGGGGTTTCTTATATGAGGTTGCATCCGATTCACTCCCTATTCCCTAATACCAGGGATACCTGTGCATCTTTATGTAGTCCCTTAGCGTCCACTAACCTTTGTGTTACACGCTCCCAGAATCTTTGGAGTTTGGGCATTCCCTTAAAGTATTGAGGAAGGTACTCCTGTCTACAAGTGTGATGGCACATCTCATGCTTCAGGCCCTGGTGGATAGAATACTTTGCACACATCCCTCTACCTCAACTGAAATTGTTAGATCTTATTATGGTAGGGTTCAAAATCCTTCTACAGGTCCTAATTTTCTATGGAACATTTCATATTAGTTAGATGCAAGCATGGACTCAGGGCAGCCACCACGCTCATTGTTGAAATTGAGTGTTGTGCTGTAGGGTGGCAGATTACCTAAAACAGGACATCTGCTGATGACTGGCCACAGGCCATCTAAAGGCCAAAAACCCGAGAGCTAATATTAAAGGTAAGGGGGTGTATGCATGTCATTTCTTTTCATCAAATACATCAAAAAAAGGGATGGAACATTCCTGGTGATCTAGTAAGAACACGTTACCCAATATATCCAGTCAACTGACAGTTTCTGGCAATCAACATGCGGTCAAACTAACTGATGAACCACTGGAACTGCAAATGGAGTGGTTTTCCTTCTTGGTAACGACAACAGCATTATGTCTACAGAACGACACTGACGATCACCTTAAATGTTGTAGGACTGGTGCAAGAATTGTTAACACCTTAGGCAGGCAATGTGACATTTTGCCTTGCTGCACCCTTCTAATGGGACTATATTTCTTTTACAAGCACTTAGCTACCCACCAGCCAGTGGTGCCTCTGTGTTGCAGAGAATGAAACCCAGCTATGGAGTTGATGTCACACTAAGCTTTATTAATAGTGAGCAATTTGTCTAGAATAATAAAAATTATTAGCACACATAAACAAGCCAGTTTCAAAAGCCAATACATTTTTTTTTATAAATGTTTTTATTTGCATTTCTCAAACACAAAAGGAGACCAAAAAAAAAAAAAAAAAAATCGATCACGCATTTTCCTTAATACAATAGTACATATGTCAATTCGGCAGAAAGCATGCGACATATCAATGGCAAATTCGCTAAGAATCTTAAAAAAACAACAGCAATGCAGGGTTACATGAGCAAAAAACCCAGGCGTGATGGGTTACAATATGTGCCAGCTAGTACATTTCGTAAGACTAGTGCAAAAACATTTTAATCTGCGAGTTCATGGTGTAACAGCAGATAGGAACGGAGTGGTTGCCAAATGTTTTTGGATCGGGAGGCGAGGGGTATTAATGTTGTATAAACATCACTGGTGGTATCGCAGTACATCAGGTCTCTCAGCCATGCCTTCACAGTCAGGGAGTGCACCATCAACGTCAGATGACCAAAGATCGCTTCCCAGAATGCTAGGACCGGGGAGCAATTCCACGCCAAGTGGATGAAGTCAGCACGTGGCGCCGCACATTTCCGGCAGGTGTCAGGCCTGGTGAGATCCATTTTAACAAGAAGTGCGGGATGACATAGGCCCTGTGTATATATTTAAAGTGCTCCATTCTCTACTGTGGGGAACGTCCCCGTGGGCGCTACTAAGCCCCCTGGGGGGTTCTCTCGATGTTTTAGCGTTTTCGGGATCGACTTTGTAAACAAAATTTATTAAATCAATGTTGTTTTATTCATATTAATTTTTCTTCATATGAATTCGATTCAGTTATGTTTCATACAATGAATTGTTTTCATTTGTTGCTTCATTGATTGATTCACACTCCTTATGTTCCAATTACAAAGAGAAAACTTTTGGATAAAACAATTGGAAACCATGAAACCGTTTGGAATGAATTCATATGAAGAAAAATTAATATGAATAAAACAACATTGATTTAATAAATTTTGTTTACAAAGTCGATCACGAAAACGCTAAAACATCGAGAGAACCCCCCAGGGGGCTTAGTAGTGCCCACGGGGACGTTCCCCACAGTAGAGAACGCAGTACGATTATTTGAATAGTGTACTGGACCGGAGTACACACCCAAGGAGCACACTGAACTTTAATGAACTTTTTACCAGAAGCAGGTTGTGCGCGATCAAATTTATCTTAGTATATTTAAAGTGCAGAAGTTTGTGCTTGTAGTTGTTGGAAATATAGCGAGTTTGCTCGCAGCAAAATGCCCACGTTTTGTCTGTCAATGAGTTCCCCAGATCCAACTCCCAAGCCGTCCGTGACCCCCCCCCCCCCTGCCCGTCGCCGGGTGAAGAGCCTGAGCCAGGTGGTACAACCGAGAGACCAAATGTGTGCTATCGGGCGATATAATTATTGTGGATAAGGGAGGGAAGTCCTGCGGCTCCAGCAGTCAAGGGCGTATGGCAGCAATCAGAGAGACCCTAGTTTTGTGTATGAGAAATTTGTCCAGTGTGGATATGTCGCGATTCTCCACCATGTCCGCGACTGATCGCACCTGACTATCCTTAAACGCATCTGAAGTCAGCAGCGGGAGAGCGCGTGCTGTGTTAAACTTTCAGTGGTCAGGAGCACCCATGGATTGTTAGGTAATGGTAGGTGCAGGGAGTATAGACGGTCAGCTTTCAAATAAGTCTTTCCCAGGCCCAGCAAGTGGTTTGTAATGTGTGAATTTCCGCTGATGTTCTCGTGAGACCCTCCGGGAAAATAGCAGAGAGGGGCCAGGGGCGAGCCTGGGATTGCTCGGGTCTTAAGTACTGTAGTCGCGCGTCAAGGTGGTACCAGAAATAAGCATAGTGTGCCTGCGCTATGAGATAATACAAGTAAAAATCCGGCACTCCAAAACCGCCCCGCGAAAAAGGCATTGTGAGTGTCTGCCACCCCACCCGGGCCCGACCCCCCGGGCCCAGACCAGCCGAGTCAACAAGCCCCTAAGTGTAGCAACAAATGTAGGGGTAAACGGAATGGGAATATTTAAGAATAAATAAAGCAAGCGCGGCAAAACAACCATCTTGATAATAGCTATCCTGCCAGCAGTTGACAACGGAAGCGTTATCCAGCTGTCGATTTGTGTGTATAAGCGGTCCATGACAGGGCCATAATTAATACGGATGACTTCAGAATTGCTAGTATCCAGTATTTTGTGTTGTTTGCATTTCTCCTGCGATGGAGTAGGACAACGAGATATCTAGGGGGTTTGTCACACCAACGCAGCGGGAAATCAAGTGTGAAGGGCAAAGTGGCATCAGTCAATGGGAAGACCTCCGACTTAGCACAGTTAATGGCCAGCCCAGAGAAAGCTCTGAAGCGGATCACCTCCCGTATTATTGGAGAGAGGTTAATAGTCGGGTCACATACGAATAAAAGAATGTCGTCAGCATACAACGAGGCCAGAAGGGGACCCTGGTGAAATCTAATTCCCCGCTGGAGATGACGTTCCTGCAGGTGCCTCACCAGCGGGTCCATGGCGATATGAATAAAAGGGGCGAGTGGGGGCACCCCTGCCTCGTACCGCGCAACAGGGGAAACTGTTCTGTGAGCTCACCATTGAGGCGGAGGTGCGTCACAGGGTGGATGTACAGAAGGCGGACTAGGGCCCTGATGTTGCTAGGAAAGCGTTGCATACAAAAAGGGCCACTCCAAAGAGTCAAAAGCCTTTTCGGCGTCAAGTAATATCACCGTGGCGGGAAGTTCTGGGTTTATCTGGTTAATGACTGCAAATATCGTGCGTAAATTAACTGCGGTCGACCTGTTTGGGACAAATCCCGTCTGAAGCGGGGAGATGATTTGATCGATTAGGAGCGATATACGTGTTGCAAGCACCTTTGCCAAGATCTTGTAGTCCTGTTTTAGCAGAGATAGGGGTCTGTAGGAGGCACACCTATCAGGCGGCTTGCCCGGTTTGAGCAGCAAAGATACAATAGCACCCATATCTAGAGCCTCGGCATAAACTTCCAAGAGATGAGGAACCAGCAGGGTTTTATAAGTCTTCTAGAATGCACCCGTGAGTCCGTCTGTACCGGGGGCGCGGGAGCCATCAAGGTCATCTATGGCTTGGGATGTTTCATCGGCGTCAATGGGTGAGGCTAGGAATTGCTGGTTACCGCCCTCGATCCATACCATAGCTACCTCCTCCAAATAGTCGGAGAGGGTGTGGTCGACCGGCGGGGAGCTCGTAGAGTAAATCCGGGTGTAATAAGAAAGAAAAGTAGTGCGTATGTCCTCGCCTTGAGTGACCTGGGTGGCATCATCTAATTGCAGCTGGGTGATGTATGCAGCCTGTTGCCGAGGACTGAGCAGTCTAGCTAGTGTCCGCCCCGGTCTCTCCTCCTCCCCGTACACCCGGGCACACATGTACCTCCCCATATAGGCTGTCTGATGAGTGGCGAGCTCATGGAACTCCTCCAGGAGCTTCGCACGCTGATGCAGCGGAGGCGGCAATCCCTCCAAGGCTGCCTGAGCGTCAAGTTCCCGCAGCGCCCTCTCAGTGACATCTAGGTCCCACCGTATAGGGCGCAGAACTGCCGCCTGTTTGGTATACAGATGCCTCGGATATACACCTTGAATGCCTCCCACAGAGTAGCATATTGGGACAACAAGCCCGTGTTAATCTTGAAATACTCTACAATCGCCTCTCGTACCTCACTCTCGAACACCGCATCAAGCAGAGCATCTGCTGGGAACCGCCATAAACTGTGTGGACACCCAATACTGGGCAGAGCCAGTGTTAATGTAGCTGGTGAGTGGTCAGACAGTGTGCGGGGCAAATAGTCTGTCGCCTGCGAATTTATCAAAAGGTCTGGAGTTAAATACCAGTGATCTATACGAGACTATGTACCATGTGGCGCAGACTAGAAGGAGAACCCTGTATCTGTCGGGTGCTGGTGCCGCCAGGCGTCAGTCAACAGGTGATGGTGCAGCAGCTGCCGAAGCTCATACGTAGATTGCGGCTTAGTAATGCGGCCTGCGCTAGTAGAGTCAGAGGAAGGCTGTAAAGTCAAATTAAAATCGCCCTCAAATATAATAGAATCAATGGGATTGCCGGAGAAATGGGAGGATAGACCGGTAAAAAACCCGGGTGCATCAACATTAGGGGCGTATACATTGATTATGAGTATTTGCTTTGCACCTAGGCTGCCTGCCACTAGGATATATCTTCCCTCAGGATCTTTAACTACCTTGTGGGCCTGGAATGGCAGTGTTTTATGAACTAGAATACACACCCCACGGGAGTAGGGTGCTGTTGGCGCCCCAGTTAGCTGCAAAGCGATTGTTGGTGAGTGGTGCATAGTGAGTCTCCTGCAGTAAAGCTATATGCGTCTTATGCCGGTTTAAATAAGCAAAGACCTGCCTCCCCTCCGAGGATTAGATAGCCCCCTTACATTCCATGTCATGTAGCGAAGTTAATTGCCTCCGCCCCTCCGCTTGGCCCTGTCACAGGAGCTATGTTATCGAACCTGTAAAAATATCAATACATACATTATAAGGCAGCCGGCAGTTGCGTAACGTAAAATCCTTCATTTTCAAGTCGAACTTTAAACCATACAATAACAATCCCCCCCTACCACACCCCACCCACATCGGATAGCCCCCTAACATGTATCCGGTGAATCCCCATACCCCACAATTAACAACGTAGGAGATCTCCTAGGGGGAAGGCAACGCCCGGAGCGGGCCACTTAGTATAACACAAATATTGTACTGATTATACGTAACTGCTGTTTGAGAAAAGTAGAGAACAAAGTGACATTAATAAAGGATATTCCATCCCGTTGACTTGTCACAAGACAAGAGAAACGCAGACATGAGAGGGACTCAATATCAACGTGTAGGTAATTGGTTCGTCACACAAACAGCAAGCACAAGTGGGGAGAAACAAAGAAGTTATTTCCCAGAGGGAAGCGCTGCGTTCAATTTGTGATGCTTCCAGAAAGTAGTAGTGTCCGTGGGAGTGTCGAAAATATGGGTATTTCCATCGACCTCAATACGAAGACGTGCTGGGTACAGCATGGCATAGCGGACATTCACACCCTTCAGCACCCGCTTAATGTCTTGAAACTTGCGTTGAGCCTCCTGCACCACCGGCGTGAAGTCAGGATAAAATGATAGTGACATTCCTTGATATTGTAGGTCCTCAACCTCCCTGGCTCTGCGAAGTGCCACATCTTGGTCACGATAATTAAGAAGTCGCGCAATAATTATACGCGGGGGGCTCCGGGGCCCATCTGGGAGCGAGCAAGCGGTGCGCACGCTCGGTTGCGAACGTCCCAGAGAAGGCATCTCTTCCAAAGAGATCCGTGAGCAGCCGCTCCACATATGACTCCATGGGGCCCGTGTTGGTGGATTCGGGCACCCCAGAGATTCGCAGATTATTTCGGCGCGATCTTGCTTCCAGGTCTTCTGCTTTGGAGGCTGTCGTTTTGAGTAGGTGCTCGACGCGGTCCAGACGCTTGGCCACGGCTGTCTGTGCATCTTCTGTGTCCGAAATTCGCTTTTCAGCGGACTCCATGCGGGCCTCGTGTGGTTCCAGGTGGCCATGCATGGTGTCAAAGCGCCCGGCCAGATTATCAAAACATGCGTCAATGGCTGAAAAACCAGCACGGAGCTCCGCCATTATGGCTGCTGTCCCCTCCGTATGGGGCTGTTCACCGTCAGGTGGATCAGCGTGATCCAGGGGGTTCCCCACGCGTCGCAATATCGCCGCCCTCCCGTCTAGGGGTGTCGTGTAGTTCCTATAGTACCCCTGTAGGACCTGCGCGTTTGGATAACATAAACCGTAGGCTTGGTGATAGACTGGCTCTGTGCACCCCCACCACGTATGTTAGCCTGATTTGCATTAGCTAGCTCACAGTGCCACTAGAATCTCCTCTTATCGGGGAGAGATTAGTTTCTGGCAACCTTAGATCATGACAACCCTGATCTCTCAGAATCGTGGAAACAATATACTACTTTTCGCTCAGTCACTCGTGCTTACTTGTTCAGTTTGTCTCAGAGAGTTACACAGAATAAACAGTCTGGGCGTTTCAATAAGTATTTATTGAACAGTTGTTATTCTGGTGTAGAATATATGTGCTGCAGCAACCAGTAGACAATAGCAGAGATATATTATCAGCAGTACGATGAAAGTGAAAGGATAGTACAGTTCTACCATATTGCAATAATAATGGTTACAAACATGAATATATAAAATGCATTATAAAAGTGCACGTACTCCTACGATGCCTAACTAGATGTACCCAAGTGTACCTAGCAGTTGTGTAGGTCTAAAAGCCAAGAATCCTTCTAGGATTTAGTCGAACCCCATTACCTGAATGGAGAAAGTGTGGGACCCCGTCCTGGTCTCGAGTTGAACACCCCGCAAGGGCTGTGTTAGACCGCTGTCAGCTGGAGCGACTGCATGCAGGAGCCTCAGCGTCTCTGGTCAGTGTGTCAGCATGGAAGTCTCGGTTCCCTCTATCTTACCGTGGCAAGATGTGGTGTATTTATACCCTAGAGTATCTCGTCCCTCAGTATGGTTTGTATTGGTCTTTGTTAGACATGAGGAAGACGTCAGGGGTGAACTTTTACATACATATTATGCGGGAGATGTAGCTGGTGAATGTTCATGCATAATTTATGAGTACATTGTAGGCCTGTGTTCGGGAAAAACCCTGCAGTGTTCTAACCACAGACTAGATAACGTTCAACCCTCAGAGCTCGTTGTGTACTGTAGGGAACTAATGTAGGTGAAAGATCATGCCTATATTAGGGCATAGGAGATCATGACTATAATAGGGCATAGACGATTATGACCAAAATAGGGCATATACGATCATGACCATAATAGGGCATATGTGAATATGACCATATACGGCATATATGAACGAGTCTATATTAGGGCCTCTATATGAAACATAACACCCACTCCACTTTTGAATTGGATGACAATGCCCATACTCAAAATCTGGACAATTTAATTTTTTCTTAAAAACAGCTAAAAACATGGTTTTAAAAAGACATTTAAAAATGATTAAAAATGTTAAAAGTCAGCTATTCTTTTGTTGCCACTTGAAAAAGTCAATTCTGTCTCACTCATAAAAGTTGCATTACTACAAGCAGAAGAAGGCCAATCTTTCTCAAGTGAAAGTGTCAATTTAGGAAATGTTCCCAATTTAGTTCGTTTATTTATGAAACGAAGTGGAGAAGCCGAATTCTTCCCTAGGACGCGATGAGCCAATTCCAGATTAAGTGTCCTGGCTGGGAGATACAGCATTATTGGAGTTAGCTACTGCAGACGACAAATCCAACGCCTCACAGAGAACGTCAATCGCACATAGATGGAATTCAGCACTGCCAACAGCCGGTGCTGCGGCAGCTTGTGCGACAGTTGTTACCCGAGTGCCTGTGGAGGAGCCACCTAACCCAGCAGGAGCAAACGGCACCTGTGGATTCTCAAGGAATGCGTTCATCAGAATTGGAAGACGCTGGGGACAACGCAGAGCATGGGCCTTTAGGGGGTCCAGCATAGCATCCATGTCCGGAGGCGTATCTGATGGAAACGTTAGACAGATATCCAACGTGCATTCTTCTCCGCAAAACAGGCATCGAAGAATAGGTAAGATGCAGTCCACCCAGACTGGTCTAAACGATAGAAACCAAGAGGCGTTCAGTTCTCTTAGGCAAGGTATACCCAGAATCAATCAATCAATCAAAACATTTGTATAGCGCACTAATCACCGGTGTGGGTCTCAAGGCGCTGAGGGGAGAGGGGGTGCAGCTACTGCTCGAACAGCCAGGTCTTGAGACGTCTCCTGAAGGTCAGCAGGTCCTGGGTCTGTCGCAGGTGGGTGGGGAGGGTGTTCCATGTCTTGGCGGCGAGGTAGGAGAATGATCTGCCGCCGGTGGTCGTCCTGTGAAGCTGCACCATGCGTTCACGGTACTTCCGCTCCATGAGTACGTTCGCCATTTCCTCGGAAATTGGGCCATCCATTGCGTAGCAGTAAGATTACAATCAGGACTCCTGCAATTAGGAACAGGATAAGCGGGAGACCTCCAAACACGCTTCCCAATACGGAGTGTATAAAATTTGGGATTACTCCGAGGACTGTCTGAAAGGTGCTTAATAGTCCTGACCCTATGGTCTTAAATAGGTGTACAATACCGCTCGTATCAGACATGTTAAAGATACGACCCACCATTTCTACGAAATGAAAGGGGCAGTTCGTACGTATAAGAGCGTGTATCTCAGTCGAGGTCCTTGCAACTTGAAGTTCAAAGGTTTCTCGAGCGGAGGTTAAGGGCACGGTTGCTGTAAAAGCATGGCTTTCAGTCTGCTCAAAGTATCAAATTGTATAAAGGAAACATTCAACGAAGGCCATAACAGCGCCTCCCTGACTGTGTTCAGTGGCGGAAACAATACTTGCATACAGCAAGTAACCCTGGAGTTAACAGTGACCAGATAGGCGACGCCCGGAAGCATCCCTCAGCAACCTTGATCGTTTAGCATCAAGTAACTCCCATTCAAGAGCAGCTGGAAAACCAGCGTGATCATGGCCGCTGGGGTCCCTGACATGTGACAAGATAGATTCGCTACCGAACCACTACATGCTCCGTGCAGAGAAATATCCTGACACATGAGAGAACCGCTTAAAGCGTTCTTGCAGTTTGTACCACTCAGAAACACTTCTCGATCCCCGCTCCGGCATCAATATCTATATGGTAACTCCCAAGTTTCCTTAATGTAACCCTTATCCATTTTTTCATATTTGCCTGCCTGCCTTTGCTCAAGGCAATATTGAAACTGAAACGTAGTGACCGGCAGAGTGATTTGGCCATGAATTAGCCATTCAGTTGATGGTGATTCGGCTACAGTGAATGGTAACCTTTCCAGTTTCTCAATACGCAGCATTGTATATTTGGCTCCCCTTTGTGCCATTTCTTTCTGTTTATCAGTTAGATTGTATTCTGAAAACAGAGACGTGGTGTTTATAAAACGCCGGGGCACACAGCCTGCACGCAAAGATTGCAGTGTCCAGCTTAACATCATAATAGAACGTAACTGAGATTGCCTGCGTTATAACAAGGCCAGATCTTGTTCTAATATGTTGATTGCCGAAGATACAATGTTGCCTAAGGAGTAAATCCTGGAGGTCAAAGTTGTTAACCCATTATCCACTACAGCTAATGCCTTCTCTAGGTTAATACGGTCTATTTCCCGTATTCTTTCTGCGGCCTCCTATTGGGATATTTTCCAGTTTTCATTATAATAGGCATAAATGCCAGCATATATGAAACGTTTCTGACGTGTTTTCCTTGGGCCTTGCAAAAAATCCCTAAGGTCTACATCAGGTGTGAGTAAGGTCAAGTGATGTTTTACTTCTGTGAGTGTCGAGGTCTCTAGCCAATCAAGGCACAACTTCCCAACACTATAGGATGTCACTACCCCTGGGTGTTGTCTCTGTACATAGCGTGTATCTGGCCTACTGATACTAAACCCCTCGGCTATACCTAGGAATCTCTGTTGACATGTGTTTGTGTCAATGGGCCAAATCAGCCATTCTGTCCAATTGGGATCTGACCTGTTGTACTGGAGAATGTCATCTAATCCTACCCCCTGTGTAGTTGAATTCTGCCCCCCACCCATCTGTGATGGTGCTGGAAACCCAGGTGTGTTCATTTCCTTAATCTTGGCTAGTCCAAGACAGGATGTCTGTTGCACAGTTTCATTTAGAAATATCATCTGCTGGGGAATGAGGCATGCTCTAAAAAGCGCTTCTGTTCCCTGGACCTGCCAGACCCTAGAACCCCAGATTGATTTTAAATCTATAGTGTCCTTCCATAGGTCGAAACCCTGTGTAGACAACTGGGCCATAAAGGAAGCAGAGTAAATCTGTTTGGTGTTAGTCAACATAATTTTCTGTGCTGATGTCTTTGCCACTTTGTAATAAAATGACTTCGGGTCAGATGTATTAAACCCTGAAAAGTATGTGAATTTCTGTGCAAAAGTTTGCGAACTACCTTTTGGAGGTGTTGGGCAGTGTTCCCACTGGTGGTATTCAAATACATTTCTAGGTGTTATAGATTTGTTCAAAAAATGATGACCATAATGTTGGTAACAGTACAATGTATCATAGTCTGAAGTACCTTCTAACATTTCATTGTTCGGAAATGCTGCAGTTTTTTCTAAATCAGACATTATGTTATTCACAGTTTCAGTGTCCCAATCATCAGAAAATGTACTGGAGGTAATGATATCATTTAAAGAAATTTTAAATACATGTTTAAGCTTTAAAAGTTCAGTCGGACCGAATATATCGAAATCAATCTTGTCCCATACTATACCGTCCGGTATAGGAACTGCTGTGATGTTCAGTGAAGACAAGTCTCTTGGTTCACGATGTGAAGACTGGTGTGGTTTTAAAATCAAATTGACTCTTTGGGCTGTAGAGCTCTGCTGGAGATATCGTCCATTAATAAGCATACTAAAAGTTATAATTAAACCTAGCCAGAATAGAAAAAATAGAATCCCAGTGATATACCATAGTTCTATCCAAGGTGACACCAGGTAAGTCTTTCTAAAAAAGTGCAAAAAGTCAATGAGTTTCTGTTTGTGTGATTTTTTGGCTGGCGTCGTTTCCGGCTCGCTTGGATCCAGTGAAAACGTATCAAAGTTCATGAAATAGCCAGAAGCAGTTCGATCAATTGTTGGAATTGCATCGGGATTTGTTGAAATTGGATTTTGCTCTTGACGAGGAATGTTGACGTAGACGTCTGTAGTCGGTCTTATTGCAACTTGGTTGTTAAGTTGATTTTCTTTTGAAGTTGAACTTCTTGTTGAAGTGGAACGAGTTCCATAGCATTGTTGCTTAGTCCTTCATTCCGTACAGGTGGCTCTTCAAACGTGATGAGTCTTTCTGTTTGAACTTCTTGGATTGTAGCGAGAGGAGGGCGTCTGCTACTGTGGAGTCCACGAGGCCTACTGTTTAGTATCGGCCACATAGTGTGGTTTGATTAAGTCGATTGAGACAAATCTTTTCTCCTTTTTCCCGGCAAGAGGTGGCAGAAGTACAGTTCTTGTGCCTTGGATTGCTAGGACCGGTACAGCTGTTCTGTAGGATGGTCCGAATTCTTTCTTGTCTGCAATCTTTTCTCTGACCAGATCCCCGACTTTTGGGATCCAGACAGGTCTTGCCGTTACTGCCTTGACTTCCTCAGTGGCGGTCTGTTTTAAGTGGACGTTGCTTTGTTGTGTCCTGGATTCATTTAGATCCTGTAAAACAGCCAAACGATCATGGATATCAAATGGTTTTTCATCCGCCACTGTGCCTCCACAATCAAGATCAGGTACCCACATTCTTGTCCCAAATAGGACCTCGTAAGGAGTGACACCCCTAGAGAGCTTCTTGGCTGATTGTTTAGGGCTCTTTGTACCCCATATAAGTGATCGACCCATCTACCGCCCTTGCCTAATACCCTAGCTGTTAAAGATTGCTTTAAGTCACGGTTTTTCCTCTCCACAACAGAATTTCCCTCAGGATGGTACGGAGAGGAGTACCGCAATGCTACGCCCATTCCTTCCATGGCCTCTTTGTAAGCCCGAGAGCTAAACGCCGGGCCACGGTCAGAATGTAACGTGCCAACTGCGTATGTGCCGATAAAGACTCGCAAATCTTTTATAACAGTTCGAGCGTCAGCACAGCGCTGAGGCCAAACCCATAGGAATCTAGAGCAGGAACCCACTGCAACCATGATATATTTCTTAGCCCCATCAGATTGTAGGGGTCCGCAGTGGTCCAAATACACACATGCGAGAGTTTTGTCTGATTTTAGTAATGGTGTCTGCGCTGGGCGTGCTACGGGGGAGACTTTCATCTGCTGGCAGATGTCGCACTTTAAGACATAGTCTTTGGTCTGCTTTGTTAAGCCTGGCCACCAGTAGCGCTGTTTCAGTAAAGAAATAGTCGCTGTGACGCCTGTATGCGCAGAACCCAAACCCTCATGTGCTGCTAGAATTAAGCCTTGCCTACAATCCATATTTGGTATTACTCTATCCCCCACTCCAGGAATCTGAGCATATGGAATGTTTTGTGCATCTAACTTGTAGGAGTACTTGAGTGGAAATTTTTTAGGTACTGCTGTGCTGCCTTTGCTTGAAGCATTGACAGCTACCAAAATCTCGCCGTCTATTCTCGTTTTTGAACGAGTGATTGCAGCTACGGAAGCCGTGCGTACAGCCCCCTTTGCGGCTTCATCAGCCAATAAATTCCCTTCAACGTGAACGCCATCACGCTGATGACTCAGTGTATGTATCACGTGAGCCCTTGGTAGTTCGTTTCTCAACTCCACTACCTGTTCCCATAGCATTTTATGCTTAATTGTGCCACCTTTTGCGTCTTTAAACCCGTTTTGTTCCCAATGATGTAAGTATTCATTGTACGACTGTACACAGTAAAAGGAATCACACACAATTAGTGTGGGGAATTCGTGTTCCGTATTTACCAGTGCCAGTATTAGTGCTTTTAATTCTGCCAACTGAGCCGTGCAGTCTCCTAGAGATTGCGTTTTAGTGCAACTTGGATGGAACTTTCCATCGCGCATGCGACCTTTAACGATTGCACACGCTGCGCTGTAAGCTTGCTTACTCCCTATGGCCGGTTGAGCAGATCCGTCAGTGTAAATAATATATTCATACTGATCTAGAGGCAAAATCTCATTTGGTAGAGGATATTCTTGTTCGTATTGCAGAAATGCTTGTGTTTTTAAACTTGGATCAAATCTGTATTCAACATCCTTTTCAGTAAGAGAATTAGCCCATTGTACCCATCTGGGATGTAAAGCTTTCGCATTTGGAATGCTAGCCTTTGTAACAGCCTCTAAGGCTGGTACTGGGGTCACGACTATTATGCGTTTTCCCTGAGCCAGAGCTCTTTCTCTTGCTACAGCGGTCTGCACTGCTGTCAGGATTTTTCTGTTGAAGTGAAACGCATCTCTGCGTTTGTGTACAGGTGTGATTTGTATGCGATTGGTACCGTTTCGCCTTCATTGAAAGTTAAATAAGTGTACCCGAATTGACCCGCTATTACTCGGATCACTCGGATCAGATGCGTACGTTTACGCGTGTCTGTAAGTGTTTTGAAGCTATCAAGTCTTCTTGTAGTGAACGTAGGGTATTTGTATGTTCCTGTGTCCATTGTCTGACTGAAAAGTCAGGTTTTATTAAGTCGTAGAAAGGTTTTACTCTTTCTGCGTAATCCAAAATGTATGTTCGACCAAAATTTAGGAATCCCAGAATTGATTGTAAATTCTTTAATGATTTTGGAGGTTGGAGCAGCGCACACTTTTCTAAAAAGTTAGCTGCTAGGCTTTTTCCTTCACTTGACAGCTCATACCTTAAGAACAGGACATTGAGATGGGCAATTTTTGATTTTTTGAAATTAAACTTATAGCCCTCAGAGGCGAATCCCATAATAATGGTGCTCACCCTGGTCAAGTGCCTCGGTAAGTCATCGTCCGTCAGATAAATATCATCCACATAGGACAATGCTTCTTCATCCAAATTTTGGAGTAACTCTGTTACTCTTGCTGAAAACAACCCCGGGCTATTCTTATACCCTTGGGCGAGTCGACAAAATTGCCGTTGGGACCCTAGCGCTGAGAATGCGGTCAAATACCTGCTTTCAGGCGCTATATTTTGGCAGAAAAATCCATTTGAGATATCAAGTGTTGTTTTGTATTTTTTCCGCACAATGTTATTCATTAATGCGGCACTGTGTGCATTTTGAACTGCAAATGTCTTTGTGCAAGTGTTTAAATGTCTGTAATCCAAAACTAAACGATATGTGTTGTCAGGTTTCATTACGGGAAACAAAGGATTGTTCATAGGTGAAGTGCAATTTTCAATCACCCCCTGGTATTCTAGTTGATCTAGGATCTCCCTGACTTGTTTTTTAGCTTCCTGCTTTATAGGGTATTGCCTTTGAGCATTTGGGGAAACTTTTAACGGGATCACGTGGTGGGTTGAATCCTCATCCCAACCAACATGATTTTTGTACAATGCTGGAGCTAGGGCAACCGCCCACTCCTGCGCATATGCATGTTTTAAATGTATGGGAACGAGGTCGGAAAAGGCTGGAAAAATTATCGTTTGTCCCCTAGGGCACTCCATGACGAATGCTGGCGGCCAGTCTTGTTCTGCTAATAGAATGTCATAACCAGATGACAGATTTTTCCAAAAGAGACCTTTAATTTTTCTGGGTTTGTCCCCCTCCATCCGGAGTGTTATCTCATGTAACTTATGTGGGACACTTACCCGAGTATCAGGTGTTTCCACCGTGATATACTCACTCAACTCCGCTGTCACCAGAAATTCCTTCAGGTTCTGGCGAGCTATTGTTACTTCTGCCGCGCTGTCTAGCATCGTCAGAGCCCATTCCCCGTTCAGAAGCTGTGTCCTCAGAATTCTGGGCATGTCTGATCTTGAGACCTGCTACCTTCTTCTTTTTGAACTGAGGTTTTTGTTTTTGTTTATCTTCTTTTTTAGGTGCGTAGTCCGCAGCGCGTTGCGTGTCTCTGGACTTTGTACGCTCCTCTTGTCTGTGTTCTGACCATCCTTCCCTCTCGGAGTTTTTTGATGAACCCTGAAAGGAACGAGAGGAACGTGTATCAGTATCCTGATACCTGTCAGGTTTTTTAATATTATCCCTATTCCGGAGGTTGTACCTCCTTTCAGAGGGCTCCTGTTGAGGAGACCTACCTCTGGATTGAGATCGGCTGTCTTTAGACTTTTGTTGTTTTTTATTCTCCCACTTCTTTTTAGAAGAAGTAGGTGTCTGCTTTGTAGTGTCCTTTTCAGAACTGCCCACCAGTTGTGGTTTTAATGCTTTCCCACCTAAACTGTCTCTGCCTAGTTCTGCATATGCAGTTTCAATTATTTTGGGTAGTTCGTGTGGTTGATCTACTGGACTGAACTCCCTTAGGCGTTGGCGGATCGCCACTGAAGCTGCTTCCCCCTTAATGTTAGCTAGTATTATGGCTGATACCTGTTCGTAGTTACCTAGTAACTTCATCCCTAAGTTAAGGGCAGGCTCTGCTCCGTACTCATTTTGTATCTGTCTCAATACGTCAGGTACTACTGCTAATGACGGGATACCATGCATTCTGGTATATATGGCAGCAAAGACTGTACCCCAAGAGGTGCAGACCTCTATTTGTGGTGTGATCCCCATGGGCAAGCAGATTGTTAGTATTCTGTGTTTATCACAGGTGGTAGTATTCGGGAATACCGCCTCAAGCTGAGTTATTTTCTGAGCTATCCAGCATGATATTTGTTTGCGTTTTGCGGGCATTTTGCCCATTACCGCGTGTAATGTTTGAGGAGTAATTTTATTTCCTGTACCCTGAGCTGGAGTACTGTTTGCTGCACCTGGTGCAGGTTGGATTGTTAAAGTCCTCATGACAAATTGTGTCAGGTTTCTGTAGATTTTAATTAAATCTTTGTGTTGTACGAATGAGTAAGTCTCCCTGTGGCATTGTGCCAATGTCAGGATGCGGTGTGTAAGCCGCTAGTATCGGCCATGTGGCCCCGTCTCCTCCGAGCGGGCCTAACCTTACTCTTTGTTGTACGTGGGGTAGGGCGCCATTAAACCAGTAATGATGTTCCTGGTAAGTGAGTGGAATCTCTATGTCCTCATCGGACAATATTCCTGTGGTGCATCTCCTTCTATATAGTAGTGAAATGTATTTGTTACTGCATTTGCTGCTGGGAGTGTAACCCATGAATAGAATACCTCTGTTTTGTTTGATTCGTGTGCCTCAATCACGAAAACAACAATGCCACCCCTGGCTTGTAAACCATTTTCCAATAGTCTTAGGGGGGACTGTCCTTCTGTATTTTGGTGCAATCTGTATTGCATCCGCAGGATCTTCTCCCTCGTCTGAAAAATTCAGTTCAACTCTCTCTGCCCTTACCTCGGTATTGGTCATGTTTAGAGGAAGAAGTGTTCCAAGGGAACTAAGATATGGTGTTATGCACAATTTTTAGGAACCCTATGTCCTTTCAAGCTTGAATAACCAACAGCCAATAAATAGTATTTTCGTACTACTCAGCTGTGGCGGATTTTGTGCCCACCCACTCCAGACGTCTCTGGGGTTTTGTGAGTAGGTTCTCTGAGAATAGCACGACTGAACTACTCAGATATTACTGTTAAATAAGTACCCAGCCAATGTTGGTGGCGCCATGTCGTGTAGTTCCTATATTACCCATGCAAGACCTGCGCGTTTGGATAACATAAACTGTGGGCTTGGTGATAGACTGGCTCTGTGCACCCCCACCGCGTATGTTAGCCAGATTTGCATTAGCTAGCTCACAGTGCCACTAGAATCTCCTCTTATCGGGGAGAGATTAGTTTCTGGCAACCTTAGATCATGACAACCCTGATCCCTCAGAATTGTGGAAACAATGTACTACTTTTCGCTCAGTCACTCGTGCTTACTTGTTCGGTTTGTCTCAGAGAGTTACACAGAATAAACAGTCTGGGCGTTTCAATAAGTATTTATTGAACAGTTGTTATTCTGGTGTAGAATATATGTGCTGCAGCAACCAGTAGACAATAGCAGAGATATATTATCAGCAGTACGATGAAAGTGAAAGGATAGTACAGTTCTACCATATTGCAATAATAATGGTTACATACATGAATATATAAAATGCATTATAAAAGTGCACGTACTCCTACGATGCCTAACTAGATGTACCCAAGTGTACCTAGCATGTGTGTAGGTCTAAAAGCCTAAGAGCCAAGAATCCTTCTAGGATTTAGTCGAACCCCATTACCTGAATGGAGAAAGTGTGGGACCCCGTCCTGGTCTCGAGTTGGACACCCCGCAAGGGCTGTGTTAGACCGCTGTCAGCTGGAGCGACTGCATGCAGGAGCCTCAGCGTCTCTGGTCAGTGTGTCAGCATGGAAGTCTCGGTTCCCTCTATCTTACCGTGGCAAGATGTGGTGTATTTATACCCTAAAGTATCTCGTCCCTCAGTATGGTTTGTATTGGTCTTTGTTAGACATGAGGAAGACGTCAGGGGTGAACTTTGTACATACATATTATGCGGGAGATGTAGCTGGTGAATGCTCATGCATAATTTATGAGTACATTGTAGGCCTGTGTTCGGGAAAAACCCTGCAGTGTTCTAACCACAGACTAGATAACGTTCAACCCTCAGAGCTCGTTGTGTACTGTAGGGAACTAATGTAGGTGAAAGATCATGCCTATATTAGGGCATAGGAGATCATGACTATAATAGGGCATAGACGATTATGACCAAAATAGGGCATATACGATCATGACCATAATAGGGCATATGCAAATATGACCATATACGGCATATATGAACGTGTCTATATTAGGGCTTCTATATGAAACATAACAGGGGTCTTGGTGGGCTTGAATGGCAGTTGCCGCTGCTTGGGGTCCCCCCGACCCATAGCGAGGCAGGTGAGGTTTGGCAGTGGTCGTGAAACACAGGCAGCAGAAGAACAACTGCTGCTTGGGGTCCCCCCGACCCATAGCGAGGCAAGTGAGGTTTGGCAGTGGTCGTCAAACACAGGCAGCAGATGAACAATAAACGCTAGGAGTGCTGGGCAGGATCACCACAATTGGATGGACTATGGTGTAGGTTCCTGTAGATCAAGAGTGAAAGGTGACTATCCGCCTCCAAACCGCAATGCAGAAACGGTGTTGTGAAGCTACAGTGGCGAGATGTCCATAATTAGGGGGTGGCGGGAAGAGGCCAAGCCGATGATGCGAGCCGTGTCAGGTGTTCCCTCGGTGCAAGCGCTGGGGAATTAGCACCTAGGCCAGAGCAACAATGGGCCTCAGCAGCACAGTGCAGTCGCAAGGCGCCAGGAGCCCGCCGTGTAGACTGCAGCAGAGCTGTCTCCGCCGAGGAGCGTCACCATGCGGGAGTCGGAGATCAGCAAAAACATCCTCGCCCTGCGCGTTACCTGAAAGCCAGCAAGGGGCATGCCGCAGCCGTCCAAGAGCCAAGTGTGCGACGCGCCGCCTCACATCAGGGGGAAAGGGCTCGCCTCCGCATCACGCCAGGCCTGGAATCCCCAGCCTCAGGTGTCTGCGAGAGCCGCGCGGCCGTAATCCCGCCTCCAGGCACACCCGCGGCCCCTGTCGCCGCGGGGCATCCGGAGGCCGCGTCAGGACGCCGACGTCGCAGAAAAGAAAGTAAGGGAAGGGATCCTACACCTTAGCATACTAGGTCGTTTAGAGACCACTCACCCTCATCTAGCAGCTCCCCCCCAAGGACCTGCACCATTATATATGGGACGGTACCGGATCCTGTGCCCCCGGGATCAAATGCAGAATTTGAAGATATTTGGGGCACATTACTTCTCTAAACTCTTTAGATAGTAAATATATAAAGGGGGCCCATAATTCTGCATAGGTTTCACCCTTGTGGTCTTGCACTAGAGAAAGGCGTTCCATGGCAAGAGTCAGCCAGAGTCTGTGTAACCAAGCCGTATGATCCGGCACCGTTGAAGAGCCCCAGTTCGCCAGAATCGCTTGTCGCGCTGCCAGTAACGCCAAAGACATTTGCCTACCCCGCAAGGAGCGCAGGTGGAACGTCAGCGCGTTTGAAAGCCCTAGTAGTGTGTACGTTGGGAATCTCAGTCTCAAAAGCAGCATCTATGTTGTTCAGCACCCCCTCCCAGAAGCGCTCCAGTCTCGGGCAATGCCAGAGTAGGAGCACCAGCGAGCCGGCCAGTCCACAGCCCCTTCAGCATTTCTCGGTGTAATTTTTATCCCAACAATGAATGCGGGCCGGAGTGAGGTACCAGTAAGATATAACCTTGTATGCAGATTCAGCTCCGGAGGGGTTATATGCTGTGTGGTGTGCTTTGTAGTGTATGTTTGCCCATTCTTTATCCGAGAGAGCCCTCCCTAGCTCCTCCTCCCAGCGCAGTTGGCCTTTTGTGCGCCTCCCTCCCTGTCCAGTGGCAAGCAAGGTGTAGAGCTCTGAAATCAAGTGTTTATCGTCTTTCTTACTTATTAGCCATTTCTCGAAAGGGGTGAGTCGACGAGAAACCTGCGGCAGGTAGGCTGATGAGGTGGCCCAGTGCCGTAATTTCAAGTAGTAGAATCCATCAGATTCGGGTAGATCATAGTCCTGACACACTTGGGCAAAGGGAAGTATGCCCTCCTCGTCGAACAGCGAGCCTAATCGTTTGCAACCCGCCTCCCTCCACCTCTGGGCGACTTCGGATTTACAACCTGGTGGGAAATCCGGGTTATCTACCATCGGAGTCATTGGTGAGGGGAATGTCGTAAGCCCCTTTCTGAGCGCTACAGCGTTCCAAACCTTTAGCGTTGCTGCAGTAACCGGTGAAGAGTAAAGGCCCCATGCCCTCAGCTTACGTGGAACCCACACCTCCCTCCAGATATTCGCTTCAGCCACAGCTTGGTCCATGAAGGTCCAGTGCTTTTCGGAAAGAGGGCGGTTCCATTCTAAAATATATCGAAGGTGGGAGGCCTGGAGATATCTATGGACCAGCGGGAGACTCACACCACCATCTATTTTGGGCTGTACCAATTGGGACATGGATAGCCGCGCCTTCTCCTTCCCCCAAACAAATTTATTTATGGCCAGTTGCAAGGCACGCATAGCTTTCAGGGGGGGCACCAAGGGCAGGGTCTGGAACAGATATAAAATCCGGGGTAACACCGTCATCTTCACCGCTGCTATGCACCCGAACCAGGCCAGCTTTAGACTCGACCACCCGTCCAGAACCTTCGCCGTCTGTTCTACCAGTGCCGAATAATTCAGCCCAAGTGTCTGCGACAAAGCAGGAGCCAGAAGGATGCCCAAACAGGTTATCGGTCGGTCGGCCCACTGCAACGGGAATCTCTCTTTCAAGAGTTCTACATGTGCTTGGGGAGAGGAAAGATTAAGGACCTGGGACTTGCTGAGGTTTACTTTAAACCCCGAGACCCTCCCAAAGGTCTCCAGTTAAGTCACAAGAGCGGGCAAAGACGTGAGGGGTTCTGAGAGAGATAGGATCACATCATCCGCATAGAGGCTTAGTTTATGGATGTCGCCTCCAAATCGGAGACCCTGAATTCGTGGGTGGTCTCGGATCCTTTGGGCTAAGGGCTCTATATATATGGCGAAGAAGAGGGGTGAGAGCGGACACCCCTGCCTCGTACCCCTAGCAATCGAGAAGGGTGTAGAGGAAACCCCATTTACTCTAACAAAAGCCCGAGGGGAGTGATAAATACATTGAACCCATTGGATAAAGCGCGCCCCGAAGCCAAAGCATCGGAGTGTGTCAAACAGGTAGCTCCAGCGAACCCTGTCAAACGCTTTTTCCGTGTCTACCGACAGATATATGGCCTCCCTATGGGACCTGTGCACGCTATCCATGAGGTGTAAGAGTCGCTTTGTATTATCTCCTCCCTGGCGAGTGGGAATGAACCCCGCTTGATCCGGGTCAATCAGGCCCGCCATCAGTGGGTTCAGCCGGGCTGCCAGGATACCAGCGAAGATTTTTGCGTCTATGTTGAGCAGCAAGATAGGGCGGTAAGAGCCACACAGACTAGGGTCCTTGTGAGGTTTAAGAATCACAGTGATCGCTGCTTCTGCCATGGAGTCTGTGACCGCTCCACTGTCCAGAAAAGAATTAAAGAGCTGCGTCAGCACGGGCGCCAGCTCCCCGCAGAAGGTTTTATAGAATAGGGCAGGATATCCGTCTGGGCCCGGGGCCTTGTTCAATTTCAGCCTTGCAATGGCCGCTATAACTTCCTCCGGGCGTATAGGTTCTTCAAGTTGCGTCGCCAGGGGCTCAGGGAGACGAGTGAACTTACTTGCCTCTAAGTGGGCGCCAGCATCTTGCTGTCCTGCAGCCTCCTCTTGTATAAGGACTGATAAAACTGTCTAAACGTGGCTACGATCTGAGAATCTAAGTGCACCTCCACTCCCGATGGCTGCTTAATCGATGATATGGCCGCCGCCATTTTTTTAGTTCGGAGCCTCTGCGCTACCAACCTCCCACACTTGTCGCTGCTCAGATAGAACTTGTGGCATAGGCGAAGTAGTGCGTATTCAGCCCTATCCAGATCTAGGCGCTTTAGGAGGAGCCGTTTCTTCTCGAAGTCTCTCCACACCCTCGGCGCACCTGTACATTTATGTATAGCCTCTAGCTCGCTCACCTCCTGTTCGATGCTCTGACGAACTTCCCGTCGCCTCCTATTATCGGCAGAGGAGACAGCCATAAGTTCTCCCCTCATTACAAGTTTAAGTGTCTCCCAGATGGCTGCCAACGGGGTGTCCACCCTATCATTATGCTGTAAGTATTCTATTAACTTCGTGCGTAAACCCTTTACCGTACTAGGAGATTGCAACAGACCCACCCGCAGGCGCCACCTCGCATGAGTGTGTGTGTTCTTGCCTGGTTGGATGTTGATAGTGATCAGTGCATGGTCCGATAAGGAACGTGGCTCTATAGAGGCCTCCCGAGTCCTGGGCAACATCGCAGTGGAGACTAAGAAATGGTCAAGGCGCGCGTAAGATTTGTGAGCAGCAGAGTAGTAGGTGTAGTCCCGCAGCTCGGGGTGACTGTGACGCCAGACATCGTGTAAGCCATTGTCTGCGAGCCATTGTTTACCCTCAGTGGAGAGCGCTCCTACCTGCGCACTCCTCTGGCCAGAGCGGTCCATATCATTTCCATGACCAGGTTAAGGTCCCCACCCACTATTATAGCAGCGTCAGGCGAGGCTAATTCCTCTGAAAGGTTTCTGATGATGAAAGGTTCCTGGTGCGTGTTAGGTGCGTAGATATTGAACAGTGTGAAAAGAGTAGACCCCCATTGGAGCCTAAGCGCCAGAACCCTGCCCTTCACCTCATAGAGGGTAGAAAGTACCTTCCCTTCGAATTTTGCCCCCAGCAAAATGGCCACCCCATTTTTCTTCGCATTGCCCGAGGACCAGTATTGATGCGGGAATCGTCGCGAGCGCATGCGGGCCGTGTCTTTGGACAGCAGGTGGGTCTCCTGCAACATACAAATGTCTCCTTCAGTGTGCTCTAGCAGGGAACGGATGGCAGAGCGCTTTACAGGGTGATTGAGGCCCCGGACATTGAGACATACAATCTTAAGATCCCTACCCATGGGGTACAATCGATGTTATATAGTGCAGGGCGGTGGCCTCGGCACAGAGAGGGGGAGTGCCTAGTGGTATAACAGGTTGCTCTAGGACCGGTGCAGGATACCCAACACAAAATAAACGCCAAACAATTAAACAGTAAAAGCTCTCTCATCCAACAGGTTAATCCAAAAGCAAAAGTCTCTGAAGACCAAAGTTCGTCTAGTAAACGCTGATTAGGGGGACAAGCGGTCATGGCAGTCCTTCACAGGTGAACAAAGGCGGTACCCGACTCTGCCTCGAGATCATGCTTAACCTGCCTTTACTAAGCATTCAGGAGGGAGATAATCGGGCAGGAGAAGCGGCCAACGAATAGATAACTGCCTCTCTTTCCTTCGCTATAGTTGCTGTGTCCGGTTTGTGGGCGGCAGCTGACTTACCCACTGTCTGCCAATGGAGACGGTTGTGCCTAGGCCCCTCCAAGGGCTTGCGTTGCGACTCTTGGGACGTGGGGCTCGATATTCCCAGGACTTCTCTGGCCTCCATAAGTGAGCGAATCTGCCTCAGCTGACCATCATAACGAAAGATGATTCGGAAGGGATGACCCCATGAAGATAACCTTATTTAGACATCCAAATTGGGTAAGGAGTTACACGTCTTGCTCACTGCCATTACTTAAAGATGGTAAGTTTAGTGCAATGAAATGGCTGACAATATACTAAACTGACAATCCGGCATGTGTCTGAGTGATCGTCATGTCTCAAATGTATTTGGCATCAAAAAACTTCCCCTGGACCGCCCACCAACCGAAGGGTTACTCCTTCAGAAACAGGCACCGTATGGCACACTTTTCTAATTGACAACTTGTAAATCTGAGGCTCCAGCCATCTTTCTCTCGGAAATGTCTTCTTGACAGATACACAAAAAGTGGGCAATGCTTTCCTGTGTAGTTCCACAGAGATAGCAGCACTACCAATTCATAGACTGATTCTCCCAGCTTTATTCTACAGTTCCTGACAGCCAAAGCCTAAAGCAAAGGCATTTGCGCCTGGTGGATTGCGTCATGGATGAGTTCAAATAGAGTTGCAATCTTATGCTATCAAATGTGCCCATTGTAGGTTGGCTTCTTTAGAGTTCTCAAACTGCAGGAAATCAGTTACTTGTGATAACACAATTTTCCCTTAGTAAAATTAAAATAGTTATAATTGGGGGAGGAGCCAAGAAGGTAGAATGACCTGACTTGCCTGCCGAAATCGTCCACTCACAAATTACTCTGCATTAATGAGCTGCCCTATTGAACATGAAAGTTATAAAGAGGGGACTTAGAAGTGCCTGCTCAAGAATAGAACAAGCAACAAAACAAACCAGATGCAGCCGGATAAAACACAAACACCTGTGGCAATGTGGCACATACTCAAGATGGCGGCTGCTGTCTACTGTACAGAGTGACTCCCACAGCGGTATCTGGAGTGTGGCACACTTTCACTGCTGATCGGGGCTGGGGGGAGGGGGGATTACAGGCTGTGCACCACGCCCTTCTTACTCCTACCAGACTGCTGGAGAAAGAAGGAATCTAAGGGGGGCGACGGGGTTGGGGAGCGAGCGTGGCATAATAGAGACCCAGATGCAGGTCTTTGCTCCTCCTGCCTTCAAGTGTAACCCGCCACCCCTGATGTGCCTGTGTCAATCTATGACGGCCTGTGCAATAAAGTGAAAGATATAGAAACAGAAGTGGTATCCTAAGGCCTTACCTGCTTTCAGGCTAAAATGGGGAGAGGTAAAGATCCACGACGTGGTGAGAGCACAGAAGAGGTATTGCAAGTTCAATAAATTAAAAAACTGATGAGAAGCCTCCTGCTACAGGGAGATATCCATTAACAGAATGAGCGTTCCTTGCCATATATGAAATGATGAAAAGCTTAGATGAGACGCTAATGCACAGAACGGCCAAGGAGAAACTGTGCTTTAAATCTTTGCTCCTGGGGTGTAAGCAGGGCATGCTTAGAGGGATGAAAATGCACTCAACTGGAAGCCCTCTGGTTAAGGTCAGGAGTAATCTATGGTCACCTAAGACAGACACCCTGTGTAATCTTTGCTAGAGACCCCTATAAATAAAACTAGCAAATTGGGGCAAGACATTAAGTGGACCAACCTAGCCTTATTCTACAATCTGTGGTGCAGGAGTAAAGCCGGAGGTGTGAATGAATGCCGCCCAAGAAGAGTGCACAGAAAGATTTGGCCCAGTGTCTTCAACCCACTTAGCATAACAAGTCTATTCAAAAGGAAAACCAGAGTAATTTGGGACAAAGCCCCCTTACAAAGGAACAGAAAATAGTCTTCTCAAAAGGAGACCTTCAAAGCTCACTCGAGGCCCTGAGGAAGGACGTTTATAGAAGATGACAAAGGAGAGATCAACAAGAGCCATCAACACTCAAGACTCACTAAGCACCACAACTGATTAACTCAGAAGCAACACACATGATATAGGATAATGGAAGTGGAGGCTCACCCAAAGAGTCTGGAATCGGCAAAAAAAGAAAATCACAAGAATTGACTGGAGACACTTGAAGAAAATGTCATCCTAGCCCTAACAAACGCAGAGGAGATCAAGAAGGGAGAATCTTAGTGTATAGGTCTTGTGGAGGGCGCAGAAGGCACAAATGTGACAACCTTTGAGAACAACCTTATCTTAAGCAACTGGGCGATGATCATGCAAGTGTTAAACTAGAAGAGTGCAAAGAGTGGGTCCAAAGAAAAATCAACAAACTGCATGCTCTAGAGACATATATTGTAAAATGTCATTACTACGACAAGAAAGAAGAAGTGCTCAGAGCCTCAAGGAGAAAGAGTGAAATTAAATTCCAAGTTCACATATGCGAGGTCTACCAGGATTTATCACAAGCCACATGCCACACTATGACTACAAGTGTCCTTTAGGCCGGTCATCACCAAAATGCAAAAATGAAAACACCTATCGGACAAGTTTCTTACCTTCGGTAACGCCTTATCTGGTAGAGACATGTTCTAGCCGCAAATTCTTTACCTTTGAATTTCCCAGGCGTCAGACTGGCTCCGGAAGATTTTTCTTCAAGCAATACCCCTGCGCGCCAGTAGGTGGCATCGGTCGGCTCCAAGTAACATTGTTATCTGCCCCGTAAGTGACGTCTGAGTCACCTATATAGGAGCCACCTCGACGTGCTGACGTTAGTTACTTTTCACAACTTTCCATGCCAGAAACACGGAGCCATGAAGAGTACTGACATTGGTGTGATTTTAAGAAACTAGGGCTGTGAAAGGGAACAGTCCTGACCATAGAAACTTGTTCGCAGCCTGGAAGGATGGGTGGGTCGATAAGGAATCTGCGGCTAGATCATGTCTCTACCAGATACGGAGTTACCTAAGGTAAGTCACTTGTCCATCTGATAGAGACATCTAGCCGCAGATTCCTTGCCTTTGAATAGATACCCAAGCAATGCCATCCCCGTAGGAGGGACTGCGGACAAATTTACACTAGGAAGACCTGCAGGACTGAGCGACCAAAATGGACATCACTGTGGACTTGACTGTCCAGGCAGTAATGTTTGGTGAAGATGTACAGGGATGCCCACATTGCTGCCTGATAGATGTTCAGGACTGGGACTCCACACTGCAAAGCAGTGGTAGCAGCCTTAGCTCTGGTGGAATGAGCCCTTAAGTCTTCATGAGGCTGCTTCTTGGCCAAAGAACAGCACATTTTGATGCAGAGGAGGACCCACCGGGAGATGGTCCTCTTCTGCACTGCAAGACCTTTCTGCACTCTAACATACCCCACACAGAGTTGGTCTACCCGGAACTCTTTTGTGCAGTCAAGGTAGAACGACAACGCTCTTTTTGGGTCCAGGCGGTGGAGTCGCTCCTCTTCTTTGGAGGGATGCGGAGGAGCGCAAAAAGTGGGCAAGGTGACAGATTGCCCCACATGAAATGGAGTCACCACTTTCGGTAGGAAAGAGGCCCTGGTTCGAAGCACCAATTTGTCAGGGAATATTGTGAGAAAAGGAGGTTTGGACGATAGAGCCTGAAGCTCGCTCACCCTCCTGGGAGATGTAATTGCCATTAAGAAGGCTGTTTTCATGGTGAAAAGCCAGATGGGGATATTATGCAGAGGCTCGAAAGAACACATTAGGAAAGTGAGAACCAAATTAAGGTCCCACTGTGGCATAATGAAAGGGGCAGGAGGGAACATAGTGTCAAGGCCATTCAGGAATCTATGTACAATAGGAGATTTGGTCTGGCAGCCTCAGCAAGGCAGACAAAGCCAAAAGATAATCCTTCACGCTGCCCAGAGCAGAGCCCTGCTGGGCAAGGGACAAAATAAAAACCAAAATATCAGAAAGGGATGCAGAAAGAGGGTCAATAGACATTTCTGTACAATATTTTACGATTTGTTTCCACCGGTAGGCATATACAGTCTTAGAGGAGGGACGCCTGGCTGGCAGAATAATATTGCAGACTTCAGGCGGAAGGTCAAAAGCTATCAACTGCTGCCGCTCAATCTCCACGTAAGAAAGCGCAGAGTTGACAGGTTCGGGTAGAGAACCCTCCCCTGCTGCAGCAACAGAAGATCCTCCCGAAGGGGCAACCTGATCGGACGATCGACACTCATGTTAATAAGCTCAGGATACTAGACTCTCCGTGCCCAGTCCAGAGCCACAAGGATGACTTGGGCCCGGTTGTTCGTGATCTTCTTGAGAACTCTAGGCATCAGTGGTATGGGTGGAAAAGCGTACAGGAGGTCTGAGCTCCATTTGAGACGAAAAGTGTATTCGAGCGAGAGCCGCTTTGGAAACTCAAGTGTGCAAAACTGCTGACATTGCGCAGTCTCTGCAGAGTCGTACAGATCTAACCAAGGCTTTCCCCACTGTTGAAAGAGTCCTTGTGCCACCTCCGGATGGAGACGCCATTCGTGTTCCGGTAGGCATCGACAGCTGAGTTAGTCTCTCCTGGCATTCAGGGCACCTGCCTGGTGTTGAACCACCAGGGATATGCCCTGCTGTTCCAGTCATGTCCAGATATGCAGAGCCTCTTGACAAAAGGTCCACAACCCCACTCCACCTTCTTTGTTGCAGTACCACACGGGAGTGGTGTTGCCCGTGAACACTTTCACTAGCCTTCCTTTGACGGAGAGTAGAAAGGCTTTCAATGGCAGTAGGATCGAATGGAGCTCCAGCATGTTGATGTGGAGTCCGGATTCTGCCGGAGACCAGAGTCCTCTTATCTCCACCTCTACCTAAGCCGGCCCCATCCCAGGAGTGACACATCTGTCACTACTGTGAGATCTGGTTGGGGAAGGGAGAGGGGTCTGTCTCTGACCCAATCACCGTTCGTCAGCCACTACTGCAGGTCTCGTGCAGTTCCGTCAGAGAGATTCCCCCGATGCTGCGCCCACTGAAACTTCAGGTCCCACTGCAGAGCCAGCATATGCCATCTGGCATTTATTACTAGCAGGATACAGAAAGCCATGAGGCCCAGCAGCCTCAGAGTCATTCTTAACAAAATCCAGGATAGAGGCTGAAACATTGGTATCATAACCTGAATATCCTGGCCTCGCCGTTTGGGTGGATAAGTCCGAAACTGCACAGTATCCAGAACGGCTCCGATGAAGGACAGCATCTGAGAGGGAGTCAGGTGTGACTTCGGTACGTTGATACTGAACCCCAGCAAATGCAGGTGGTTGGCAGAAGTCTGGAGGTGGGAGACGACAGCCTGGGGCGAGCTCGCCTTCAGCAGGCAGTCGTCAAGATCGGGGAAGGCTGGAACCCCTGAGCTGCGTAGATGAGCTGCGGCACCACCATCACCTTGGTGAACACCCAAGGGGCGCAGGTAAGGCCAAAGGGGATCACGGTAACCTGAAAATGCTTGTGGGCTACCGTAAAGTGCAGGTAGAGCCGATTCGCAGTCAGGGCGGGAATGTGGAAATAGGCGTCCTACAAGACCGACGCTACCATCCAGTTACCTGGGTCCAGGGCACACAGGACCTGAGCTAGAGTGAGCATCTTGAATTTTTCCTTTTTGAGGAAGTAGTTGAAGGCTCGTAGGTCTAGGATAGCACAAAAGCCCTTGTCCTTTTTCGGGACCAGAAATCAGCGGGAATAACAACTACAGCCTACTCCTGGCTTCGGAACCCTCTCAATTGGCTCCCTTGACCAAGAGAGTCATGACTTCCTCCCGGAGTAAAATCAAATGATCCTCTGTCAGCCGGTCATAGGATGGAGGCATGGAGGGAGGTGTGGTCTCGAAGGGTAGGGAAGAGCCTCTTCGGACTATCTGGAGGCCCACCTGTCTGATGTGATGGTCTGCCAGTGGTGGAGATGGTGGCTGATCCTGCCACCAACTGAACACCCTTGCCTGGAAAAGCGAGATAGTAGGGATTGGAGGCTGAAGCTGCCAGGGGCGTCGTGGTGGACTGACCAAACCTCTGGCCGCCCGACCCACGTGGTTGGAACGAACCGCAGCCATGCAGGGGTTGCGGAACTTGCACGGCTTCGTGGCTGGGGTATGGCTGGTGTGGCTGAAAGCCCCTTCTGTAGCCTTGAAAGGGGCAAAAGGCAGATTGGCAGCGTGCGGCCACTGAGAGGCCCAAGAACATGGCCTTAGCCCGTGAGTCCTTAAAGTGCTCCAGCACCGTGTCTGCCTTGTCTTCGAAGAGACGGGTGCCGTCAAAGGGCATATCCATGAGAGATAACTGGACATCCTCCAAAAAGCCAGATGTTCTCACCGAGGCGTGTCGTATGATAGCCACAGTCGATGAAATCGCTCTGCCCAGTGAGTCGGTCGTGTCGAGAACACAGCAGATGGCGAACTTGGCTAAATCTCTCCCATCTGACGCTGTTTGAGATAGGATAGCCCGGGCCTCCTCCAGGACCTGTGGCAGTACTTGGGCAACTGCTTCCCACAAAGTGTGGAAACAAAGGCACAATAAGTATGCAGTGTTCACCGACAACAATGCAAGGCTGGTGGAAGAAAATATTTTCTTACCCCAACTATCCAGCCTCTTGGATTTCATATCCGGGGGAGCGGGAGGAAACGCGCCCTGGGATGTAGATGCCTGGACTACCAAGCTCTCTGGGGTAGGGTGGGTAGTGAGGAAATTTGGGTAACTCAAGGCAGGGTGGTTGCGTTGGGCAATTGTCCTATTCACAGGAGCCCCTGTGCTGGGCTTTGCCCAGGTTCCCAGTATGACGTCCATGAAGGCTTCATTAAACAGGAGTAAGAGTTCCGAGGAGGAATCTCCCGGCTGCAGCACCTCAGTCAAGATGTTAGGCTTGACTGCCACCGAAGGAAGCTGAAGGCCCAGTACCTCAGCCGCCCTTATCACCACCATAGAATAAGACGGTTTCTCCTCCGTAGCCACGGTAGGGGGAGAAAGCATGCCAGTATCTGGAGAAGTATCCAGTCCACTGGCCTAACCCAATTCCTCATACCAATCCATTTCTTCTTCTGGCTGTTCTTCTAAAGGGTCCAGTGACTCCTCACAATCTTTTCCCACTCCTAGCCCTTCAGAATAAGGCTCAGGAAAAGAGCTAGGACCTGTAAGTCCTGTCGGTGCAGAATCGACCTTGAGCGATGCCGTACCAGCTCCGGGTCATCGGCGATGAGAAGGGCGCTGATGTCGCCAGTGGGCGCCAGCGGTGTCGAGATCATCGGCATCAGGAGCGGCGTCGGGGAAGGTCACAGTGGCACGACCGACGCTGACCTGGATCCAAGTGGGGGCATCAGTGCCAGGTTCGGAGCTGCGGCGCGGAGCTCGATGGAGCCCCCTCTGGCCCACGGGGCACAAAGGCTCACCGGACGGGTCAGGCCGCCCAAAAATTAAACGCATGGTCTTATAAAATTCTCTGATGTCACGTTGAACTGACCTATGCCACCTACAGGCACGCAGGGGTATTGCTTGAAGAAAAATCTTACGGATCCAGTCTGACGCCTGGGAAATTCAAAGATAAGGAATCTGCTGCTAGATGTCTCTATCAGATACACTCTTTTGTACTTATTTTTGACTATGCAGGAACTACATGTCATGTGACTGACAGAAAAGAAGATGAAAAGATTCTGCAGTTGAATGTAGACTCACCAAATGAAGAAGACATGAGAGGCAGAAAGAGATCATCCCTGAGATCAGCTTGGGAAGCCTTAATTGCACCATGGTGGAGAGAGAAATCAAGGAGTCATAAAAAAAATAATCAAAGAGCGACTAAGCAAAGAGACCTTAAGACTTTTTCTGATAGTAACATTTGATCCATGCACCAAGCTAATCAACATTTGCCCTGCAAATAACCAAAAGCACTCTTACTCAGATATGAAGTATGGGTAAGATACACAGTGAAGTAAAAAGATGATAATCATGTTAAGGGAATTAAAAATTGTGCAGGGGTAGTGGGTGTGGGTTGGGCACAGCAGGCCTTGACACCTCACTGCTAGTAGTCACAGCTATGGTCCCCAGGGATCATATGCTGATACCGCAGGATGATTGGCCCTGTAGCAGGGCACCCTTCTTGCATAGTGTGGCCTTAATTGCACCCCAACAATCTAAAATCACTAGTTACACACACACTTTTCTATGCGACTGCCGCTATATTTTGTTCAAGTTAAATAGACTTAAGGAGGGGGTACAGTTTGTAGTCTAAGGAAGTTCAATGCCTATGCCTCTTGGTCAACTTCGGAATCTCTCTGTTGGTGGGGACTTCACCCACTAACTGAGGTAAAGATAATAACAGCTACAACTGCATTACAATCATGTAATATAAAACTCTCAACCTTAAGTGAAAAAAACTCTTAAAATTGAATGTCAAAGGGCTAAATGGCCCACTAAAAAGAAGAACAATTTGGAACTCTATTAGGAATCAACAACTGCTTTCAAAAGACCCACTTAAATAGACCGATCTGGTGAAAATGAAATACAGAAACAACTGAGTAGCATATCCCTGGCTAATGCAAATCATAGTGGGATGGAAGTTTACTTCTACCAAAATCTGTTCATAACCCTAAAAGATCTCAAAGCAAATACAGAAGGTAGATACTTTTTGCTCCGGTGACATTAGAAAGTCAGGGTTAAATAATCACAAAAGTCTACTCTCCAAACTCAGGGAAAAACACCTAAACAAATTTGTTTTACGAGCGAGTAGAACACGCAACAGGGTGAATTATATTAGCAGGTGGCTTTAATCTGGTTTTGAACGGGCAGTTACGTAGATCTGGAAATGGGGAGGGGCCTCATGAGCTTTCTCTAAAAACTGAAGTTATGTTATGGAGATTTGTAGGGCGCATCTGATCACCCGTGAGGGTATCTAGGCGCCTGAGCAGAAACGCAGCTCTAGAGGTACTCCTGGTTGAACAGTAGTCAGGATATGTAGAGAGAGTTTGTTCCAGTTTTTGGCCGTCATGAAAGAGAAAACGCGACCTCCTGTCTTGTTTCTGCGTATGCGGGGTTTCGTGCTAGGCAGAGAGAAGTGGAGCATAGGTGTCTGGAGGGTTGGTAGAGTTGGAGTCAGTCATTAAGGTAGGCTGGTCCTGTGTTGTGGAGGACTTTGTAGGCATGGGTGAAAAGCTTGAATCTGCAGCGTTTCTGGATGGGTAGTCAGTGCAGTTCCACGAGGTATGGCGTAATGTGTGTCCTTCTGGGGATGTCTAGGGTGAGTCTAGCGGTGGTGATCTGGATGGTTTGGCATCTTTGAGTGAGGTGCCTTGAGATGCCAACATACAGTGCGTTGCAGTAGTCGAGTCTGCTGGTGATGAGGGCTTGGGTGACCGTGCATCTGGTGTGCGTGGGGAGCCATTTTAAGATTTTGCAAAGCATTCTGAGGATGTGGCAACAGGATGATATCACAGCATTGACTTGTTTGTTCATTGAGAACTTGTCATCAAGGATGATGCCGATGTTTCCGACATGGTCGGTGGAGGTGGGCATAGGACCCAGACAAGTGGCCACCAGGTGGAGTTCTTATTTCCGAAGATCAGGACCTGTTTTATCCATGTCGAGTTTGAGGCAGTTCTCTCGCATACAGTTCGCTTCGTCGGTCATGCAGGCGGTGAAATTGTCCCTGGTGGAGGTGTTCTTGTCGGTGAGGTAGAGGATGAGCTAAGTGTCATCAGTGTAGGAGACGATGTTGATGTCGTGGTTTCTTATGATGTGAATGAGAGGAGCCACGTAAATGCTGAACACTGTCGGACTGAAGGAGGAGCCCTGTGGGACTCCGCAGATGACCTACTTGGGTTCGGAGGTGAAAGTGGAGTCTTACCCATTGTGTCCTCTTGGAGAGGATGGAGGAGATCCAACTGAGGGTGAGTCCTTGGACTTCTGATTTCTGAAGTCTTGCGACGTGATTGCCGAGGGAGATAGTGTTGAACGCTGCCGAGCGGTAGAGCAGGATGAGTGCAGCAGTTTCTCCTCTGTCCATGATTAGGCGGATGTCATCTGTTGCTACTGGAAGGGTGGTCTCCGTACTGTGGGTCCTGAAGGCGCAATTAAGAGGGACTAGCCTAGGAGACATCAAACTATGAGAAGCAACCTCTAACTAGAGAGTTTCACTTGTACTTTGGTCATGCACCTGCATATACCTCATCCTAGTACACAATGCACGAGCCCATTTAGAACGCCATGTGAATACAACCAAATAAATATTTTGGACTACTTACCGAAATTAATGTGGACTGAAGCAAGTGAGGACACTCTAGTGGAAGAAGCACCCAATGCTACTCAGAGACCCGGTGATAAAGGAAAGAATTTGCTACACAAATATAAGTATATATTATGTATAGCAGACTGTTAGACCTGGCATCCTTGGCATGGTGTTCCTCTGACTTCTTGCCTTCAGACCTCCTGTTTTTGCTGGCCTTAGGACTATGCACACTTTACCACTGCTAACCAGTGCTAAAGAGCTTGTGCTCTTTCCGTAAAACATGGTAATATTGGCTTATACCCAATTGGCGTATTTAATTTCTTTATACGTCCCAGTAAAGTGCACTACAAGTGCCCAAGGCCTGTAAATTAAATGCTACTAGTGGGCCTGCAGCACTGATTCTATGTCAGGAGGCGAGGATTATGCTCCACTTTCTCCACTTTTATTGAACAGCAGCCATTTCAAAACTTAAAGTCAACAACCACAATTCCCATGAGGCCTTGGGAACAGAACCAAACAATAGAGTTCATCAGAATGAGAGCCTCTCCATCTCGACCAATCAGGTGTTGGCAATCCAGGTCATAGTCCATCCTCACTGACCATTCCTCCTCTTTCTTCGCTGCTCGCAGCCAGAGATAAGTGGTGCCTTTTTTCACTCATGCCTGTTATTATTAAACGGTCATTTTGCCTTATGTAATCTTCATCACTGATTTGGAGTTTGTTAGAGGTCACCCGCGGCTTCACGGTGCCGTTTTGCTAATATCATTGACTGTTATCTGGTTACTTTCCTATTCGTTATTTGTTTTTTGCCACCGCGCTCTCGTGGAAACGCTTCATTAATTGTTTTCTTTTCCTGCTGCATGTCGGTGCTTGCTTGGCCGCTGGAGTGATTTTCGACCCCTTCGCGGCCACTCTCAACTGGTGCGGCTCCAAGGTGTGGTCCTCCCACCCACAAAGGGCATCTGTTTGGCGCCGTTCGACCGCGACGGGCTCTCCACATTCCGTGCATACCTCAGGAATTGGAGTCATGTGCCGCGGTCGAAGCCTTGTCAGTCTGGAGAGTGACGCCCGACTAAAAGCGATCGGGTCGATACTGTCACATCGGCAGCAATTATTGTTACGCCCTCCAGGGTCTGTATTGCTTTAGTGCTTAAACGCTCCCCTGACAGGGAGTCTGTATATTGAGCAGGGACTAGCCTGCGGGGACAGTCTCACAGACTTGGTAACCCTCTGTATCGTGCACCAAGGGTGCGAGGTCCCCGGACTTCTGTCCTACTGAACGTGTGGCCTGCCCCACTTTGAAGTGTGGCTGACACCCAGCCCTTAATAAGTAGCACTCATTCCCTTCAGTGCCTTCTGCCCCAATTTTTTACAGCGCCCATATACTTTCAAGGTTGGGCTCAGTGGGCATCCCCAAGGATGGACTCCTTTAATGACACCCAGGGGGAGGAGGACCCCCTGAGCGGACTTCCTTGAGACGATTTCTATGCTGCTGTTGATGCATCAATCCATAGGGCGGTTTCAGAGGCCATGGCCCCATTAGAAGAACGCCTTACACGCCAAATAGCGCAAGCCTGTGAGAAGATGGTAGGGTCGGGTCAGGGTCCCGTGACTAATCCACCTCTCCAACCCCTAGACTCAAACCTGCTGCCGGCAAAGCGCCCCCGAGAGGCGGGGGTAGATCTAGATGCATCTGCTAGACTCAAGCAGGCATTCGTGGCCAGGACTGCCCTCCCAGTGGCCCCCGCTGCCCCGACTGACGACGACCATGGGACACTGATGACGACGCAGGACCCTCACGACCCTGGCTCCCTTCCTCCCATCCTCACGACCCTGGCTCCCTTCCTCCCATCCCCTCACCCCCCACCCCCTGCACCTGATGACCAGGGGTTAGGTTCCGACATGTTGGACCCGGATGAGATTCTTCACCCGAGGTCTTCCAAATGGGCCCCGTCAGAGAAGGTCACTCAGTACGTGGCGGGCCACATTCGGAAGCCTCTGGAAAAAGAATCCCGAACGTGTTTGAGGGCTGAGTGTCCCCGCCCCTCCTTAGAGGGCAAGGTGGCGTTAACTCCCGAAATTGACCCACGAATGGCCACCTTCCTACAAAAGTTCATCAAAGACTCTAAAAAAGGGATTGACAGGTCCTGGCGAGCTTGCCAGGACAAGTTGCTCGACACCGTGGGGCCGTTAACGAAGATACTCGACATGGTGGAGGAAGCCTGATCTTCGGGCTCTCTCATTTCACCCGATACCCTTTCGGCCTGGGCACAGCGCGCTGTCGTCTTCCTCGGCAACGCGAACTGCGCGTTGTCGACGGAAAGATCCCTGCTCATCAAGGTGGACCCCAAGCTTGGGGATCTTGCGGACTCTGAAGCAGGTCCTATTGCTCAGGGGGGCCTCTTCGGGGAGCCCTATATCAAGGAATTGGGGAGGTTTGTGAATACCTTTACCTCATTGGAGAAAGCACAGTCCGCTATTAAAAAGGTTTTCCACTCCCGGGTTTTCGGTCGGGCCGGTCGAGGCAGGGGCCGCTCGGCCGGCCGCCCTAACAATCAATATAACTCCAGAGGACAAGGCTCCCACCAAGGCCAGTATCAAGACCAGGCCAGATTTGCAAACCTCTACCCTACCAGAGGGAGGCGAGGCAAAGGCAGAGGAGGCATAGGCACCGGGGCCTCCAACACTAGCGGCAAGTGTTCCCCCTTCTTCCCCTGTAAAGGGAGGGGGCCGACTGGCGAATTTTTCCAGGCAGGACTTCATCTCGGGGGATGCCTGGGTACTTCAGACCATTCAAGGGTTCCAAATAGAGTTTTATTCGACTCCCATCCAAGCAGAACTTCCGCAGCCCATCAAGTTTTCGGCAGCGGAGTCGGCCCTAGTGGATCAAGACGTGAGATCCCTACTGACCAAAGGAGCTATCTCCTCGGCGACTCTACACTCCAAGGGGTTCATCAGCAACTGTAATCCTCGCTGTCCTGGATACTCTCCGGGACAATGCAGACAGATGTTCCCCTCAGGCACTGGTATTACTGGACCTCTCTGCCGCCTTTGACACGGTCAGACCATACTATTCTGCTCGACCGTGTCAAACATGCTGGTATTCAAGGTACGGCGGCTCTCTGGCTTGCTTCCTTTTTGGAAGATCGTTCCCAGGCCGTTTGTCAAGGCCATTTTTCAGCTCCCCCACGTAAAATCACTTGTGGCGTTCCACAGGGCTCGGCTCTTTCTCCCCATTTATTTAATCTTTATATTGCCCCCTTGATCCAGTCCCTTAAAGATATGAATGTGACTGTTTTTAATTATGCAGATGACCTCGAATTACTCTTCAAGATCGATAACTCACAAAACTCGGTCATGGACTTTCAGGCTACAATGCGGCACATTCAACAATGGATGGACCTCAACCATCTTAAACTGAACCTGGGTAAGACAGAGCTTGTTCTTACTGGGGACAGTCATAAGTACTGGGGCCCCCATTACTGGCCTCCAGAGCTAGGACCTCCTCCTTCCCCGTCCCCCTCGGCCAAAACACTTGGAGTTTCTCTCAACAATGACCTTTCATTAAAAACCCAGGTTGGTGCGGTCATTTCTAAGTGTTTCTTCCAAATGCGTAAGATCAGGAAGATACACCGCCTTCTTACTCGGGAAGCCTTGATTATGGTCATAATAGCCACTGTCCTGTCACATCTTGACTACGCTAATTCTGTGTACTTGGGCATGCCCCTCTATCTGCTTAAACGGCTTCAGATGGTCCAAAACCATGCAGCCCGACTGATTTTCCAACAACCTAAATGGCAATCAGCGACTCCCTTGCTGAAGAAACTGCACTGGCTCCCTATCGCCCAGCGCTGTGCCTTTAAAACAGGTTGCCTTATTTTTAAATCTTTGCATGGCAATAGTCCTGTCTTCATCAACAGCCTGATTTCTAAACATACCCCCTTACGTAACCTACGTTCTGCCCACCTCTCACTCCTTATCACTCCGACATTCAAGCGGGTGCGTCAAGGAGGCCGCAGATTTGCGATTCTTGCCCCCAAACTGTGGAATTCTTTTCCGCTGGAAATACGGTCTTGCACAAACCTCCTGCAGTTTAGGAAGTCCCTCAAAACATGGCTTTTTGAACAGGCCTATGATTGATGTTCTATCGGATAGCACTTGGAGCCTCTTATAGCGCCATGAAGCCTCCTGGTGTACGTGCGCTTTATAAATTATTTTTAACATTAACATTAACATCAGCAACCTATTCCTGGTGGACAAAGCGGATGGGGGGTAGCGTCCAGTCATCAGCTTGCGCAAGTTCAACGAGTGGCTGGTCTATTGCCACTTCAAAATGGAGGGGATCCATTTGCTTCAGGACATCCTCCGCCCTCGAGACTGGATGGTGCGCCTGGACCTCAAGGACGCCTACCTCTCGATCCCCATTTTTCCCCCACACAGAAGGTTCTTACAGTTTTTCTGGGGAGGAGACATGTACGAGTTCATCACCCTGCCCTTTGGCCTCTCCTCAGCACCCTGGTGCTTTACGAAGGTCCTCCGACCGGTAGTGGAGCACCTGAGGTCGCAAGGGATGAGGCTCATAGTCTATCTCGACGACCTCCTAATAATGGCGCAGTACCCCAACAAGCTGGAGTTGCAACTCCGGATGGCAGTCAACCTCCTACAGAGTCTGAGGTTCGTGATCAACGAGTCCAAATCTCTCCTAGTTCCCTCTCAGAAGGTGATTTTTCTGGGTTTCTTGGTCAGAAGATGGCAAAAATCCACCACGAATTGCAGCGGGCACTCACGAGGCCCCGCATCTCTCTACAACAGGTGGCGCGCCTTGTAGGCCTTATCTCCTCCTTCATACAGGCCATCTTCCCAGGGCCTCTTCATTACAGCGCCCTCCAACGTCTGAAGGCCACTCATCTGCGCAAGGGGCTCTCATATGCGCAACAAGTGACTCTCTCCGCAGAAGCCAAGGAGGAGATCACCTGGTGGCTTACCAACATGGAAGCATGGAATGGGCAGGCAATATTTGGCTCCGCGCCCGATATAGTCATCGAGTCCAACGCCAGCAGGTCAGGCTGGGGCGCCAGATTGGGTGATTTCACCACAGGAGGGGTGTGGTCTCCGCTTGAACAACAATTGCATTTCAACTATTTGGAGCTCGTGGCGGGTTCCTTTGCAATCTGTTGTTGGACCAAAGACTCGGTCCAATCTTGTGTTCTCCTGAAGATGGACAACGTATCGCCAGTCCGATACATCAACCACTTAGGCGGCACTCGGTTGAAGGCTCTCTCTGACTCGCGGCCAACTTCTGGCAATACTGCCTGGACCGCCAGATCTCTGTGATGGCGGAATACCTGACGGGTCAGGAGAATCAGGCTGCGGATTTTCTGTCTCGCCACTTCTGGGACGCGAGCCTGGGGAAACTTCATGCGACAGTCTTCTCGGACCTCCAGGTTAAGTGGGGTCCTTTTTCAGTGGATCTTTTTGCCTCCGGCCTGGATCACCAATTACCCAGGTTCTTCAGCTGGAGACCGGATCACTTGACGGCGGCCACGGACGCATTCCTTCAGGACTGGACAAGAGAGCAGGGATATGCCTTTCCCCCATTCGCCATGATCACCCGGGTCTCAGGCCAGGTCCGGAGACAGTCAGCAACGGTGGTGATCATTACACCAATTTGGAGATCGCAAGCTTGGTTTCCAGTTTTTCTGGAACTTTCCTGGTATTCTCCAATCCTTCTCCCTCTGTTTCCAGCCCTGCTCCTCAATCCAAAACAGCCTCACCCGCTCATCATGCAAGGGTCGCTAGCCCTCATGGTGTGGCGGATTACAGGGGACGATGGGCAGTCCCAGGACTTTCGGGCGCGGCTGAGAAGTTCATGTCCATGCTATATGTCTACCTGGAGAAGGTGGTGCCGTTGGTGTCTGCGACGAGACCTTGATCCCGTGGCAGCAGATGTGAACCACATCCTGAATTTTCTGGCCTTGCTGGCAGAGGAAGGGCTGGCCTACAGATCTATTACTACCTTTCGCTCGGCCATATCCGCGGGACACCCTTCCAGTGGATGGCTCTCCGGTGGGGGAACATCCATTCGTTTGCCGACTCCTGAGGGGGATCAGGCTGTCCGTCCACCCAGAGCCCAGATATTCAGCCCTCTGGGATGTGAACCAGGTGATCAACCTCTTCCTTTCTTGGCAACCGAACAGGTTCCTCTCTAGAAAGGAGCTTTCGGCGAAACTAGCCATGCTTCTTCGTCTGATCTCCTGTAGACGAGTGTCGTACGTCAGAGCCCTGGACATCTCCGAACGGATTTTCTCTCCTTCGGGGGGTGACCTTCATGATCCGAAGACGAACGAAGTCACCAAAATTGTGCGTAGTGTTTTGTCTTAAGGCCTATGAGGAAATGTCAGAGGAATGTAGCCCTCCTGGTGAGCGGCAACTCCTAATTGCCTTGCGCAAGCCCCACAAAGCAGTTTCTTCTCCCAAAATAGCCCGGTGGGTTCGTTGGGTGAAGCATAAAGCAGGTAATGACCTGAGGTTGTTTGGAGCCCACTCCACATGTGGAGTGATGGCCTCGAAAGACTTCTCATTGGGGGCTCGCTTGGAGGACATACTTCACGCCGCAGATTGGTCTTCGGACTCCACATTCAAACAGTTTTACTTCAAACCAGTTCTACAGATGGCCCACTTGATGGTAAGTTAGCTTTAAACTAGCATAATCCTCGCCTCCGGTCCTGACATAGAATGAAAAATGTCCTAGCTATCGCAACGGAACGTTTCAATTATATTAAGGACTCAGAGGCGAGGATTATCCCACCGAGAGTTCACTTATTGCTGGAAATCACTCCCCCCCCGTGTTCCGTTGCTGAGTAAGTAACTAAATTTGAGCTTCTCATTTTGCGCTGATGTTGCATGAATAAGTATGATTCACCGGTGAACCTGTGACCGTTGCCTTCTTCCCTTTCAGGTTTAAACATTAGCCATGACTGGGTCCTAAATATGTCTTTTGTTCGTAGGAGCGGATGCAAATAAACAGGATTCGTGAATTGATGGCAATGGCAAATCTCGCGCGACGAAAGAGGAGGAATGACCAGTGAGGATGGACTATGACCTGGATTGCCAACACCTTGTCTTGTGGATTGTTGCCTGCCTTGTTCTGTTGGCCTAGGCCTGGCTGCCATGCTGCTTTTCTTTGCGCACGTTACACTGAGCCGGGCCCCCTCGCCCTTTGCTCGTGCCAAGTTCTTTTGCACTGTCTGCATTTTCTGTTGTTCACCTTTTTGGGCTCGGTCTGCACAAACATGTACAAGGTCGCATAACAATGTATTTTGGTTCTTCCTGATATGACCAGTCCAGCGCACCCAGACATAACATTAGGTGCAATTGCCATGAAGAATTTTGTGTGCTTTTAATACTGCGGTTTCCTAGCGCTAAACACACTTGGAGAAATCCCTTTCAGTGAGAAGAGCTATGATGTCCTGCTGATGTAATTCTGCATCTAGAGACTGAGGTATGGGGTTCGCTAGTCAAAGCCCAGAGGTCTTCTATTATTATAATAAACTATCTTACTGCAAGGGGAGGGTGGTAATGTTATTTATACGTTTATCCACTGAGCTCTGAGATGCTTTCCCCGTTTGTATTCTATGGAATTGTAACCATGCTGCTTATATTAGTCATATGCATTATGCTATTAGTACTGACACGTGTACTGTACATTAGAGCACGTAAGTTGGAATAAACATTTTAACCTATCCAGTGTCTCTTCCTACGCACCTTGTGGACAAGTACGAGTGAGTGACGAAAGAGTGTTCTTGTTTCTGCGAGTCCTGAGATAAAGATACCGTGTTCTGGGTTGTCCAAACATTAGTACTTGGGTGCTAATGGGATGCTAAGCTAGTTGGGTTGGGGTTTTTGGGTGCTACGGTATATGGTGGCAAACCACTGTATTCCGGGGTCCCATTTTCCTGTGCATAGCTCTGTGTATGTGCAGAAACCTTATGACATGGCGCGACCACCGTGGGGCTGCTTAACTGCGAGACGCTTGAGTAGTACTTGTGCCTGTCCACAAAACCCTCACGTACGCTTCCGGAGGCGTAAGTGATGGTGATACCTCCTATATTGAACGTTTTATAGGTTCTTTCAAGCTTGAAGTAATTAAAAAGGTTACATAAAAAACCCATTTTGTGCTCCCTGTTAGGTTGTCAAATATAACTGTTTAGTCATGGCTGGTGTGGCGATTGCTGCACATAGTCGAGAGCACTCCGAGACCACTTAGCTGTGTATGGAGTGCCCGATACTGGGGTCGAGTTGGTCTTTGTGGTTCAAGCCGATGCGGCTTATCACTTTGAAGTGTTTTACACTTGGATCACTTTTGAGGCGGTGGATGCAGGTGATAAGCTGTTTCATGAATATAAGCCCACCGCTATTCCTGCTGCCTATCGACCCTATACCACTCTTGAAGTACCTCTCACGGCTTGGCAGCACCGTGTTTGGTTTAATGGCGCCCTACCACAACCAACTACCGCAGTTCGTTTAGGCCCCTTGTCAATTCAGGGGGCCACTTGGCCTGTATTGGCCGGGTATACCCCGCATCCAAATTATCTGGCATTACCGCTTGCGAACTGCGCACTATGCATACCGGGTTGGTACGAGTGCATCGAGCCCTAGTGACATACGTTACAGGTAGCCTACATGGAGCTGCTCCTGTAGTCGCAGGCCAACCAGCTATAGCCGCTGGAGTGACCATAAGTCCTGTCATGGTAAATTCTGTGATGGGCAAACGTCCACAAAATAAGGACGACTATCCTTACTGGCTTGCAGAAAAGTTCGATCAGATAGAAGCAGTGTTTCCCCATACATCCCCAGTAGATAAACATCGCATCCTCACAATAAGTTTGCCAAAAGACATAATCCCGATTTGACATCATGTGAAAACTGGGGTAAGGTATTCGCTGCAGTTTATTCAAAATGTTTTGGAACTCCTTCCATGACGGTTCTACCCTCTGTAATTAAAAAAGTACAGGATGAACATGGCCCTGAAGCGGCTGTGGAATTAGGGATGAGACTAGTGGGAGTGTTTGATGTAGTAGCTGAGCTGATCCTTGGAAATGTCAAGGGCGATGCTATGAACTTTCAAGTAGCGAATGCTTTGGCTTTGGTCCCGGAGTTGGACAGGCCCCGCGAATTACCGAAAATTATTGCCCGGGCTTATAAAACAATTGGAAGAAATAGCCTGGGCAACAAGCCTTTTGTAAAAATGCAAACTCAATCGCAAACACAAGTTACACAAACAAAAAGTGCATCTGAGAAAGATGATAAACCGGTCTTCACAAAAAAAAGTTGGAGACAGAAAAAACAGGGTAAGCAACAAAAGAAGCCGGGGTCGAGAGGCGCTTCCCCAGTTTCGGTTTCTTCTGAACGTACTTATGATTTACGTGATAGGTCAAGGATTAAATCACCAGAAAGGTTTCAGAGCTCTGATACGCGTTCTCCTCGTTCTTCACAGGCCCAGACGTCGTCACAGGCTGGTGGAGGAGGACGGCAAGATAGAGGAAGGGGCCGAGAGGCTCCCCAGGAGCGAGACCAACCTCGACAACAAGTCAGAGGGAAAGCAGAAGACTTTCATCTTCCTCGACCGCAATTTCAGAAGAAAAAGTTGCCGCTGTCACAGCGAAATATGCCTCAGACCGTGAGAACGAGACTCCAGAATTGGACGTGGGCAGTGACCCTCCTAGACAGCGCCGCGGAAGTTACCATAGTGCGGGAGGCGCTACGTCCTCATATGGAGGCGACAGCAACTGAAACATTCGTTACTGTAGAGACAGCTGACACGAGAGTGGCACCCCCTGACAGACTATATAATATAGTCATACAAATTGAAGGTGACATACCGCGTGAAATAAAAGGGATTTTTGGGAAAATCTAACCTCTTCATATGACATTTTGTTAGCAGAGGTGGATTGGCCACCCCCATTCGTTCTCGCTGCACATAAAGGAGAGGAGGTAATCCTTCCAAGCTTCTCACGGCATGTCCCAAAAGACAAAGCTGAAGCACTTGCAGCTGAATGGGCTGTGTACCTGGCACCAGCGTTATACCGCAACCATGTGGGATGGGATGAAGAATCACCTCCTCATGCAATACCTTTGCGGTCACTACCGCAGCCACAACCCCAATATCCCATCAAACGGCAGGCAAAAGGCCCCGTCTCCGAAATTCTGACACAGTTGGAATATCAGGGAGTAATTGAACCATGCGTATCACCTATGAACAATCCCCTTTTCGTGGTTTCTAAACCCGATGGAACGTACCGCTTAGTGTTGGATTACCGGCATTTAAATACTCATTGTCGGAACTTTGCGGTGCAAAATACACACAGTTCTGCGCTTGTAGACAGTCTTGTTCGTAAAAAATACAAAACGACACTTGACCTTTCAAACGGTTTCTACACGCACAACCTAGCCCCGGAGAGTGGTCAATGGACCGCATTCACATCCGGTGGTAAATTATTCCAGTTCCGGCGTTTACCCATGGGCTACAAAAATAGTCCGGGTATATTCGCCGCCCGTGTTGTTTCTTTGTTAAATGACATTGATCAAGACGCATGTTCGTACGTAGATGACATCTATCTGACGGACGACAAATTATTTCAGCATTTGTCCCGTGTGGACCGCATTATTCTTGAATTTGCGGAGCAGGGTTACAAATTTAACTTTGCTAAGTCACACATTGCTGAATTTACAGTTCTGTTCTTGGGCTATGAGCTCAACAACGAAGGTAAGGGCTTAGCCCCCATTTCTTGGAAAAATGTGCACATTTGTGCCCCCAAATACTCTGAAGAAACTTCAGTCTTTGCTGGGTTTCCTGAATTTCGGGCGTACTTACATTCCCGAATATGCCCAGCGTATCAAGCCTTTGTATGCTTTGATACAACCTACTTATTCAAGGTCTTGCTGGCTGCCTGAGCATACCTCAATTCTGCAGTCTTTGCAGACAGACCTTTTAGAGTCTAAATATCTTTTGACTCGTGATAACCACACAAACCTGGTGATTAGAATAATTCCGGGGGCGGTGGGATTCACATACTTAACCTTTAATGAAGGTGATACAGTACCCATCGCATACAAGTCACATCTGTACACTTCCGCTGAATTGCGCTTTACATCTGTCGAAAAAGTTCTAACTGCAGTGCAAATGGCGATTCTAAAAGAACGCGCACTGGCACAGGAAAGCGGATTCTAGTGGTGACACCCTGTCCTGCCCTAGAGGCAGTAACAAAGGCAAGTGTACCGAACTCAAAAGCAATGCATCCCCGTTGGATACAATGGGCTACATCCTTGACGTCTTCGGACGTCACTTTTGTTTTTGATTCTTCTCTTCAGACTCAGGAGTTTTTGCAGTATGAATTCGTTCATCCTCCTCCTTTGTTTTTACTACCGCTTGAGGATTACAAATGTGTGATCTACACCGATGGTTCGGCGCAACCGGCCACTGGGTCCAAGCACGCTTATTCAGCTGCATGTGCTATTGTTGCGGGTTCCTTTGTAGATGGAAAGTTCAAATCCTCTGTAGTGCATACTCGCACACTTGGAGATAGTACCGCACAATTGGCCGAGCTGCATGCATTGCTACTTGCGCTTGAGTTCGCTTCTCAGGATGAGACCACTCTTATTGTATGTGATTCTTTTTACTGTGTACAATCTTACAATGACAATCTGTTTTCTGGTCGAAAAACGACTACAAGAGACGCAAAAGGGAGCACAATTAAGCATAAAATGCTTTGGGTTCGAGTGGCAGAATTGCAACAACGTCTGCCCCTCACACAGGTGGTTCACACCTTAGGCCATCAGCGGGTGGGCGCACACGCTATAGGTAACGATCTGGCAGATGAAGCTGCCCGTTCAGCAGTAGTCACGTGTTCAGTAGCAGCGGTTACCAGGTCCATGTCTAAAATAGACCCTGTTATATTAGCAGCTATTGCTGCAACCAAGGAAGGTAATAATTACCCTACAGGTTTCCCTTCCAAGTATTCTTACACATTAAGTCCCGATCAGGTTCCTTATGTAACTATACCTGACGTTGGTGATCGGCTGATCCCCAACGCGGACCGCAGGAGTGCCTTGATATCAGCTGCACACGAAGGCATGGCTTCGGCTCATGCAGGTGTGTCAGCTACAGTTTCCATCTTGCAGCAGCGTTATTGGTGGCGTGGATTGTATAAAGACACCCGTGCTTTTGTGCTTTCTTGCGATGTTTGTCAACAGATTAAGCCTTCCACGGTAACACGTCCACCACAAACCCCGCTCTGCATTGCTAACAGACCCTTTGGGTGTGTTTACTTGGATCACTGCGGTCCATTCTCATCAGACACTGCCTATAAATACATCTTAGTGGCAGTGGACTCGTGCACACGGTTTCTCTGGGTCTGGCCACAGCGGAGTGCTGACGCCCGAAATGTAATCAGGGATTTGCGTGTCTTTGTGGGAATTTTCGCATGCGGCACCTTCCATTCGGACCAAGGTCCAGCGTTTGCCTCTAGGGCTTACAAGGATGCAATGGCTTCGCTTGGGGTGCGGGTGAAATTTTCGTCTCCGTATAGGCCTGAGGGCAACTCTATCGTTGAACGAATGAACCGTGACTTAAAGCAATCCTTAACAGCTAGGGTTATAGGTACTGGCAGGAACTGGCTGGCCTATTTGTATACCGTTCAGCGTGCACTTAATAATCTCCCTAGAAGACCTCTGGGTGGGCGGACCCCATACGAAATGCTCTTTGGCATAAGAATGTTTGTGCCTGACCTTGAGGGTCCAGACATCGCGGCGCAATCCGCCAAGTTTGATGTAGATAACCATTCTGCTATGTTACAGGACTTACAAGAAGCCCGAGACAAACTTGCAACTACACATTTGCCTTCAGCCACAGATCCTGCGTTGCAGATTCCGGTAGCCGGCTGGCTTCCAAAGGTTGGAGAACTGGTTCGAGAGAAGGTTGATAACAAAAAAGAATTCGGCCCCTCTTTTCGTGCACCGGTTCCAGTTCTGGGCTTGAAGGGAACACGTACAGTCATTTTACCACCGCTTCCTGGTCGCAAGGAGAACAGATACATCTCAGTGGAAAATGTCAAGCTACAGCGCCTGGCCGATCCTGAATAGTGTCACACCAGCGGTCTCTTGTCCTGCCATTTATCGGACATATGTTCATAGTCCATCTGCACGAACGATCGCTGATGCTGTAATTGAGATGGTTGATTTGCCTGAATCCTCTACTTTGCCTGAAACTATAATTGATCCCCAACTCTCCACCAACATCGACAAGGACGAGTATACTTATCCTGCATCTGAATCGGTGGCACATCAACCAATATCGCCACTAAGCCCGACTCGTTATTCCTTTGATTCGGATTCCACATCTTCAAAAGTTCCATCCAAGTTCAGTATGTTTGTATCCTGGTTTAGAGACAATTTTTTGATTCCACCCTGGACATACATCTGGTTGGTACTTTTCTTGATTTTTTTGTTCATGTCCATTGGCTTTGTCACAGTGTTTTTTCTACTAATCAATGGTCACTATTTACCTGAACGCTCTGCTGTAGACTATGTTTCTGGAACTTTGGCTCCTCATTCCTCGTCTCACATCATGAAGCGTGACCACACATTTGTGAACATTTCAGCTTTTCCAGTTGCTGATGGCATCGTATGGGATGCAGTGAACTATCAAATCCATGGTCCGACGGAGATTATTAATGTACCTAATGTCCTTCGTGTTTCAATGGGTGATGTAGTACAAAATAATATTCATTCTGATGATTGGGATGTGCATGCCGTTGAAGCATTGTTTGCCGATTTAAAATATTATGCATCTTTTAATGCTGAAGATTTATATATGAATTCTGCGAATTATGCCGATTTGTATTGTTACCAACATTGGGGTAATCATTTTCTCCATAAGCCAAGTGCCCTGCGTAGTTCTGTTAACTACACCCAATGGGAACATTGTCCAAACCCCTTGCCAGGTAGCTCACAAACTCTTCGAAATAAGTTTACCTATTTTACTGATTTTAATCGGTCAAACCCTGCATCCTATTATTTTAGACTTAATACCACATCAACTCAGAAAATTATGTTAACACACACCAAATTGCTTTATTCGGGTTCCTTTTTAAGTGCCCTAGCAGTGGGTGGTTATGAGTACTGGGAGGATACAATAGATTTGAAATCTATTTGGGGCTCCAAGCCATGGCAGGTACAGGGAACCGAGGCGTTGCATCGTGCTTGCCTCATCCCTACCCAAATTATGTTCCTAAATGCTTCCATCTATCAAACTACATGTTGGGGCTTAGCTACCACTAAACAATTAAACTCGCCCTCAATTCCATCCCTGTCGAGTTTTCCCAATGATAGCTCACGTTTTAACCTGTCCCTGACGACCCTACAGGCTCTATTACAGAATAATTCATTTAATGTTTCTGAACTGGATCAGTCACCCTGGTTGGTGTGGCCTATATCATCTAATGCATGTCAAATGCGTTTTCATGACTCAGGTACTGGCTACACACAGGGAAGGCCTGATCCGAGATTTACTGATTCCCGTACTGTCACTACATATTCTGTTGGTAAATTATGCAAACAATGGCTGCAACATTCGTCCCTTGATTCTGTTAAACAACATTTGTCCCTCCTTTCAGGCAATATTGATCTGTCCGACTTTGTTTTGGGACCTCGTGGTCCCCGACCTAAGAGATTCATTTATGAAACATATAATGAACTCTGGAAGCTATCACAAATGGAAGCTGCTTCCCGTCTTCGGGAAATAGATCAAGCAAATTTGGAAAAGGTGCTTGCTGTTGTTGACAATAGTATTAATACCCTGTCTTCTCGCATTTACACTTTAGAGAATATTGTGTCCTCTGTTGTCGATATTGTACAAGATGATGTTTCTGTGTTATATCATGGTCAGAATCAATTGCGCTCAGTTATGCAGTTTGCATGGACTTTACAAACGCTTAAGTTAGGTAAAGTTCCTTGGCATTTTTGAACACCTCTGCCTTGTTTCTACCTTTTAACTTAACTGACAAACAGCAATTCATGTCCATGAAAGATGCAACTTACACTTTATTACATATCGAAAAGATGGATCCTTTGCCGTTCTCTGTAGCAGAACTCGATTCTGCTGTGTGGCTAGTTCATGGGGTTATCGCTTTACCTTTTTCCTTATTTGAATTTGACTCGTGCATGAAACATTATCCTGTGGGCCGTTACCGGCCCTTGGGCAGTGCTTTCCTGCATGAACTCTGGTCCTTGCCTTTCATGTATAAATGCCTTCGGGACGGCAAGGAAGTCTTTCTCACGGAGGAGTACTGCGACTCGACTATGGGTCATTCGCTTATTTGTAAACACATTAAATTGCATGGCTCATGTAGCGTTTCCGCTCCTAATCTTGCTTGTGTGCTGAAAGGTATTCCTGCTCCTATTATTTCTCCTACTTTCACTCTCCTTTCCAATGGTAGTTATTTACTTTTAAATAACGAAAACTGTTGTGGCCTGCAGGCTGGCATTCCTTACATTGTAACAGTTTCGCACAGGGTTGTCTGCTGCAAAAATGTGCTTTTTCCTCCCCCTCATGGCAAGGTTGATATCTCTATTTGGCCTTCCATCCCTACCATGGAAGCAGATTTCAATAGACTGAGCAGAATAAAGGCACTATTATTAAACGAGGAAGTTATGCTCACGTCCGCCCGGGAGACATTCATTCTCCAGGTGGCGAGTACCCACAGTGAAATACAGGCCCTTTTAAACACTAATCTCCCCCAACATTTTGGGGAGTTAATACATCGTATTTTTAACGCATCTAACACTGAAGGCCTAGTGCACTTTTTAAGGTCGTGGGGTCGGGCTTGGTGTCCTCCTTCCAAACTATTTTTGGTGCCATCCCGGCTTTCATACATTCTATTTTTTCCAGTGTCTTTGGCGGTTTCCCATTGATCCTCGCTTTAGCGGCTGGTGTCTTGCTCTTAATTTGCTTTCTGCGCAATGGCTGCTCCCCGATGGGACCTGCTCGATCCAGAACGCCTCCAGCTGCTCCGTGAGCGCCTTTTGGCCGGTTTTGGTGTCTTGCCATTGGCGACACTGAGTGTGTCATATACTCTTTCATTTCGCTTTGCGTATTTCACTTGCGTGCAACCTGTGATGACTTGTGTCCGCTGTCCTTTCACTTGGACTCTGGATTATTGCCTCTCCAATTCGTCATTGTCTGTTCCGGATTTTGTTCAGTTGATGGGTCCCTTAGAGGCCCATGAGCAGGACTGTTCCGTTGCTGGCTGTATGGCACGTGCGGCTGCACTGGGGATTTTGGCGCAATGGGATATCTGGGCGGCTGCCCAGGATCTCCTACAACGAAGCTGTTTCAATTATCACGCAAGCTGTCCCGCATTGCTTCTGGATGCTCCCTTTGTTGAGGAGCATTCCTGCTCTTTGATCTCATGAATTGGATGGCATCTGTGTTTTTTGACAATTCCAATGATGAACTCCTGGAGGGTATGGCTTTTCTCTGCACTTACACTTTCATGGATTGACCTGCCCTTCGCCGTTTGGGCGCTCCCTGTGCTCCAACGGCTCTGTTTTTCCTCTGATGGGCCTCAGTCCTGGCCGCTGGACTGACCAGGGGAGGGTGTCTTGTGGATTGTTGCCTGCCTTGTTCTGTTGGCCTAGGCCTGGCTGCCATGCTGCTTTTCTTTGCGCACGTTACACTGAGCCGGGCCCCCTCGCCCTTTGCTCGTGCCAAGTTCTTTTGCACTGTCTGCATTTTCTGTTGTTCACCTTTTTGGGCTCGGTCTGCACAAACATGTACAAGGTCGCATAACAATGTATTTTGGTTCTTCCTGATATGACCAGTCCGCGCACCCAGACATAACATTAGGTGCAATTGCCATGAAGAATTTTGTGTGCTTTTAATACTGCGGTTTCCTAGCGCTAAACACACTTGGAGAAATCCCTTTCAGTGAGAAGAGCTATGATGTCCTGCTGATGTAATTCTGCATCTAGAGACTGAGGTATGGGGGTTCGCTAGTCAAAGCCCAGAGGTCTTCTATTATTATAATAAACTATCTTACTGCAAGGGGAGGGTGGTAATGTTATTTATACGTTTATCCACTGAGCTCTGAGATGCTTTCCCCGTTTGTATTCTATGGAATTGTAACCATGCTGCTTATATTAGTCATATGCATTATGCTATTAGTACTGACACGTGTACTGTACATTAGAGCACGTAAGTTGGAATAAACATTTTAACCTATCCAGTGTCTCTTCCTACGCACCTTGTGGACAAGTACGAGTGAGTGACGAAAGAGTGTTCTTGTTTCTGCGAGTCCTGAGATAAAGATACCGTGTTCTGGGTTGTCCAAACATTAGTACTTGGGTGCTAATGGGATGCTAAGCTAGTTGGGTTGGGGTTTTTGGGTGCTACGGTATATGGTGGCAAACCACTGTATTCCGGGGTCCCATTTTCCTGTGCATAGCTCTGTGTATGTGCAGAAACCTTATGACAACCTGATTGGTCTAGATTGAGAGACTCTCGTTCTGATGAACTCTATTATTTGTTTCTATTCCCAAGGCTTCATGGGAATTGTGGTTGTTGACTTTAAGTTTTGAAATGGCTGCTGTTCAATAAAAGTGGAGAAAATGGAGCATAATCCTCGCCTCCGAGTCCTTAATAGAATTAAAACTTTCCGTTATGATAGCTAGGAAATTTTTCATTGTGCCACCCACTTAAGTAGCCCTTTAAACATGTTGCCGGACTGCCATTGCAGAGCCTGTGTGTGCGGTTTTAAATTGCCATTTTGACCTGGCAAAGTAAACCTTTTGCCAGACCCAAACTTTCCTTTTTAATACATATAAGTCACCACCACGGTAGGCCCTGGACAGCCCCAAGGGCAGGATGCAATTTATTTAAAATGTTGGACATGTACTTTTAAGTTTTACATGTCCTGGTAGTGAAAAACTCTTAAATTCGTTTTTCACTACTGCACGGCATATCTCTCCCATAGAATAACATTGGGGGTGCCTTATTACATTTTTCAAGAATAATTTACAAATGGGGAAGAGATAACTAGTTCATGTTTGGCGTCTCTGGAATCTTAATTTAAAATCCTAATTTATGGTGAAGTTGGATTTTAAATTACAATTCTGAAAATGCCACTTTTAGAAAGTTACCTTACCGATTTCCAAGGACGGTCTAGGAACAAGTTCATCTCCTTTTCGGATACTTCTTCATCCTCGGGTGGTGAAACGGATACCTCAGACAGAAATCAACAGCAAAATCGACGAAAAAATAATCAACAACAACAACCTTTTTTAGGCAGAGGCCAACAGCAACCTCGGGGACGGAACAAATACCAAAATCAGTCATGGGAAATGACAACCAGGCGACAATATTACAAAACTTAATGCCGTCGTCTATTTTTAATTTATCTGATCGTGCCCTTTCAGATGCAGAACAATCTATCCTGAAAAAGGGCCTCTCTTTCGTCCCAACCAGAACCACTGATCTGGTCAAAATGAAAATGGAAATCATTGAGTTTTGCAGAAAAATACGGCTAAAGTCCTTTTTTCTTGAAAATTATTGTCCAGCCAACATGGAAATGACTGGCTTTCGTGAAAAATCTACTTTTTGTCCACCTGCGAACAAAGTACCAAAAGAGATAACCTTTGAACGCACAGTATTGTCCGCAATCACACAAATTGAAAATAAAAAGGATTTTGTAAAATATAACATCTCAAAAGCTGAAAAAGAAGCAATAACTGCATTAAAATCTGACAACTCAATAACAATAAAACCGGCGGACAAGGGTGGCTCGATAGTAGTCATGAGCACCACCAGTTACCAGACGGAGGTCCTAAGACAACTTCAGGATCAACAATGCTACCGTAAGATTGCCATGGATCCCACACCATACATTCAAGGAGAACTCATGTCCATTCTAGAGAATGCTTTGAATCTAGGGATCATCGGCAAAAGGAATTTGGTTTTTGAACAAAAATACCCAAGGGTTCCCCTGCTTTATGTCCTCCCAAAAATCCACAAAAATGAAACCCATCCTCCGGGACGCCCGATAGTGTCCGGATGTGGATCAATATTGAGCCGATATCTAAATATGTCGATTACTTCCTAAAACCCTTTTTGGCAGAAGTACCGTCCCACCTACAGGATACGACTGATTTTCTAAATAAAATCCAAGCACTGGAATTTTCACCGAAAAACCAACTTTTGGTGACCTTAGATGTGGTGTCCTTATACACCCAAATACCGCAAGATGAAGGACTTAATGCAATCGAAATCTTCCTCGAACAAAGAGCAAGACCGGTGAGAGTTCCAAGCGAGTTTATAATACAATCGGCCAGCTTTGCCTTAAAAAAAGAACTATTTCAAATTTGAGCAAAATTACTATTTTCAGACCAAAGGGACCGCCATGGGCTGTCCCTTTGCGCCGGAATTGGTGGTGTTGTTCATGGCACAATATGAAGAACGATTTGTCTACAATAACAACCCTTTTTGGACTCAGATATCGACTTATGTTCGATATATTGATGACATCTTTTTGATTTGGAATGGAACCTTAATTGAACTTACGGCATTTTATAATTTTGAACCAACGCACACCTGATATTCAATTCAGTTTGAACTCCAGCCCCAGTACCATAACATTTCTGGACGTAAAGGTGTACAGCTCCCATGGCACTTTGATGACTACATTATACACAAAACCGACTGACAGAAATAAAGCCCTTCATTAGAACAGCCACCATCCGCGCGTTTTGCGCGACAATCTCCCGGTAGGACAGTTTTTCAGGATTAAACGCAATTGTTCAACAAAGGAAGAATATATGTTTCACGCAAACAATCTTCTAGAAAAATTGAAGTCACGAGGCTACCCGAAAAAGCTTCTGAAACAAGCGATGAAACGGGCATGGTGGACACCAAGGGAAGCTTTGTTGCAGAAAAAGAAGAAAGAGCCCAAAGACCGGAGGGTTTGTGTAACTACATTTTGCTCACGCACCAACTTTGTCAAAAGGGTGATCAATCAAAACTGGCACCTAATACAAAAAGTACACACTTCATGGAGCAAACCCTTGTTTTCTTAAAAAAAGGATAAGAGCGTGGGGAATTTAATTGTTTGTGCAGCAGCACAGAAAACACTAAACAGGAGCACATTGAGGTCACAGCTGAACTTACCTCCGATTACTGGCCACCACAAATGTGGAACGTGTGTCTGCTGCTCGCAAACAATTGAGGGTGCTCTTTTCAGCTTTGGAAACATCAAGTGGAAACATGATTTGTTTACTAACTGTAAAAGTAAGAACGTAGTATATGGCATTGTATGTCCATGTCCAAAATTGTATATTGGCAAAACCAACCAAGAAGCCCGCCAACGAATTACACAGCACATGTCTAGGATTCGAAAACAAGTTGCAAATGCGCCCTTGGTAAACCATTGGATGTTGAAAAGTCACAACGTGAACGATTTAAAATGGACAATCCTATCGAAAATTGAGAACAACCCTCGAGGAGGTGATATGGAGAGGATTCTGTTGCAGAGAGAAGCAATGCTAATAGTAAAATACAATACTGCTGTTGACGGATTGAACGAACTCTCAGAAATCTACAATCTGTGAAAACATACACACAGACAAATTTATTATGAGACTATTGTAGTGCACCAAGTATAATTACATTCTTAGGGTTGGTCGAAAAAACCTACAGATCGGGCAAAATGGATTATGATAATCAATAATCTGACAGTTATGTATACAAAGATGCTCTGTACTACACAGTTCTACCCAATAGAAATTTAAAAGTAGATCCTAGTCTAGAGCATAAAACCATGCCGACACGTAGCACAAGTCTGTATTGTGCTTTCTTTATCCTCCGTTTGAATCTCTTAACTAGACAACGAAGCACACAGCATCCATAATGCACCACTTCGGTGGATTACACGAAGGCACATAAAAAATCATGCCGCCTTACTGAATCGCAAACAAGGTTGTACCTTGCTTCAGCAGTTTGTTTCAGCATTCGGATATTGTGGAAAACAAGTTGATGTTACGAGAATTAATAAAGTTGGTTCAACACACGAGTCACTTGATACCGGGATGCCGGTGTTGTCATATAAACGCGCCGGCGTCTGCATCACAAGCGCGGCTCCAGGATATACAGGCGATCGGACACGGCGTTAAACAAAAAGCGTGAGGTAAATATGGATCGCTTTGCAAACTGTGGCTTATCTCGTGAATAGCATTACTCTGATGTGCGATGTGGATTGACATCGCCTGCTTTGTTTTTGCAGACTGAGAAACACGCTTCGCGGCTTGACACAGTTGGACAGCGTGGCCCTTGAGCCATCGCGAAAAGTTTTAGAAGTATGTTGAACGCACTTTGAAACTTTAGGCAATATAGTATTCGGCCTGATTATTTGTGTCTCGATCTCCATTTGACTTGAGCGCGCGCTCTTTTTCTTCCCTGTTCACAAGGTTGGTCGCCGGAGCCTGACTTGGCAGTTCTTTCCAAAAAAAACACTGTTAGAGGTCCACTAGTGATTTTTGAAGTAAGTCCTTATGAGGTCTTTCTTTTGCTGTCTTTTGTAGATGTGGCGGTTTACAAATTAAAAGTTCTTCTTCTCTCCACTTCCTTGGTTTAGACAGATATATTGGTATTGACGTTGGTAGTTGTGAAACCATCGAGTGGCACAGTTGGTGCTAGGATAAAGACTCTATAAGGTAAATCGAAAAAACTTAAAAAGCTGAGACAAGTTTGAGTGCTTATAGATGGATTTGATTGGATGGTAACACATGCACCCTTTTCTTTTGTTTTTAGCTCACTTTCCAGGTCCCGAGGATAACCCCAAAACACAATTGGTTTTGAAACACGTTGACCGTTTGTTGTGTCCAAACAAGTATTCTTGACAAATTTTGCGTATCAGGTCTACAGTGTGTTATGATAACTAATTAAATTGATTTTCTCATGACCTGAATACAGAACTGTTTGGCCAGCTTTTTCTCCCTGATTCTATGTTGCATCTTAATAACGTGGTGTATCTTTTCAACCTTCCCTTGGGTTTTTCTATTTCCTTTCTCTTCTCTAGTGTCTGATGGAATCTGAGCTTGCTCACACTTTGTAAAATGTTTTTAATTATGAAATGTATTGTAGTGTTTCATGTATAATTGAATCATTTTGTGTTATATGTTTGTATTGTTTTTTGTGGTCTTAAGAACGTTTCAAATGTTCATGAAAATAACAACGAACTGCTTTTCTGAAATAATGCTCTAAAAAGTTAAAAAAATACAAAAAGGAAAATAAAACATTTATAAGTTATTCAATCACGATGAGTGTCACGTGTTATTGGTAAGAGTGAAGTAGTGAAGAATCAGTATTGGCAGCTGTGTTGTTGTATTGACTTTTAGAAAGTCAGCATTTTCTTGCTTTGGTCATTTTGTGCCTGCAGCCCGCTTCTGGGTCACATGACTGGATGTAGTTAGCAGTTGAACTTTGTATATTGCTTCCAGACAGCCACAAACAATAGGAGCTTAAGTGTGACTGGATGGGCCATCACTGGCAGGATGGGAGGGAGGAGCTGGGCCCAGCCTCACTTAATCTGAATAGGCTGTGTCCGGTCTCCACACAAAGTGCTGCATACCCACTGTAGGTAGTCTGAGGTCAGGGCAGGAAAGGCAGGGCATCTGTCCACTTCAAAGGCATATCTCTAGAAGCTTCTCACAACTTCAAAAGCACAACTGTATATAAAAGAAGGACCTCATACAGCACTACTTCAGTACACTTCTGGACCCGTGGATAATCTGCCAGGAAGAAGGACTGCTGGGCTGTTAAAAGGACTACCACTCTGCTGGACTGCTACTCCAAAGGAACTACTGCCCTGCTGTGCTGACCTGCTGCCCTCTTGCATGTGGAGGAAGAACTGGACTTGCAACCCTTCTTAAACCCAGAACCCAAGGGCGGTCTGCGGGTCTCCTGATCCAAGCCTCATGGACATAACAGGCTCCCCAACAGCTACTTCAGTGAGTTCCTGACCCCAAAGTGGTGACCCTCAGGGCCTGGACCCTTGGTGTGGCTCAGCGGGCTCTTAAATCAAGCTTTTAGGCTCTTCACGACTGCAAACAGACCAGTTGGCACTGGAACCGCACTGCTCACACGGAGATTCAGCGTGAGACGCCACAAGTCCATCTCCTCACACAGCAATCATCGACGCCACGGGGGACCGACACCGCGAAACTCCAACCCACCCGTCCGCGACGCCCAGCCTGCTCTTCGCACCACGCTGACCACCGCCTGAGATGCTCACCTTGCTCCAGGCGACCCTCTCCAACGCAAAGGGACTCTTGGCACAAAACCTGAGAAGGTAAAACTTCAGCGGGACTAATATGGGACTGTATCCGACCCATCACAGTCGGCTTGAACTTTTGAATTTGACCCGCTCCAGCGCAACCAGATATCCCTGGTTGGCACTTTATGCTTTTAGGGGCTATTTTACAATTTATTCTTGAAAAATTCATAACTCAGGTTCTATTATTTGGATTTTCGTCGTTTCGGTCTTGTTTTACTTATGAAATGTTGCTCCATTTTTCTTACCTGGTGTGGGATCTTTTTGTGTGGTGTTTTCATTGTTTTACTGTTTGCAGTATTGAACAAATACTTTACACATTGCCTCTAAGTTAAGCCTGACTGCTCTGTGCCAAGCTACCAGGGGTGGAGCACAGTTAGTCTGGGGTTGCTTGTACCTTTCTCTGACTAGGATTGTGGTTGCTGCTTCACCAGGGCTCACACTCCAGTCAACCAGAAACCCAATTTCTAACAGAGACGTTTAGTCATAAACAAATACAAGAAAAAATATCAGTAGCACAAAAGAAAGTCAGATGTTCTGCAAAGATAGAAAGGAAGCAAGACTTCCTTATGGCTTTGAAAACATATCTGATACAAAATATGAGCCTGAAGAAAAAAATGAAACAAGCTAAACCAGAGCCATGGCAAGATGGAAGAACATTTTGACAAAAACAGTATAATTAGTGAAGATTACACATCTTTTCCCCAAGAGCAGATGATAGGGGGGAAATGTACTTGATTAGCTAACTGCTGAGCCCTTGCCTAGCTAGTGGATGATCAGTGTGGTTTAATCTGGGCATGCTCATTCTTACTGATAATAAAGCATCATGGGCATCCCTGTGTAGACATCTTTCAAGTAAAGTGATGGTGCATGCAATGCCTTTTCTTCATTTTATCGGGCTACAGGACGAAGACATTTCAACCATTTAATTTAAGTATACAGTGCAAAGGTTCCCCCTACCCTGGTTTATGCCGCTAAAGTGATTGTCAATAAATACTGGAACTTCATGGATAAATTGGAGGGAAAAATATTTTGGAGAATTTGTATTTCAATTGAAGCAACATGCCTTGAAATGGGCCTGTGAAGTACATATGTAAAGGGGCTGGCCTCTATCCTATAGTGGGGTATCAGCTACTGCATAGTAGAGTAAACTCTTACAGAGGTCTTTTATGTGCCAAAGTATTAGGTCAGAATATGAAGGTTAATACTTTTCATAAACATTTTTACCCAAGCACTTTTGCACTTTAGTCTGAATAGAGGTGAACTAATGGCTATGTATTAGGATCAGTTCTACGTCTCTATTCAGAACCAGGCGAATGCCGCTGTTTTGAAGCAGTATCCTTTATTTCGGCTATTTCGGTATTTATGATGGAAAGTACTACGAGTCCCATAAGGCTAAAGCGGTGACCACGCCCACTGGAGGGCGTTACAAATGTTTAAATTGAGTAAAATGCCAAGAAAAGAGGACTTGTACTTTCACTCTTTCTGCCCTAGGTGACATGCTGATGCCCGTGAACAAGACGCAGGAGCGTCGAAACGCGTAGGGCTTTGAACTTTTTAGGACACCCTGTGCCGGTTGCCGAAATAAAGGATACTGCTTCAAAACAGCGGCATTTGCCTGGTTCTTGAGTGCGCTCTCAAACGGTGGGGCAACCTTGTTTGATGTTTCTTCGGCCAGTTCCGGTCGGGAGAACGCACCACCATTATAAATATGGACTGTCTCGTGCAGATTGTTCTGCGGCGATGATTGCAGAAGAATCAGTTTTTGTGGAATTGAGCCGGTATTTGCTGCCCTGAGACTCACTGGAGAGTTGTAAAAATTGCATAAAATCAATGTTACAATGCGGCAGAACCCACTGAAGGGTTTTATTTATGATGGAAAGTACACGAGTCCCATAAGGCTAAAGCGGTGACCACGCCCACTGGAGGGCGTTACAAATGTTTAAATTGAGTAAAATGCCAAAAACAGAGGACTTGAACTTTCACTCTTTCTGCCCTAGGTGACATGCTGATGCCCGTGAACAAGACGCAGGAGCGTCGAAACGCGTAGGGCTTTGAACTATTCAGGACACCCTGTGCCGGTTGCCGATATAAAGGATACTGCTTCAAAACAGCGGCATTTGCCTGGTTCTTGAGTGCGCTCTCAAACGGTGGGGCAACCTTGTTTGATGTTTCTTCGGCCAGTTCCGGTCGGGAGAACGCACCACCATTATAAATATGGACTGTCTCGTGCAGATTGCTCTGCGGCGATGATTGCAGAAGAATCAGTTTTTGTGGAATTGAGCCGGTATTTGCTGCCCTGAGACTCACTGGAGAGTTGTAAAAATTGCATAAAATCAATGTTACAATGCGGCAGAACCCACTGAAGGGTTTTATTTATGATGGAAAGTACACGAGTCCCATAAGGCTAAAGCGGTGACCACGCCCACTGGAGGGCGTTACAAATGTTTAAATTGAGTAAAATGCCAAAAAAAGAGGACTTGAACTTTCACTCTTTCTGCCCTAGGTGACATGCTGATGCCCGTGAACAAGACGCAGGAGCGTCGAAACGCGTAGGGCTTTGAACTATTCAGGACACTCTGTGCCGGTTGCCGAAATAAAGGATACTGCTTCAAAACAGCGGCATTCGCCTGGTTCTTGAGTGCGCTCTCAAATGGTGGGGCAACCTTGTTTGAGATATATATATATATATATCTGAAAAGATGGTACACTACCTGGCCAGTTGTCTAAGAAAACTCTGAAATAAGGCAGATAGAGGACGTCTTTCGGTGGAATGCCCTCGTACAATGTTGAATGACAAGGTAGCATCAACCCAAGATATGGATGGGGGCATGGTAACATTTCTAGCAAAGTTTGTCAACGACCTGAAGAAGGGCATTGACAAGTCCCGGCAAGCTTGCCAGGACACACTTTGACATCTTGGGCCCCTAACAAAATTTCTGGACATTGCAGAGAAAGTCAAGAAGTCAGGGTCACTCATATCCCCAGATACTGTACTGGGCTGGGCCCAGAGGGCCAACATATTCCTGGGCAACACAAACTGCTCCATCTCTATGGCGAAGCCTAGATCACTCCTAATCAAAGTGAATCTGTGTTGGGTAATCTAGCCACATCAAAGGCACGTCTGGTAAACCATGGGGGACATATTCAGGGAGCATTACTTAAAAGAGTTAGGAAAATATGTGTGCACATTTGCATAATTCAATAAAGCACAAGCCTCAGTTAAGAAGATTTTTGGTCAGAAGGCTCTTGGAGGGGGTCGGAAGAGACAAAGGGCGCTCTGCCAGCCGCTTCTCAAATGAAGGCCCTCAAGAGGGGGTTCAATCGAGACAAGACCAGTGCAAGTAATTTTGGCAGTTTTTTCCCATCCAGCTGGTCTAGCAGAGGACATGAAGCCAAGGGCTCCATCAGAGGAACCTGCAATTCATCTGGCTCTTTTGTTGGTACCAATAATCTCTAGTTTCCATGTAATATAGGGGGGTGGTTGGCTATGTGTGCAAATAAATGGAGAGGACTGACCGTCGATGCTTGTGCATTTCAAACAATCAAGGGATTCCAGTTGGCATTCTAAAAACCGTCCATGCCGATCACCATCTCAGGCTTGGACTCTGAACTGAAAGACCAAGTGAGAGCACTGGAGATGAAAGGGGAAACGTCCAGTCCATGGAACACCCACAGGGGTTCCAGAGAAATATCTTTTTAGGGGGAAAGAAGGACAACAGCCAATGATCTAGCATAAACCGAAGGGGGAAGAGTTGCTGGTTTTCAATAATTTCAGCCACATTGTCTTTTACGAAAGTCTTACATCCGGCGACGGAGTTTCTCAGATCCAGAGAGATTAATCGTCCACCTGGATGACATCCAGATCATGGACAAGTGCCGGAGGAGCCCTCAGGATCAATTGACAGTAGTAGCGATGCAGCAGAGTGTAGGGTTCATCATCGATTGGGAAGGGCGAGAGATGGCAAGTGGTGGGAAAGAGGGTGTTGGAATGGGCACTCACTCCCAGTTGGAGGATGACATTTCTAGGGCTCGTCATAGATTCAATACAAGCGGATTTGACGATTGTGAAAAAGAAAGTACTGCGAACTAGAAAAGAACTCAAAACAGCACTGAAAATTTCTCTGAGGCAGTTAGCCGGGTTCGTGGGCCTTCTAGCATCCTAAGATCAAGCCATCTTCCCAGGACCAGTTCACGACTTTACAGTGACTGAAGGCCTCCCACTTGAGGAAGTTTCTGACATATTAGGAACAGGTTTTACTGTCGGAAGACGCCTGGGAGGAGATCTGTTTGTGGCTGGACCATATAGAAGCATGAAACATCAGCAATCTTTGGATCAACCCCATACCTGGCAATAAAGTCAGACGCCGTCACACTCAGCTGGGGTACCAGATGCAGAGAGCTGTCTACTGGCAGAAGGTAGTCAGAAGAAGAACTGACCATGCATATGTACTGCTTGGAACTCCATGGTAGATCTTTCACAGTGAAGCGCTGGACAAAGGAGAGGGCAAAATGCTGTGTACTGTTGAAGATGGACATGTCTCAGCAGTACGTTGTACAAACCATTTCAGAGGAACAAAGTCAGAAACACTTACAGAACTGTGCAAAAGGTTTTGTCACTTCTGCCTATAAAATCAGGTGGCAGTGATAGCAGACTATTTACCAGGTTGTCTGAACGTAGCAGTCAAGACACTCAGCAATACAGTGTTTGGAAATTAAGGGCAGATATCTTCCAGGCACTAATGAGAAGATGGGTACTGTTTACAGTAGATCTGTTTGCAACCTGCCTGGATCACCAGCTTCCTGAATACCTTAGTTGGAGGCCAGACCAGACAGCGATAGAACAGGTTTGCCTTTCTTCAGAAATGGTAGACAAAGCTAGAATATGTATTCTCACCATTTGCCATGATTAAGTATGTGGCAGCTCAAGTAAGAAGGGAGGAAGCGGACCCGACTTTGATAGCAGCAATCTGGTTATCAAGTTTGGTTCCCAGTTTTGACTGAACTTTCTTTTGATTTACCGATCTATCTCCCCGAGTATCCGAACATTCTGCCGGATCCACAATGATTCTGCCATCGCCTTGTGGAGGAAGTGCCGTGTAGTTCCTATAAAACCTATACAAGATCTGCGCGTTTGGACAGCATACACTGTAGGATTGGTGTCAGACTGATTCTGAACACCCCCACCGGGTATGTTGGCCTTTAGTACCAGCTAGCTCACAGTGCCACTAGAATCTCCTCTTACTGAAACTGGGGAGCAGATGGCGGCTGCGTGAGGCGGCCGTAGCTGGTTCTCAGCAGTGGAGGCGGTGTTTTCAAAGTGAACTACCAGTGATGCAGGCATAGGAATGCTTAACCCTCAACAAGTCTTCAGACTCCTCGAACCCGTCAGGATCTTACCTTGGGTCACGCTGCTGGTCGAGCAGGCGGAGCGGCTGATTGCAGGCTGCAGGTTCTTAGAGCGCGCATTGACCGATTTGCCCGATCACTGCAACGCGGGCAGTTGGTGGATAGAGATGGGGCCGAAGACGGGCACGAAAGGGAGAGGCACCCTCCAGCAAGCCAGCGCCCAGGTCTCCCCCCTCATGAGTACAACGGAGGTTGAATCAGCTCCAGCGGCGGGGCAAGCAGGGCGAAAAACAAAGGTCCGGACGGAGAATCTCCCGGACGGGAAGGGGAAGGGTGTAGCTCCCCAGCCAAAGCGGACCGGCGCTTCAGTCCTGGATATGCTTAGAGGAGCAGAGAACAGCGCTCCTGCTCTGGAAACGGAGCTGAAAGCTCAAAACCCGGGACAAGGTAGCAGCCAGGGCTCTCCTCAGACCGGTAAGTCTTTGTTGGGCTTGGAGGAGTCGGGGGCCCTGTGGAATCAGAACGGCATGCTGGGATACTGACGGGGGAATCAGTAGAAGGAGAACAAGGGCATCAGGAGGCCTCCGTGTCAGGGCATTTACAGCCCTCACAACAAGCTCTGCAAAAAGAGGGTGAACACTCAGGGCAGAATGTAATGCAGATAGGAGTGGATATTGAGACTGGGGCGGACGGAGGCTCTAAGGGGGAACAGTCAGGCAGGCAGGTGCCAACCCAAAGTAGTCAAGTGCAAGCCCAGGATCTTTCCGATTTTGTCACGAAGGAGAAGATTCCAGGACCCAAAAAAAGGGGCTTTAGCAAGGCGCAACCAGGAGCTGTAGGGGGGCGTGCGAAGAATCCCTCAAAAAACAACACTCACATCCCGGGAGGTAACCCAAGATCCCTCAAGCCCCTGTATACAAGGAGTGAACGGGAAATGGACTCAGAGACCAACGAACTAGATTTCTTTTCCATGTCAGATGTTACTTGGTCAGATGAGGGGTCTGGGACAGGGTCTAACTACGAGCAGAGCGAGACGGATAGTGTACCTGATACCCTAGGTACGGAGTCTATCGCTACAGCCAGGAAGAATTCAAGAGCGGGAAGATTAGACAAACAAAAGCAGAGGGAGCTGAAGTGGGACTACTCGATGGGAGGACAACTGCTGGGGAGCACAACTAAGACCGTTGGTGATGACCAATCTCCATCATCCCCACCACCCCCGTCACTTGAAACCATTTTGCAATGTGTAGTGGCGCATCGAGAGGAAGCCAGACAGGAAAGCAGGCGGTCACAGGCTGCACTACGGAAATTGCAGGGCGCAGTTAGGAAAATAGCAAAAACCTGTAATACCATTATTGACCGAATGTCAGATTTGGAGACCAGAACAGCATCTTTGGAATCGGATATTGTTGGATCTAGGGGGAAGGTGGAAAGCCACGAAAATCAACTAGTGGATATCCAATGGAAACTAGAGGAAAGTGAAAATCGCCAGCGGCAAAATAATTTGCGTTTTCTCGGTATTCCCGAAGGAAAAGAAGGCTCCGACCCTCGAATGTACATGGTACAACTTCTCTAAAAATCATTCCCGGAATTGGAGGGGTGGGACTGGTCCCACGAAATTCAAAGGGCACATCGAGTCCCGTTCACAATCCATCAGCCAGTTAACTCTAACGCCAAGCCCCGGGCGTTTTTGGTATACTTTGGTAACTTTCTACTGAGAGAATTGGTGTTTGGCAAAACCAGACCGGAAGCCCAACGTATAGCTGAGGGATTTTCATTTTTTACAAGACCGGTTTTTTGTCATTATACAGTTGAGCGTCGCTGGCGCTTGCGCCAAATGATCAAACCCTTTCAGGAGAAAGGGGCTCAAGCCTTCCTCCTAAATCCAGCACGGCTGAAAGTTATTTGGAATGACCGGACACAATTTTTCACCTCAGAAATCAAAGCCAAAGAGTGTTTAAACGTAGGAGGGGTTTGATCAGTAGAATTTGACATTGACTTAACGAGGAAAAGACTGCCGGTACCCTTTTTCCATGTAAGGGGGTTGGGGGAGATAAATATTACAAGCCCCAAGAATGAATTATTTTCTTCCTTCGTTGTTCTCTTTTCCTTGTTCTTGTTTGGGTGTCACTCTTATCCGCCTCCACTCTCATTTCTTCTCATAGTCTCTTACACTCTTATATACTCTCACTCTCCTTATATATTGTCTTCTTTTTCTCTTCTTTTCCCTTTGGTATCCCAAAAAACCTAATAAGGGCCATCAGAGTGAGTGGGGTAAGAGGGGTGCACAGGGGAGTAGGAAGGTCTGGATTTTATTGGAGGGGAGAGCGGGGAGGGGGAGGCGGATAGTGGTTTTCTCATTTGTTTACTTCCAAGGGAAGGAAGGAAGAGGGTGGAGGGCTAAACGGTTGTACACACGGGGTAGTGGTGCAATATAATCACCAATAAGGAAAGGGTTGCCACTGCAGGGAGAATCACCACTCATCCAATACAGACCGAGACAGGTCTGTTGCTTCACAGCGTGGGGGGGCGGGGAAGGGAATTGTGGGGGGCGGGGGTATTCGAGTGGGAGTGGGGGAGGGGAGCTCGCGGGGGTGGGTGGGAAGGGAGGGGAGAAAACTCGGGAAAGCAAAAAGTCAGATAAAGCAAGAAGCAAGACATTGAGTAGTAGGAAATGCTACAATAATCAAGTTGGCTATTCCAAAAACCTTTGGGATGGGTAGACTGTCCATTTGTTCTATAAATATTGGGGGCCTGAATGATAGGACAAAAAGAGATAGGTCAAATCAGCTTTTACGAACTACGGGGGCGGATATAATCTGTCAACAGGAAACGCACATCCCATGGCAAAAGAGGAATCAATGTGATTCAAGGGTACACACAGGTGATCTGTTCGTCTCAGACCACCACGACCAGAGGGGTTTCAATTCACATTTCAAACCGAATGCCACAAATCGAGCGTACACTTTCAGATAAATGGGGTCGGTGGGCTATTGCATCAATACCAAGGGGTCCAACAATCTGTACGATCTATGGGTCAAATTTGGACGACCCGGAAGTATTAAAAGTACTCGAGCTAGAACTTGCGTCTTGGCCATCTCCCCTTGTCATTTGTGGGAATCTTAATATTCATCTAAATGCAGACAATTCTTTCTCGAAAAAATACCAAGGAAGGAAGCCACAAGTATACAAGGCACTAGAGGCTTTGGTGACAAGCCATGGGCTTGTCGACATGTGGTCTCTCCGAAAGCCGGGGGAGGCAGGTTTTACATATTATTCCTGCCTCCATAAAAAATATGCAAGATTGGACTATTTTTTTATCTCCGCTAGTTTTATAGAGGGAACTAACATCAAGAAACTACCGAAAGTATTGTCGGACCACAACCCGCTGATGTTAGAAATACCATCACAGGGAGGCGATCGGCCAACCACCAAATGGACATTTGACAGGAAATTGTTGGTCACTGAAGGGTTTGTAGAACACATCAGGGGGTGGACCCGTCAGTACTTTGACATGAACATGTATAGCACGTCCAGGGAAATGGTATGGGATGCTTTTAAGGCAGGATTAAGGGGAGAGTGTGTCAGTTTTGTAGGGTTCCGTAGGAAGCAGCAGAGGGAAGAAATTCAGCAACTAATGAAAGAACTATCTAAATGTGAGAAGAGCATACCGCAGCAATCGCACAAAAACAAGAGGAATTAATTAAACAACTCGGTTTCAAAGCCTTAAAAATTAAAGCAAAAATTAATGGTTTCTTTAGCAATACCGTGGCCAAATTATATCAAACCCATGCTCGAGCTAACTGAGTACGGTGAGGCCACAGGTAAACACCTGGCATTACGTCTCAGACAAAGGGCAGCGGCAAATAGTATCGTGAGGCTCAAACGGAAGAACGGGAGCGTGGCCTCGGATCCCCAAGAAATTCTGGAAATCTTTGCAGATTTTTACAGAGAGCTATATCAATCAAGGCATAATATACCGGCCGTGACACAGCTGGAAGCTGATGTAAACTCCCCTCCGGTCATGCAGGAACTAGAGGAAGATATGTCAATAGGGGAAGTCAAAGTGGCGCTTCAAGGGATGGCCTCTGGAAAGGCAGCAGGTCCAGACGGTATCCCTGTGGAAATTTATAAGGTTTTACAGATGGAACTTGCCCCCATCCTTTTGGACCTATTTATAGCGGTTCAGCTCAGGGGTATCCCGCCTAAGTCTTGGCAAGAGACTAATATCGTCCTCTTTTTAAAGAAAGGGAAAATGACAGATGACCCGTCTTCATATAGACCAATAACCTTGATAAATGCCGATGAGAAACTATATTCTAAAATTATAGCATGCAGACTGGCTAGAATTATTACACCTTTGGTAAGTCCGTGGCAACACAGCTTTATTCCAGGAAGAGGCACCACAGATCATATTCGTCGAGCAATATCATTATTTGACATAGCAGAAGCGGCAGGGCAGCAGATGTCCCTTATACTGCTCGACGCACAAAAAGCGTTCGACCAGGTCGAATGGACATACCTTTGGAAAAATCTTCATAAAAAGGGATTTGGCCCACGCATATTAACAGCTATAAAAGCTATGTATATTCAATCCTCTGCAAGGATTCAACTTATGGGTAGGGAAACTGAAAAGATCCCGATAGCCCGGGGAACAAGACAGGGCTGCCCCTGCTCCCCTATCCTCTTCGCACTATATATTGACCCCCTTATAAATGCAATCATACAAGATCAAGATATCAGACCACTTGAGGTCAGGGGGTTCAAAACCAAGGTGTTAGCATATGCTGACGATATAGTCGTCATTACCCCAGACCCAACTGGTGCATTAGTAAGAATTGAGGAGCTGGCCCTAGAATTTGGTAGGGATTCTGGGTATGGCTTAAACACAGATAAGACCAAAATAGTCTGCACTAAAAATAAGCTTCTGCAGGACCCCCGCAAAACGGAGACCGCTACCTATCTTGGGATAACTATCTCAGCTCAGGTTGACTCCATTTGGGATATTAACGCAGCACCTCTTATAGAGAAGATAGGTCGTGACCTCAGGAGAATAGATAATCTACATCTCTCTATTATTGGAAGAAGTAATGTAATAAAAATGACGATGTTTCCCAAGGTTCTTTACTTACTTCGTTGCATTCCATTGGAACCAGCAATTACTTTTTTCAAGAATATTAATGGGATGTTCTCACAATTTATATGGAACTATAGAAAGATTAGAAGATCTATCACATACATGACATTGTATTGTATTGTATATAAAATTTATAGAGCGCACTGCGACCCCACGGGTATCCTGGCGCTTGAGCACATAGGTCAATTATCTTAGAATATAGGGGCAGTTGAAAAAAACACTATATTATACCCTGGGAAAGAGCCAGGTCTTCAATTTCTTTCTGAAAGACAATAGATCATCTATCTGTCTAAGTTCAGTTGGTAATTTGTTCCACGCCGAAGCTGCTGCAACGCAGAAAGCTCTTCCACCAGATCTGACTTTTCTGAACCTAGGCACTCTCACCAGTTTTGCTGAGGAAGAGCGAAGATTGCGCAGAGGAACATACCATTCGAATCTACTCTGTAAGGGCTTGGGCCCAATGCCATGTAGAGCTTTAAAAACTATGCACATAGATTTAAATTGCACCCTCTGTACAACTGGGAGCCAGTGGAGCTCAGCCAGGGCCTGAGAAAGAGACGACTGGCGAGGTCTCATAAGTGCCAGCTTGGCTGCCATTGACTGAATTCTCTGGAGTTTCTCCATCAAATATTTAGGAGACTCCAGCAGTAGAGCGTTGCAATAATCCAGTTGGCTAAGGATAATGCTTCTCACTATCAGTGGCCTGGTATACTTAGGCAACAGTGGGAGAATTCTTCGTAACACCCTCAGCAGGGCAAAGCATTTCCCAACTGTCTGATTCACTTGGGACTCAAGGCTTAATTTACCATCAAAACTGATCCCTAGATTACGAACTACATTTGTCGGGGTCAAAGGGGCTGTCACTGGTAGTGGCCAGAACCCCGTGGGTAGTGAATAAGGAACCTTCCCCACTGAACAGCACAGAATCTCAGTTTTCTCCCCATTGAATTGCAAATAATTATTTTGAAGCCAAAGAGCCGTATCTTGCATACAATTATGAAATTTTTCAAGTGAAGTTGCCTGACAGCCTTCCAGAGATAAAATCAACTGGGTATCATCAGCATAGTTCACTAAACTAATGTTATGTGACTTAATAACAGTCACAAGTGGCTTCATATAAATATTAAACAGGATAGGGCTGATTGCAGATCCCTGTGGTACCCCATGTAAAACTTTCCTATACATGGATTGATACGGGGGGAGAGCAACCGCCTGTTCTCTATCTGAGAGGTAGGATTGAAACCACTTCAGTGCCAATCCACTCACACCTACTCTAGCAAGCCTATCCAAGAGTACCGCATGGTTAACCGTATCAAATGCGGCGGACAGGTCCAACAAAATCAAGATGGAAGCTTGTCCCCTGTCCGCCCGCATTCGGAGATCATCTAATACGGTCACCAAAGCAGTCTCTGTCCCATGTCCAGGACGAAAGCCAAACTGCACATCCTCCAGTTTATCATTAGCTTCTAGGAACTGAGAAAGTTCCCTACTAACCAATTTTTCGATGATCTTCACTGGGTAAGGCAGCAATGAAATAGGCCTGTAATTCTTCGGGCATGCTGGATCTAATGAATCTTTTTTTAAGAGTGGTGTGATCAGTGCTTTTTTCCAACTTACTGGTACCATTCCACTCTCCAGAGATTGCATACAAATCAGCCGAAGTACCGGGAGAAGTTTAACTCCTAAGGTTTTCCATAATTTATGCGGTAATGGGTCAAAGGAGAGCCTGAAGACACACTTACAGCTAGTTTAATAAAATCATCCACTTGTAATGTTGGAAAATGATCAAAAGTAACCGCAGTCTCAGTAATTTCCCATTCATATTCCTGGGAGATGCAGTGATTCTTAGATATCCCATTCTGAGTATCCTGTGTGGGTGCATTACTGGATTGTAGCCCTTTAATAATTTTGCTGATCTTTTCTTCAAAAAACATAGCTAGCCCATCACAGAGAGTCTGTGTTGGGGCGATTTCCTTTTGTGCAAGTAGGATTAGTGATATCATTTACTATTTTAAAAAATGCCCTTAGCGCTATTAGAAGATTTCAGAATAATATCAGCAAAGTATTCAGCTTTTGTTGTAGATACTTCTTTTTGTAAATAGATATCATTTCCTTCCAAATTTTTTATCCTCCCCTATGTAAGTTTTCCTCCAACTCCTTTCTGCCAACTTACAATCCTTTTTCAAATGTTTTAATTTATCATTATACCAGGGGGTTGAGGGTCTATCCCTTTTTTTGATAGTTTTTAGGGGTGCTAACTGGTCAAGTTGTGTAGTGATTTGATTACAGAAGTTCAAATAGTTTTCGTCCACCTGTTTACCTGCATCAAACGTCCCATGAGTATGGAACTCAGGTAATGGCATTGTTACATCGGCCAGTCTTCTCCAATCCCTGCCTCTAAAAGTCTTATTTTTCATCGGGGTAGCTATGCTAGGTTTCGGGCAAACAATTCTGAATTGTACTAGATAATGGTCAGTCCAATCTACCGGCAGGATTGTACCGATCTCAATTAAATCTTTGTCAGCGAAGATCAGATCCAGTACATGTCCCCCTCTATGAGTAGGTTCTCTGACCCACTGTACCATGTTCATATTTCCACATGTCTGAAGGAGATTATAATATCCAGAATCTAGGCTTCCATTGAGCCATAAATTAAAATCTCCTAGAAAAAGAGGTCTTGAGTGGGTTAGCGCCATATTACTCAGAACATCTGCCAAGGCGCTTTGCTGTAGGGGGCTAGCTACTCCAGGTGGTCTGTAACAGACTATACCCGTCACTACATGCCCCTTTGAATCCCGAAGGGCAAAACCTAAAAGTTCAGAGCCACTTACTTCGTCAATATCGACTGAAATGAAGTCCCATTTATCTTTAAAAGATACCAACCCCTCCACCTTTCCCAGTCTGCCTAGGTTTATGTATTGCCTTATATCCTGGGGGGCAACTTAGCCCCACCTCCACATCTGACCCAGGTTGTGTCCACGTTTCGGTCATAAAAAGGACCTCCAGTTTATGAGTATCTATAAGTAATTGAACCTCTACCCCATGTTTGTGCAGTGATCTAACATTGAGCATACCACACACAAGCCTAACTTTATCAATCTGCTTTACCTGCCTCCTCGGTTGTGAAACCTCCTTTGCCAACACTCCAGACTCCCCAATTTCTCGCAGCTCCCTACTTGTGTAGGAGATGCCCCTTTGACTTTTGTCTTGGACATTACCGCAAGATAGGGGGGGTTGGCAGTCCCCAATCTTGTATACTATTATTGGGCCATAATGTTGCAGCAAATGGACATATTGTTTAAGTACAGGATAGAGCCAACCCTGCAATGTCAGGAGGAAACCCCACCATCCATTTTTGAGCTGGCCATTGGTGGTGCAGCACCAGGGATTCTCCTGAGACAGCTGGAGGGGAGTTATTATAAAAAAAAAAACCCGGTTTAAGCCTCTCAGGGCAGCCTGGAAAGTTTGGCACAAAGTCTGCAAACACTTAGCAATCCCGAAAATACAAAGATATATCTCCTTGTGGCGCTCATCGAGCTTTCCTGCCCCATTGTATGATATAATGGGAAAAAGCTGGGAACAGGCAGGAATTAATATCATAGGCGACATTCTGGATCTGAATGGGGTTATCTCATTTAAAGAACTCCAGGAGAGGTACGGGGTGGAGTCTAATTCTCTCTTTAAATATGTCCAAATAAGGGAGACAATCAGTCCTTTAGTACCACAGGTATTAAACAAAGGTAGAATACTCCTGTTAGAGCGCCTGGTTTATAAACATTCATCCATTAAGGATTTATATTCCATTATGCTCATGGCTAATGATGATGACATCTCGAGAATCGAAACTACATGGGCTGATAAATTGAGGAACCAGGATGTAGATCTAAGTAGATCACTGTGGCTGTCTAAAACTGTGTTTTTATAAGCTAATTTAAAAGCGCAACATTTTAAAACAGTTTTCAACCTATATTTTACACCTGCGAAACTGTTTACCTGGGGGAAACGGGAAAATGACCACTGCCCAAGGTGTACAAAAGGTCCTGCTGATATTGTACACATGTTCTCAGAATGTACTAAACTTAATGATTTAAAAAAGGCGGTCGAATATTTTCTGTTTAAAACTATTTCACGACCAGTCCCACTATCTCCAACTCTGATGCTACTAGGCTGTGATGAAAATTTACAGTTGGAATCAACCCATGTTTGTTTTTGTTTTATGGTAACTGCAATTTTGCGTATTTTGATTGCTACAAAATGGAAAGATGCGGATCTCCCATCTTATCAAGCCTGGTATGCCAAACTGCTTAATGTTTTTAATTTTGAGATGAGTTTGTATAAATGTAAAGGTCAAACGGCGAAGAAAAGGGGTATACAAGTGTGGCGCCCACTTATTGAATAATAGGTTAGACGGACCTATTTGGCTCTTGCCTGATCTTGTATGACTCGCTGCTATAAATATTGTTCATTGTAAGGTGACTGTATGTTATGCTTTCCTGAGTAAAAAAGAATAAAAAAAAAAAAAAAGAATCTCCTCTTACCAAGGAGAGAATAGTTTTTGGCAACCATCGAACATGACAACCCTGATCCCTCAGGACCGTGGAAACAATATACTACTCAGTCACTCGTGCTTACTTTGTCTGTCTTAGAGAGATACACAGAATAAACAGGCTGGGCATTTTCAATAAGTATTTATTGAACAGTTGTTATTCTGGTGTAAAATAGATGAGCTGCAACAACCGTTAGACAGTAGCAGAAATATAGGATTAGAAGCACTATGAAAGTAAACGGATGGTAAAGCTCTACCATCTTGCAGTAATCATGAATGCATACAAGTATATAAAATACATGATAATAAAAAGATGCGTACTCCTACGATGCCTCCCTAACTAGATGTACCTAAGTGTACCTAGCATGTGTGTAGGTGTTAAGCCAAGAATCCCTCTAAGATAAAGTCAACCCCATTATCTGAAGTGAGAGACTGTGGAACCCCGTCTTGGTCTCGGGTTGGACACCCCGCAAGGGATGTTAGACCACTGCGTGCTGGAGTATCTGGATGCAGGAACCTCAGCGTCTCTGGTCAGTGTATCGGCCGGGAAGTCCTGGTCTCCTCTGTCTATCTTAGCAAGATGTGATGTATATATACCCATAGGTCTCCCCAGGGGTCCTACCTCGCTGTATTACTGTGTCGGACTTAGGATGACGTCGGGAATGAACTTTGTACATAGATATTATACAGGAGATGTTAGTCCTGCTGCGCTTCCAAGAATCCTCATGCATAATGTATGAGATTTCGAACTAGCGAAAACCCGCGTTCTGAATGCAGCGTCGCATCTAGGTAAAAGGTCGGTCCCTGTAAACCGTTATAAGTGTAATGTAGGGAAGAATATAGGTGAAGGGTTACGAAGTTACCTGGGCCTATATCAGGGTACCTATATGGAATAGAACACCCACTCCTCTTCCGAATGGACGACATAGTTGAATTCTAAATGTACTACTAGGCAGACTAGAAATTGGTACGCAAATAACGACAAAAATATTAGTTTTCGCTTAAAATGATTAAAAGTTCTAAAAAATCTTTAAAAAAGTTTAAAAAGGAAATTGTCACGGATAGGGCAAAAGGGCTGGGAAGGGAGAAGCAGGGCAGAATTTACGACCTAGGAGATAAGGCAGGGAAACTAATAGCATGGCTAGATAGGAAGGAACTCGCGAGCAGACTGGTCCCAGAATTGATTGATGAGGCAGGTCACACGATTAGAGACCCACAGGAGATAGCCAACGCGTTCGCATCCCACTATCGTAAGATATATAGTTCACACACAAACTGCACAGCAGAAGACTCCCGCCAACTGCTGGAGGACATCACACTCCCCTCCCTCTCCGAGGACGACGTTAGGCTGCTGGACAGCGACCTCACTAATGACGAAGTTGCCCAGGCCATAAGAAGTCTACGATCAGGGAAGGCCTCGGGGCCAAACGGCTTGCCCGTTGAGCTGTACAAGCTCCGACCGGATAAACTAGCCCCGTATATTCGTGCGATGTTGGAAGAATGCAGGGAACAGGGAGTACTCCCCCAGGATCAAAGGATAGCAACGCTGGTCACAATTCACAAGGAGGGGAAGCCTAGGACAGACTGCGCCTCTTACAGGTCAATCCCTCTGTTGAACGCGGAGCCTAAAATTCTGGCGAAGCTCCTCGCCACCCGTTTGACCAAAGTCATTAGCGGACTGGTCCACCCGGACCAATCGGGCTTCATGCCACACCGCAACACCGCACTGAACCTGCGAAGGGCGGGAACGATCCAGGAGGAGGCGATAATCGTGTCCCTGGATGCCACCATGGCATTTGATACACTCGAATGGCCGTATTTATTCGCGGTTCTCGCTAAGCTAGGCTTCGGCCCGCGCTTCACTAAATGGGTACAGCTTCTCTATTCAGCCCCGCTAGCCCAGGTGGTGGTGAACAACAAGAAGTCAGAGATCTTTCAGCTGAGCAGAGGGACACAGCAGGGCTGCCCGCTCTCACCATTGCTATTCGCTCTGGCGTTGGAGCCGCTAGCCTCTTGGATCCGCAAAGACCCAGTGTTGCGGGGACTGAAATGGGCGGAGACATGGGAGTACCGCATCTCACTGTATGCGGATGATATACTCCTATTCCTGGCCTCCCCGAGAGCGTCCCTCCATAGAGTGCTGGATATATTTGCCACATTCGGTCGTTATTCCGGTTACTCGATTAACTGGCAGAAATCCACGCTCTACGTGCTTCAAGGGCCTCTGCCAACCCTCACGAGGGGATGCCCGATCCAGATCACCACAACGGGCTTCACATATCTAGGGATATATGTCACTACAGACCCAAAACGCAGGTTTGACCAGAATCTCCTCCCCCCCCCTTCAGCGACTGAAGCGAGATATAGTGGGCTGGACTGCACTCCCACTCTCGATGCTAGGTAGGGCAGCATTATTTAAAATGATGGCATTGCCCAGATTTCTTTACGTATTGCAAAATACCTTAGACCCAGTCCCAGCGAGTTATTTCAGGGAAATAGAAAGTCTGCAGAGAACGCTGCTGTGGAATGAAAGGCCCGAATAGCCCTTGCCAAACTTACACTCACGTGGTACGATGGGGGAATCAGCCTGCCAGACCTCAAGTGATACTACTGGGCTGCCCACCTGGCTGCTATAAACCACGGTACATACAGGCGGGCTGACGACCCTGGCTACACCATAGACCGCTGGACGCTCCCCGGTGGGAACTATAACAGGGAACTATACTCCAAGACCGGGGGAAAATTACTGACAGGACCGACCAGACACTCAGTGCAGGTGTGGAAGACCGCTAACCGTAGCATGGGATGGGAGAACAAACTCACATTAGCCACCCCCCTGTGGGACTCTGAGATGCTGGGCAATTTATGGACTTCCAGGGGTTTTGACAGGTGGGATCTTATCGGAATCTCTAGAGTGGGAGATCTCTGGGACAAAGGGGAAATTAAATCCTTTAGTTCCCTGCAGAGGGAGTACGAACTAGCCAGTACCGAATACTTCAGGTACATGCAGGTGCGGCATGCACTACAGACCCACATACCGAAGGGCGTCACACCCCCGGACTCCTCCCCACTGGAGGACAGACTGCTGGACGGGTATTTACCCACTAAAACTATCTCCCTAATTTACAAAAAACTAATCAACCACACGGGTGACCCTCTCAGCCACACAAGAGAAAAATGGGAACACGATGGTATAATTCTAGATGATGAAGACTGGACGGAGGCAGTGACGTCCCCGCAAGAGGTGGCAATATCAGCCAGGTTACGCCTAGTCCAGTTGAAAATTCTGCACAGAGTGTACATAACAGGCCCCTGCCTGGTGAAAATGGGGAGGGCAGAGGGCGGGGAATGTAGGAGGGGGTGCGGACAGACGGAAACATTCCTACATATACTATGGGACTGTGATTTCATACAACGATACTGGCGTGATGTGCACGCAATCGCAAGTGCCGCACTGAACATGACCATCCGCCTAGAGGCCAAGAGATGCCTCCTTAATGTGTGGGAGCCCACAGATCTTACCGTAGCACAGAAAACATGGGTGACACTGGGCCTAATGATAGCCAAGCGCAATATTGCACAACTTTGGGGCGCTGACCATGCCCCAGTAGTGGGGGCCTGGACAAGGGACATGGACTGGTGCATGTTCAGAGAGAAAACGGTTTACTTGGCAAGGGGCTGTCCCCGGAAGTGGGTCTCCATCTGGTCTGCTTGGAATGTGTATAGAGGAAATATTTGTACCCCCCCAAAACTGCCTGAAATAGATGTCCATGATTCACTGTAATATGCTACAAAGTTGAAATGCAATACTGTTGACTAACTAAACCCTACATGTGTAAATCTTAATACCATGAACACTTGATGTACCTATGTATCTGTTTCAAATGTTCAATAAAAAGATTTAAAAAAAAAAAAAAAAAAAGGAAATTGTCACTCAAGCCATAGCTTCTAATGTGTCCGTGGGTATAGTTCGAACTATTACAAGCATTTGAAAGCCATGCATGCTCAAAAGAATGTCAATTTTGTTTTGGAGTTCCAATTTTTAGTTTGTTTCTTCAAAAAAAAAACAAAAAAACGAATTTCTCTCAGCACACGACGGGCCAAATGAGTCAAATGTTTGTGTCCTGGCTGGTAGACGCAACAATATCGTTGCCTGCCTCCGCAGACGACGGTCCCTGTAACACCTCGCAGATTATGTCAATTAAGCACAGATGATCTTTTGTACTGTCCACAGCCGATGCTGGGGCAGCCTGTGCGCCATCCAAGGCCTGGGTGTCAGAGGAGGAGCCGATGTCCATACCAACAGGAGCTGATACTACCTGTGGTGGCTCTAGGAATGCCGCCATCAACATTGGAATACGCTGGGGACACTGCAGAACATGGGCCGTTATCGGGTCCAGTAAAGCATCAACGTCCGGTTGCGCACATGATGGGAGTGTCAGACAGAGATCCAACACGCATTCTTCTCTGCAAAACAGGCATCGGAGGACAGGTAAGATGCAGTCCATCCAGACTGGTCTAAATGACAGTAACCAAGACGCACTTAGTTCCCCCAGGCGAGGTGTGCCTAGATGTTCTACCATGCGATCACGGTATTTATGCTCCTGGAGTGCCTTTTCCATCTCCTTGGTGACTGGGACGTCCATTGCGTAGCAGAAAAATAACAATCAGGATACCTGCTATTAGAAACAGGATCAGCGGCAGTCCTCCAAAAATGCTTCCAAACACGGAGTGTATAAAGTTTGGTATAACTCCGAGGATCGTCTGAAAGGTGCTTAATAGTCCAGAACCTATGGTCTTAAATAGGTGGACCATGCCTGTCATATCAGACATGTTAAATATACGATTTACCATTTCTGCGAAATGGAAGGGGCAGTTCGTACGTTTGAGCGCCTGTATCTCTGCTGAAGACCTTGCGATCTGGAGAGCAAAAGTCTCTCGAGCGGACATTAAGGGCACAGACTTCTGTAAAAGCATGGCTTTCATTCTGTTCAAAGCATCAAACCATATTAAAGAAACATTTAGCGAAGGCCTCCCTGACTGTATGTGTTGGTGGAAACAATACTTGCATACAGCAAGTAACCCTGGAACTGACGGTCACCAGATACTCGATGCCTGGAAGCATCCCACAGCAACCTTAATGGTTCAGCATCAAGTAACTCCAATTCGAAAGCAGCCTGAACACTGGAGTGATCACGGCAGCTGGGGCACTCCTCAAGTGACAGGATAAATTCGCTACTGAACCGTTACAGGCCCCATGCAGCATTATATCCTGACATACGAGTTCTCCACTTAAAGTGTTCTCACAGTTTGTACCGCTTAAAAACACTTCTCTATCCCCATTCCGGCATCGAATTCTGTATGGTAATTCCCAAGATTCCTTGATGAATTCCCTACCCATTTCTTCATATCAGCCTGCCTGCTTTTGTTCAAGGCAATATTGAAATTGAAAAGTAGTGACCGGTAGAGCTATGTGGCCATGGATTAACCATTCTGTGGACGGTGATTCTGCCACTGTAAAGGCTAATCTATCCAGTTTTCAATACGCAGCATTGTATATTTTGCTCCCCGTTGTGCCATTTCTATCTGCTTTTCTGTTAGATTGTAAGTGGAAAACAGAAATGTACTGTTGATGAAACGCCAAGGCACATAGCCTGCGCGCAAAGATTGCAGCGTCCAGCTTAATAATATAATAGAATGCAATTGTGATTGCCCATGTTGTAATATGGACAAATCCTGTTCTAATATATCTATTGCAGAAGATACAATGTTGCCCAGTGAATATATCCTGGAGGTTAGTGTAGTTAACCCATTATCAACCACGGCTAGAGCTTTCTCTAGGTTTATACGACCTATTTCACGTAATCTCTCCGCGGCCTCTTGTTGGGATATTTTCCAGATTTCATTATAGACAGCATAACAAACGTTTCTGGCGTGGCTTTCTAGGACCCAATAAAAAATCCCATAGATCCACATCCTTTGTAAGTAAGGATAAGTGTTGTTTCACCTGTGACAGTGTTGAGGTTTTTAGCCAATCGAGGCATAACTTCCCAACACTGTATGGTGTCACTACCCCTGGATGTTCTCTCTGTATATAGCGTGGATCTGGCCTGTGGATACTAAACCCTTTGGTTTTACCCATGAATCTTTCCTGACAGCTATTGGTGTCTGTGGGCCAAATAAACCATCCCTTCCAATCGGGGTCTGATCTATTGTATTGCATGATCTCATCTAATGTAATCCCTTCTTGTGATGTTATGTTACCCTCGGTGTGTGATGGTGTGGGCATCCGAGGTGTATTCAAGTCTTCGTTCTTGGCTATTCCAAGACAGGACATGTGTTGCACGGTGTCATTCAAAAACATAATTTGCTGAGGAATGAGGCATGCTCTAAATAGTGCCTCTGTTCCCTGGACCTGCCAGTCTCTAGTACCCCAGACAGATTTTAAGTCTATAGTGTCTTTCCATAAGTCGAAACCTTGTTCAGACAACTGGGCAATAAAGGAAGCAGAATAAATCTGTTTTGTGTTTGTCAACATATTTTTCTGTGCAGGTGTTTGTGCAACCTTATAATAATATGAGGCTGGGTCTGACGTATTAAACCCTGAAAAATATGGAGATTTCTGTGCAAATGTCTGTGCACTGCTTTTCGGCTATGTTGGGCAATGTTCCCACTGGTGGTATGTGAACACATTTCTGGGATTAGCAGATTTATGCAGAAAATGACGACCATAGTGTTGCTAGCAATACATTGTTTCAAAATCTGACGTGTCCTCCAACATTTCACTATTAGAAAACGCAGCAGATTGTTCTAAATCAGACAATATATTATTCACAGTTTCATAATCCCAATCATCGGAAAATGTACTGGAGGTAATGATATCACTCAATAATATTTTAAATAAATGTGGAATTTTTAAAAGTTCTGTCGGACCAAATATATCATAATCAAACTTGTCCCATACTATACCATCAGGCATAGGAACTGCTGTAATGTTCACTGATGACAAGTCTCTTTGTTCTCGATGTGATGATAGGTGAGGTTTCAGAATCAGATTCACTTTTTGAGCTGCAGAGCTTTGTCAAAGGTAAGTTCCATTACTAAGCATACTAAAAACAGTTACTAAGCCTATCCAGAAAAGAAAGAAAAGTATCCTGGTAATTACCAAGAGTTCTATCCAAGGTGATCCCAGGTAAGTCTTTTTAAGAGATGTTCAGAAAGATTTTAATTTGCTGGTTGCGTGTTTCTTGGGCTGGCATTGTTTCAGGTCCACTTGGATCCAAAGAAAACGTATCAAAGTCGATGAAATAGCCAGATGTAGTTCGATCAATTTTCGGTATTTCCGCAGGTCTTGTGGAAACTGTAGCTTGCTCTTGTTGAGGCATGTTGATATAGACATCTGTGTTTGGTCGGATAGAAATTTGTCTTTCATTTTGGTTTTGATTCTGATTATGAACTTCAGTTTCAAGACGAACGAGTTCCATGGCATTATTGCATAGTCCATCATTCCGTGCAGGGGACTCTTCAAACATGATGAGTCTTTCTGTTTGAACTTCTTGTATAGTAGCGAGAGGAGGGCGTGGGCTATTCCGGAGTCCACCAGGCCTACTATTCAGTATCGGCCACTGTGGTTTGATTAGGTTAATGGAGACGAATCTTTTCTCCTTTTTTCCGGCAAGAGATGGCAGAAGTACAGTTCTTGTTCCTTCAACTGCCAGGACAGGTACAGGCTTTCTGTATGATGGCCCAAATTCCTTTTTTCCCGCTATTTTTTCTCTGACCAGATCCCCGACTTTAGGGACCCAGATAGGTCTTGCCGTGACTGTCTTGACTTCCCCAGTGGCGGTCCTCTTTACTTGGACATTGCTTTGTAGTGCCCTGGATTCATTTAGATCCTGTAAAACAGCCAAACGTTTATGGATGTCAAAAGGTTTTTCATCCGCCACTGTGCCTTCACAATCAAGATCAGGTACCCACATTCTCGTCCCAAATAGGACCTCATACTGAGTGACACCCCCTAGAGAACTTCTTGGAATATTATTTAATGCTCGTTGAACTCCATACAAATGTTTTACCCAACTTTCACCCGAGACTAATACTCTAGCTGTTAAAGGTTGCTTTAAGTCCCGGTTTTTCCTTTCCACTACCGAATTTCCTTCGGGATGGTACGGAGAGGAGTACCGCAATGCTACACTCCAATCTCCCATGGCTTCCTTGTAAGCCTCAGAGCTAAACGCGGGGCCACGGTCAGAATGTAATGTGCCAATTGCGTATGTCCCTATAAAGACTCGCAAATCTTTTATAACAGTTTGAGCATCAGCCGAGCGCTGGGGCCACACCCATAGGAATCTAGAGCAGGAATCTACTGCAACCATGATATACCTGTAATCCCCATCTGTTTGTAAGGGGCCGCAGTGGTCCAAATAAACACACGCGAGTGGTTTGTCTGATATCAATAATGGTATCTGCGCTGGACGTGTTATGGTGGAGCTTTTCATCTGCTGGCAGATGTCGCATTTCAAGACATAGTCCTTAGTCTGCTTTGTTAATCCTGGCCACCAGTAGCGTTGTTTCAGTAAGGAAACAGTCGCCGTAACTCCTGCGTGTGCAGAACCGATATCCTCGTGTGCTGCTAGAATTAAACCTAACCTTCGATCCATATTTGGAATTACTCTATCCCCCACTCCAGGAATCTGAGCAAATGGAACGTTATTTGCATCTAACTTGTAGGAGTACTTGAGTGGAAATTTTTTCGGTAGTGCCGATTTATTGCGTGTAGCAATAATTGCAACCATAATCTCACCGTCTATTCTCATTTTTGAACGAGTGATTGCAGCTACGGAAGCCGTGCGTACAGCCCCCTTTGCGGCTTCGTCAGCCAATGAATTCTCTTCAACGTGAACGCCATCACGTTGATGACTCAGTGTGTGTATCACGTGAGCCCTTGGTAGTTCATTTTTCAAATCCACTACCTGTTCCCTTAGCGTTTTGTGCTTAATTGTGCCACCTTTCGCATCTTTGAATCAATTTTGTCCCCAGTGGTGTAAGTATTCATTGTATGACTGTACACAGTAAAAGGAATCACACATGATTAGTGTGGGGAATTCTCAATCCGTATTTACCCGTGCCAGTAACAGGGCTTTTAATTCTGCCAGCTGCGCGTGCAGTCTCCTAGAGACTGGGTTTTTGTACAACTCGGATGAAACTTTCCATCCTGCACGCGTCCTTTAACGATTGCGCATGCGGCGCTGTATTGCTGTTTACTCCCAATGGCCGGCTGAGCAGACACGTCAGTGTAAATTATATATTCATACTGATCTAGAGGCAATATTTAATTAGGGAGAGGATAGTCTTGTTCGTATTGCAGGAATGCTAGTGTTTTTAGACTTGCGTCGTACCTATATTCTACATCTGTTGCAGTGAGAGAATTAGCCCATTGTATCAATCTCGGATGTAAGGCTTTAGCGTTAGGAACGCTAGCCTTTGTAGCAGCCTCTAAAGCCAGTACCGGGGTTACGATAATTATTAATTTCCCCTGAGCCAGTGCTCTTTCTCTTACTAAAGCAGTTTGTACTGCTGTCAGAATCTTTTCTGTTGATGCAAAGCGCATCTCAGCATTCGTGTACAAATGTGATTTGTACGCTATTGGTACTGTTTCACCTTCATTATATGTTAGGTGGGTGTATCCTGATTGACCCGCAACTATACGGATCACGAGGTTGTGTACGTTTACGCGCGTCTAAGTGCTTTGAAGCTATCATGTCAGCTTGTAGGGAACGAAGAATATCTTTGTGTTCCTGTGTCCATTGTCTTACTGAAAAATCAGGTTTTATCAAATCGTAGAAAGGTTTAACCCTTTCTGCGTAATCCAAAATGAATGTTCTGCCAAAGTTCAGGAATCCCAGTATTCATTGTAATTTTTTTTAATGATTTCGGAGGTTGTAGTAGTGCACACTTTTCTAAAAAGTTAGCTGCTAGGCTTTTCCCTTCACTTGAAAGTTCATATCCCAGAAAAAGGACATTGAGGTGGGCTATCTTTGATTTTTTTAAATTAAATTTGTAGCCCTCAGAGGCAAATCCCAATATTATGGTATTTACTCTGTTCAAGTGTTCCTCCAGGTCATCATCCGTTAGATAAATATCATCCATGTAGGACAATGCCTCTTCATCCAGATTTTGAAGTAATTCAGTTACTCTGGCCGAAAATAACCCCGGGCTGTTCTTATACCCCTGGGGGAGTCTACAAAATTGCCGCTGGGAGCCTATCGTGGAGAATGCGGTTAAATACCTGCTTTCAGGCGCTATATTTTGGCAAAAGAATCCATTTGAGATATCCGCAGACACAGAACCGGCGGGAGAGCTTTCTCCTACATCGCAGCCAAAACCAGGAACAAGCTACCGGTGAACATCAGACGCTCCCCGACCCTGCACATGTTCAGGAAGGACCTCAAGACCTGGCTCTTCGACAGATCCGGAGCCGCACCCCCCCTCCACCCCCCAGCGCCTTGAGACCCTCACGGGTGAGTAGCGCGCTATATAAACACCTGATTGATTGTGTGTCGTTTTGTATTTTTTCTGCACAATGTTATTCATTAGTGCGGCGCTGTGTGCATTTTGTACTGCAAATGTCTTAGTGCAAGTGTTTAAATATCTGTAATCCAAAACTAGATGATATGATTTGTCTGGTTTCATCACGGGAAACAAAGGATATTCATTTGAGAGGTGCAAGTTTCAATCACCCCTTGGTATTCAAGTTGATCTAAAATCTCCCTGACCTGTTTTTTAGCTTCTTGTTTTATTGGATACTGCCTCTGTGGAGTCAGAGTATTTTTTAATGGAATAATGTGGTGGGTTGATTCCTCATCCCATCATGGTTTTTATATATTGCCGGGGCTAGGGCTAACGCCCACTCTAGTGCATATGTGTATTTTAGATATTTGGGAACAGGGTCGGAAAAGGCCGGTAAAATTACTGTTTCTCCCCTAGGGCTGTCCATGAGAAATGCTGGCGGCCAATCTTGTTCAGCTAATAGAATGTCATAACCAAACGTCAGGTTCTCCCAAAAGAGACCTCTAACTTTCCTGGGCTTGTCCCCCTCCATTTGGAGTGTGATTTCATACAATTTATGTGGGACACTTACCCTAGTATCAGGTGTTTCCACCGTGATATAATCATTCAAGTCCGCTGTCACCAGAAATTCCATGAGGTTCTGGCGAGCTATTGTTACTTCTGCCGCACTGTCTAGCATCGTCAGAGCCAATTCCCCGTTCATTAGTTGAGTCCTTAGAATTCTGGGCTTGTCTGATCTTTAGACCTGCAACCTTCTTTTTGAACTGAGGTTTTGGTTTGGTTTTATCTTCTTTTTTGGAAGTATAGTGTTGAGCGTGCGGCTTGTCTCTGGACTTTGTACGCTCTTCTTGTCTGTCTGACCGTACTTCCCTCTCTGAGTTTTTCGTTGAACCCTGAAAGGAACGAGAGGAACGTGTATCAGTATCCTGACACCTGTCAGGTTTCCTAATATTGTCCCTATTCCTAAGGTTGTACCTCCTGTCGGGGGGCTCTTGTGGAGGAGATCTATCTCTGGATTGAGATCTGTTTTCTTTATTTTTCTGTTTTTTGTTACTATCCCACTTCTTCTTAGAAGAGGCAGGTGCCTGCTTAAAGGTGTCCTTCTCGGGACTACTCATCAGTTGTGGTTTTAATGCTTTCCCACCCAAACTGTCTCTGCCTAACTCTGCATGCGCAGTCTCAATTATTTTAGGTAATTCATGCTCCTGTTGTAAAGGACTGAACTCCCTTAGGCGTTGTTGGATTGCCACTGATGCTGCTTCCCCTTTAATATTTGCTAATATTATAGCTGATACCTGGGCATAATTACCTAGTAATTTCATCCCTAAGTTCAGAGCAGGTTCTGCTCCGTACTCATTTTGTATTTGTCTTAATACATCTGGTATTACTGATAATGACGGGATACCATGTGTTCTGGTATATATGGCAGCAAAAACTGTACCCCAAGAGGTACAATCCTCTATCTGTGGCTTTATCTCCATGGTCAAGCAGATTGTCAGCATTCTGTGTTTTTCATAAAGGCTAGTATTCGGGAATACTGCTTCTAGCTGAGTTATGTTTTGAGCTACTCAGAATGGCATCTGTTCACGTTTTGCGGGCATTTTACCCATTACTGCATGTAAAGTTTGTGGTGTGATTTTAGTTGCTGTATTTTGAACTGTATTTGTGTTTGTTGTAGCCGTTGCTGGCTGGACGGTAAGTGTCCTCATGACGAACTGTGTCATGTTTCTGTAAAGTTTTATCAGTTCTTTGTGAAGTATAAGTAAGTTTCCTCCTGGCATTGTTTCAATGTCAGGATGTGGTGTGTAGGCCGCTAATACTGGCCATGTCGCTCCTTCTCTTCCGAGCGGACCGAGTCCGACTTTATTTCTTGTATGGGGGAGGGCGCCTTTAAACCAGTATAAATGTTCCTGGTAAGTTAGTGGAATTTCAATGTCCTCATTGGGACAATATTCGTCCGGTATTCCACTTTCTGTGTAGAAATGAAATGTTTTTGTTCTTGCATTTGCAACCGGGAATGTAACCCATGAATAGAATACCTCTGTTCTATATGATTCGTGTGCCTCCATCACAAAAGCTACCAGTCCACCCCTGGATGTTAGACCGTGTGCACCTAGTTTTATGGTAACAGCATTCCTAACATTTTCTGCAATGTGAATTGCATCCGCATCTTCTTCATCTGCTGAGAGATGCAGTTCTTGCACAACTCTATCCACGTTTTCTGTTTCTTCAGTTATTGTTTTAGAGAAGAAGAGCTTTTCAAGGGAACTAAGATAAGGTGTTTTGCACAGTTTAGGAACAAAGTGTCCTTCAAGCTTGATTAACCAACAGCCAATAAATAGGATTTTTGCCTACTCAGCTGTGGTGGAGTTTGTGCCCACCCACTCCAGACGTCTCTGGGGAAATGTGAGTAGGGGTCTCTGAGACTAGCACAACTGAACTACTCAGATTCTACTGTTAAATAAGTACCCAACGAACGTTGGCGTGCCATGTCGTGTAGCTCCTATAAAACCTATACAGGATCTGCTCGTTTGGACAGCATACACTGTAGGATTGGTGTCAGACTGATTCTTAACACCCCCACCGGGTATGTTGGCCCTTAGTACCATCTAGCTCACAGTGCCACTAGAATCTCCTCTTACCAAGGAGAGAATAGTTCTTGGCAACCATCGAACATGACAACCCTGATCCCGCAGTACCGTGGAAACAATATACTACTTTTCGCTCAGTCACTCGTGCTTACTTTGTCTGTCTTAGAGAGATACACAGAATAAACAGGCTGGGCATTTTCAATAAGTATTTATTGAACAGTTGTTATTCTGGTGTAAAATAGATGAGCTGCAACAACCGTTAGACAGTAGCAGATATATAGGATTAGAAGCACTATGAAAGTAAACGGATGGTAAAGCTCTACCATCTTGCAGTAATCATGAATACATACAAGTATGTAAAATACATAATAAAAAGATGTGTACTTCTACGATGCCTCCCTAACTAGATGTACCTAAGTGTACCTAGCATGTGTGTAGGTGTTAAGCCAAGAATCCCTCTAGGATAAAGTCAACCCCATTACCTGAAGTGAGAGACTGTGGGACCCCGTCTTGGTCTCCGGTTGGACACCCCACAATGGATGTTAGACCACTGCGAGCTGGAGTATCTGCATGCAGGAACCTCAGCGTCTCTGGTCAGTGTGTCGGCCGGGAAGTCCTGGTCTCCTCTGTCTATCTTAGCAAGATGTGATGTATATATACCCATAGGTCTCCCCAGGGATCCTACCTCCCTGTATTACTGTGTCGGACTTAGGATGACGTCGAGAATGAACTTTGTACATAGATATTATACAGGAGATGTTAGTCCTGCTGCGCTTCCAAGAATCCTCATGCATAATGTATGAGATTTCGAACTAGGGAAAACCCGCGTTCTGAATGCAGTGTCGTATCTAGGTAAAAGGTGAGTCCCTGTAAACCGTTATAAGTTTAATGTAGGGAAGAATATAGTTGAAGGGTTACGCAGTTACCTGGGCCTATATCAGGGTACCTATATGGAATATAACAGAAGGATCACTCCAACTCATGGCTTTGGAAATCCCAAGACTTTCTAGACACTCTGTGGATTTCATTAAACAGGCCTGGTCAGAAAGCCCATTAAAAAGTTACAGATTGGCTTTATGGTGATGGACTTGTTAGTGTTTGGAATGGGATTTGGATCCTGTGGTGTCTGAACTTGTGCATATCCAGAATTTCCTATCAGAGATGGCTATGGAGGGCCGAGCTTAAAGGTCAGTAAATACATTTTGATTTGCAACTTCAGAAGGCCTCTTGTTCATCGAATGCGTGGCGGGGGAGGGGGTACATCACATGATTCAGAAGTTACTGAGAGGGGATGAGACTCTCAGCTTCTCCAGACCAGAGATATTCAATTGTGTGGGATGTTAACAGAGTGTTGAATTTATTTCTGTCTTGGCAAAAGAATGAGTAGTAAGACGCTATAAAGTAAGTTGGTTATGCTATTTTGCCTGTCTTGCAGAAGACTGTCAAATGTTAGCAAGACATATCTGGTAGAATGTTTACACCACAAGAAACACCTTTTGTCATTTCTAGAGGTACCAAAATAAATACTGAAGTGATTTTGTATCCGGAGTTTGCCCAGAATTGTGTGTGATACAATCCAACAAGGCTTTTGAGGCTGTGACAGAGGAAGTTAGACCACCAGGAGTTAATCAATTTTAGTTTTCTTTCAGAAATCCTTTTTTGGCTTTCTCATCTCCCACTATCGATAGATGAGTGAGATGGATTATGCAAGAGGCCAGCATTGATGTGCAAAGTTTGGTGTTCATTCGGTGAGAAGCTATATGAATTCTAAGGATTTTGTCTTAGGAGCAGGGTTGGAGGACCTGAGGAATGTGGCTGACTCGTCCTCTGAGTCTACATTCAAGCATTTTTATTCCAAGCCAGTAGTGGATGTGGCCTAGCTGATTGTGAACAAGCTTTAAACTAGCATAATCCGTACCTGTGGTCCAGACATAAAATACAGATTCGTAGCTAGTGTGATTTAAATTTTTCAATTCAATTAAGTACATGGAGATGATGACCATTTCGCCCAGCAGAAAACATTGGCAATGGTACCCTCACAGTACTGTTGTTAAGAGTAAGTTATGTGGTTCTGGAATTGCTGTACTTTCTGTTAAAAATGTGAATTGCATTGTTATGATAGATTGTGGATAAAGTAATGAAGTTGAAATGATGACATCAAGATTGTTGTGACTAGGTCTGAAATGAATTCTTTATTTATTTACTATGGTCTTTTTAGACTCAGGTGCTGAACAGAACAGGAATAAAAATGATCTGGATTTGAAGATAGGATGAGGTGGCACGAAGAAAGAGGGGCAAGGAGATGTAACACTGGAATGTGGTGAAGTTGGTGAACTGCGATTGGTTGTTTTTTGGACTAATGTTTTCCCAAGTGGGACTAGTGTTGCACTTATGTTTTTCTGGCTGCTGATGGAGAAGTGAAGTTAGAGGCATAATCCTCGCCTCTGTGACCTTAATAGAGTAGGAAACTATCCTTTCTTCTTTAATTTCCCTGAAAGTATCTTTTTAAATCAATGCTCAATACTAATACACGTATACAGACTTTTGAATAAGTTCTCAGGCCGCATCATCATCATCCAGTGAACTTTAATCTTTGTGAAGGAATATTATGACTTCAATCTCACCCTCAACCTGGAATGAAGGATCCAATAGAGCTTCTCGCCACAGCTTCCACAATGTTCTCTTAGTTGCTTCCATAAGGCTTTCTCATTCGAAGATTTGAGCTGACTGACCAGAAACGGATCTAAGCAGGTATGCCAGAGAGGAGAGTACAGGGGGGCCGCGGCCGATCGGTACCTTGATAATAAAGACCTTGTAGGAAAACTTCAAACTGACAATGAGCTCAATTTCTAAGACAACACTGAAAATGTAGAGTCAGCGGCAACCCTTTGGGAAGCCTACAAAACAGTGGTGAGGGACTAGCCATGTTAATAACGGGGGTTAAGAAGGCAACAAACACCCGTTTGACAAAGCTGGAAACTGATATACTCTAGGACTCCTCACACAACAGAGGGGTGAGGATATGCAACATAGGCTAGCACTGAAACAAAGGGAATACAGAGATTTAGTGGAGGGCAACACTAGAGCTGCCCATATATCCTCACAACCTAGACTCTATGAAGTGGGGGGAAAATCGGGGAAACTTCTAGTCTGGCTTGATTGTACAAATCGGCCAAGAAATTGGGTCCAAGAAATAAAGAACTCAGATGGAGTAAAAGTGAGGGAGACCCTGGAAATTGTAGAAGCATTTTCAGTACATTACAGCAGGGTGTATACCTCTGCAGTTACTAAATTCCTTGAAGATATACAGGACTTCCTCGCAGATTTGCAGCTCCCCGGCCTCTCTCCTGAGAACAGACAGTTTCTAGACACTGAGCCAGAAGTCACCACAATCAAGACCGCCATCGTGACTATGCAATCTCAGAAGGCTGCAGGACCAAATGCTCTACCCATAGAACTCTATAAGGGTCTAGCTTCCTGACTGGCCCCACATAAGGTCCAGATGTTGTTAGAGGCAGATAGGGCAGGTGTCCTCCCACCTGATCAAAGGCTGGCCACTGCAGTGGTTGTCCCAAAAGAGGATGAATGCACTTCATAAAGGCCCATCTCCCTGCTAAATGTCGAGGCCAAAATGCAAGCAACGCTACTTGAAGCCAGACTCAATCGGGTCATCCGGACCCTAATACACCCTGATTAATCGGGTATTATGCCCAATACGGGGACCAGGTTTCACCTGCGGTGTCTGCATGGGGTCATGGGACTTCTGGACGGAGTACAGGCTCAGATGCTGGTCCTCTCCCTAGACGCCACAATGGCGTTTGATATGCTGGAGTGGCCCTATTTGTTTCAAACCCTAGAGAAACTGGGCTTTGGCCCGTGCTTCGTGAACTGGGTAAAGCTCCTTTACCAACAGCCACTGGCAAAATGCAAGGTGGACGGAGTATATTCACGCCCATTTGAGCTGGGAAGGGGCATACAATAAGAGTGCCTACTCGTCAATGCGATTTGCTCTGGCCTTGGAGTCCCAAGCGGCGTGGGTCAGACAATGCTCACTCATTTGGCGCCTACGATGGACAGGAGCCTGGAAAGAGCGAATCTCTCTATACACGGATGATATCCTGCTCTATGTGGTGAACCCTGACAACACGGTACCACGACTTCTACAGATATTCCAAAATTTTGGTCAACACTGAGGACATAAGAAAACTGGGGGAAATCCCCGATATACGCACGCAGAGGAGGGAACCCAAGACTCCCAAGACTGGATTGCTCGCCAGTGCTGGCATGATTCGGCTTTAGGTACCTTGGCATTAATGTAACTAAGAGTAGCGCTTGCTTTCTGGAGATAAATCTCGACAGCTTCTTGGGGAGATTTAAAGAGGATATTAGGCACTGGCGGGCTCTAGCACTGTCATTGCTGGGTAGAGCGGCCAACTTTAATATCCTGATATTGCCAAGACTTCTCTATACCCTCCGAAATATGGCATCTCCAGTATCGGCAGATTTCTTTCGGAATATCAAAGTCAAACTGTGTCTCCTGCTATGGAATGTGGGTCTGCCACGCATAGCGTTGCAGAAACTAACCAGGGGGTATATGATGGGGGCATTGCACTGCCAAACATCAGACATTACTACTGGGTGGCCCAATGAGGGACAGTAAATGATTGGGTGTTTGCCGCTTTAGAGGAACCAGCTGACAGACACATGAAGGGAGAAACAGGCTACCCCCACATTACTATATCGAAGTAGAGTAGACACTAGAGGCCACTTCTGGCCCATTCAGCAGCGGTAGTGGGGATCTTGAAAGAAGCAGCAGCATTTCTGGGATGGAAGGGTAACCAGACAGAGCAGGTGCCATTATCGGGCAGTGATATCTTACAAGCCATGGGAGCCTTGAAGGGGTTTATAAAGTGAAACTGCATAAGAATTTCGAAGCTGATCTGTGGCAAAGGGAGAGGTTGTCATTTTGAAACTCTTGAGGCCGAATACCAGCTAGCAACATCAGAGTACTTCAAATCCCTCCATGTCAGACACGCCCTGCTCTTACACATCCCAAAGGGTACTGAGTTGATCGAAGCGGCCCCTCTGGAAGACAGATTACTGGCAGACCCCTTGGCTAAAGGGGCTACATCACTCATATATAAAACACTGCTTAATAATTCCCTGGATGTCCTCCAGAAACTAAAAGCGACCTGGGAGTTGTATGTAGGGGAATTTGAGGAGGAGGAGTGGGAGAAGGCACTCAGGGGCCCAAGAGACATCAGTATCAAGCCAGGGTTCAGGCTTATACAACTCTGTACCCTCCACAGAGCCTATTACTCTAGATCGACCCTCTATATAATGTGGAGGAGCACCTCACAAATGTGTGCCAGGAACTGTGGTCAGATTGGCTCTTTCTTTCATGTGGTATGTGAAGGCATGAAACTGTAGGGCTACTGGGTAGAGTTGGTTGAATGTACTACAAATGTGATGGGCCTACCCATTAAAAAAACAGCCAAGAGATTGGTACAGAGTATTTGGGAGATGACACAATATCAAAACACCCAAAATTGTGGATCACACTGGGGTCTCATAGTAGCAAAGCGAAACACAGCCAGACGATCGGGGGTCCGGGCAGTCCCGGAGGTGGCAGAATGTTAAAAGGATATGGCTGGGTGTATGCAAGCGGAGAAGGTGGTCTATAAGGGAAGGAGCTGGCCAAGAAATGGGAGACAATCTTGTCGGCATGGAAGTCTTATTGAGGGCTTTAACTAGTGACTGCGCCAAGAAGCATTGTAAACGTAATACTGCTGGGTTGACGGAAATCTCAACTGTGTAACTGGTGACAGATTGTTACTGTTTTGTTTACCAAACTAAATAAAAACACTTGAAAAAAATTTAGTGAACAGCCATCGGAGACCAGTGAACCTTATTATTTACTCTGTAAAACACATACTCTAAAACATATTAAAAAATATCCCTTTCGCAGGATATTGTGGGATTCAAACCTATGGAGGAGTTGGCAGGGAACACAACTCTTAACAGAGACACAATTTAGGAAAGTGCCCCTTTTTGCATGGTTACCCCCCACTTTTTGCCTGACATCTGATGCACTTTGACTTGATGTACCCTGGGTCCCTGCCAATCAGGTTCCCAGGGCCTGTGTTCTTTCCCAAAGCTGGACCTTTGTACCCACAATTGGCACCTCTCTGGCCACAGGTAAGCCCCTTTTAAAAGGTACCATGGCTATCAAGGGCACTGTGACCAGGGAAGGCCTCTAAGGGCTGCATCACTTATTGTGCCACCCTTAGAGGCCCTCTACCTCAACACCCACACACTGCCATTGCAGACTGCGTGTTTTGGTGCAGAGAAAAGTGAAGAGTAGACATGGCACACATCCCTGTGTGTCATGCCTGCAATCCACTGCCTGTGGCCTAGGTAAGCCACCCCTCTAGCCGGGTGCACTAGACCATAGGTGAGGGTACAGTTGCATGAGCACTGTAACCCTAAAGTGTCTAAGTCAATTCTTAGACATTGTAAGTGCAGTAAAGCCATAAAGAGTTTATGGTCTGGGAGTTGGTCATTACGAATTCCACAGCTCCATAATGGCTTTACTGAAAACTAGGAAGTTTGGTAGCAAAGTTCTCAGCACATTAAGCCCACACTGATGCCAGTGTGGGATTTAATGTAAAATGCACACAGAGGGCATCTTGGAGATGCCCCCTGAAAAACGACCTGCCCTGGTGTGGTTCCTGAATGGATGCCCGCCATTTGCCACTACCAGACAGGTTTCTGGACCCCTGGGTAGAGAGCCTCCACTCTCTGGGTCCAGAGACAAAGCCCATCCTGGACAGAGATGTCATGCCTCCTCCGCCAGGATGGGCTGGTCCACGAAGGGGAAGCTTCAAAGGCCTGCCGCCTCTGTAAGCTGTCCCTGCCCTTTGCCGCCCCCAGCAACTGCCTCCCACCGGTTCTGACCCCCACTTTAGGCGGAAGAATCGTAGGGAAAACCGAGTTAGGAAGAGAGGTGTGCCCACCTTTGCCAACCCCACCCCTCCGCCGGGGGGAGGCGGGGTGGAGCACACATCTCAGTCCCCCCATCTTGGAGAAGAGGGCACCCAGCCAATTAGGGAGAGGCTTATGCCCCCCTTCCACTGGAGGGCGGTATAATAGGGGGTGTACTCACCCCAAGGAAGGGACTCATCGGTCTCAACCTGCCACCCCTGTAACGCCCCTACATTTAGTATTTAGAGGCGACCCTGAACCTTGCCTCCTCAGATTCGATGAAGAAAGAAGAAGGACCGAAGAGCCGTGCTGACCCAGGAAAAAGAGGACTCCAACTGCTTTGACCCCAGCCCTACCGGCCTGTCCAGACTCCGACCTGACTACAGCGGAAACCCCGGTGTATCCAGCAGCCCTCCAGAGCACAGAGGACCTGCCCTGCACCCATCTTAAAGACTCTGCCTCCCATGAGCACCGGCCTTGCTCAAGCAAAGATATCTAACACAGAACCAGGATCCAGACGGCCCTGCGATTCTGCACCGGATGCCCACGGCCAGAGTTTGAATGGCCCAACACCACAAGGAGGTCTCCCCAGTGATCCTGACCTGGGATCTGGTGATCCCCGACCTACCTCAAGCTTCAAGCAGACGCCTGCAGCCTCAACCTGAAGGGTCTCCCTGACCTCGACCGGAGCTGGTAAGAAGACCCAACGCCAACAGACACCCCTGCACCCAACGCCCAACAGCCTTGGGTGGCCCAACCGACTGTGTCTAGGCATCTCCCAAGAACCCAACTTACCTCTCCAGCCGGTGGTCACCTTCAGGAAGCCTCCCTGACCGAGCCTGCAGCATCTTTCCTAAACCGGAGATCTTCATTGAAATCCACAGGGTCCCCGACGCCTCCTTGGCACTCTGCCCCCGGCCGCCCCTGTGCCAATGGTGGTGCAGCTCCTGTGCGGACTGTTGGCCCCTGCATTGCTGATCCTAACCCAGGAGCTTTGCTCTCAAAACCAAGTGGCCTGCTCGCCAGCAGTCCCTGACCAAAGGCCCCCTTGGCTAACATTAGGCCCCTGCAGTCCGCCATCCCAGTGCCGCTGGTGGTGCAATTTGAGTGACTAACTGGACCTTGGGGAACCCTGGTCCTAAACCCCAAAAGTCATACCCACAGGTCGTTTACTTAACTGTGACCGCTATCCTTCTTTTCCCCACCAATGTTCCGAGTTTTTGTTCCTAAAATGTTCTCTGTTTAACTGATTTTGTATGAGGAGAAAAGTAACTGTGTTAAATCCGAAAAAGTTTTACTTACCTGTGTATGATACCATGGTGTGATATCTAGGCATATCACCCCAAGTAGTCGATGTAATCTAAAAGTAACACAAAAGTAATCAGAAGTAATTTCTAGGTAATTTAAACTGTTTTCAAAGCATATACAAACCTGTAACTATTGCAAATCCATTCCCAATTGCATTTCTGTGTAAAGTTTTACAACTGAAAGTACATTTTACTTACCTGTGCCAAGTCCTGCTTGGTTCTACAAAATAAACTATAAGTATACCTTTTTATACTTACCTAACTGGTCTGGATTCAGTCTGAGTATGTGCCATCAGTTCTTGATACAATAAATGCTTAACACACTCTCCTGATAAGCCTAACTGCTCGACCACACTACCACAAATAGAGCTGTTAATGATTATCTAATTTAGCCTCTACTATACCTCTGGGGATCCACTGGACTCTGTGCACACTATACCTTACTTTGGTATAGTATATACAGAGCCAGCTTCCTACACACTGCATTCTTTGTTACAGTAGAATTAATGCAATACTGCTGTGCAGTAAGGAATTTAGAACATAGGCAGCACAACCAATACATTTTCAGTTCTGCACATACAATGATGAGCCCCAAAATATTTAAGCCATTGTGTATATGTTGGCGTGTAAGAGATTTACAAAGAATGTACCTGCCTGCAAGCAACCGAAAAATGTACAAAAGTGGGAGTCTACAAACAAGAGGATGCAATGCAAGAAAGATGTTGGTTAGAAGGAATAGCGGAGGGACGGCAAGGGTAGGTGGAGGTTACATTGAGATGTAAATGGGATGGAGAAAGGTGAGGTTGCCTGGAAGGGATTAACAAATACAAAGTATACCAGTAAACAAGGATTGTTAAAATCTAAACATCCTTTTAAAAGTTACTGTTTCGTTCAAACATTTGTTTACAAATAGCGGCAATGTTCGAGAACACCACACAGTGGAACCAAAAAACAAAGAAATATAGGTCTAAGGGGAGTGTTTTTTGGTTCCACTGGTCTGTTCTTTTCCCCTCTTACTCCCAGACCTCATTCGTCCCTTAGAGGGGGTCCCTTGTTCTCTGATCGAGAACACCACACAACCAGCACTGTAGTCAAAAAACAAAGTTATCTCTGAGAGGAGCAAGAGAACAAAGAAACGGCTGGTAAAGGGCGATCACACACCGAAACAGCATTTGGAACCTGAACCTAAAGACACGTTCTTGAATTCTAAAAACCTAAAACCTGTCAGCTCAGTAAGTTGAAACTAGAGACATGCTACAATTTGCTCCTCCTTCCTAAAGTTTACAAAATCTGAATCCTTCTTTAACTTGATTGAGCCATATATTTAACTCTATAAGGTACAACATAGTCAGTCAAAGCAGCAGAGAGTCCAGCACTGGTAGAAATTACCTCATCAATTTCTAGAGAGAAATAATCTTTCAACAGCTCTGCTTTCTTCTTTAGAAACTGGACTATGTATTCTGCGAGGCCTTCCTTAGGACCATCTTCTTCTGTCCATCCGCTTTCTGGACTCTCCAAGGCTAGCATAGCTAGATCATAGAGAGGCGCTGGCTCCTACCAAAGAACAGGATCAAGGGTTTTATTATCTTCTTCCCACAACAAAGTACCCCAACTGGGGACATTTGCATATTCTTTACTAACGTATAAGTTTACATATACATCTCAGTATTACAATATTTACTACACTGCGCAACAAAATTACAACCCTGTCTTAAAACAAACTTCAATTTTTCAAACACAAACAGTGTGGAAATCTCTGCACCTCACAGGCATACCAGCATAATTATTTTTAAAAAAAGAGGGCGGTATGGTTTCATGTTTGAAGACACTTTCGAGATGTTAACAACAATTTCCTTACAGGGTGATAAAGCTGAAGAAACTATTTTATTTTGCAAATCAGATACTGTTATGGTACTGAGGTAACAGCAGTCACTTCAGAGAATGTGTTGCGAAACAGTTTCTGGATGTTTGTGGGGCCCCTCATCTCTGGGGGCCGCTCAAATTGCAGATGGGTGCTTCTCAGGGACACCATTAGTCTGCCCTGAACATGGAGAAAATCTCTTTTGGTTCTGAATGTGTAGTGTAAAGTAGATAACCTTTGAACGGCTCTGCATAAGCCTTGGTTTGTGGCAGCAGATTGTTTTGGGGGGCATAGGTGCATTTGGGGCAGTTGCCTACTGACCTTGCCATGTTAACTTTAAGTCCAGAGACCTAGGTGTTACAGTGGCCACTTCTGTGCTTAATTTGTTAGACAGAATTACAGTTTTTTGACAAATATACAAACATGAAATAGTAGAAACCTGGCTCATTGATATGAGATTAATTCAAGCATTCGATCCATCACCTTGATGTTTTTGCATTATTTACAAAGCTATCAAAAACTAGCATCTCCGCTTACCTTTCATACAAGCACACCATCTCTGGTGGCTCACTGCACACCCTCAGCCAGGACACCATCAGACTGGATACTAATAAGTGCACAAAAGACAAAACAAGGCATCAGCCTTTTTTCCCCACCCAGTTTCTGGAACAACATATCTGTACCCATCAGAACCACTCCAACACTGCTCCAATTTAAGAAAGAGTTGAAGACGCACCTCTATAAAGAACACTACATCACAATGCAAAAAGAGTAGAGTTCTGCTCCCCCAATCAAGCTACTCTCCTACCACTCATTGACTGCATGATTGCCTTTCACCTTGAACAAGGCTTCACTGCATTGTCGCTGGGTTTGAGCTATACAAATACTACATACATACAACCATTGCTGATGTGACCATACGCAAATAGTGTAAAGAAGAACAGTATAGCTGTTAATGTGTGCAAACATTTTCTTTTCTGTAAGAATGGCTTTATTCAAGATAGAAGGGGGGCAATCCACAGAGGGCAACCTCTCTCTCACCCTGCCCGTTTCTTCCTGTGTTTCAGCTAGCCTGGAGAGAATAGCTTTAAAGCACGAAAGACTCTGGGTGGTTTACTTGAGCCCATGCGTTTCGGAAGAAGTACTCTGAAATGGAGGGTAAACCTGACCCAAAGCCTGGTTTGCGGACCTTGGAAATTGTTAAATACACTGAACACTGACTGACAATATGGCTTCAGCCAACTGCCTAATTTTAGGTATAAAAAACAGGAGCCGTCCAGCAACACACTTATTTTTGTACTTTGACTCTTACTGCTAGAGAGCATCCAAAGTGTGCTGCATGTATATTGCTTACTGCCTCCTAGATAGGACTATGCCTGTGTCCCTGCTGAAGCTCTGCTTGCCTGCCATCTGCTGACCCTGTCCTGCACTGAACTCCCCAGCCTGCACAAAACGTCTTGAGAGCCTGTTATTGTTTTTTTTTGTTCTCTTCATACCTTCCTTTTCATGTGTCTTGTATGGTGATCCAGCACCCAGTTGGTTAGCGGGATCCAGGGAAATGTTGTGGTCCGATTTGAGCCATGCTCGGCGGTATGCTTGGTTGGGAAACAAGCACGCGTATAGGAATACGCTTGCTTGTTTCCCAACCAAGCATACCGCCAAGCTCTGGGGAGAATGGTATGTGAAAGACAGGAACACGGATTCCAAGTAGGTAGGCTGATGCAGCACAATTCGGTGACAAGGCTCACACTGCAATCTGAGTTTTCTAATTGCAGGATATATAGTGCACATACCAGGCCAAAAAACCCTTATGCACTGGTGAATTACAAACCCATTCCTAATTTACCAGTCCTGGCAAAGAAGATCATGACAGCAACAGGAATATATCAATAAAAAATTTCTTCCGACCCTGTGAAGGAACAGAAATTGAACTCTGATTTCAGGGACAATGACTTGTGCTTTATCAAAGGTGTGGGTTTACCTTATGGGGATGCTTCACCTCTCTACAGCCTTCAACAAGATTCCTTTTAAACTCTGTGTTTCCCGAGAGGTATCTCCACCCTGTCGTGTTACACAAGGCTCCAATTTGTCATCTGGTCTCTTTAATGTATATTTGCAGCGACATTATTCAACATTGCAGAAAACACCAATGCAGGTGTACAGTCCTGCGTTGATGACATGCTGTTTAGTCAAAACCTACCTGTGTCTACAATGGTAAAAAATATTCAATTTTTATCCAATGCTTTGATAGCTGATGCTCTGAATGGAGCAGTTGTTGGCAGGTGTTACCTGCAGACAGTCAAGCGAAAGCCTATCTTGCCTTTTCTTTCAGCTACGCATAAGGCCTTAGTAGTGGAAGCCACAGTGAATTTCGGCCTAGATGATTTCAACAGCCTCTATTATGCCCTCCCTTTGTTCCAAACAAAACACTTAAAAAGAGTGCAGAATGCGGTGGGAGGGGTCATTTGTGATTTGCAGAATAGAGATCATATATCTCTCTTGCCAGGACATCCAGTCACTGACTTCCAGTGAATACAAGCTTTGATACCGAGGCCATTATATGAGGTGCCAAGACAAGCTGCTGCTCTCCACCCAAGATAGTAGCTCTATTACAGAGATGGGAGACATTTTTCTATTGGCAGGTTTCCTCTTTTGGAATTCCTTGCCTTGTGAGTTCAGACAGCTGTCCACATTATCCACCTATAAGAAAGCATTGATATCCCACGTATTTCTAGGTATCATATTAGAATGTGCACCAAGACTTATTGCTGAAGCATTCTTGTTAAGACTGCACTAACTCATTCAATCATTCATTAACTGGTTATGAGTATATCCATATAAGAACCAAGCCTAAGGTTAAAAATCCAAAATACGAGGCTGCTCAGGCTACACCACTTCTCTCATGGTATCACATACAGTTTTACATATGTGGACTGACCCACAAGAAGTATTGTTAGCTAAATTGCTATACAACATACAAATCGCTGTTCTGTACATCAATCAACTAAATGTCCAATGCAGTTTAACATGTTAGGCAGCATATATTAAGTAGTCTCTTTATGATTTTCACCGGTTTCTACGTTTCAGCACAGGGAATGTCTTGAAGGTTTCCTCTGTTTCTGCAGAAAGGATGTCTCTAATGAATCCCTGTTCCTACACAGAGGAAGTTTCCAAAGGTAAGTCTCTTAAATTGTCATTGAGCTCTGACTAGCTGGGTTACGACACCCTTCTCCGGAGTATGGTTACTCTGCCAAGCGATTCTTACTGTATCAGTATTAATCTTTTTAATAAGAGCTCAGATGTTTAGGTACAAGAGCTGGTTATTGTTGGCTATATATTTTTCTATGAAAGGTGGGTACATGCAGTAACAGCTAGGCATGAAGTTACCATGCCCTAGGTTTAACAAGCGTCAGTAATGTTCATTTCTGGTCTTCTCTGCCACAGGGTGTCATCTCAGGTGAGGTGACGTGCAAGCCCAGATGCTCATGTTAAGTGTAAGTTGGTTCTGGGTTTGGGTATAAGTGCTGACTGACCAGTAAGGCAACGTGGGACGATGGAGAGACATATATACAACAAAGTTCAAGGAGGTTACTGAGATGGGCAAGTCGTGCACGATCTCAGACCTTCATGTTCTCACGAATCTTCAGGTCATGAGAGACTTGGTCCAGCAGCCGGCAGGTGCACCCACACTGCTGTTGTCCATGTCCTCTGGTTGCCACAAGCCCCTTGGAGCTGGAGAGCTCTGACCACAAAGGATGCCCCCTACCTGCGTTACCATGACACATTAGAGGTCTGTGAATCTTGTAATTCGATATCAGTACTGCATGTTGTGGGCCTTTTCTGATCCATGTAAGTTCCAAGCACGGCAGACACCAGAGATTTTTGTTAGATCTCTGCTAACACTGTATACTACGTTTAGACAGGGGACCTGATTTTATGACTGAACAGTGTTTAACACCTATTGTGTTAAATCCTGTGTACATTAGAGTACCATTCTCAATGTGGGATTACCAGCTCATTGTATCATGCTGTGTAGTATTGGTGTATTGTGTTTGGTATTGTGTGAAATACACTTCCCATTGAGTAAGTTCTGTTTATACTGTAAATATATGCTTGTGATATCATTAGTGTAGACAGAGGGACATACAATCCTTAGCTAGACATTTATGCTTCATTGTGTTTTTTGCAATTGTACCATAAATCTCTCTTCAAACTCTGCTGCCTTCCTCTAGATGGGCTTTGCCTAGAGACAAAGAGGTAGTACTTATAGTGCTCTTGCAGAGAATAAATGCCCTCTGAATTTCCAACACTGCTGAAGGAACAGATTTGGGATGAGGCCAGTTCCAAAGTCAGACTGTTGTTCTGCTTACACCATATAAGGAAATTTGGAGGCTTTCACACCAAATAATGTCTTGTTATGTTAATTTGCAAAGCTCACTATCACTCGCGAGGGTATCCTGCGGCTGAGCAGGTGTGTGTGCCTAGCCCTACCTATGGTAGGCTGGTTAATAGAAAAGCCAGGTCTTCAGCTTCCTGCGGAACTCAAAAAGAGAGGAGGCTCTGATGTGGAGAGGGAGGCCGTTCCACGCCTTAGGAGCAATGTAAGAGAACGTTCGTACTCCTGATCTGCTTATGTGTATGCATGGTATGTAGGCGAGTGGGAGTCCTGCAGAGCGGAGGTGTCTGGATGGTTGGTGGAAGAAGATGCGACTGCTCAGGTAGGTGGGACATGAGTTGTGGAATGCCTGGGATGTGTGTGTGAGGAGTTTGAATTGAGAGCGTTTGTGTATTGGAAGGCAGTGTATTTCCCTGAGGTACGGTGCAATGTGAGTTCTGAGTGGTAGGCTAAAGACAGTCTGTATGCCGAGTTCTGGATGGTCTTGTTGTTAAAAAGCGCAGCCATCTAGCATGCTTATCCATTCGCTGGGAAGCAAGACCACTTCTTCTTAGGTGTGTTCATGCGATCTTTGAACACCTAGGCAAAAGGTCATTAAGTAGGGGTAGGAATAACTAATCTACCAGAGCTGTATAAAGCTAGTAGTGGCAGGGAACTAGAAGCAAAACTTTCCTGCCCATGTTTAATTTTTTCCAAGATTCCTTGATTTGGGAGTTGAATGTACAACAGAAGGAAATGTGTTCTCAGGGGCAGAAAGAGTGCGGAGGAATTTGGGTCTGAACATGCTGGCACGTGCTGCATCATAGAATGTATCCGCAATGTAGGAGCTAAATGGAGGCAACACACAAGGGATTTGTTGCTAGTTGACAACAAGCTAATATCTTAGCAAGGTGATTTGATTTGTTTTTCCATGGTCAGAAACTACAAGTTCATGATTTCATCAACAATGCATATCACTTCTTCGGAGGCAAGTAAATATACTTCTGGACATTTCTCTTTTGGTAAAGTGCCCGCTCCAGACACTGTATGAAGGATGCCCACCTCTGAGTTGACATAAAGGTGTAGGGTTCTGACATGCAGGCTGGTCCGAGACAGGGGCCTTCTACAGCTCCCACAGGCCTTGAACCCCAAAGGAACTTGGATGGGACCTATTATTCTGTAATAAAGGAATGGGGAAAACTGTCAATTTTGTAGAAAAATAACAGCGTAAACATTTTCTGGAGTGTTCTGGCTCCAAGTGTCTGTGGTGCCTGGGAAAAATAAATTGATGTCAACCACAGCTGCTGGTAACTTTAACCAATGATGTTACTTCTAGTTGGTGATTGCAAGGTCAACATTGCTTGATCACACCTAGCAGTGACTGGGTGTTCTGCTGCATAAAATTTAGATTCAGTGTGATGCCTTAGGATACTTCTAAAATTAGGGAGATATGGGAAGATGTAGCTATTAGAGGACTATTATCATCTATATGAAAACAGGAATATTGTTGTGCATGATGTTTATTATTCACTTAATTATTTAATTATAAGTTTGTATCACACCACATCATCGTGACCACTGAAAAGTGTAAGAAAAAAAAAAGAATTAACAGAGGAACACTGAAGAGAATGTTAGAATTCCACCAGATCAGAGAACTGGTCGAGATCAGAAACACGAATCAAAGGTATGTTATTGTCTTCTTGTGTTTAAAGCGGAAAGACAACTTTAGCGTTCTGCCAGCGCTAAAGTAGTGAAGAAAAAATAATATAAGCAGAGAAGGGCTTTGGATCATTAATTGCTCTGTGGGAAGGTTATTCATATTTTGGATCTGTGCACAGAATAGCAATGGGTCAGTCCCTTTCAGCTACTGCTTTCCTGGAAGTGTAATTCAGGTTTTGGGTCATCCCACAGAGAAGCCATTTGGTGTTGGAAGCAGGGCCGGCCTTTAGCATGGGCGAGCTGGGCCCAGGGCGCCAATTTTCTGAAGGGCGCATGGACCTGTGTGCAGTAAGGTTATGGCAACAGCAGCGCCCTTCTTATCTTGCTCTAGCCTTGTCCTTGTACCCGCCTGTTCGTTTCTGTCTGATTTGCGGGTTTAAAGTGTTTTTAGCTCTTCATTATCATATGGCGGGCAATGTTTTTAACACTCCTTTAGCCCCCTTCCTTGCCCTCCCTTCACCCTGGGACTCCTGCTGGCACACATCAACAAAACCATCATCTGCGTTAGGCAGCTAAACTATTAGTCAGGGATTTAGGTGAGCTGGGGGAGGTCCAGGATGTTTGAGGTTAGAGGCCAGTCCGTACTCATCCAGGTGCTGACCAGTGAACACAAAAGGGATCCCCTGCTGCCTCATTTTATTCACTACCATCAGCAGAGGTGCCAAATTTCTCTCTGCCCACGCCCAGGGCGCTATCTTAGCAAAGGCCGGCTCTGGTTGAAAGCAATAGTCGTCATGATTTATGGCATTCTCCTTTTTAGGTCTTGCCTAGGCAGCGCTTGCGTTGTCTCTTTGAGACATGCTGTAGTCAGGTATGGACTTTAAGCTCCACCCATTTTCCGCCTATCTTTTCAATTGGCTACTCTTACTGTGCTTTGTAAATGGTGGCTTTTTATCTGTGAATCGGCTTAGTAGTCTCTCCTTAGTACCTCCCTCTCTTCTGTTACCTCCCATGAGGACAGCCCCTCTTACATGTGTCCTTATGCTCAAGGTTTCATTAACAGTTAGTGAGCACTATTTAGTTAATTAAGGTCTTGCTGAAGCAGGCACGACGTGTGGCCTGCTAAACACTTTTTTCTTTTTTTTTTACAATTATAGGCTTTTTTAAGCAGCGTGGCACACCGCGCTTTATCTTCAAGAATGGCGGCCGCGAGCCTTCCCCAACCGCATTGCACATGCTGCGCTTTACCTTTAACAATATATTTTTTTTTAATTGTGTGCTTTTTTTTTTTTTTTTACACAAACCTGCACGCTGCCTTCATCTTACAATTGTAGGCTTTTTTAAGCAGCGCAGCACACTGCGCTTCATCTTCAAGAATGGCGCCGCATGCCTTCCCCGATTGCATTGCACACGCTGTGCTTTACATTTAACAATGGCGGCTGCGACTTTTTTTTTCTTATGTGCGGCTCGCCAAACTTTTAAAATTGTTTTATTGTATGCTTTTTAAAGTAGCGCGCCACTCCGCCCTCATCTTAAAAAATGGCAGTCGTGAACATTCCTCGACCGCATTGCACGTGTATAATTGGTAGCATTTGTTTGTTTAACAAACACGTTAGGAGGGTGCCTGCTCCGTGCAAATGCGATGCAGCCTTTAAGGGCTTCTCCGACTGCCTGAACACACTGTGCAACAAAATGGCCAAATAACCACAGGACCTGGCCAATAACCAGAACTTAAAACCATCTGCTCGTAAGTGAGCTTTCTTTTTAGCAATGTTCCTTCTCCCTCCACTCCCTTATACCTGCGCATCCTTCAGTCCACCCGGCTGCTGTACACCACCCCGGACTTCAGAGGAGGAGATGGACGGCCGGTGTGTGGGCACATGCATGCCGTTTTAATGCTTCAGAGTACGGCTTAAGTTCATGGGGTAAAATTAAAACACAGGTGATATTTCAAGGGATGCACATTTTATGTTGGCGCATTACCTTCGGGTTTATTTTTTTCATTTATTCCATTCTGTTTTCATTTTTCTCTTTGTACATTGGTCCCTTCCCCCACTAAGTCGCCATGCCACTTCTCTTCTTTCCCACAACTGTCCTGCATACAATTTCACTCCCTCGGCACTTCCTGCTTACACATATGCTTGCATACTTTATAGCGTGTACTTTCTTTCTTTAAAAAAACACTCCACGGCAAATAAAACATAAATAAAAAACAGTGTCATTTTTTTTAAAAAAATATTTTTATTGATTTTTCTCCCAAACGCAAAACATTCATGGATTATCTTTAACACTGTTACTAAAAAGTACATTGGTCTTAACTCAGATAATACAATCAATTCGGTCATCAACACAGTGCCATACAGCGGTTCGTTCCTCAGTCCCTGTTTCTATTCCTACTTCTATTACACAGTGTCTGTGCTCTACATGTAGGTCTGAGCCGTCTATTCATCCACCCCTCCTGTGTCTTGAAGTTGACACCCCACGAACTTGTCCCTGTATCTAATTCTCCCTCCCTTGGTTCCCTCCCTCCCCCTTGCCACCGGTGCGTTCCATGGTTATGTGGCCATCATAGGATAAAGATACCTTCGCTGTCCTTCAGGTCTATTCAGGGGGTTGTGTCGCTCTCTCTCCTTTGGGCTAGAAATCCTGCTCAGTGTCGTACCGGATTCCGCCGCAACTGTGCCTGGGGCTGCCTATGGTCCCTCCCCCTATCCCTCAGCTTGTGGTGAGCCAGTCATCCCCTCGGTTGTCTCCTCCTCCGAGTCCAGGTCAGGCTGCTGCAGTAATGCAACCAGTGCCTCCCATGCCCTTGCCGCTTCCAGCGCTTGGTCTTGATTAGCTCTCTTAGCCAACTGGATCCGGACGGCACTCTCACTGGTCGCCCACTTAATGAACTCTTTTTTCCAGTTCGCTATATTTGGCCCCTGCCTGGATTTCCAGTGCCTCGTCAATTCTCTCTTAGCTAGCAGCAGCCCTAGGTCTATGAACTTGCTCGTAACTTTCGTCCTAGCTGTGTGCGGAAACCAATGTAATATACAAACCCCCATCTCCGGCTCAATCTGCCGCTCGGTCACCCCGCTCAGTACTTCCACCACATCCTCCCAGTATGGTCCCAACCGCGGACAGCTCCACAACATATGCTTGAGTTCTGCCTCTTCCGAGTTGCAGCGGGGGCACTTTGCTGTATCCACATTAAAATATTTGTTTATCTGGGCCGGTGTAAGATACGCCCTATGCAACACATAGTGGTGAATAAGCTGAAATCTAGCATTGCGCGTGCTCTTCCATGCCCTCTCCACTATCTAGGTCCAGGCTGCCTCAGAAATTTCCCTTCCCAAATCCGTCTCCCATTTCCTCTGCAGCCGACTCAGTGGTTGCGTTCCTTCACTGAGCAACCGCCTGTACAGGCAGGTTACGGCTTTAACAGTCCCCTCCGCCATCACGATATATTGGCATGTGGTAGTCATCTGCGGTTCGGACAATCCTCTTCCCCAATGACGTTGGATGGCTGTCACCAGGGCTGAGTGCAACAAGAAGTCGCCCCTGGGTAGGCCGTATCTATCTTGCAGTGTCTGATAGGGCAAAAGGACACCGTCCTCATATAAATCCCCCATCATTTGTATCCCTTGTTCCTCCCACCTGGCCAAGGCGGACCAATCCCCTCCATGCGGCAGGGCTGTACACATGCCCAATGGGATCTCCGGGGCGTATGGTCGAGTAATTCCGCCCCGTCGCTGGCTGCGGATCCAGCACTGTCGCAGCGCCCGCTCCTCGTGCGTTAGCATTCCCAGCCGCAGCCGCTGATTGAGTACTATGAATGATAACACATGGCGTGGGAGCCATCGGCCCTCCGGGCCATCCGGGCCCCGAAACTCCCTCGATGTTGCTTGCGTTAGCCACTGCAGCTGGGCAGCCAGATAATACAATTCGAGGTCCGGGACTGCCCACCCTCCCTCGGCTCGGGATCGCATCAGCGTGGTCAGGGCCACTCGCCTTCGGCCGTTCCCCCATATAAACCCCACCATTAAGGAACGGAGCGTTTTAAACACTGAGCCTGGAATCCAGATTGGCAACGTCCGAAAGTAGTATAACAACCGAGGTAATACCACCATCTTCAAGAGTGCTATGCGCCCCGCCACCGAGAGTGACAGTGTGCTCCAGAACGCCATACTCCCCTTGATCCCGCGCAGAGCCCTGCTTATATTGCCCTCCAGTAAGTCTTCCTGCGCATGGTAGATGTTAGTCCCGAGGTAAGTTAAGCACCGGGGTTCCCATCGTATACCTCCCATCTGGCCTGGGTTCGCCATCTTCTGATGCACAGGGAATAGGCAAGTCTTTGTCCAGTTCACCTGGAGCCCCGAAACGGCCCCAAAGGTATGTAGCAATGTTGTCGCCCCTGATAAGCCCTCCCCAGTATCAGCTAGGAACACGAGCAGGTCATCTGCATACAGTGAAATATATTGTGTTTCTCCACGTAGCTCTAGTCCCTCATAATGCCCCCCCGACCTTGCGCGTGCCGCCAGCGGCTCCATTGCGAGAGCAAACAGCAGAGGAGACAGTGAACATCCCTGTCGCGTCCCCCGCTCCACAGGGCAGGTTGAGGAGATCGTCGCTCCTGTTCGTACAGGCTGTAGAGAATCCGGGTCCATCCCACATAGGACTCCCCCAGACCCATCAATCGCATAACCTGGAAGAGGAACGGCCATTCCAGGCTATCGAAGGCCTTTTCAATGTCGACCGAAAGGATCGTCGCAGTGGCTGCCAAACTGCCCCCCGCCTCCAGTATACGAAGCAGGCGCCTCACGTTTGCAGACGTGTTCCTTGTGGGGATAAACCCCGCCTGATCCGCATGCACCAAGTGTGTCATATGAGGTAGGAGCCGAGTCGCCAGGATCCTGCTTAATATTTTGTAATCAGTGGTCAACATTGAGAGTGGGCGATACCCCGTTTTGTCTAGCGGATCTCTCCCTGGTTTCAGTAGTGGGATGATAATGGCCTCCCGAGTGGTCACTGGTAAATTACCCAGCTTCCGCGCCTCCTGATACACCATCAGTAGCCGTGGCGCTAAGTGGTCCACATACACAGAGTAGAATTCGATTGGCAGTCCGTCTACCCCAGGCGTTTTGTGGCGCGCCATCTGCTTGATTGCACTCCGGATTTCGCCTAGCGTGATGTCCTGACCCAATTCATCCGCTTGTTCCTGGTTTAATGCGGGAAGGGTTAAGTCGGAGAGGAATTCCTCCGAAGTGTCGTCTCCCCCCCGCAGTTTGCTGCGGTATAACTCGGTATAATAGTCCTGGAACAATCCATTGATCCCCTGCTGTGTATACACAACACCGCCCCCTGGGGCCGTCAGTCCCAGTATAGGCGTACCCCTGGGGTTTGGGTTGGCCAGCCACGCCAGCAGCGCACCCGTCTTGTCTCCTTCTGCGTGTGCCCTCGTTTGATACGTTTTATAATCGAAGGCGCGCAATCTCTCCACCTGCACGGCCACTGCCTCTCTAGCCTCTAGGATCTCCCCTTGTATATCCACCGCTTCTGGGCGGGCTCTCTCAACCTTACGTAAGCGGCTTTCCGCCTCTTCTACATCTTTTAACAGTGTTTTCCGCACCCCTACCATTTTTGCAATACACGCTCCTCTGATCACCACCTTGAAAGCATCCCACTCCACCGCCGCTGATGCCGCTGACCCTCCATTTTCCCGGAAGTACTGGGTTACACACTCCCCCAGATCCGCCTGGAAGGCCGGGTCCTCCAGCGCTTCTGGTCGCAACCGCCAGGTCGGTATTGTCGCTCTTTCTCGGACCCATCTTATCCGCACTAGCAGCGGGTTGTGGTCAGATATCGTCCTAGTTAAATATTCACTATGGATTACTTTGACATGGACCTCTGGCGTACACAACATTGCATCAAGCCGCACATGCAGGTCATGAAGGCCGGAGTAATAGGAGTAGTCCCGCTCCTCTAGATGATGCTCGCGCCATGTGTCAATCAGCCCCCAGTTATTTTGCCATGCGCGTCTTGCCTTAGAGAGTCTGTGAACTGGGGCGCCAGGGAGCGGTGGGTGGGACCTATCCTTCTCTACATCTACTATGGTGTTAAAGTCCCCTCCTATCAATACTGAGCTAGTCATATACGGCGCTATGTTCCTGGAAAGCCGATCCATAAAGGCAGTCTGGTCCACATTAGGGGCATACACACTGCACAACATCACATCTACCCCATTCAGGCGGCCCGTCACCACCACAAACCTTCCCTCTGGGTCCAGTAGTTGTTGCGTCATCTGAAATGGTATCCCCGCTCTAATCCATATCAGCGCACCTCTAGCAAACGCCGAATAAGTCGTGTGGAACAGTTGCCCCCTCCACCTGCGTTTCAGTGCTAGCCCCTCCGCACTGTTGATATGCGTTTCTTGGAGGAAAGCTATATGGGCCCCCCTCCGCACTAGGTAAGCATGCACCTTATGCCGCCGTTGCATTGTATGAAGCCCCCGTACATTCCAGGTGATACATTTCAAATCAGCTAGCCCCCCCATACTGAGACCATTTTCTCTTCCCCATTTCCCTCCCACCTTTGAACACACCAGTGGCTCTAACTCTCCCCCCACAACCCCAAACTCCCCCCCAACTACCCCTCCCCAGAACAGGCGCTACAACTTTAGTACCCATCCAAACTAGTTAACAAACTGCTCCGTCGGTGAGCACCTAGGAGCTACTCCCACACAAACGTAGGTGGGGAGGCCCGAACCTTCAGAGAGTCGACCTTGTGGCCCTCCTACTGCCCACGCCGTAACCCCCAGTAAAACTAGTCGGCCCCATCCGTGGCTTCGATATAACGGGACCGCTTTAACATTTGTCTATCTGTTCTTTCACAACCCCCCTCCCTCCCTCATGCGCCCACTTTTCAGGGCAAAAGGAGACGCCGATAGCCAGCACCATCGCCCTCTCTCAAACCTTGTGATCGTGTCAGCCCAGCCACATTGCTACTCATCTACAATCTCATCGGCTGTCCCGGCAGTCACGTGTGGCAGGAGTACACTTCCAGCTTCTGACTCTTCAGTGTCCGATCGCAGTGATCCCTTCTCCGATCCCGTTGCCACTGATGATGCCGGTCTTGGCTCTTGCGAGATGGCCGTGACTGCCTGCAGTGCAGCAGTACGTTCTTTCTCCGTCTGCGTCTCCGAGGGCTTCTGTGTGGTAGATTGATGGCGTCGAATCCTCTTTGACCGGCGCGGTCGTGGCTCCTTCGGTTGTGTGCTCGTACCACGCCCCGCTTCCCCTGCCTTGTGCATCTCCAACCAGTTCCAAGCTTCCTCCGGGCTGTCGTGGAAGATCGTTTTACTATCCAGTGCTATTTTGAGGCGTGCCGGAAACATCAATGAATATTGTAGGCCCTCGTCGCGGAGCGCCCTCTTAACTTCCAGGAACGAAGCGCGGCGGCGCTGAACTTCAAGCGTATAATCAGGGAAAAGCGTCACTTTGCTATTGCCCACCATGTACGGACCTGCGGTGCAAGCCTTTTGTAGTAGAAGGTCCCTATCCCTATAGTGGAGCAGTCGAGCCACCACTGGTCTAGGAGGGCGCCCAGGCGCCAGCTGCCAGGCCGGCACTCTATGCGCCCGTTCCAGCGTATAAAATGATGTAAGGCCTTCGGGCGCTACCGCTTGTTTTAGCCAGGCCTCCAGGTAGTCCATCATGTTTGCTCCCTCCACTCCTTCTGGCAGGCCCACCACCCGGACGTTGTTCCTTCGGTTCCTCCCTTCTGCGTCCTCGGCCCGTCTCTCCAGTGTTCGGAGTCGACGCTGGACATCCTCCATCTTGGCTGCCATTTCTTTTTGGCCTGGCACCAATGTCTCTATGGTGCCTTCCGCCTGCTTAACCCTGTCGGCGAGTTTGGCGTGATCAGCCCGGAGCAGCCCAAGCCCCTGTGCTACATGTGCTATGTCCTGCTGCAAGGCTTCCCTAGTGTCCGCAATAGCCTTAAGTATCTGGTCCACTTGTTTCTGCTGTATCCCTTCGGTTGAGCGCGGTGCCTCCCCCTGTGTATCCGGTGCTCCTGCATCTTCTTCCCGCTCGGGGGTCGCACCCCCCAGCTTCCCCTTAGGCTTCCCCATTGGGGCGTTGTATTTGCGCTCGGCTTCAGGTGGGTTCTCCGCCACTGTCCCCTGCCGTGCGTCCTCGTTAGCAGCAGTTGTCTTGTTCTTTGGGCAGTGGCCTGTCCCCCACCCGCTCCCCGGACCTCTCTTTTCTCCTCACGGCTAATCACCCATCCAGGCTGCCCCTCTGACACAGTTTGAATTTCCCCTACTGCAATCTCTTGGAGCCCTCGCTATCGTCACCACCTCTTCCGGGGCCTGCTCCACCTTGCGGTTGTTGCCGTTCCGCCCTCTACTCGCTGTTCTTCTGCCTGCTTGGCCTCTCAGACTGCAGGCTCGTTATTTATTACTCTACTCTTTTAGCGGCAGCCCTGTCGCACCTCGCTTCACGGCACCAGGAAGGCCCCAAGCAGTGGCCGTGGCCAATCACTCCTCTGCAGCGCCGTCGATGCCTCCCCCCCCAGTGGTACACCCGTCTGCACCCGAGTGGCCAGCAAAGTCCTGCGGATGTTCTCCTTTTCAAAGCCACCGGACCTCTCCTTGCTCAGTGTGCCATCACTCTGCTCCCTAGGCTGCTCCTCGACGCCCCCGTCCGGACCGCCAGGCCTCTCGCTTCGATCCTACTCGGCTGCGGCTCTGCGTCGCTGATCTCTGCTGTTCTGCGCCTTTCATCAGCTGCCTGCGTCCTTACCCTCCGGCGGACCCTGGCTTCACCGGCGATGTAGCTCTCCAGTGTTCACCTCGCCCAATGCCTTTGTTCTGCCGCAGGCAGTCAGCCGGCGCTGCGATCCCACCCCCAGCGGTATTGTCCACTGTAGCTCACCTTCTCAGACGCTCCTCCGGTCTGTTCCCAGTAGATTCCTGTGAGCTACGTCCTGTTATTTGCTGGCGCATCTGCACCCGCGACGTCCGCTCCCCCGGTCTCCGAGCCGCCTCTGGGTCGTTCTATGCCGCAGCAGCGTCAATGCACAGCGCCGGCTCCTCGGCTCCCCCCAGCCAGGCGACGGCCACCTCGTCGGGTCAATCACCAGCGGCCGGGGTCCGCTAGTCCTCGTAGTCCCCGACCTGTCTGCACAGCCGTCTTCAGCTCTTCCCCCAGCTTCTGGACAACGCCATCGCCGCCATCTTTATTTCGTCCGGTTCGGCCAGCTTGCTTCGGCGATTGCTCAGCCAATTTGGTGTTAGTGCTGATCGCGATCGCGGCGGCGGCCACCAGCTGTCCCCCAGCTGTCCTCAGTTCATTCGAGGGCTCGTTTCACGGTCCTAAATCAGGATAATCACTGGGGTCGGCATGGAGCTCCGAGCTCACACGTCTTCCCTCATCTGCTCCGTGGCCACGCCCCCTCAACAGTGTCATTTATAACACCAATAGCTCTAACTTTACAAATGCGAGACCTATTGCATTGCAAGTGCTTGTTATTGTCCGCGTCCGCCAGGAAATAACGAGCACAGACATTAATAAAAATCAAGCTCAGTACTGGCTGAAGCCACGGAAGAGGAAGAGTATGCGACAAAGAGGTCATGGGGTGCAAACGTATGCTTGCTCTGGGCAACAGGTCAACGTCACGCCCTACCTCTCTCACTTTGCGGTGCACAACAGGGCCACCACTACACGCTGATGGGAAAGGTCTACTTTGCTGACTGTGGCAGCACACCCTCAGTCGCAGATTAGGGCCCAGAGATTGGAGTCGCCTTGCTATCTTTAAACCGGAGTTGTTAACATCATCAACTAGGACTTCACCCGTATTTTTTTTCTGCACTTCATTTTAATAAGCTTGATCATGGTGGATCTGTTTTTGCAAGATTGTGATTTACTTTTATATCAACTAGGCACAATCTGCCCTGAAAAACAATGATGCGACACAAACGGAGCGCCCTACAAATACACAATAAGCAAAACATATCTGTAAAAGTAAAATTTATGGATTAATATATACTTACAGATAATCTTAAAATTCCAAAGTTCCCAAAGTCATAAATAAATATCTGGTAGAAAAGTTCTTGGCTGAAAGAAAGATTGCATTTGGAAAAATCATTTAGAAAATATCGTTTTATTTCCTCCCATAACACTTTTTTCACACTTTCTTAAATTAAAACAAAGATGCATTCCTGCATGAGGCTAAGCAGCACAGCATGTGTGGTGCTCTTGCAAAGTTTACTTCAACATAGATGTTCTTTCCTACAGTCCGACACAGCTGGGCTCGTCTAAACATGGTACAACCGCACAACTTAGAGTAGCAAAAGAGTCCTGGAAAGTAGGGCAGCTTGGAAGGCGCAGGGGGCATTACAGAATTCAAGTTAATGCAACTTTCTGACCCGACACTTCACCTTCCTTGTGTATGGTCATGGCTACATAATCCTTTCAGTGGCTAGAGCTCCATTTCATTCAGATCGGCCTAGCAAAAATGATGTGCATGCATGAGACGTGTCAGGGAAAGGGAGGGGAGGGTGAAATTTGCAGGGTGAATATGTCGCGAGGGGTACAACGTATAATGGGTCATTTAGTAATCTTTATCCTTTCAAATCGTAACAAATTTATGGTGTATGCTGTTACACTGCATTTGAAGAATGTTAAAACAAATCAAATCAAATAAAGCTTTATTTGGCTGCTATATGAAACAGTCATAAAAGCACAAAAATTAAAAACACAACCAGTTATTTGCATGTAATAAATAGAGCAAAAATAATTTACATGATACACACATTATTAAATCAATAATATACTTTTCCTTGTATAAAATACGGCTTTTAAAAACTGAGCTACCCTCCATGCTATGTGCTCGTTCTCTAGTAATTGGAGTAAGAGCATTGCTTGACTGCACTGCCTAAGCCCAGATTTTCTTAAAAAGGGATAATCCAAACTTTCCTTTGCTCTTGATAAAATTTACAAAACAGAACTAGGTGCATAGTGGATTGAACAGAGATATTATCACAAGGGCACAGTATTAAAATACGAGACCAATCATTCATTTTTGGGAATGTCATCAACCTATGAATAATACCCAGTCGTAACCTAGTGAGAAGAAATCTATCAAAGGTTCCTGGGACAAAAGATAAGTAGGGCTCCATCCCTATGGTGGTACATAACAATTGGTGAGATCTCACTGTTATTTTTGTTGCAGATTCTCCATGGAGTCTTTTAGCTTCTAAAAACTGAATGCCCTCTTTCTTTAATGACTTTCTTGAGATCTCCATCATAGAAGACGGTATTAAAAAATATTCAGGGTGCCCTAATTCTGTCATAAAATCACGTACAAATTTGATCCAGGGTATTGTAAGGGCCCCTGCTAATTTTAAAATATCATTTAAAATCTCTCTGTTCAACTCTGTCTGTTCTTTACACCAGATTCTGTGCCACAGAAGGATAGGCTGTAGTTTTACCAAATCAGCCAAATAATGGAGAGCTAGCTCTTCGTGGCAAATGAAGGTAGATGTACTTGGAGGAACGGAGAGGATATACCTTATAAACACATTTTCAATAGTTTGTAAACAACTAATGTCCGAAAAACCCCACAGCCCAGCTCCATAGATTGCCATCGAAACGCACTTTGCTTTATATATATGCAATAGTTCTGTCAGCGGTTTTCTGCCTATCTTATTAGCGAAGTTTGTTAGTGCGGCAGTAGATCTGGCAAAAGCTGTTTTTTAGCGGATATAGCGGGGCCCACGAATCCTGATAATTAAAAAGTACGCCTAAATAAGAAAACAATTTTGTAGATACTAATTTCTTCCCATCTATGAACATTTCACGGGTCTTCTGCTTTCCTTGCTTACATCTCATGACATACGTTTTGGATATATTAGTTTGGAGACCGAGGTCGCTCATGAATGTGCTGAAAATATCCAAGGCTCTCTGAAGGCCGTTTTGGGTGCGAGCCATCAGAACGGCATCATCCGCATAAAGTAATGCGGGAATATAGCGGCCACCAGCTTGGGGAAAATCTTTGCCCTGACGAAGCAGTGCACCCTCAAGTCCATTTATGTAAAGATTAAAAAGGAAGGGGGCCAGCACACAACCTTGTCTGACCCCTCTCCTGATCGGGAAAGCTTCAGTACATTCTCCCTTCTGTCCAAAACAGACACTTGCTGAGGCATCACTGTACAATCGACGTAGGAACATAATAATTTGTAAATCAACCCCCACCCCTTCAAGGACCTCCCACAGCCTATTATGCTTAACTGAATCAAAGGCTGCGGTGAGGTCAACGAAGGCCAGGTAGAGGCCGCTTTTTTTCCACTCGTGTGTACTTGCCTATCAATAATGTAAGATTTAACGACTGCTCGATTGTACCAAGACCGTCCCGGAACCCATACTGGAGGTCAGACAAGATCTTATTTTCCTCGGCCCAGTCTGCTAAACGTTCCAATATAACCCTCCCTAACACCTTTACCATAGAGTCTAGGAGAGAAATTGGTCTGTAACATCCTGGATCTTCACGATTACCCTTTTTAAAAATTGGGATTATTATTGATCGTGCCCATGTTGGAGGGATGGTTGACCTTATGCTAGCATTAAAGATTTGTGTCAATATTGGCCCCCACATGGGGACATTATATTTGTAGAGATCAACTGGTGCCCCATCGGGCCCAGGTGCCTTGCCGCCCGCACTGTGTGCCAGGGCCCTAGTTACCTCATCCAGAGTAATTTCTAGGTCAATATGTTTGCAGGTGTTTATATTACAAACCTCCGAATGACTACCTGGGTTCCCTCGTTCATTATATAGGTTAGTAAAATGGGTAATCCAAGCTTCTTCTGTAATAGCTATCTCCACTGATGGACCTTTACTTGGGGTTAGAAAGGGGGTTCTCAGGACCTTCCAGAAAGCGGTACTATCTTTCTGCTCGGCAGCGTTATGTAAGGAATCCCAGGCATCATTGCGGAGAATTTGTTTTCTTTCTTTTAATGCCCTTCTATATTCTAATCTGGCTAGACGTACATTAGACAATATTCTTGGCTTTGCATGCAATGCCTTTTTCAAATTTGAATATGCCCTTGAGCATTTTTTATTGAACCAGCCATATGATTTCGATTTATTACTAAATTGCACAGTTAGCAAACTTCTGACCTCCCTAGTAATATCTTCGGAGCAGTACACTATCATTGCATCCGAAGCATCCTCACTTAAACAAGTATCTATCTCAGTCCTACATTTTACTAAGACATTTTTGGTTAACAGATCTGCATCTACCTTAGACCACTTCAGAGAAAATCCATTTACTTTATTCAATTCTACAGTTCCCTGCATACGAGTACGCGATTCCAAGTTATTCAGGGAGCGTGTATGTATCTTAAGTTTTAAAAGAAGGGGAAAGTGATCGCTTAAGGCAGTATCTCCAACCTCAAAGGAGGGGACCATGTACACGTGTAAAGATGAGATCAATATAAAATCAATTGTAGTAGCATAGCCTCTCCCATTAAAGGTAGGTGAAAAACCAACTGGGGTAATTAAAATCTCATTTACAAACTTAAGATCTAGTTGGGAGATGAGGTCGTTAAAAATATCCCCGGACTTGGAATGATTAAAATGTGTGCAGTTGTCTGCATCAATAAAAGTGCTGCATAATCTATTATCGGATTGATGACATAGCCCACAATTAAAATCACCCATCAATAGGGTCACAGTATCTTTGCTTTCCCTATTTAGAATTCTGTTAACTGTAACCATGATACCTTTAACTACCAATTCAAGTTCATTTAGTATAGTATTGTTATACAAATTGATCAAAAGTATTCGGTGCATTGCGGTGGGAACTATCTCCACCACATGAAAGTAATTTCCCCCCGGGTGAAATGTGATCTTACTTAAGGGCAACCTATTTGAAATGTATGTTGAGATCCCACCTTTTGGCCTCCCTCCCAAGCCTTGCACTGCCGGAGTATTGAATGTCTTATATCCATTTATATGTATGGGGTCGATTACCCATGTCTCCTGTAGGCATAGAATATCTATATTAGCCACAAAAGCTTCCCAGACTGGGTTCTGAACCTTTGAGCGCAGCCCAGAAATATTCCAGGACACCACTGTAGGAGTTATAAGGTCAGGTACTGAGAATAATATATTATCAAGCGGCCCTACTACGTTAGGGGGGTCCAGATTAAATATAGTTAGTATCCCTGAAGCATCCACTTGTTGCTCCGGGGAGTATACTAATCCCCTAACGATTCCCATCCCGCTTGTTTTTCCCTCTAGGCACTTGGAATTTGGGGTCTTAATTAGTTCCTCGTGACATGAAGGGCCCAAATACTCAGAGATGTCCATGGTGATAATTTCTTGTAACTCCCTCTTGTCTTCGGGGTTACCTATAGGTGACACTAGTCAATCAACCCCCTCCAAAGTATGCAGGGGGTCAAAAGTGTTAAACGTTGGAACACCATATCTATAATGCATAGTGCCGCTATGATTATCTAATACTGGGGCCTGTTTAGATAACAGCGAGGGTTGGTAGAAAAACCTAAGGAAACCACACCTATCCCCCTTTTCTGACCATATGGCGCCTAGACTGTTCGAGGATACTGCTCACCAATTCTGGAGAGCCAAATGTAATTACTATGCAATCCCCTGCCAACATTTTAGGTGCACAGCCTACCCAAGGGATTCGACGGGCCATCTTAAACTCAGAGAATAACACATTAGTGTGGCCCGTCTTAATGGAATAATGTTACCCAACACAAAGACCATAGGGCGTGTGCAACACAGTGGCTCTCCTGAATAAAGATGAATAGGCTTTGCAAGTTGCGTAAACTGTAGTTTATTCTCCATGAGAAATGTCCAAGCCATCCAACTGCTTCCAGCTCCTCAGCCTCTCTCCAACCTCCAACGCCTGTCGCCCCACCAACATTCTCCCATCAACATTCTATTCCATGCAGCTGACCCCTAAGACACCCCAGAGTGATGACGATTGGCATGACATGATTTCCAGTCACATACAAAGCTAATGATAAGTGCTTATTTCGCCAAATGGCCCATGCATCATACAGGCCGGTCCATGACACACTAAATACATTGCATAATAAGTTTAATTTTTATGATAAACTGATGATATGGCCATTGAATATTATGCTCATCACAGTTTCACATAAACAGTAATGTGTATGCTATCACAGAATGTTTCAATAACTCGTTCCACAACTGTAGCAGTAAGAACACCTATTTATATACAAATTAAGTCATACTATGTTAGAGGGATTTATCAAGTGTACGTTTGTCACAAATGGCCATGTTTCCAGCTTCTATTTATGGAAAAGCAACAAATGGGTAAGTTAATTCAGAGCAAACTGAAGGCAGTACAGACAAGAACAAACAATGGCTGATAACACCAGCAAAGTGAGTCTGCTGCGGAAAACTGGCTTTGCCATTTGACTTGTACGTAAAGCATGAATTGTACAAGGTAAACACTACTAACAACTGATAGAGGTACAATATTTGAATAGTATTTTTTTTTAAAAATTGAATTGCATTAATTCCTGAACAAGCACAAGCAAAGTTAATAGGTCTGGCATGGGCTGCCAGCCTTTTCGCTTTGCCAATGCTAGCTTTATTTTTATATGGTTTGTGAAAAACTTTATACTTGAAGGAGCTGCTGGACCCTCGTAAATATAAAAGAAACACTAAAAGAAATAATAATTTGTGGTCTCAAAAAACACACGTTGTCATAGTAGTTGTCCCAGGCATCAAAGGGAACTGCTTTGTGTGCATATGGGCTCCTTTTGAAAGGGCTAAGTACCACCACACAGTGAAGTCAGCCAATGATGTCATTTCAGATGTTGTCAGTTAACTATAATTGGTGAATTTTAACTGGCTTGTTCACCTACTATAATTTCTCTTTACCCTCAGTTTTTTTCAGTAAATTTCTAGTTTTTTTTTTGTAACATAAAGTAAGATGTTCTTATCATGGTATTACCATGCATAACGATGATGATGAGGACAACCTTCGGCCATGCCTGCGCCCAAGCCCCATGGCCAGCCAACCCCTACAGTGCAGTTCTTCTTTGTGTTTTTTTAAAATTATTTTCTCGATCCCATGGGACTTTCACAAGGGTCTCTTAGGAGGCTGTGCTCCATGGAGACTCTCTCAGGAGCACAGGGGATCACGTTGGCTCCTGAGAGTCCCACGTGATCACAGCGTCCACATTTGTTTTTTCAAATTTGATCCCCGGGTGTTTGGGGGCGGGGGGTTTGGGTCCCTCATGGACCTCAACTAAAGGAGCTTAGGGGGTCAGGGTATCCCTACCTTGCCCCTATCCCTGAGCCCTGTAACGGCAGCTGCAATATTTCTGTTTGTGCGGCAGACAACCTCTTGCTCCTGTGAGATGTCTCACGGTCAATCAGATCTCTTCATTATTTGAAGTTGTGTGTCCACAGGAATCTCGCAAGACTCCCTTCCAGATATCTATACATTTTCAACTTTAATTCCTTAAAAAAACACTGAAAGGATTTACACCAAATCGCAAAAAGCATGCTTTGTGGTTCAAGATTTAACTTTCTGCCGAATGAGATGCAATTCTGTTCAGCTGTTTTTTCAATATTGTTACATAATTTCCCTGTGGAAAATGCAAGAGGATAAAAGTGTTTTGGGAAGATATCCACCCCCCCTTTGATTTTCAGCCCCCGCTTGAAGGATCACCCCTAAACTTTCAAGTAAAGAGTAGAGGTGGGTGAACTTTTTTAGGGGAAAGTTCCGTGAAGATTCGTAAAATGCTATAAAGTTATTAGCAAAACAAAAAAAAGCTCCTCTTATGGAATCTGTCTCACATATAAATGCACAGTGGTGACTGTAATAATTTAGTCAAATCAAAAGATCTTCGCAAACGTCACACAAAATTAAATAGAAAAATAAAAAAAGGAATAGGGAATGCCGAATAGGAAGCTTAACAGCTAAAACCGAAAATGACCATTAGTAAGAGGAAAGTGCAGAGCGGATCCTGATGGAACCTTAAGTTGTGAAAACAGGAACTGAAACAGCTTTTGGGGCATGCAGCAGCTAAAACTCGGTTTGGTGATATTAATAGGGGTTACCAACCAACCAATATGGGAAGGAGAGAGCACAACACATAGTACAATTCCAGGGTTAAAAATGAAATCTGACAGAACATCTACTATCAAACGGAATAGAAAAGAAACTTTCTATGATCTAACACAACTGGTTTGCCTCCTTTCAAATCATTTACCAAGATCATCAAGATGTAGATGTTAATTGTACTGTACAAAAGCAGAGAGGTACTCTCTATCATAGCTAAGGTTGTTGCCATTCTATCATCGAACACCTGGTTGTCCATGGTGTGAAGGCGGCTGATAGGTAAAGTAGTTTCAGTGCTCAAGGAAGGCCTTGGTTGCAGGCCAAATGGAGATCCTCTCCGATATTTAATAGGGTAGCTTCAGTGCTCCTCTGTGGCCTTAATCCAGACAGAAGACAATGAGGAAACCATGAACTACAGATGGGTGGAGAGTGGACGTGAGACAATTTTGAGTACCTTAGTAACCCAGTAGAGGCCTGAGGATTGTCCATATTTGGCTAGGATAACAGAACACGCTGTAGCTTTCTTTAACGTGGGACTAATGATAGCATGCTTAAAGGACTGGTGGCTTTCCACACTTGCAAAGGAACAGTTAATAAAATTATTGATGATGGGTGATTGTGCCAGGAGGCCAGGTTTGATGACTTTGGTGTTGGCAATGTCCCAGGACACAGAGGTTTTTAAAGGAGCAGGGGCGGCTCCTCCGTTAGGGCGGAGGGCGTTGCCCTACTGCTTTCTCGCAGTGCGAGAAGCAGAAACATAAAATGGTAAAACTACCATTTTATGTTTCTGCTTCTCGCAGTGCGAGAAAGCAGAAGTGCCTGGTTGTGGGCGGGCGGGTGGGCAGGTCTGCTGGAAAGCAGGGGAGGTGTGGCTAGCCCACTGTTGTGGGGCCTGGGCCGACCAAAGCAGTTATGCGCACTCTCCCTTTTCAGCCTACATAGAGAAAATGGCCTCCCATTAGGCGCCCGACTGGGCACTGTCTGCACCAATCACAGGGAGGCTGCCTGTGGGTGGCTGCCTTCTGAGGAGAGCTGCGGCAGCAGGAAAACGCGGGACCGGGGAAGGTAAGTTTTATTTTAATTAAACCCCTCCCGTCCCCCGCGCGATCCCCCCCCACCCGCCCGTCATGCCGGCCGCGACTATAAAGGAGATGAGGATGTTGCAGACTTCAGATTCCATGCCAGGCACAAACTCTTACAGGGTTCAATCTCTAGGAGGGTAGAGATATGGATGACTATAAAGCGGGAAGATTTGGGTTCTCAGGGAGTCAATTTTGATGGTGAAAAATGACATGATGTTATCACAGAAGTCAGAAAAGGGAGCAGGCAGGATAATGGGGGCAATAGCAGTTTCTTGACGGTGTGGAACAGTTCCTTTGTAGAATGGGAAGATCTAGGGATGCAGGACAGGTAGTATTCTTTTCTCTTTGGCCTTGTATATCCTTATTTGTAGACACTGGCATGGATATAGCATTCTGTACGATCAGAGAGAAGTAACGTTCTGCCTTGCTTTTCACTTGGAGCAAGTTGTCTGCATACCAATTATTAGATTTTGAGGTACAACAGTTTCTGACTGAGGAGGGAACAAAACAATCAAGGGCTTTGATTAACTTGGAGATCAAATTGGTTAAGAATATCCTCAGGATTATTGAGAGCAGCAATGTCATTTATTGCCTGAATTTAGGCTTCCATTGTATTTTATTCAGGGTGCACACAAGGGTAGAGGGGTTCCAAGTAACAACAAATCCTGGCTCACTGTCTGGCAAGGTGTCTAGATAATTTTATAAGTAAGTGGTCTGACCCCACTATAGCTAATAGCTCATGCATATCCAGACACTGGTGTTTTTGGTATTGTTGTAAACAGAAGGTTAAGGTAGTAGTTTCCATCATGTGTAGGTTCTTTGAAACCAAGGCAATTCATTTCTTCAACTAAGAGTGGATAGGCTTTTGTAGGCATGTCTGCCCAGAAGTTCATATCGCACACAATTATGACATGATAGGAGTGCACAGGCACATATTGGGAAACTAATAGATCTGGGTTGGAAGGCATGTCTTGGGTGGTTAGTAGGCAAATGAACAGACCAGGAAAGTGATTAGAGAGGTGACGGCCTTAGCTATAAAGTATACTAATGAGGTGAATGTTGGGCCATCCAGTATGGTAAAGGGGAGAGAGTAAAGATTGACCAAAACCACATAACCTCAACCTCAACATCTCTGGCTTCTTTTTGTAAGCAGTATATTGTGATTTGGTGGAACGAGGCTGGCAATAACAACCACAAAGTAGCCATTGAGCCACATCTCTATGATGGCAGGGAAGTGAAATTCATGAGATGAGTTGAGGACCGCATACTGAAGGTATTTTTGGCTACAGATCTTGCATTTATGAGGGCTCCCATTACGGCATTTGGAAGCGGTGGTGAGACTATCATCAAGAGAAATATTGGAGGGAGAGTAAGTGCATGGTGGGTACGGACTAACTGGGGGAAGCAGTTGCCAGTAAGTGAGGCTGAGAGAACTCTACCACATATAGGGTGCAGACAGTAGTTTTCACTTCTAACTTCATAAAAATCTGGTCGAAGCTCTGTAGATTTTATTGGGTAACCTGGATCATTATCCATCTATTACTGTAGATATTTATGGTTGTAGGAGCAGTATTAGATGGAGAGGATACAATAAGCAACCATTCTCCAGGTATCATTGATAGTACAGGGGATGAGAGGTACTTTTCTAGGCAGAAGATTCTGGTACCTAGAACAGAAGGTCTGTAGATGTGTCACTTTTTACTGGGTTTAGATAGGAGTTGGCAAATAAAGTCTTGGGTAATCTGTGAGAATGTTGGATGTGAATTTTAATGAAAGAGTTAATGTAATCTCATCAAGGCAAATAATGAGAGGATGAGGTGCAAGGATCAAGAGGGTTTGTTTAATTGAAGGTAATGGCTCAGCCAGTACAGAAATGTGAGCAGTAGATTATTACGAACATGGACAGAGTGCTTATGAGGCATACAGACTGGAGCACATCAGTTAGTGGATCAATGGAGGACATTGAACATTTTTAATGCAGGGTTAAATGTGTATGCCACGCAAGTTACCTCACCCAATAGCTACTGCATCTCCCTGATGGGAAGGAAGTTACGTAAGTGTTCAATATCTCCAGTGAAAAGGGCAAGAAACAATGTATCCGCTGGTTTTGTCTGACTGTGGCAAATTGGCGGCTTAGTGCCTCCTACTCCAGACAGCAGACTGGCCAGCTCCACGCCTGGGGACAGGGAAAACTGTGCATTCCTGACAACAGCTACCAGAAACCTCCTCAAACTAGGGGCAGGGCAAACTGCAACCCAGATCTGCTCCACAGAAAAAAACTCTGATGTCTGCAGGAGAAACCCCTCCACCTCCAGTGACGTTTAACTGGCGGCAGCGACCAAACTGCCATTGAGACTGGAGAGAAACACCAACAGGGGCCAAACAGCCCACTCCGATCTGCCTTCCATTGACAACCCCGGACACCATGGAAGCAGCCCCATGGCCTGCAAAGAGATCAGCTGCCAGTTGTGAATGCCACAGGGCGGCCAGAAGAAAGTTCTAACAAGACCGCGACACAGCCAGAACCCAACCGTCGGTGCACAGACGTCCGACTCCAAAACCTCTGATCATCATGATCCAGCAGTATCAGGGTGGACCTGCGGCATCAGTGCCCAAGCAGAGAGCACTATCCACAGGCACTCCTGGGACCAGTGTGTGGCACCGTGATCACCAAAGTGCACCAGGCCAGCATGCAGAGACCCATAGCCACGACAGCAGACAAATACTGAAGGGACTACCAGCACAGCAGTAGGAACTTGCGAGTCACTAGAGAGGGAGCTCACTTATGCGAATGAGTGGCAGAGGGACAACCTGATGTTGCAGAGGACTGAGCTCCACGGAACACTTCCTACTTTTTTACCATCTTGGCAATACCTTTCATACCTTTCATACTATTTACACTGCAAACAGATATGCCACAATTGAAAATCTCTGCCATTGAAATGTGGTCTAGTGGTTCAATTACTAACCTTGGTTCCTGATACCCTGGATTCTAACAACACCAATTAACACTTACCAAAATCTTTAGATTCTAAGCAAATCACCATCTCCCAGTACCTCAAAGATGGGCAGTATAGCTACGTGTGATTGTGTAATGGAGATAAGTAACGATCGAATGCAAGGTTTTGTCTAGTACTGTACTATCTCAATTGCATGTTCACACTTCCTCTCCCCATCACATTCTAGTTTCTGTAACCCTGTGTAGAACGGACTGGAATTCCTGCTCCCTAAACACACAATACTAGTCTATGCATAAGACATCATGTTCATGTAATGCTCTCTTCAGCACTCTGTTGCTCCTTAAGGTTAGGACCACTCTATCTCCATTACATAAAATAAATACTTAAAAGACCAAACTCTCTCAAAGTCATGTTTAAATTAACTGTCATGTTTAAATTAACTGCCTATCAACAGCTCAACATCCTGAGGTTTTGTAAAGTACTCAGGAAGTGGGAAAACCTAATTGCACGTTTGAGAACCAATATGACCTGGGAAGAATACTCACAGTCTGCTGTATTATCTGTGGTGCATAGAGTGGCATTATCTTCTACTCCAGTAGCTAAGAGGAGGACACCACTTTCAGAACTTCCTACTCTCTACGCCTCCCAAGCAACCAAGCAGTTGGTGCAACTTCCATAATGCAGTGCAGACATTACATCTGTGCGTAGGAACCCAATCATATAGGTTTCCAAATGATGTTGGTCTTGTGACTGTCCAGCGTGAAGTGACGCAAAGTTGATCAAAAAGTCACACTCTGGAAAGTACAGCTTGTGTCAAACAGATGAATCAAATTTAGCCACTACAATGTGATCGATCAAAGTTAGCCATAAATAAAGAAAGCACAACTTAAAAGCTCCCAATACCCAGTGACTATTTCATCAACAGGACGTTTTAATTGCAGCCTGTTTTCAGTTAGAAACCACAAAGTGCTTTTCAGTATTCTTAGAGCAGACTTGACAATTGGTATTCTTAGAGCAGACTTGACAATTGATAGATAAGTTATTCACCACTGCTTAAAGTATCACATGTTTAAATAACTCGAAGGAAATTACCCGTCTGCACCCAAATTGCAACATTAACCCGCTCAACATACAGTGAGAATCTCACCATTTCATGATTCTCGAAGGCGAGATTGCTGAGATCATTCCCCAGCTTGTTGGCATTAAGGTGTTTCTATTGGGTGTGAAAGAATTGTGTAGGGGGGTACCCTTCGCATTCCCCTTTGTTTTTCACTGCATGAGGGTGGAGCAGTTCTACCCCTCCGCTCCTTCACCCCACACATCTTCAAAACGAATGACTCCGGAGTACAACTACAACTCCTGCTGATTGGTACTGTGATCTGGATTCCTTTCAATTCAAGTGCACTGTCAGCAGGAGCTGTACACCTGCCCCCTTTGCTCCGTCTTTCTCTGCCGATGCCTATGTTTAAGGAAGTGTTTCTGGTGGGAAACGACCATCAAAAAGGAAGTGGTTGTATATCAGAAGGATACCCCCTTACTTAAAATTAGAAATTATTATAATTATGTTTTTGTTCCACTCACCTGAGTTTTGTCGTGTTCAAAAGATAAAGTTTTGTCTGATATTGTGCCAAAGCCCACTGTGGACTTACACAACCAACAAATGAATGGTTGCTCAGCATATCCTGAAGACCTGCAATTTGAAAAATAAACAAATTAAGTATGGCTGCTGATGTGTCACTTTTGTCTAAAGATGGACTCATATTAATTTGGAGGTTACCAAAAACTAGTTCTGAATGACTTTCTCTGCCCACTAGCAACACACGCAAGTTAAATTACAGTGAGTGAAAACATCAGTTACTAAAACCACATTTCAGTAACATGTTCCACTGTTCCAACTTTTACCACGTTACCAGCAAAGCTCAATGGCCAACATGTCCAAAAAGCATTGCGTGTTACAGGAAGTTCACAGATCTCTGAATATGAAGTCGAGCATTTAGGTGTTGCTGATTGCCTTACAAGCATTATGAAATATAAATCCCTCAACAAGTTTACTTTTAGTCAGATACCACTTAATAGGTCTGTGTTGAGTAGCTGCAGTTCGAGGGCATCAACTGTAACTACATTACATTTTTTTGGTTGGCGCCCCTGCTAAATACACTCCTCCAAAAATAATCTGTTCCTACGGCTTTCTATTTTTGGCTTTATGTTCTCTGTTCCTAACTCCTAATAAGATAAACCTTGTAAGACGACTTCTATAGAGCAGATGACGTTTTTCCCTTCAGGGACAAAGCACTATTTCCTTCAACTCACCATTCTTCTTAAGACCTCCCAAAAATAAATCTGGAACAGACCACTGGAAAAAACTTCACCAGTCAGTACAGCAAACACCCCTCACTAAGATAACAAGCATTTGCAATGCAATAGGTCACGCATTTTCAAGAGTCTGAGCTATTGGCATTGTAAATGACAATGCCTTTTATTTATGTGTTGTTTTTAAAACAGATGCATAAAAGGCATTCTAATTTACAACGCCAATAGCCAAAACTCTTGCAAATGCAAGACCTATTGCATTGAAAATTCCTGCGCCTGTGCTATAAAAATAAAAAAAAAACATTAGGAGAGAGCGTGTCCTGTTAGCAACAGCAGGCAGGACAAAGCTATTTGAGAAAATAGTGCTCGGAGGCTGTAATTAAAGCCTATCAAGTAACAACACTCGTTACAGGGGTACTAAGGAGGGACTGCTAAGCCTATTGACCAATGAACAGCCACAGTTTATAGTGTTCAATGACACAAGTCAATGAAATATATGGGTGGAGAGTGGGCGGAGCTTCAAGTCCCTACCTGAATACAGCATGCCTCGCAGAGCAGGGCATGTGCTGCCCAGGCTCGACCTAAAAATGGATTGTCGGAAGTACTTTACGATACCCAAAAAAATGTATAAACCCTGCTCAGACTGATTGTATTTTGAGTCAGTCCTCAGTCCCGCTTCTGTAACTGCTCTCGGCCCAAGTGTTTAATTAAACCAACTGTTCCTGTTTTGCCAAACGTCTCGTCTTTTGTTTTTCATGGTAAAATCATATTCGAGCAACAGTACACCGCCTTGACACAAAGAAGTGCATAGTACTACTGTGCATTACTTCAGGCAACTTTCAATTGCAACGTAATTCCCAGCACAACACTTTGTGCAGGGTACTTGCCAATTTTGTGAGGCAAACCCGGTGCAAAGTGTTAGTACACCAGGGCCTCAGTGTTGAAAAGGAGTACTAATGCAGATGTTAGAGAGTGCACACGACTGGAAGAGAGGGCTCACTGCTCGCAGATAAGGTACGCCGTGGAGAGTCTCACAGTGCACAAAAAAGTCATCGACTGGTAAGGGAGCACTCAAATATGGAAAGGAGCACACTTTTGTGGGAGGTTTTAGAGTGCACCCAGGCCTGAGGGCAATGAGGGCTTTACAACAGAGCAAACACAACAAGATGATGGACGGAGTGCTGAAATTTTTCAACCACTCACCCCCAGTCAAGAGATCTGGGTTTAATCCACTGTTCTTTTGCTCACTATGCCACCCCAGTTTGGAACCAGCCATATACAAATCAGTCTTGACCCTGTTCCTCGTGGGACCAGTCCAGCCAGTACTGTCAGGCCAGGTCTTCCCTGGACCGGAAACAAGCATCCTGGATTTAACCCAGATCTATTAGTGACTGGGGGTGAGTGTCTGGAAAGTTTCCGCGCTCCGTCCATCATCTTATTGTGTTGGCTTTACAGCAGAACCAGACAATTGAACACATTTTTTTTTCTTTCTAGGCACAGAGAGAGATTAAGTGATTTACCCAAAAGCACAGGATGTTGCGCCAAGGCCAGGATTTGAGAGTGTACTATTAAACTTTGTCAATGTTTTTTTAAGCCATGTTGTCAAGATGCAGCACATCTACCGTGCACCATGGTTGAAAGTAAAAAAAAAAAAAAGGCTATCAGGCAGCCAGCGTCGTCATTGCATGTGTTTGTTTTTTCCTTTTCTTTCAGCCATGCTGCACAGAAGTTGCACTGCTGTACAGCATGGCTAAAATAATCATTGGCAAAGCCAAGAGATCTTGCATTGAGCAGACTTCTTGTGTCCGCCACCATGCCACAGTAGCCTCAATAACAAAGTGCAACAGTGATGAAAGTGCCTATTCTGTATGTGTGTGTATATATATATATATATATATATATATACACACACACACACACACACACACGCACACAAGAACAAGAGTATTTAAAAAAAGCACAAAGAAGCTCTTAAAAGTCATGCCGTTCAAAGTGTACGATAAAAACATATATTTCCTCAGCTCCCTTGAACGGGCTGCACACTTAGCTGTAAACACACAAGGTTCGGCAGCACTGATAGCAGGTCACTTATTAGTGTTACTGCCTAGAATGCTTGGATTGTCATGCCCCGGTAAGCCTAGATAGTGCCTATAGACTGGAAATGGGGGCGTTCAAAGGGGAGAAGGAAGGCCCATCCTTATGGAAGAGTATGGCCTCACACACAAAATTGTGTCATGCTTCTTCATTGGCAACCTCTCCCCCACCCTGGAAGGATGATACCTCCATGGCGGACTCAACCTCCTGTTGGATTCTTTGTGGGAGGGAGTCCTTAGATTAAAGCTGCTGGACAGTGAAGGGATCCAGGTTAGTGAGTTAAAAATGCCTTAGTGTAACCCGGCTATTTGCCTTTATTAGTGGGTGCACCAGGTATGATTAAAAAGAACTATGAGGCGATCTTGTGAGACCAATGACTCACTTCGCCACCACAATATAGGGCCACTGTGTTATCCCACCTACTTGGTACCCGCTCTCAGCTGGAAGTACAACACAGACATCAGGAGAGCAAGCTTCCCTCTCACACACACATACACAAACAAAACAGGTACAACACAGAGCTCAGCACAGCAAGCTTCACAAACACAAAATATATGCAGCAAAGGGGTGCACGGCAGGGTTCACTACCACACACAGAATAAGTACAGCATAGGCAGTTGGGCAAGCTTCCCTCACACAAACACATACCATTAGAACAGAACACAAATGGCACAGAGAGCAGAAGAGAAACTTTCACTAAAACACACACAATAGGTACAGCACAGGCGGTAGGCTTCACTAACACACACAAAATAGGGACTGCACAGGTGGCAGAGGAAGCTTCCCATACAAACAAAAGACTAATACAGCCAAGGCACAGCAAGCCTCACCAACCCACACAGGATAGGTGCAGCATAGGCAGCGGAGAAAACTTCCCTCACACTATGCATACCAGTAGAACAAAACACACATGGCACAGAGAGCAGCAGAGCAACTTCAATAACCAATACACAATAGGTACAGAATAGGCAGCAGAGCAAGCTTCCGTCACACATACAAGTAGAACAGGAGCCACACAACAGAACACATATGGCATAGAGAACAGCAGAAGAAGCTTGACGAACACACATACAAGCAAAACAGGGGACACACACCTATAGAGCACATACATCAGAGACAGCAGCAAATCAGCCTTCACTCACACATCCACACACACACACAAAGAGCACAGGTACAACATAGACATGATCCGAGCAAGCTTCCCTCTCACGCACACGTTCACACAAACAGAACAGGTACAACACAAGCATCAGCAGAACAAACTTTCCATATGCACTCCGAGCAGGTATAGCACAGGCAACATTAATGTACACTTCTCTCACACAAACTCAATGCTGTTAGCAGCTCCGCAAGCTTCCCACACACACTCAGGCCAGGTAAACGACAAGCAGCAGCAGATGAAGCTTCCCTATCACACACCACAACAACAGGAATAGAACAGACAGAAGCAGCACCATTGGGTGACCCGGCTTCCCGGATCCGTCGCAGTCCTGGTTTTCACCATTTTTCAATGCACATTTTTAGTAAATTCAGCACATGAACCGGTTTTCAGAGAGGGAGACAAGTTTTTATGTGTTCTCGTTCAAAATTAGTTAGCAGCTCCTAGCAGAAACCAGTTTAGTTAACCGAAATGAAATGACAGAGTAGGATGCAAAGAGGGGTGAGCAGACATCAAGGAGACCCTCCGCTCAAGCTCTTTCCCCTGAGCTTTATCACTACGTCTGAAAAGGAGAGAGGTTATTTCAGGAAAGTACTCGTGTGTGCTATTTTATTTAAAATGTAAGAGACAGCACAACTTTACTACCAGGTCATACTGCGTAGTGCAGCCATTATATTTAGGGTGACCTGGTGTCCCCGTTACCGGGACCGTCCTGTTTTCCATCATGTGTCTCTGCAAATGTCAGTTAATTTAGCACATGCCCAGGTTTTCAGAGTCAATTGAGAGCAGCTCTCATCTGTTTGGGTGAAGAATTTGTAAGCAGCCATATCAGAATCCAAATTGTTTACAGAGATAACACTGTGTGTTAAGTTACTTTAAATTGCCCCTTAATGCTTCATGTTTTGTTTTTTAGATGTTGGTCTGCGCTGACACCTCATTCTGTGCCGCTTGGCCAATGGAAAACTGGAGTCCTACTTCTATGTTTGCGGAACGTCCCAGTTCTTGGTTTTCAAAATCTTGTCGCCCTAGTACCACCCCAATACAAACACCAAACAAGGGCAGGATAAACAGCAACAACACAGCCTCCCTGCACAAGCTTTTCAGTGTGTTTCGAATATCCTTTTGACAACTTCCATAGTTAGGTTTAAATTCATGCCCATTCGCTCTTTGGCCACTCTACTGACACTGCAACCAAGGCCATGAACTTGTCCCGAGCCAGAGGCAGATTTGTAGTGAAGTGCACCAGTGTCCCGGGGGAGCCAATACCCACAACGCAATGCGCGTGAGCCGACCACAGTGCACGCCTGGCAGTATAACTAAATAAACACACGCGTTAATGCAACTCAACAAGCAGGGGAGATAATGTGTTATTTAGCTGCAGTCAGAGCAGAGAGATTAGGCCGAGCAGACAGCAGCTGGCGCAGGCTGAGTGCGAGAGGGGGCCCTGTCTCCAAAGAGGCCCTGCCGCCAAAGAGGTCCCACTTATCTTCAAGGCCGGTCACAATGGTGGGAATCATTGGTGCCACCGTCACACAATCACTACCCTGCCAAGAACCCCTGCCGGAGTACTTCTACTGTTACTGGCATAGCGCTCACATCTACAACCACTGTGGTCTCGAAGCACTTTCTCTTGTTCGAGTGGTTGCATTGAGGAGCATGCATAAACTGGTGCAGGGTGTGTGACTGGAGCAGGCCCCCTGTCCATCTCTCCTGCATACTTCTCTTTACCTCCACACTTTTAAAGAGCATCTGCGTCCGAAAACACACCGCCTCTCTGAAACTGTGGCGATTATCGTTTGATTTACTTTTTATAGCACCTAGGCTGGCGTGCTTCCTGGCGCTCCATAGCTTGCCAGGAATCTACCCAGCTGTGAGATTTAAAAAAAAAAAGAAAAACAATTAGCCCAGAATTACGCCACTTGGTCAACAAATTAGCTACCAGATCACCCCACCTACTACTCAAAAAACACCCAAGCTAACTCGTCCAAAACAAAAACAGGGTTGGCCGGCAGCTATTGTTAAAGAGAAAGCGCAGTGCAAAAATAAACAAGCTATCGTCATTGCGCAAAGGCAGCCGCTTGTTTATATTTGCATCGTGCTTCGCGGCCGAATGAAAAAAGAAAAGTGCTTACCAACTAATTGAAGGAGACAGTATAACACCGCAAGTAAAAGATCGAGTCCTGATGGGCAGTCCCAAAAGGAGACAGGGCGGTAACAAGGAGGGACTAAGAAGCCTCATTATCAATCGGAAGCCAGCGTTTACCATGGACGATGACGCCAGCCAATGAAAAATATGGGCGGGGCTTCCACGCCACTTTTAAAAGAATACCCTAATACAATATGCCTCGCAAAGCGAGCAGCGCATGCGCGCTGCAACGCTAGGCGAGACCTAAAAACCAAAGCTGGGATTTCATGGTCTCAATCAATCAAGGCTGGTAAAGTGCACTACTCGCACGTGAGGGTCTCAAGGCGCTGAGGGAGGGGATGTGAAGCAGCTCCGGTTTGGGTCATTCGAAGAGTCGGGTCTTGAGATCCTTTCTGAACTAGTGCAGTGTCGGGCTTCGTCGGAGGTTAAGGGGGAGTTTGTTCCAGGTCTTGGCTGCGAGGTAGGAGGAGGATGTACACCCTGCTCTGGTCCTGTAGAAACGAGGGACGGTGGCTAGGTCAAGGTCGGCTGAGCGGAGGTTTCTCTTGGGGGTGTGGTTGGAGATTCGCTCATTGAGGTATTGGGGACCGGTGTTGTAGAGGGCTTTCTAGGCATGTGTGAGCAGTTTGAAGGTTATTCGTCTTTCGACGGGGAGCCAGTGGAGGTCAAAGAGGTGTTGGGTGATGTGGTCATGTTGTGGGATGTCGAGGATAAGTCTGGCGGCGGCATTCTGGACCGTCTGGAGTTTGCGGAGGATTTTTTTGTTGATTCTGGCGTAGAGAGCGTTTCCATAGTCCAGTCTGCTAGTGATGAGGACGTGAGTGACGGTTTTCCTGGAGTCGGGGGGTGGGATCCACTTGAGAGTCTTGCGAAGTATGCAGAGGGTGTTGAAGCATGTGGAGGATAGGGCATTGATCTGGCAATTCATGGTGAGTGAAGAGTCTAGTATGATGTTGAGGTTGCGTGCGTGGTCCGTTGGGGTGGATGGGTTTACGACGGCGGGGGGCCACCAGGTGTTGTCCCACTGGGAATTCAAAATAAAATTACAAGAACTGGTCAACACCCTAGTGCTGAACCCAATAAGACCCAAGATCACATTTTTCCTACACCTGAAACAAAAGCAACTTTGTGCACCAATGTCCTTTGGATTTTACAAACAAGCCTCAATTTTTAAACTCATCTACAAACTTTCAGACAAAAATACTAATGGAAAATCCTCTCCTTTGTCATTTTGCAAATCCAAAATATGTCCATCTGTCCCAGAAAAAGATTTCAAATTATTGGTGAAAACCTAATGTAGCAAGACAAACTGCCTACCAGACGTCCATCCAAGTCCTAAAAGTTTTCAAAGGCAAATTAAACCACATTATAGACCAAATAAATATCTATGTAAATCTCCTTGATATGGTCCTCTGGCCTTTTACCATAGTAAGCCACGTCTCAAAGATCTATATTGGATCCCACTGAAAGCCAGGATACTAGAACTAGGAAAAGAAGTTCAGCCTGCTGCCGTTCTGAAAAAAGTTTCTGGCTATCAGAGAGATGCTTACTGTGGCCTCAGTCCTTGATACCTACCTGATCGGAGGGCCATGCTTCAACTTTGACAATGACAATCTCAAGCCTCTTGCCCACCTGGTGGGAGACTGGCTTTGGAAGCTCTGGACCTCTATAGAGTGCTGGGTAAAGACACTGGGAGCTGTAGGAAGACCAAAACCCACTTCTGAACCATACCTTTGAAGAACCGGTTGCTTGCACCTGTAGAGTGTGGCATGTTTGGCAAGAAAAACCCATATTTACCCCCTGGCATGTATTTGTTTTGCCCAGCACACATGGCAGTATAATTTTACACGTGCCAGATTGTGGTTTGGTCCTTCTCTGCCACACCCATCCTGACTGTGACCCCCTTGGACAGAGTACGCCCTGACAGTAGAAAGAATTACAACACTCCTGTCCCTTGGTACCTGAAGTCCAGGGATTCCATCAGTGCTCCCTCAGGAACATGTTTTCTGCTGTGTTAGCATTTGGAAGCAAAGGTGTAGAAATGGAAAACAAAGGACAAGTTCTTCAGACCTTGTGGAGCAGCACGTAACAAATGGAACCAGGAGATGGCTGAGAGTACCAGAGGGGAGAGAAGCATGCTAAATTCTATACATGCACTCCATTCGGATCTCAAATTTAAAAATGAGAACACAGATGCTTCAATTAAGCATGGAGAATAGAAGATATAAGGCATGAACACTATAATGCCTCGAATGGAACAGGAGCTGGCAAAACCCTCGTAGAGAGTCATAGCATTGTACTGTCAGCAGCTGGGTGTGGCTAAAGAGGTGGAAGAATTTGGTTTGAGTCTAGTCGATAGTCCCATCTGACTCTCCCACTGCTAAGATAGAGGGAATTTGACTGATCTGATAGTCTTACAGACTGCCCATGAAAAACTTGAAGTGTGACAGATTCGGGAGGCATAGTGATGGTGGCACTTAAGACAGAAATCAGCAGAATGGGTCACTAAGATTTATGCTGCATGCTGTAGACTAACAGGAACTACTGGAAACTGACCACCAGTTGGAGGTATTACAAACAGATGGGCAGGCCACCCTTGGGGGCCTGACACATGCATTGGAGGTGCAGCGACCGTTAGGCGAAATTTGAGATGGACTTGACTGCTTCACACATCAGGAATACAGACAAAGGCTATACGCGGACAGAGGTAAGACTGGTAGGTTGTTGGCGCGGCTACTCTGACCAGAGCACCCACCCCGCGGTATTGGCCTTAAACACAGCAAATGGCACAAACATCTCCACGCAGTCGGGAATTAATGGACGGGTCCAGTTCCACCTATACAACTATATTGAGGGACTCCCTTTACCCCTAAGGCCCAGGTACTGACCTTTTTAGACTCGTTGATCCTGTCTAGGGCGATAGGCGACCATTTAGAGGAGCTGAAGGCCTACTTGGGAGGGGAGGAACTGGCGGACGCAATCAAGGATCTCATCCACTGCAAGATGCCAGGTCCTGACAGGCTGCCAGCAGAGTGTTACCAATGCTACTCAGTACAACTTGTACCAAGGCTGCTGAAGACGCTATGCTCCAAGAGGCCAACCGGATAGGTGCCCTGCCGCCCTCCATGCGAGAAACCACTATAATAATGATTCCTAAGCCCAATAAAGACCCCAGGGAGCTGGGATCATATCATCCGCTATCCATAATCAATGTGCCACTAAGGGCTTCTCAAGGACTCTGTTGACACACTTGCGTCACATGGTGGCTCATCTGGTAGGAGACGATCAGTGCCTTTTTATGCCCGGTAAAGGCACCCACATGAATCTTTATAGGTTGGCGCATGTCCTCCACGCTACCCAAAATATGGCAATTAACGGGACCTTAGTGGCACTAGACATTGAGATCGAATTTGGCACACCAAACTGGGACTACACGTGGATGGTGCTACAGCGGATGGGGCTCGACCCTCGGTCCATGCAATAGGTAAAACTGTTATACACCAGCGCAGTGGAGGGGATATGCATGGGAGATAGCGTATCAGCAGATATCAACATTACAGTAGCGACAAGGCAGGGCTGCCCCCAGTTGCCCCTTCTGTCCGCTCTAGCTATGGAGCCACTGGCAGTGAGCCTGCACACAGAAATGACTGAACAGGGCATACAAGTGTGATACACCACCCGCGTGGTCTCTATGTATGCAGATGATACCCTTGTGTACTTGAGATAGCTGGCCCAGTCGATCCCTCTGCTTCTACAGGAACTGACAACATTTGGTGCAGTATTAGAGTTCAGAGTTAACAAGAGCAAGACAGTTCTATTTGTGCTGGCATGGCAGGCAAAGGGGGAGTTGGAAATCCTGCCTGACCCACACTTACGTGTGAGAGCCAGAGGTTTTGCTAATTGGGCATGCAGGTTGCCCACTCACCGGAGGGCCAATATAACTATAACATGGACAAAGTAATGCAGTGCCTCTGGGCCTCCATAAGGTTCTGAAATACACTGCCGTTGCCAGTTATGGGAAAGGTAGCATTTAGTAATATGATGTTTCTTTCGCGCTGTCTCTACGTGCTCCATAACTCTCTGTGTTATGCAAAAGAGGAACTGGATAGTTTTCTGATCTCATTGAGAAGGGAAGGTAAATGACACAGGGTCAAACTGGCTACACTGAAGTTAGGCAGGAATTATGTGGGCCTCGACTCCCAGACATGCAGCTCTACCACAAAGCAGGGCTCCTACAATAAGCAGTACAGTGGAGCAAGGAGGAGACGAACTGGGAGAAACTACTCCGAGGCAACGGAGCTTCGCCGGCACCTTATGAGTGGGTCACGGGTGCCAGCTGTTTGCCCTTATGAGGTCAGGCAGCAGGCACTGGCGTGGGAAACAGCAGTTAAATGCATAACATGTAGACTCCCATATGCAAAGATGCTATCAATATGGTGGATGCGTCCCTTTCGCCAGATACACAGGGGCAAGGATATGCAGTAGTGGACAGAAGTGGGATGGCGATGTATGGGAGACCTCTACCAAGGGGACGATGGATTCCTTGACTTTGCCGAAACATGCTGAAGATTTAACTTGGGTACGGGACGATTCCTCCAGTTTGCAAAGCTGTCCTGCATGGTCCAAGAAATATGGAAGGACTTCCATAAGGAACCACCAGAGTCGCAGGCGCTTCTGCCTCTCATTGATCAGGGGATGAGTTACGGCTTGATATGACGCCTCAATTCCGCACTGATGGAAGACAGATGGCAGGCGCTACTAGTGGCGTGACAACAGTGGGTGGCGGCTCTACCTGAACCGCTTTCGCATCGAGAATGGCTGAGGGCATGTGCAGCGGCCAGGGCAGCTGACTTCGGAGCACAGGGTTCATGGTTCGATCCCCGGCTCCGGCGGCAGCTCAGCTCAGCACCATGTGACTCTGGGCAATAGCCCACTTAATTTCCACTCCGGCCCCCAGCGCCTTGAGACCCGTAAGGGTGAGTAGCTGCGCTATATAAAAACGGACTTACATATGCACAGGAGCAGGAGGTGGCCAATAATGGGTGATTCAAACTAACGCAATTCTATTATCTTCACAGGTGTACATTACACCACAAAGCTCCATAGAATCTTCCCCGCAAAACCTGAGAGTTGCCCAAGGTATAACACAAGACCAGCAACGTTTTACCACATGACCTGTGCCTGTTCAACATTACAACACTACTGAAAAAGGGTAGTGGAAAGCTGTACTACAGTAACGCCAACCAGGATGGCACAGGCACCCAAGACATGTCTACTTCGACCTCTGCCCCAAGACAGACAGATGGAAGGCAGATCTGCAAGAGTGGGCAGTAGCTGAGGATTCCCAGTTACGCAAAGTGCACTAAGACGACGATGCAGAAAGGGACCTAGACCTATGGGCTGGGATGATTGTCTGACTACTGGAGCCCACTGGGACTGGGTGTTCCCCACACAGTGAGACAGATAGAGGGCTTGCCCTGGTGGCTGAACCACTGCTGGAGGCACAACCTCACAGAGAGGAGATAGAGGATCTGGATGAAGTAGAAACAGGGATGGGTGTTTGATGTGTACTTCCCGTGTGTGCTGAATGCAAGACCTATGACCGCAAACTCCACGGGAGAAAGGGCCACTCCGACTGTTGCAGTCGTAATGCTTTATACATCTACTAAAATAACTGGATACTGAAGAATATGCACCAGTACTGCTAAGGAATATCACATATAACAGAGCTTTTGAAGCTATGTTATGATATTAACTTGTGTTAACTGTAAAAACCTAATGAATAAATATACAAAAAAAGTCAGCTGTTGGCGAATCTACTGTCGAAAGTGTCCGATTGGAAAAAAGACTTGGATTGGTGCAGTAGAGCTGAGAAAGTTGTGTACCAAAGCTGGGCAGTCCCAAAAAGTGGGAAAAAGTATGGGGCATGTGGGAGGCTTATAGGGGGTATTAATTAGGTAGTGGTTACACTGGGGTGCAATGTGAAAAGACCCTTTTGTGGTTATCTGCAATGTGTCATAAACAAATCCAGAATGTTTGGACCAGGGGCGAACCTAAACACCGGAAACTCAGGATGGGTGGGAAGGCCAAGTACCAGGGGGTTCACAACTGTGACATGGCTATATTGATGAATATGTGTACTTTGACTGAGCAAATGTTGACTAAATAGAATTAAAATAAAGTCCGCTGAATGTGTAGGAAAAAGACTCTACAACCGTCCTTTGGGAGTAAAGGTGACAGTGGGCAATGATCAGCTACTTTTATCCCCTGGCTTGAGGTCAGTCATCAACTAAAAAAATGAAAGAGTTGGGTAAGAGTGGATAAGTGGTACTAACAGACACAAGGTGGAATTTTGTGTTAAGTAAAACATTTTTTGCAAAATGAACCCACCATGTGTTTCTTGGACAATATGAATGGAGATAAGAGGTGACCCTGGCTGAGACATAAACTGCAAGATAAGTAAGAGGTGGACCTTGGATTGCGGTCATAGGTAAGCAGTACTAAGGATTTCCTCTCTTTGGGGAGGGAGTTGTGAGGTCTAAGGGAGAGTTCTAAAGTTGAGGTTGTTTGTAACCCTTCCTTTCTTTGTATATTTTCTGCCGCTCCCCCAACTATATCTACATGTTCTAAAGCAGTGCTGATTCAGACGGTCTGGTTCATCTGTTAATGTTCATCTGTTAATGTGATGCAGTGGTATATTGGTTAAACTCCACCATCCTCTGTGACAGCCTCGCCAACATCGGACTCAACCAACTCGTCACCACACCGACACACAGAGCAGGACACACCCTTGACCCCATCTTCGCTGCAGGTAACAGCGTCCACTTCAGCCACACATCGCAACCACCATGGACCGACCACCACTGCGTTCACTTCAACGTGAACAAACCCAAGGCACCAAAACCAGCCCCCCGCCCACCACGAAGGAACTGGAGCAAGGTTACCGAGGAGCAACTGAACTCCACCCTCACCCGAAATAACCACAGCTGGACATCTGACGCAAACATCGCAGCCAGAGGACTCCACACTTGGATCTCCAAATGCGCAGACGAGCTCGCCCCGCTACGCAACCCCATCAAACAGCGCCCCAGGAAAGCTGCCTGGTTCACCACCGATCTCCAAGAAGCCAGTCGCACCTGCAGACGCCTAGAGAAGAACTGGAGGAACACCAAGACAACCGATAACTACTCCACCTACAGGGACGCCATGACGGACTACCACAACCAAATCAGAACAACCAAAAGGAACTTCATCCACAACAAAATCCTCGCCAACTCCACCAACTCCAAGGAACTCTTCAGCGTCATCCAGGAATTCACCAACCCACGCAGCGAAGCCACAGACGTCACCCCGTCCCAAGACCTCTGCGACAAGCTTGGAACCTACTTCCACCTCAAGATCAGAACACTCTACGACAACTTCGTCGACCACCCACAAGACGCCACAGCCGGCCCAGTGGCCCAGAGACACAAGCCAGCCCACCATCTCCAACTGGACACCAATCACGAACGAGGACACCGCCACGACCATGAAAGGCATCCACTCGGGAACCCCCACCGACCCCTGCCCCCCGCACATCTACCACAGAGCCACGGTCACCATCGCACCTGACCTGCAATGCACCATCAACACCACCTTCACAACAGGCACCTTCCCAGACGACTGGAAGTGCGCAGGTCAGGCCCCTGCTCAAGAAGCCCACAGCCGACCCCCCCCCGACCTCAAGAATTACCGGCCCATCTCGCTCCTCCCCTTCGCAGCCAAAGTGGCAGAGAAAGCAGTCAACAGGGAACTCAAACGATTCATCGAAGAGAACGCCATCCTCGACCCATCCCAATACGGATTCCGAAGCAACCACAGCACCGAGACCGCCCTACTCGCCGCCACAGACGACATCCGCACCCTCCTGGAGCAAGGCCACTCCGCAGCCCTCATCCTCCTCGACCTGTCTGCAGCTTTCGACACCGTCTCTCACCGCACACTAGTCGCCAGAATGCATGACGACGGCATACATGGAACTGCCCTGGACTGGATCCGATCGTTCCTCACCGGAAGAAGCCAAAGGATCAGACTACCGCCCTTCCTCTCCGCCCCCACAGAAATCACCTGCGGAGTCCCGCAGGGGTCATCTCTGAGCCCGACCCTCTTCAACATCTACATGGCCCCCCTCGCAGCCATCGTCTGACAACACGGCCTCAACATCGTATCCTACTCCGATGACACCCAGCTCATCCTCTCCCTCACCAGACACCCTACCACTGCAAAACTCAACTTCCAGAGAGGAATGCAAGACGTCGCAGTCTGGATGACAAACAGCTGCCTAAAACTCAACGCCGAGAAGACAGAAGTCCTCGTCCTTGGAACCACCCCTTCAGCTTGGGACAACACCTGGTGGCCCACCGCCCTCGGAAGCCCGCCCACCCCCTCAGACTACGCCAAAAACTTCGGCATCGTACTCGACTCATCACTTGCCATGAACCGACAGGTCAACGCAGTCACCTCCAGCTGCTTTAACACCCTCATCATCCTTCGCAAGACCTTCAAATGGATCCCCCCTGAGTCAAGGAAGACAGTCACCCACGCACTCATCACCAGCAGACTAGACTATGGAAACGCTCTCTACGCCGGCATCAACAAGTCCCTACGCCGCAAACTCCAGAAAATACAGAACACCGCGGCCAGACTCGTCCTCGGCATCCTCTGGCACAAACACATCAGCCAACACCTGTGGAGACTCCACTGGCTCCCCGTGGAGAAGAGAGTCACCTTCAAAATCCTCACGCCTACAAATGCCTACACAACAACGGACCCAAATACCTCAACAACAGGATAAACTTCCACGTACCCAAAAGAAACCTACGATCTGCCAACCTCGCACTGGCAGAAACCCTGCACATCCACAGAGCCAGAGCAGGCGGAAGATCGTTCTCCCACATTGCAGCCAAGACCTGGAACGAGCTACCGGCAGACATCAGACGCGCCCCCTCCCTGAACACCTTCAGGAAGACCCTCAAGACCTGGCTCTTCGGCTGAACGGATCTGCGCACCCCCCCCTCAACGCCTTGAGACCCTCACGGGTGAGTAGCGAGCTTACAATTCCCTGATTGATTGATTGTTTTCTGAAAGCCAGGGCATTACTAGTTTGGAAATTGATTTCTATGTTTTGTGAAGATGCTCAATAAAAAAACTAAAGCTGTGCAACTGTGCACTGCATCTCAATTTACTAGAATTTCAGACCTCATTGTAAAACAACATACCAACAGTATTAGCCCAATCCTAGTTTACACTGTAATGTAAAGTTTTGTATTATACAGGTTTTTTGTACCTCACTTTACTGGTCACGAATGCTTGATGACTACACTATCAAGCTACTTCGGTGGTTATAAAATCTAGAAGTATTTGTGGTCTCCAATTTAAGAAACAATCTAAAAGGAATTCTCACAGTCGAGGTATTAGCCTTGTGCAAAAACATTCTGATCACTCCAAGGCCAGCTTACCAAAACATATCTTTTCGATTAGACCGAAGACCAATGGTTTGAGGCTTACTTTTCTCAGTTTCCCATATCTCAAATACAGATCTGCTGTTCACTGTAACATCGTACCACATTCAAAAAGTGATTAAAAACACTTGTAAACTTAATCTATCAATTAACAGGTGTTTGGGAAGCAGATACACAGCAGTCATACTATATAAACACGGTGACAGGCTACTAAGAAATACTAAACTATAGATGTAGCCTACTTTTTTGTGCACGGGCAACAATTTCTTCTCTCAAACTAATTATGCTGGTTAGATTTATAATTCTCCTCTTTGGAGTGAAGGCAGCAGTCATATTCTTTTCAGAAACATCTTCTACCATTTCCTCATCAGAATCTATCCGTTGGCGTTTCCTGAAAATTAGAATATAAAGAGGACATTATCAAGTAAATTAACACTGCACTGTATTCAGCAATCATAAAACTGTAAAACCTAGGTCACTGTAAAAGCTGCAGTTACACACCATATTAAAGTACTATATCAGACATAGCCTAAACAGAACATTACTCATTTATTCCAGAAAGTTTAGAGAACTGTTCTGAAAGTGTAATTCTACTGGTACACACAGCCCCGAAGGTGAGCTTGAAGGAAAGAGCGATGTATTAGAAAGTTTGAGGTATTATCATTTTGTAATGATACATGTAATGTATATAGATCAGATGGTGGGTCATTATTACCAATGCTGATCCACCCACTACCAGTTTTGCTGACTGCTTTGATTGCCCAAACTCAAATTTCTTTCTCACCACGTGAATACTTTTAACCCCTTGCAGTGGTTTTGTGGTAAGGTTTCAGGCAATGTGCAATTTTATCAATGCCTTCTAGGATTTGAGTGTAGTTGGGGTGTCTCCGATACCTCCTGAATCAGGCGCTAACTGTATCCTTCACAACTATCAAGACTTTGAAGTAGTAGATCAATAGGAAAATGGGAAGAGGGGTTGTTTGTGCGACTAGTCATACATCCACAGACAGCATAATGCTTTATCTTGTGCACCTGGTGAACTAAGACTAGAATGGAGGAGTTGTTGGTGAAAGCCTCTGCCAGAGAGTCAAGCGATTACTTTTTTTTTTTAAGTTTCAAAAACCTTTATTGTAAATAAGAATCGTTGATCACAGCGTGATGCCTACATCCCTAGGCGGGCCGGCAAAGCAAGGTTCTGATATGTATAGCAGTGCAGGTGAAAGTGGGGTACACAGCAAGCCGCCTACAACCACATCGGGCCGGCCGCGTCAGGTGGGGCAAAAGTATTAACTTCTTTATGTTTCATAACCGGTGTTACAGCAAGATGATATATAAAGGTATAAATGATCTAAATCGTAGACACCATTGCTGCACATGAACTATATTTACCTGCAACAAACCAAAAACAAAATCCCCCCTATATTTTGCATATCTGCATAAGTCTAATTGACCATACTCCAAGCTACCTAACCCGCTGGTACAATAAACGGCATATACACTGCAGACCATGACCATCAGTCGGGGAATGGAGCGCCATATGGGCCATCAGCCTGAGAGCACCAAAGTAGTATCAGGAGAGCCTATCTTCTCGAGGGGCTCATGCTACGGTCTACCTCCGCGAGGTGTGGTGGCAACTAAACCTCTTGTCCCAGAGCGCGCGAAAGTGGTGGTGCCTCCCCATCTATCCCACCCGTGGGGACAGCCGAGGCCGCTGGGCCAGCTGATATGTCTGAGGGATCAGTGGTATCGTTCGTCTGTGAGAGGAGATATGATTTGAGGGGGCCCCATATCTCCTGCGGCCTAGAAGAGCGTGGGAGCAGTTCAACATATGTGAGCGAGTGCTCCTGCCATGTTTTAAGGTCATGTACCCATTCCTTAAACTTTGGGGCCCTGCCCCTACCCCACCGACAGGCCAACCTGCGTTTTGCTATGAGGAGGCTTAGGGCTAAATATTTTTTGCATCTGGTGTCTATATGTTGCGTATAGCCTAGCAATGCCACTTCTGGCAAAGCCTGAAGGGTCAAATCTAACATGGAGGACAGGCCCGCAAACACTTGTTGCCAGTATTGATGTATAGCTGGACACAACCAGGCAAGATGGAGGAAGTCCACTCCCTCACTTCCACACCTGGCGCATCGGTCATCCTCCCGAAGCTTGTATTTGTGCAGCTTAGTCGGGGTGTAATAGAGCCTATGTAGGAATTTATAGTGTATTACTCTCAAACGACTGCTGGACGTCATGGCCGCGGTCTGCTTACAGCAAAACTCCCATTGATCATCTGCTATAGGGTTCTCGAGGTCTGCTTCCCATTCCCGCCTAGCCCTGGAGGTCGGGGAGACAGGCACATTCTGTGCGTGGCGATATAGGAGCGATGTGACGTGTCGGGGGGGCACCGACTGTAACAGAGTGTGAAGGGGGTGGCAGTGTAGTTGGTTCTAAGGGGAACGTAGGCATGGCAGCTTTGACGCTCTGCCGGAGTCTAATAAACATGAATACATCCATGATCGTGGGTGCGTGTGCTTCAAAGAATTGATCCCTGGAGCGGAATGTGCCATTAATGTACATGTCTTCCCATGTAGTGTAGCGTAGTTTCTCAAGCATCGTGCGACACTGTTTGTCATATGTAACCTGCAGGGAAGGATGATACACAATGGGCATTTGGGGAGAGTAAAGCATGGGTGCGTCCAGCCTGGCAGCAATTTTCTTCCAGGCTACCACGGTGCAATTGACAGTGGTGGGATCCCGTTCCCGCTCCCGGCATGAGGTGTATAGGAAACCCGAAAGGGGAGTAGGGGTCATATATCCCTCCTCCACCGCTAGGTGGGGCATAAAGGGCGGGGGATGGAGCCAATATACAGCGAAGTGGGCCTGGGCACAGTAATAATACAGTTCAAAATTTGGGACTTCGTATCCTCCGTGTGAGAACGGCAGCGTGAGTGTGTCCAGCGCGAGGCGGGCATGTTTGCCACCCCAGATGAGGCGTGTGATTTGCGTTTTGAGCGCTGTGAAAAAGTGCTTGCCTGGGTGATATGGTATATTAGTAAATAAATAAAGGAATTTGGGCAAGAGTACCATTTTAACCAACGACACCCTCCCAGCCATGGAAAGGGGCATTGATAACCATCTTGTGATGGAGTCTGTCGCTTTGTCTAGGGCTACGCCGTAATTTGCTCTTATTAGTTCGTCTCTATTTCTGGTAACTTTAATTCCTAGGTATTTGATTTCCTCTGCTTGCCACGTGAGGGGATAATCCAAGGGATACTCCAGTGTGGAGGGGGTAAGTGGGAACACTGCAGATTTAGCCCAATTAATGTTAATACCCGAAATGGTCCCGAACTTCGTGACCTCTCTCAATACAGGGTTGAGGTTCTCCTGTGGGTTTTTAATATATAGGGTAACATCATCCGCATAGAGCGATATTATTAGCTGTCTGGAGGGGAAGATCAGTGCTCTTTCCTTGTGATGTTGCCGGATTTTTGCCGCCAGGGGCTCTATTGCCAGGGCAAATAGGATAGGGGATAAGGGGCACCCCTGTCTAGTACCTCTAGTGATGCCAAAGCTAAGGGATCGTGAACCATTTAGGAGGACTGTAGCAGTAGGTTGTTGGTACAGCAACTCTACCCACCCAAGGAACGCCGGGGGCATACCTATATAGCGCAAGGTGCCTATGAGGTAGTCCCATTCTACAGAATCAAACGCCTTTGTGGCATCCAGGAACACCGCGATCGCTGGGCTGTCAGGGTCAATATTCTGCAGAACCGATAGGAGGGTCCTGAGGTTATGGGACGTCGCTCTGTTAGGGACGAATCCGGACTGATCCGGTAGGACCAGCCGCTCCATTAACAAGGCCAGTCGGTTAGCGAGGACTTTTGCTAAAATTTTAGTGTCACAGTTCATGAGGGAAAGGGGGCGGTAGGAGTCGCATTGGGTAGGAGGCTTGTCAGGTTTAAGGATTGATATGATCAAAGCTTCCCGCATAGTGGGGGGAAGGCGGCCTTCCTCAAGGGCTTCATAAAAAACTTCCTTAAGAACAGGAGCTAATTGCACCTGGAGGGTTTTATAAAATTCTATGGGGAGTCCATCCGAACCTGGAGTGCGCCCTGATGACATTTGCATAATTGCTGCGGTAATTTCGTCTAGCTCCAGTTCGGCACTGAGGAATTCACGTTGATTATCCCCCAGCCATGCGAGCGCAGTGTCCTCAAAGTACGAGGGGAGGTCAAGTGGTGCTCCTCTATGCATAGTGTACAGGGATTTATAGTGTGTCAGGAATGTGTGTAGTTGCCCCGGCGTGTGATAGTGTATCTCACCCTCCGGATCGCAGATTTCCGTGACATGTGTTGAGAACCGGGGATGCCTGGTCAGGTTCGCGAGCATCTTTCCCGGGCGATCACCCTCCCCGTATGCCCTAGCAATGTGATACTTACTGCGAAATTTACATTCCCTTTCAGCAGTGCTAGTGTATTCTGTAATCTTATCCCGCAGTTGTGACCTGACTGCGTCCCCCCCAGTGCTGTCATTTATGCGGTGCTCCAGTGCTTTAATATCTGTCTCCAGCCTATTGAGTTCCCTCCGGATATCTTTAAGGATGCCCCCTCCTTTAGTCATGCAATAACCCCGAACTGTCACTTTAAAAGCCTCCCAGACCGTGGACATGCTCGGGACAGAGTCCACGTTGCGCTCAAAATAGTTGCCAATTTCTTGCTCAAGCTCAGCATGGAAGGCCGTGTCTAAGAGGTGCAGTGGATTAAGTCGCCAGCTAATGTAGGGGGATGGATCTATGGGGAAGTTCAGCACCAATACCACCGGGGAGTGATCAGAATATGTCCTGGCCATATGGGTGACCTCATCTATCTAGCTCGACATACCCAGTGACACAAACCAATAGTCCAACCTAGACCAGGAGGAATGGGCAGCGGAATAGTGTGTGCCCTCCCTGAGTGAGGGGTGCATATGTCGCCATGCATCGAGAAGACCCTGGTCCGCCACAACGTCCGCGAGCTGTTTTTGCATGGCCGTGTAATGTATTGCAGCAGGATTAGAGCGATCCATCGCTGGGGATATAGCTGTGTTAAAGTACCCACCCCAAAGGAGATAGGTGTAGCCTATGGAAAGAATTTTGCCCCAAAGGGACGTAAGAAAGACTGGGTCATCCACATTAGGCCCATAACAATTTACCATGGTGATATCACGGGAGGCCAGTCGTCCACACATAATGCAGTACCGACCATGCTGGTCCGAGAAGGTGCCACCTAATACAAAGGGGGTGGAGCGTTTGACCAGGATCAGGACCCCGCGTGAATAGGTGGAATAAGATGAGAAACAGCGGTAGGAGGCCCACCGAGCAGCGAAGGTAGGGGCCACTGAGGGGTCGAGGTGGGTCTCCTGGAGGAAAGCTATTTGGACGTGGTGTCTCTCCAAATATCCTAATACATTACGTTTTTTGCGCTGGTCATTTAGTCCCCGAACATTCCAGGTCACACTGCGTATAGTGGTCTGCATATTAGTGGGTTTTGGCATTGCGTAGCTGATTAGACTCTAAGGACGGGTCTGACACAGGAGTTTGTGGAGTACGGACTAGTGCATACATAGCAGAACAGAGTGCAATTCTAACGACCCTCCCCCCGCCCACTCCGACTTCCCCAACTTGTCGGGCATTAGTTCCCACCCAGTTGTAACTATGGAAAATAAACCAATAAGAAAAAGGAACTGTAAATATTCCAGCTAACTCGGGGTATTCCCTCGTGGGTGCAGCTAGGGGCCCGGGACCCGCCTATGTCCTCCCATGATCTCACCCGTCAGACACCAGGCCCAGCCGGGCTGGCTCTATTTCCGGGGGGAGGACGAGGGCCAGGCGATACAATAGAACAAGTTAGTGTCCAAACAATCTGAGCTGTAAAAAAGACATGAGTGGCAGGAATCCCCGAAAGACCTAGCAAGTGGCTCCCAGCAGTTGGCATACTATATCAAACTATGAGGAGCAAGCTCAATCCTGTGTTGACATTGGAGACACGGATCTAGAGCAGCGGTCGTCCAACGCCGGTGCCGGAGATGTCTTTCGACTAGTTTTTAGGTAGTCTTCAGCCTGCTGCGGGTTTTGGAAGACATGGTGCTGGCCCAGATGTGTGATGCGGAGACGTGCTGGGTAAAGCATAGCGTAGGGAATGTTCTGAGCTATTAGTTTATTTTTAACATTGAGGAATTTACGTCTAGCATCTTGCACATTTTGTGTAAAGTCCGGGTAAAATGACAATCGTATTTTCATATTCCACTTTTTGTTTCTCCCGTGCAAGGCGGAGCGCTGCATCCCTGTCCCTATAGTTAAGAAACCGGATAATAACCTGGCGTGGGGGTGCTCCTGGGGGGGGACGGGCACCCAGGGACCTGTGGGCTCTTTCCACTACGAGGTGCCTGGAGAAGGCCTCAGCTCCGAATAGATTAGGGAGCAGTGTCTCTATAAAGTCCTCCATCCGCCCAGTGTTGGTCGATTCAGCAAGGCCCACAAGGCGGACATTATTCCTCCGCGACCTAGCCTCCAAATCTTCATTCTTCTCCGCTATAACTTTAAGCAGTCTGTCCAACTGTGTTATTTGTTTCCGGTCACTCGCGGAGCTATCCTCTAGTTCAGAAATTCTGTTTTCCGCCTCCTCGAGGCGATGATCATGTTGCTCGAGACTATGCACCACAGAGTCCAAGCGTACATTCATGGCGTCTATTTTGGCATCAATGGATGTGAGGCTGTGTTTCATAGTCACCAGCAAGGCCTTCACGTCGTCTTCCGAGCCTGTTGCTGGTGCTGTCGCGGAATGTTCCTCTGATTGTGACCGGGAGGGCCTGCGCGCCTCAAAGGGAATTTTTGTTTGCTTTCCCTCTGTTCTGCCCATCATGAAAGGTCCAGGGGGTGGCGGCGTCCCAGTCCAGACACTCCGGCGGTGAGGAGGTCGACAGATGCGGTGTTCCGCCCACCTATTCCCGGGGTAGTAATGCAGAGGCCCGCTTCAATGAGTCGTGATCCAGGTCACAATGGAGTACTGCTGGTCAGAAGCACCGCCTCTGAAAAGGGGCCGACAGATGGGAATCAACAGATCTGCCTCGGCCCCCCGTCTCACGAAGAACCGTTATTGCAATGTCTGGTGTGTCCTGTGAGTCTCCACTTGTATGTCAGGGCAGTGATTATGCCGGCCCTGCGGACATGCCAAGCCCCACGCAGTCCTGCGCTGCTGACAGAGGCCTGGTCCCTAATGCGCAATCTCGCCACAGCGAACAGGGGCCTTCAGTAGGTCAGTGAATCCAACTGAGCACCCTATGGGGTTTCCTGCTCAGCAGCGTTGCCTCCGGTATGGGCAGGGGCGCGCGTGCAGATAATGGAGCGACAGTGTCCATGAGAGGGCAGGCACAACGACAGGCAGGTCCGGCAGGCTATTTCAGGCCTTCCCGCCCTCTGACCCACACCGCCTCCTCACCTTTCTATATCGGGGCTCCTCAGGAGGCAGGCAGTCCGCCGTTTGAGGGGCTCCCCCCAACAGCTTTCAGCCAGCAGGGCGGGCAGGGCTCCGCGACAAGGCCGCCGTCCACAGGGCCGACCCGCAACGCCCAGTCCGCCGCTTCGTTCCTTCAAGATGGCGACGTCCCGGCCTGTCCGTCCCCGCAGAGCCGCGGGCTCCAGTGTAGAGTGCCCCCGATCCGCGTAATCGCCGCAGCAGCAGAGTCCGCCGGTCAGGGCTTCATCCGGCAGCTCTCCACTCCCCGGCGACGCTGGGTCACGGAGAAGAGTTGCGGCCAACCTGCGAGTCGTTCATGGAGCGATTCCACCTCGTGCAGTCAGGATTGCAGGACTTAGGATGGTGTTATCAAGTATTTTATCGCCCGGCTGGCGAGAGGCTCACTAGCGCGCGGCCATCTTAGTCCCGCGCCACCTAGCGCCCCCAGTCAAGCGATTACTTTACCTCATTGACACAACTACACTGGTAAGAGACATTTACCTGCATCTGCTTATTATGATTAGAGAACAGATTTTGTCACTATCCATCCAACAGGAATGAAATGCAATGATTTTACAACATTATCTATTCGACTCCAGAATTTCAGTAACATTTTCTATATCGTATTTAGTCATGATGAGCAAATGCTCATCAATTTATTTTAGCATTTCAATTACATCAAGAGTCTTCTCCATATTCTAGTGCCTTGATTAGAAAGAACGGAATGTGCAATCAGCAATATGGCATATATGATTTTGAAAAGAAGTGAACAGTACCCACAATGGAATCCAAATACTAAAATAGATGGACAAACTGGGAGGTATCAGTTAAGGCAAATTTGGTTTGGTTCTCAAATATCGAGGACTACTATGTAAAGCAGTGGTTCTCAACCTTGTGACTTCTGGGGACCCCCAATTAATCATTACTGGAATCCTGGTATCCCCCCTACACCCCCACCCCCCCCACTGACTGAGTCTGAGTCACTGACTGACTGTCTGAGACTGACTGACTGAGTCACGACTGCTAGCCGACAGCCCCAGCCTAAGCATTGTCGATGATTTGAACTGAAAACGATACAGAAAAAATACAGAAAAAAACATTCAAACATATACACAAATAATGACAAGTTTTATTTAATTCGCAAACACAAATAAAAAATATTTTTTTTTTAAATTTTAATATGAAGGTTTGAGCTTATCTAATTTCAATTGAGGCCACTTATCATCCTTACTATATTCTGTTTGATGCACTTTTACTGCTCCCACAAATCAATCTGAAGATACCAATGACATTTTTAGTGTCTAATTTCAAATTCCTTCACATTTACAGTATATTTTAAAATTTTAATTGTACATTTAGCTTTAGCTTCTTTATTTATATACACTTTACTAATCTGTTAATATTATTTAATTTTCTAAGTAGTCGCGGACCCCCTGAGGAGGCTTCGTGGACCCCCAGGTGTCCATGGACCACAGGTTGGGAACCAGTGATCTAGAGCAACCAAGAAAACTAAATGTGTAATAATCCATCATCGGGGGATTCAAATCACCGAAAGGGGTGTAGAGTGAAGGCGTTGGATGAGATGGCTTGAAATGGAGAAACCAGAGAACATGAAATAATTTGTGGCACAGAGTGCAGCTGCACAACCACATCTCCCAGTTAGGCAATCATGGTTTTGGTGGAAATACATGTCTCAGATGCACTCAAGGATTATTTATCAACTCCTAGCAGCCCCTCCCAAAATTTCCCAATTTCTCCTTGAATAACACTTAATTTACTACAATGATAGAACATATGTAGCAAGTCAGCAGGGCCTTCCCCACACCGTGGACATCTATCGTCCTCCTTTTTGCCCCACATAAATAATTTAGCTGGTGTAAAATATAAAATAAAAAGAGTCTTATAATGTTGGGCTCTCAAATTTGTGGAGCGAAAAAGTTTCCCTGCGAGTTGCAATGCTCTATCTATGTCGACATCTGGGTCCCCAAGTTTCATTACCCATGCAGTTTCAAATTTCTCCAAATCATCCTGAGTCCCTGATAACAGAGACCCATATATCTTTTTGATCTTTATTCCACCCCCTAATAAATAATCCAATATATCAATTCTACCCCCAGGGATAATCCATGGTCTGATTCCCCTCAGGGTATCCTGGATCTGAAGAAACTTAAAACCTAAATTATCCGGAATACCAAATCTCTGCTGAATATCCTCAAATCTCATCAAGCTGCCCCCTCATATATATCGCCTATTCTTTTGATTTCTTGATGCTCCCAGAGCCTCCATATTCTATCATTGCTAAATTGAGGAAACATACTACAGTTCCACACCGGTGTATAATAACTAATTTTAGGAATTTTTAAAACTTTTTTCACCTGTTTCCAAACCTCCCAAACAGCATCTAAAACCTTATATCGCATTTTCTTATAATAACGCCTATCGGTTTTTCGTAGCAGTAGCCCCAGAGCTTCTCTACCTAGTAATAATTCATAGATGGAAGGGGGATTATTATTACCGAGTGGAGTATCCGATAGGTTTAAAGCTGGATCAAATAAAATCGCCATCTGACTTAACAAACAAGCCCACAGGTAAAATTTAATATTGGGGATTGCAAGCCCTCCTTTTTCTTGTGGGAGAGACAAATAGCTCATGGAGCGCCTGATTTTACCATACTGCCAGATAAAATTCATAAAAACTAGCTCTATTGACTTTAATAGGCCTTCATCAATCATAAACGGGATAGAGCGAAAGAAATATAGTACCTTAGGGAGCATAGTCATTTTAAGTACATTTACTCTCCCTATTATAGATAAATGTAGGGCATCTATTCTTTTAAGATCAATTACCATCCCCTACCCTAATGATAATGGGATTTGATAGTAATTTGAGGCTTAATAAGGAAAAAGAAGCATTTGTATTTATATCTGTAGCGGTCTTCAGGATACTGCTCGCGGCAGGATGGAAGGATACGGTAGCTCCATCCTTCCAGATGTGGTTGGCCAGACTTCTTGGGATTCATAATATTGAATCCTCTCTATATATGCATCGGGGTAGGAAAATGAGGGAATTAGGAATGACTATTTGGGCTCCCATGAAGTGGTGGAGGGATGGTTGTCTGGAGGAAGCTCCCGAGTGATTCCCTATATCTGGATTTCCATGTTTATTAGTCCTGATGGGTGTTGGATGGTTATTTCTATCTTTGTATGGATTTATCAGCCCAATTTTATTATGTAATAATGAAATATTTCTTAATCTTTATCTGTTTTAGAAACTCATGCCCGAATTTATTTATTTTATAATATTGTACGATGTATGTATAGTGGATTTCTAGGAATATTGTAATGTAATTTGTATTTATTATTAAATGTACCAGGTATTTTTCTAATAAAAAAAAAATAAAAAAAGGATTATTTATCAACTAGTGACAGACCTGCAACCCAAACCAAGTGAATCAATGGCGGGGCCAGCAAGTAGGGTCATAACCACGGCACAATGAAGGAAATTACGTGACAAGCATAAGAAGCACTGGCAAGGATTGCACGTAGGGTAGCAGCTGGAGAGAAGGCTGAAGAAGAAAATGATATTGTATTGTGGGGGGTCCAAGTTTCAAAGCAGCAGCAATTGTCTACAGAATGAATTTCTCTTGTCTATCCAAACTCTGCAAGATACTAGGACTCATTTCACTGAAAGCTTGGGACTATGGAAGTCTGCATGTTTTAGGTTCCAATTTCTAGTAATCAATTCTTCTTTTTTTTTTAAAGGGCAGAGAGACCAGGTCAAAACTATGCTATTAGAGCACAGAGGACCATAACAAATGAGTCGTGGAGCAGGAGAAAGCTTACGTGGAATTGATCTTTCCAAGATGTTGTGAGGCAAAGCATTGCTTAGTGCATCAGCCTCAAGATGCAGCCACATCAGCCTCAAGATCCATCATCAGAAATTGTTACTCTAAGCTTGTTGTAACCAATGGATTGGAATGGTTGGGTATTTTTTTTTTCCCTTTAACATTAGACATTTACAAAGTTTGAAGTGTAAGGTACAGGGAGAAAATGTTACTTGTTAGCTAATGTTTGTGATTCGCTATTTGGTAATCGCAAACACTCATGTGCAAATGTGTGTTTAACACAGTTTGCGATTCCCAGTGGGTCGCAAATAGACCTACCTCATTAATATTCATGAGGTAGGTCTTGGTTTGCGAACTATTGGGAATCTAAAAAATCACAGGGATAGTTTTTTTTAAATGCAGCTCGTTTTCCTTAAAGGAAACGGGATGCGTTTCAAACAGAAAAATGAAAAGATTTCTTTAATTTTTTTAAATAGGCAGTGGTCCCTGGGCTCTTTATTCACAAAGGAAAAGAGGTTTGCGGACCCCTTCCCATTTGCACATGGGTTACCACCTAATTGAAGTAGATGGCAAAATGTGAATGTTTTGCGACTGGATGTGTTAGCAGTAGGAAAGTTAAGTGGGAAAGGGATAAAGTATGGTGGGACATGAAGTGTATTGATTACATAGCTGCTGTAGAACATAGGTCACACTTATGTTGATTTTTAAACTTTGCAGCCACCCCTGAGGAAGGGCTGTTTGCAAGCCCAAAATGCATTGGGTATTTTAATGAGGCTGCTTGGGACTGCGGAACCCCACGTGCTGATGATTGAGGGCTGGATTGGCATGTCACCGGCATCAGAAAAATATGGGATTCACGTTGTCTTAAACTGAAGAATGAAAACGTTGTGACTAACTTGTGAAATAAAATTTGGATGAACAATGGCATAAATTGGAATATTTGATGAACAATGGATTTCTCTGCGTTTTGCTTGCTGTGCGACATGTAGTTTCGAAATTATCATCAAAGTGCTGTTGCGGCAGAGCACAAACATGTCAGCACGCAAAATCCTCTAGGAGGACCAAACAGCAACATGTAGGACACATGATCACCCTTTGTATGTCTTATATTTGAATTGAAATCAATAAAGAAATTTAAACATTAATGATGTTAAGGTCTTTTGAGCAATGAATATAGCCCTGATTTGATGAGGCCACAAATGAAGCAAACACAAGGAGATGATGGACGGAACACTGAAACTTTTCAGACACTCACCCCCAGTCACTATTAGATCTGAGTTGAATCCATCATCGTTATTTAGCTCACTTCGCCACCCCAAGTCAAACCCAGCCATATGCAAATCAGTCTTGACCCTGTTCCTCATGAGAACAGCCCAGCCTGAACTGCCAAGCCAGGTCTTCCCTGGACAGGAAACAAGCATCCTGGGACTGGTTTCGGGGTAAAACCCCTCATCAGCCAGGGAGACATGGCTGGGCCCCGGGTGATGGGGTTCCCGGTGCCGAAATAGGCCTGGGGATGGGACCATTGACTGTGGGGTACTCATTTTTCAAAAATAGGCCAGTTGTTAATAGCCAAATTGAAATAATTCAGTCATTCAGTGCTTGTTAGACTTGGCATCTTTTGGCGTGTTTCCCCTAAGTTTTTGCTTTCTGACCTCCGGTTTTGACTCTGTTTTTGCTGGCGTAGTGTTTCTGCGCACTTTTCTCACTGCTGATCAGTGGTAAAGTGCAAGTGCTCCAGTGGTAAATTGTGTTATGGATTGGTGTTTCCATGATTGGATATTTGATTTACTTGCTAGTCCCTAGTAAAATGCACTGAGTGTGCCAGGGCCTGTGAATCAAATGCTACTAGCGGGCCTGCAGCACTGATTGTGCCACCCATGTGAGTAGCCCTGAAAAGGTAACTCAGACCCGCCATTGCGGAGTCTGCGCGCAGTTTGTAACTGCCATGTCGACTTGGCCAGTGCACACACTTGCCAGTCCCTCACCTTCCCTTTTCTTACATGTCAGCCACCCCTAAGGTAGGCCCAGGGTACCCCTGTAGGCCGGGTGCAGTGTATGTGAAAGGTAGGACATGCCCTGGTGTGTGTGGCATGTCCTGATAGTGAATTACGGCCAATTTCGTTTTTCGCTATTGCAAGGCTACCTGTTCCCCATAGGACAGAATGGGGAGTTTGTTTATAACATCTTATAAACATAACTGGCCCGGGAATTAGGTAGGAAAATAAAGTTTAGTATGCCTGAACTCAGAATCTAAAGATGCATCTTTTAGTGAAGGTGATTTTTACATTCTGAGTTTGAAAATACCACTTTTAGAAAGTAGGTATTTTCTTGCTCAGTCATCCCGTGTGCCTCTGCTGGAATGTGGATTGCCTGTCTGGGTTTTGGATGACAGAAGGCTGGGGAGCAGGAGTGGCTCCAGATAGTCTAGGTGGGTCAGGAAAGGGCTGAATAGACCTGGGCTGCAATTGGGGAAGGGGGAGGAGATTTCCTTGCACCTCAAAGGGCCTGGTCTGCCTCTGACCATGCCGTCTCCACCTCCTGCCAGGAAGTCACACCAGAGAAGGCAGAACTGGTTCTGGCTGGGCACAGACACTCTCTGCCTAAGAGATCAAAGGATTTTGGGATATAAATATTGGGGCCCAGACCCCTGACTTTTAGAACTCTTTTGGACCAAGAAGACTGCCAAGAAGAAGAGCTGGAGAAGCTGTGAGGAGGAACTACCACTTTGCTGTGTTGGCCTGCAGTGGCTACTTCTGTCTTGGGCAGTGAAAGGACTGGACTGGACTTTCTGCAATCTACTTTTGTGAGTTTCTCCAAGAGCTTGAGGTAGAGCTTGCCCCCTGTTCAAGAAGTCTCAGGAACAGCAAAGACTTCAAGCTCTTCTGCCCTCAGCACTGGGGACTGTGTTTTGTGCTGCAACAGAAGAAGAAGCAACCCGACGACGCCGCTGCCGACTCCGTGTCCTGAAGGCACCGCAGAGGGCACCGCCGCAACGCGACCCTGGTCTCACTGACGACGACGCCACCGAGCCGCTGCTCGCACCGCGACCTGTGGGCACCGCACTCCGCACCGCCTCGCGACGACGCCTTGGTATCCCCGACGCCGCCGCTCCATGCCGAAATCTACGCCGCTGCTTGTACCGTGGTTCGAGGGCACCGCTCGTAAAGTTACACGACGCACCGCCCTCATCCCGCACCGCAGCCTTGGCCTACCGACGCCGGCGCCATCGACTCCCGTTCGTCAGCCAATGACAGCGCTTCAGCAACGACGCAGCCGCTGCTTGCACCGCGACCTGCCAGCACCGCATTCACTTCGCACCGCATTCACTTCGCACCGCGATCCTGGTCTCACCGGCGACGCCACCTGACACCGCCACCGAGCCGCTGCTCGCACCGCGACCTGAGGGCACTGCACACCGCACCGCTGCACTTCGCACCGCAACACCCGACGCCAGCGCTCCTGACTTCAACAGAGAGGAGTTCGATCTGCAACGCGTGTGACTTCGAGGGCCCAGATGACTCCTGCACCGACCTCCGGAACAGACGCCTGCGGACGCCGTGCTTTCGGAAGCTCAACGAGAGGTCGCCGACGCCCTGCATTTCTAAAAGGTACTGTTTGCGAGTCTTCCAGACACCGTAGCTGGCCCGCGACGCCGCGGTCAGCCAGAACTGTTTGGATTTGTTTGTTCAAGACGCCATGATAGCCACGGACGGAACTATCGACATCAAGGAACTGTTTTTCAAGCATATTTTGATAACTGAAGATTTTTAAGTACTGTATTGTGGATTTTTATCGTTTTTGGTCTTGTCTTAAGTATATAAAAATATTGGATATTTTTCTAAACTGGTGTGGTGTCCTTTTGTAGTGCTTACACTGTATTACTGTTGGTTATGTGCAAATGCTTTACACACTGCCTCTAAGATAAGCCTGACTGCTCGTGCCAAGCTACCAAGGGGGTGAGCAGGGGTTATTTTAGGAGTGTAACTCCCTTATCCTGACTAGAGTGGTGGTTTCTGCCTGGCTTTGGCACATGCCCTAGCCTACCAAAAATCCCATTTCTAACATTGGTTGTCAACGGTGAGGATAGGACTTGCGTTAGCACTTGACTTACAGTGATTGGTGTGCACTACTACCATATCGCAGACCATTACGTGCCACATACTGGTTCTTTTTCTTTTTGGCCTATTTTTGATCTTGCCAGTTTGAACTTGCTACTTTATCATGCCTGAATCAAGAGCTTCATCTGTTGCATCCCTGGAAATTGCCTTTGAGGAGGATAGGCTGGAATCCTACAATGTTAGGGAATTGAAATCAATTTGCAAAAACCTAAAAGTCTAAGTCAGAGGCCTCACGAGGAAGGAGGAGCTACAAAAGGCGCTGAGGGCCTGGGTAGCAGCCAGACATGCCAGCGAGCAGTCTGGTAATCTCAGTGGAGAGGCGGAGGAGCCCATTCCTAGGGTGGATGTGCTTTTGGGAGGGGGGAACCCTCCAGGCCAGGCAGCAGTGGCCTGTCCCCAGGAGAGCTGGAGGACAGGCGGGAAGCAAGGAGAGTTGCAGTAGAACTGGAGACGCTTAAGTTAGCCATGGAGGAGAAAAGGATGATGTTAGAGCATGAGTTCAGGATAAAGGACATGGATCAGAGGAGTAGAGCCAGCTCAGATGGTGGCAGCAACCCGTCAAGACAGGCAGACAGGATTGTGCACATCCCTAAGAATGTAGGCAAAGAATTCAAGAAGGGGGATGACATACAAAGGTGGTTTCAGGGTTACGAGGCAGCGATACACATGAATGGGGTCCCTAAGGAGAATTGGGGAGCAGGATTGTGGCCTCTCTTCCCAGAAGAAGCCGGGGATACTTTAATAGCTTTGGGTGAGGGGGTATCACCTCACGTATCCAGACATGAAGGACACCCTTCTCACTAAGTATGGTCTCACTCCTGAAAAGTACAGGGATCAGTTCAGGTCCAGTAAGAAGTCTGATGCCAACACTTGGTTGGAATGTGTAGATATGTTTTGCAGGTCACTGGATGGCTGGGTGAAGGGCAGTAATGTGACAGATTTTCAGGGGCTCTACAATTTGATTGCATGGGAGCACTTGTCTAGTCTATGTTTTGCAGATCTGCGCCAGCACCTAGTTGATAGTAAGCTGACTGACCCCAGGAAGCTTGCTATGGAGGCGGACCGCTGGGTGAGTACCAGGGTCCACAGGAAAGCGTATGGGGGAGACTCAGCCAAAGGTGGGCAGGGTCCCCACCAGAAAAGTGGGGGGGACAAGGGTAAAACACAGGAGTTCTCTAAAGGGCCCCAAACTAACACCCAGGTTAAAGGTTCCCATCCCCCAGGAGATAAGAAACAAGGGGCCTCGTCAGGAAAGCCTGCTGAGACCGGCCCCCGCAAGTGTTTTGCATGTGACCAGGTGGGTCACATGAAGGGGGACCCCAAGTGCCCTAAGGGGGCACAGCCTCCTACCGGTGGGCAATCCAAGGTGTTGGCTAGTGTAGCGCTTGGGGAGGAGGAGTACCCACAGGAGGGTGGGGACCCCGCAGAAATGACCCTCGTCTCACTAGGGGACAGTGAGATGGTCCCAGGAAACCCGGTGCCCCCTAACACAAAGAAATACAGCACCTGGGTGACCATCAATGGGAAAAGGGTATAGGCTCTCAGAGATACTGGAGCCAGTGTGACCTCAGTCCGGTGTCACCTGGTCTCTGAGAAGCAGGTAGTCCCAGGGGCATTCCACCAAGTCATTGCGGTGGACAATTCAGAGCGCCAGTGTCTGGTGGCGCAGGTTCCCTTCCAGTGGGGGGGGGGTCTCAGGTCCCTTGAGGGTGGTTGTGAGCCCTTCCATGCCTGGAGATTGTCTGCTAGGTAACGACCTGGAGCAGTCCTTATGGAAGGATGTTGAGCTCAGGTCTCACTTGGAGATGCTTGGGTTGCCAGAGTGGGCATGCGTGTCCACTCGGTCAATGGCGGCCAGAGAGGGTGATCAAGAGGACTTGGAGCCTGAAACAGTGGCCCAAGTCCCTGCCAAGAGAAAGGGCAAGGGGCGCGGAAAACCGGCCCCTGAAGTTCCCACGGACCGGGAGGAGGCGGACCTTGAGGGGGACGCCCCGGTGCCTACAGGGGAGCAGGTAGCTGAACGGGGGACATCTCTGAGCTGACCCATTGGCAGCAAGAAGGGGGTCTCACCAGGGAGGAATTCTGCAAGGAGCAGAAGGAGTGCCCTTCTCTGGAGGGTCTGCGGCAGCAGGCTGCAGACCAGGCAGCTGGTGATCAGTCCAGATCACATTGGATCTACTGGGAGAATGATCTCCTGTACAGTGAGCCTAAGGTCGCTGAGCCTGGGTCAGCCCGTGTGCTGGTGGTACCCCAGCGCTTCAGGTCCTTCCTACTGGGTCTGGCTCATTACGTGCCTTTGGCAGGACATTTGGGGCAGGACAAGACCTTTGACAGGCTTGTCACCCACTTCTTCTGGCCCCAAATGCGAAGGCAGTCAGATGGACATTGCAGGTCTTGCCAAACTTGCCAGGCAAGTGGTAAGAGTGGGAGGAAGGTCAAAGCTCCTCTCCAACCTTTTCCAGTGGTTGGAACGCCCTTCAAAAGGGTAGGGATGGATATTGTGGGGCCACTGGATCCCAAGACAGCCATGGGCAACAGGTACATCCTGGTCTTGGTGGACCATGCCACCCGGTACCCGGAGGCAATCCCTCTCTGACAGGGGGACCAATTTCATATCCAAGTATATGACATCCCTGTGGAAGGAGTGTGGTGTAACCTACAAGTTCACCACCCCTTACCACCCACAAGGTAACAGTCTGGTGGAGAGATTCAACCAGACCTTGAAGGGCATGATTAAGGGTCTAACAGAACCCATGAGGCGTAAGTGGGACGTCCTCTTGCCGTGCCTTCTCTTTGCATACAGGGAGGTACCACAGAAGTCTCTTGGGTTCAGTCCCTTTGAGCTTCTGTATGGTCACCCTGTGAGAGGACCTCTGAGTTTGGTGAAGGAAGGCTGGGAGGCAGCTCCCAGGAAATCTCCCCAGGATGTGTTTAGTTACATGCTGGCCTTCAGAAACCAAACTGCCCGCTTCAGGAAACTCGCGCAGGCGAACCTAGAAGCCAGCCAGGAAGAAATGAGGAAGTGGTATGACCAGAATGCCACTCTGGTCAAATTTCAACCTGGGTAAAAAGTGTGGGGCATGGCCCCAGTGGAACCTTGTGCCTTGCAGGACAAGTGGACTGGGCCATTTGAGGTGGTGGAGCGCAAAAGTGATGTCACCTACCTGGTGGATTTGCGGGCTCCAAGGAACCCTTTGAGGGTCCTCCACGTGAACCGCCTCAAGCCCCACTTCGAGAGGTCCGAAGTGAGCATGCTCTTGGCGACAGATGATGGGGTGGTAAAGGAGAGTGAACCTCTCCCTGACCTCCTGTCTACCAAGGAGTGAGATGGGTCAGTGGAAGGTGTGATCCTCTCCCCTACACTGACTCCAGAGCAGCAGAGCGACTGTCACCAGTTGTTGGGACAGTTTGCCCCACTGTTCTCCCTGACCCCAGGTGTTACTCACTGGTGTACCCATGACGTGGACACCGGTGACAGCCCTCCTGTGAAGCACAAGATTTACAGGTGGACTGACCGGGTCAAGGCCAGCATTAAAGAGGAGGTCTCTAAGATGTTGGCGTTAGGGGTGATCGAGCCTTCCAACAGTCCTTGGGCCAGCCCAGTGGTCTTGGTCCCATAGGTTGCTGCACCCGGTGCCACTCCAGAACTGCGGTTTTGTGTGGACCACCGTGGGCTCAATGCCGTCACCAGGACTGACGCACACCCTATCCCCAGAGCTGATGAGCTCATTGATCGGTTGGGAGCTGCCAAGTTCCTCAGCACGTTTGATTTAACGTCTGGGTACTGGCAGATTGCCTTAACCGATGGGGCCAAGGAGAGGTCAGCATTTTCAACCCCAGAAGGACATTACCAGTTCCGGGTGATGCCCCTTGGGTTGAAGAATGCCCCTGAAACCTTTCAGAGGTTGGTCAACCAGGTGTTGGCTGGGCTGGAGGATTTCAATGCCGCCTACCTGGATGACATCGAAGTGTTCAGTTCCTACTGGAAAGAAGACTTGCAGCACCTCGGTGAAGTGTTGAAGGCACTGCAGAGGGCAGGCCTCACGATCAAGGCCAGTAAGTGCCAGATCGGGCAGGGTTCGGTGGTTTACTTGGGACACCAGGTAGGAAACGGCCAGGTGGCGCCCCTACAACCCAAGATTGACACCATTCTGGCTTGGGAGCCCCCCAAGACCCAGACAGACGGGAGGGCTTTCTTAGGACTCACCGGGTACTACAGGAGATTTGTTAAAAGGTATGGCACCATTGTTGCCCCCTTAACAGAGCTGACTTCCAGGAAGCAGCCCAAGAAGGTGATCTGGACTGAGTCCTGCCAGAAGGATTTTGATGCCCTGAAGGCCGCCATGTGCACGGCACCCGTGCTCAAGGCCCCTGACTTCTCCAAGGAATTAGTCATGCAGACTGACGCTTCAGAGCATGGAGTGGGAGCGGTGCTCTCACAACTGAACGAAGAGGGCCTAGACCAGCCTGTAGTCTTCCTTAGCCGGAGACTACTCCCCAGGGAACAGAGGTGGAGTGCCATAGAAAGGGAAGCTTTCGCTGTGGTCTGGGCACTGAAGAAGCTGAGACCATACCCGTTTGGGACTCACTTCCGGGTTCAGACAGACCACAGGCCCCTCAGATGGTTGATGCAAATGAGGGGTGAGAATCCAAAACTGCTGAGGTGGTCCATCTCCCTACAGGGAATGGACTTTACGGTGGAACACCGTCCTGGCACAGAACACGCCAATGCAGATGGTCTGTCCAGGTTCTTCCGCCTTAGTGAAGAGAACTCCCAGGAGGGTGGGTAGTTCTCCCTACTTTCAGCTGGAGGGGACATGTGTTAGACTTGGCATCTTTTGGCGTGTTTCCCCTGAGTTTTTGCTTTCTGACCTCCGGGTTTTGACTCGGTTTTTGCTGGCGTAGTGTTTCTGCGCACTTTTCTCACTGCTGATCAGTGGTAAAGTGCAAGTGCTCCTGTGATAAATTGTGTTATGGATTGGTGTTTCCATGATTGGATATTTGATTTACTTGTTAGTCCCTAGTAAAGTGCACTGAGTGTGCCAGGGCCTGTGAATCAAATGCTACTAGCGGGCCTGCAGCACTGATTGTGCCACCCATGTGAGTAGCCCTGAAAAGGTAACTCAGACCCGCCATTGCGGAGTCTGCGTGCAGTTTGTAACTGCCATGTCGACTTGGCCAGTGCACACACTTGCCAGTCCCTCACCTTCCCTTTTCTTACATGTCAGCCACCCCTAAGGTAGGCCCAAGGTACCCCTGTGGGCCGGGTGCAGTGTATGTGAAAGGTAGGACATGCCCTGGCGTGTGTGGCATGTCCTGATAGTGAATTACGGCCAATTTCGTTTTTCGCTATTGCAAGGCTACCTGTTCCCCATAGGACAGAATGGGGAGTTTGTTTATAACATCTTGTAAACATAACTGGCCCGGGGAATTAGGTAGGAAAATAAAGTTTAGTATGCCTGAACTCAGAATCTAAAGATGCATCTTTTAGTGAAGGTGATTTTTACATTCTGAGTTTGAAAATACCACTTTTAGAAAGTAGGTATTGTCTTGCTCAGTCATTCCGTGTGCCTCTGCTGGAATGTGGATTGCCTGTCTGGGTTTTGGATGACAGAAGGCTGCGGAGCAGGAGTGGCTCCAGATAGTCTAGGTGGGTCAGGAAAGGGCTGAATAGACCTGGGCTGCAATTGGGGAAGGGGGAGGAGATTTCCTTGCACCTCAAAGGGCCTGGTCTGCCTCTGACCATGCCGTCTCCACCTCCTGCCAGGAAGTCACACCAGAGAAGGCAGAACTGGTTCTGGCTGGGAACAGACACTCTCTGCCTAAGAGATCAAAGGATTTTGGGATATAAATATTGGGGCCCAGATCCCTGACTTTTAGAACTCTTTTGGACCAAGAAGACTGCCAAGAAGAAGAGCTGGAGAAGCTGTGAGGAGGAACTACCACTTTGCTGTGTTGGCCTGCAGTGGCTGCTTCTGTCTTGGGCAGTGAAAGGACTGGACTGGACTTTCTGCAATCTACTGTTGTGAGTTTCTCCAAGGGCTTGAGGTAGAGCTTGCCCCCTGTTCAAGAAGTCTCAGGAACAGCAAAGACTTCAAGCTCTTCTGCCCTCAGCACTGGGGACTGTGTGTTTTGTGTTGCAACAGAAGAAGAAGCAACCCGATGACGTCGACGACGACGCTGCCGACTCCGTGTCCTGAAGGCACCGCAGAGGGCGCCGCCGCAACGCGACCCTGGTCTCACCAACGACGCCTGCTGGTGCTGCCACCGAGCCGCTGCTCGCACCGCGACCTGTGTGCACCGTACTCTGCACCGCCTCGCTTCACGACGACACCTTGGTATCCCCGACGACGCTCCACGCCGAAATCTACGCCGCTGCTTGCACCGTGGTTCGAGGGCACCGCTCGTAAAGTTACACGATGCACCGCCCTCATCCCGCACCGCAGCCTTGGCCTACCGCCGCCGGCGCCATCGACTCCCGTTCGTCAGCCGACGACAGCGCTTCAGCAACGCCGCCGCCACTTGCACCGCGACCTGCCAGCACCGCATTCACTGCGACCCTGGTCTCACCGACGACGCCACCTGACGCCGCCACCGAGCCGCTGCTCGCACCGCGGCCTGAGGGCACTGCACTTCGCACCGCAGCACCTGACGCCTACCGACGCCAGCGCTCCTGACTTCAACAGAGAGGAGTTCGATCTGCAATGCGTGTGACTTCGAGGGCCCCGACAACTCCTGCACCGACCTCCAGAACCGACACCTGCGGACGCCGTGCTTTCGGAAGCTCAACGAGAGGTCGCCGACGCCCTGCATTTCTAAAAGGTACTGTTGGCGGGTCTTCCCGACACCGTAGCTGGCCCGCGACGCCGCGGTCAGCCATAACTGCTTGGATTTGTTTGTTCACGACGCCGTGATAGCCCCGGAAGGAGCGATCTACATCAAGGAACTGTTTTTCAAGCATATTTTGATAACTGAAGATTTTTAAGTACTGTATTGTGGATTTTTATCGTTTTTGGTCTTGTCTTAAGTATATAAAAATATTGGATATTTTTCTAAACTGGTGTGGTGTCCTTTTGTAGTGCTTACACTGTTTTACTGTTGGTTAAGTGCAAATGCTTTACACACTGCCTCTAAAATAAGCCTGACTGCTCGTGCCAAGCTAACAAGGGGGTGAGCAGGGGTTATTTTAGGAGTGTAACTCCCTTATCCTGACTAGAGTGGTGGTTTCTGCCTGGCTTTGGCACATGCCCTAGCCTACCAAAAATCCCATTTGTAACAGTGCTCCAAATTGTTTTGGGTGGGGGCATTCTAGGAACAAGATTATAAGGCTGGGTTAAACCTGGCTTTGGGAAACCATAGACAGTCTGTACCCACCTTAGACTCGATGGGGTTGTCTTGCGCTTGTGGCCTTTTCTCCTACCTCCCTACAGCTCACTGTGGATTACAGCTCTCCTAAGGCTTTGCCGGTAGTAAATAACGCTGGTGGTAAGCAGTGCCCGCTTTATACCTACAACACAGCTGTTATCTCTAGCATCTAAACAAATAGTGCCAGGGCCAGACTTTAGCTTCGATGTTGAAAAAATGACACCAGACCCAAATGTGTAAATTGGTGTGGCAGCGACGGAGACCATGCAAAAAAAAAAAATCTTGCGGCCTTAGTGTTAGGTGACCACCCTCACCCCCCAATAACCCTACACTTAAGGGAACAATCGCCGGCAGTGGGTTTTGTCATTGATGTCATGAGTGATGTAATATGTGAGGTCACAAGAAGTGCATTACGGGGCCGTAAGTTATGGTTAGCTCAGGTAACTATAACTGCTGAATTTGTATGGTTTTTGTACGAGTGAAATCTGAGTCTGTCTCTCTCTCTCTCTCTCTCTTTCGGCAGGAATTAAGGTTTTGCCACTACATGCTCATGTCTAATAAAGTGCCTTTTGATGCTACAACGTTAAGGCGCACGGCGTCTTCTTTGAAAGGAGAAGTTGTTGGTGTATTAAGCGAAGGTGCTCCATCCTCGCCATGCCGGGGCCACCCTGACAGGGTCCATAGCTCCTTTCTGTGGAGAACTGTGTTGTTGGAATAATTAAAAAGGAGCGACATCCGCCTGCATCCACTTGTTATCAAAGGAGGTGTGGGATTTCCCAACCAGGATCACAGTGGAAGAATGCAAGGGAGGTGAATGGAGGATATTTCATTCCCTTTCACTTGTTGTTGGTGTCATTGAGCGCTGCCGAGGATATGGATACACTGCAGCAAATGAAGTATGAAGCAGTATAATATTTTAAGAGCATTGAGACTGACACTAATTTTAAAATGTGACTGCAAAGTGATTTTTTAATGAAACTGACACTTTAAAGACACTGATGTTAACAAATAAGGATACTTGCAATGGGTTCTTTAATGCGCTATAAAACAAGGTACAACTTTAAGATCATGTCATACTAAGGTGATCTTAAAAGAACACCTGGTCACCTTTGAAAGTAACGGACTGCCTACCTGTGAAAAAGGCTCACTACTCGAGCCGAAACACGTCAGGAAACAAGGTTTTGCAGCAGCATGCTTATGTCTCATACAACCTCTTTTGATGCTAAAACGTTAAGCCGCGCAGCGTCTTCTTTGAAAGGAGAAGTTGTTGTTTTATTAGGCGTAGGTGCACCCCCGGCCGCCCTGAAAGAGTCGTACTCTCTCTCTCTCCCTGAAAGAGTCATTCATTAATTCTCTCTCTCTCTTTCTCTCTCTCTATCTTGGAAAGAAAATGAATGATTGTCTCATTAAGGAGTTTCAACAGCGGTGTCCATAATGGATTGAGACAGAACTAAGAAGCTACGTAAGCCTGAGCCTGCAATATATAGGGCATTCCATCTTTGGCAATAGTTGGAGCCTTTCAGTCTGTCCTCAGTGATGTGATCCACCATATCCCATATGCGTCCTGGAGTTTGATCTGGTAAAGGGATATAGGAATATGTTTTGCTTGTTTTGACAAGAACAATAATAGCTGAAAGTGGCAATACATAGTCACATCCTTTGCTACCTTTAAAGAGGTTTCCTGTTTATATGAGACTATCAAGGCAGACATGATGCAACTGCTAAACTCATTAAGGACTAGATGGGAAGAAGACTTTGGAGTGCCAATGCCAGAAGTCGACTTTGCTAGAACGGACCCCCAGAATCTCTCAGAACAAACGCTTTAAATTAATTAATTTCTATGTTTTACACAGGGCATACCTCACTCCAGGGAGAAGAAATAGATACTTTAATATGGCTGGTGCAGCCTGCCTGAGATGCAGGATAGTTGGAGCGGAATTCTTCTATAAGCTATGGACTTGCCCATCCCTGGCGGATTATTGGGAAGAGATTACACACACACACACACACACACACACACACACACATACACTTGCTGACATAACACTGCGGGAGATTCCCTGCTCCCCTGCTTATTGAGTTAGTTCCCATATACCGCTAAAACTAAGGTCACCAGCAGTTTCCAAGACTTGGCCTTCAAATTAGCAAAGAGGGAAATTACTAGAAATTGGAAAGCTACTAGGGAACCTTGGATCGCAGCTTGGCGCAAAGAACTTGAGAGATGGGATGGATATGAAAGTGGTGTGTTGCTACAAGAGGCACGCAGACGTTGTGGTTTAATAGAGGTTGCCAGAGCATGGGAAGCGTTGGTGGACAGTTTGAAAATTACGGAGTCCCCTTCACAGGTGGCATCTCCCGGCTGTACGGTGGCCCTGACCATTGACTAGGCCTACTGATGAGCTTCGGACCTTTCCTGCATGTGTGTCCTCCTCCTGTACGGCCCTAGCGGCACTGAATGTGGCTGTGCCATGCTCCTGGTTTTATGGGATAGGACAGATAAGAATGGGACACTGGATTTGCTTTACAAGTTTGAGGACGTGACTCGGGTGGGGGGTATGGAAGACCTAGGTGGGGAGTGGAGGGAGGTTGATTTGGATCTGTACTGTTAATACCATTGCTGTGCTACCACCCTGTGGCTGTTGTTCGTTGCTACCTTGAAAGCCAATACAATCTATAAAAAAAAAAACAATAATAGCTGTAGAGAACAATTGGTGTTCAGAGCTACAATTTTAGAGATGGCTTTTATCACTGTGAGGCAATATTATCGGAGAGGTTGTAAGCATATAGCATGTGTTCCAAAGTGGTATTTTAAGTGCTACATACACATCACTGTTCCTATGAGGCACAAGGTCAAGACTGATTTGCATATGGTTGGGTCCAAACTGGGGTGGCATGGTGAGCAAATGAGCGATGGACTTAACCCCGATCTCTTGACTGGGGGTGAATGTTTGATTCGCTCTGCATTTCGTCCATCATCTGTGTGTCTTTTGCTTTCTCGCCCTAAGTACGCCGGGTATACCCAGACGTGGGTTCCGGGCTCACTGTGTCACTGGATTCAAGCTAGCCTGGCTGATGAGGGTGATGCCCCAAAACCGGTCCCAGGATGCTTGTTTGCGGTCCAGGGAGGACCTGGCTTGGCAGTTAAGGCTGGACTGTTCCCACAAAGCACAGGGTCAAGACTGATTTTCATATGGGTTGGTCCAAACTGGGGTGGCATGGTGAGCAAAAGAATGATGGATTCAACCCAGATCTCTTGACTGGGGGTGAATGTTTGATTTGCTCTGCATTCCGTCCATCATCTGTGAGTATTTTGCTTTCCTACACGGGGCATACGATTGAATTTGGTTTAATGCACCAGGGTTGAATGTGACAGACAGGTGACTGTAGCCTCGCAAATCACTATCCAATGCGTAATTGGGATAGAAACATTGCTTTTGGGTTACTAACAATCCCATAAAGGGATCAGGGGCACCATGGAAATACCAATAAAGTTTATTTTGTTATTCACAGTATCTCTCTCACCCACACACAGTATCACACAGACACACACACAAAAAAAACTAAGATGAATGGATACTTAAGTGAAGGAATTTCTTACTACAGGAACAATCTGTTTCTCAGTACATTCACAATAATTACACAAAATATTAAAAAAGACAAGAATGAATATTTCTAACATGGTTAAAATGTCATCTAGTGCCTAACACCCTAACATCTACATTTATGAGCTACACTGAGAGACCAAGGAAGGCAGAGCAACTTGCAGTCGAATTTCTTAGGGAGGAGAGACGCACTGCATATCTTGTGACAGCAACTGCTGTCTTCATCAGTGGAGGCGTGTAGTCAGTGTTCTCTGTGAAGGGCAAACACACACTGCGGTAACAGTCTTGTCTTCATCCAGGACTCGGCTTTCTCAGATCTGGTGAGATGAAGCATCTGAGAAATGTGAAGTGTGGTGGTAGGAGGTGAGACCATCTGTGGCAGAATCTCGAACGATAATCTGGGCAAAGGACCTCTTCTGACAAGTAGTCAAGTGGTAGTCCTTATATACTAAATCTTATCAGAAATTGGAATTTCTGACATAAGTTTAGGAAAGTCTGACATAGATTATGCGCATTAAGGTGTGTGTCCCACATGTTTCCTTATGAACATAGAAGGCAAAAAGAAGGCAATTCAGACATTATTTTGCTTATAGGTCTATATGTGCTATTATTTAACATTGATATGGTGAAAAGTAGACATCTGATCCATACGAATGTAGCATTAAGTGTTGTATTTATGTCAATCGAATGGTTTAGCGCTTTCACAGTTCTTAGGTCAGATGACATCTGCGTCTAACGGCAGACATGACAATGATTTTGCATGAATCTGAAAAGATGGCAACTTCCATTGTTTAAGAGTGAGAAGATGGCAACCTCTATTAGCCAAGATGGAGTCATGGCCTACATAAGATGGAGTTGGACCTTAGAGGCTTTACATCATGGCAAATCTATGCCCGCCTGTAGAATTTCCTGCAAAGAAAGTTTCTGTGCGAGGTCGGTTCTGCAGAAAAATGTGCCTTTTGGATCTAGTAAATTCTCCTACCTTTGGCAGGATTTTTTATGTTCATTTTTGAAAATACAATTTACAATGTTGCAAAGCCAAAAAAAAAGCCTTCACACAGTTGACGAAAAGTCACTTTTACACATCCCTTACTTAAACATATTTGTACAGCTGTTATAAAAACCTATGTATTATAAAAAAAAAAAACCTATGTGAATAAAGATCATTTACTAACACATTTTCACATTAAATTTGATGATCCCTGCACTTATTTACCTTGGTGGGGGCGGGTCGGCAGAGGCTGTCTTGGTTTCTATTGGTAGTAATAGTGCTTTTTCAGTGTTCTCCAAATCATCAAAGTCTTTCATAGCCTCAAAGATATCAGAGTCATCGAGCTCCATCATTTCTGCATCTTTATGGGTAGCTCTGCTACTAGATAGTCCTGTGTTGGTTTCTGGTGCCGCACTGCTTGTTGTAATTTCCTTAGGTTTATTGATTGGCTGCAGAAAAGCATCCAGTTTCTGCTCACGAAAGTCTGTGCGAACCAACTGATGTGCATATACCTTATCGCTGGTCCCATGAGAAGAAGTAGAAGAACTAGCCGCTGATTTCACAACATCATTTGATGGTATAGAAGACCCAGGAAGCAAAGTCTAATTTGCGAGGCATAAAAAAAGAGAGAAGTTAAGGACAACGCATCACAATTAATAAAAAGGAAAAACAACCAGCTGCTTTTTAGAATAAATTACACAAACGCTTTAATGTTTTATACCTTTGGGTGCTCAAAAGAAATTGAATGCAATTTATAACATGAAAACAAGCTCTTCACTCACTCAAGTGTAACAATGAAAAATGTGAAACACTTCTAACTGGGGAAAAGTAATACATGAAAACAAGTAGAAGACATTGTGACATGAACAATGAAATATAGGGTACATGAACACTGAAAAGCACAATTGTTCCTTTTCGAACTTCTGCCATCTCCAGTCGCCAACAGCCTTACTGTGCAAGTTACAATTCTTACTAAATTAGTATCATAATGTTTCACCTCACTTTTCATGAATACAAAGAACATTATGGCCCTCCCGGTAAGGTCTTCAGTAATTCAAATGCTGGATTAAGAGGGTTTCCTATTGAGAATCTAAATGAATACAACCACTGTCCACAAGCTTCTTTCTTGAAAGCAAATTCAGACAGCTCCGCACAAAATCCTTCCCAGCAGTACACCACATTCCACCCTTCCCCCACCCAAAAAGTATTTTCTGCAAGAAGCCAACCGAGCTAATCAAATTATGTTCGCAGACAATTTCTTAACAGCATAAGGTGGAGCCAATGTGCATTGCCTCGTTCACACACGACTTAAAAATTCAAGGTCTGCATCAGCAGAACTAGGGAAGGATGTAATAGGCTATTCCCCAGGCAAGTTCAAGCTCATTTGCCTTGGTTAACTTAACATAAAATACAGAAGAGCCCTCAACAACTACTGTGAAACACAAGTAAGCAAACAAATGAAGATACCTTTTAAACAGTGCAGTAGTTATCTAGGCAGCCATATGACCACAAGGGGAGCAGAAAAAGTTCTTAAGCCACACAGAGGATAAGTAAGGGGATTTAAGACTTTGTTCAGGTATATAGGGGGAGAGTGAGACTCAACTGAGTACAAAGTTTGGCCACATGGCTGTTACACACAATGGCAGTCTACTGGGAGCTCACAATAAAGAGTTGGGAACAATAACTCATAAACCAAACATGGGGAGATGAGGCATACAAAACTCCCATTACCAACTTAATTGGTACCAAAGTCAAATAAATGAGGGGTCATTAAGAAAAAGACTTGTCTCCGTCCTGTACATATAGAATAACACAAACATACTCTTACACAAGTCTTAAACTAAAGATTATTAGGCATGCTCACAGGAAAGGGAGGTTAAATGCTACTTACATTCCAAGTGAACAGTGCTATTCAAACCTGAAGCACTGTAAGCTTAGGCACTTTTTAACAGTAGTATTAAGAAGCATCAACTTCCACATTTTCCCCTTCCTTTTCTATCTAGTTTCGCTACTCCCTCTTTGACATTGCCTTCATTCAATGACAATTCATGATTGGTTATTTTGATATATTAATTAGTGTAGGGTTACTTTATTATTTCAACTATTTTTACTTTGTACTTAATTAGTAATTTAATTAACCATAGCTCATTTTATTTCTGCTTAGCTTTATTTACAGTACATGTGACCAGTGGGAGATGCTGGGATCTACGTTTTGCCCAGGGTGCTACACTCTGTTTCTGGTTTCAAATATGCTCCTCCTCTCATAAAGTTACCAATGTAACGTCACTCCCTAATACATACCACTGTGATGCTGCTGTGCAGTGTCCATACTGAAGGCACAACAAGCACGTCTTCTGCTTTAAGGTAACAGAACAAGTACGATTTATTTGACTACTTGTGGTGGTACCAACTGCCCGCCAACTGGTTTGCCAAACACCTTGATGCCCCAAATCAGGTGTAGCCATGGACCCTTCCTCCAGTTTAGTCTCTCTCTGCCTGCCCGAAACTCTTATTTAGCACGAGGACTTTTACTACCTAGGCACTTGTACCCAACAGTTTGGAAATGAGTCCAAGCTCTCAGGAAGGTGGTAGGACTAAAAAACAAATTGTACAAAGTTTGATTTATGTATGATGCCTTAACGTGCATTCCGTGACTAAACAGTATCCAAATCATTGAGTTGGTGATTAAGTTAATCTTGATAACATAGAGCTAACTAAAATATGGCACTGTCCATCCTCTGGCCTCACTATTACACTTGAAGCTCCACCTGGGAACATTATTTGACTTAACTGCTATATGGAATTGCAGGAGAAGTAATCATTGTATTACTTGATAGTTTCTCTGTCTCAACATTTCACTTGCCTTCCTGTGATAAAGCATAAATATTAAAAGTTCAAAATAAGATATCACCCTCCTGTAACGTTATCAAGGATACTAGAATAATATCCTTCTGGCATATCCTTTTTGACACCTCTTCAACATAAGTAAATCATTAGCCAATATTATTGCTTCCTTTAGGGTTAGGCTTAAAGCCACCACAAAGATTGTCTTAAGAGATTTGAATGTACTAGCTGACTGCATAGAGTGTAATCACTTCTTGCTTTTCTTAATCAATTTGTCACCAGCCCCATACATCTGGGAGGCGATACTTTAGATATCATGTTTTCTAATACCTAATCAGACATTCTTTTGCTACCCAACAGCAATCCATCATTTAGTTGTTTTTTAAGCAATGCCCCCATACATGCTGTAACGTGTACTAATAATATGCCCTTTAACCAAAAACGTTTATTTGTTATTTTGGTGGGTTTACTTTGTTTATAATAGTCCATTTGAGCCTGAAAAACAGCTGATTAGTATTCTCTAAACAGCTAATCTGCTTTCAATGCAGAATTGTAATCCGTCTGAAAGGCACTCTCAAATCACTTACAAAAGCATTCTAGCATTACCAGGTCACAAGTGAACCAGTCAGAGGAAGTGTCTCCGCAGCAAGAGTTAAAATATTTAACATAGGCAGCAAATTGTCTGTGCTTTTAATCAATCTCTCATAGTTCAGAACTTTTAAACTAGATCAGAGGAATGCTCACAAGAAGTATCAAAAGTTTAATTTAATAGCGTGATCGTAATTTAATACTAGGGCTATTGCCACAGCAGCACTTCCTAGCCTTACCTGCTCCCTACCAATAAAACAAGCTACTTACCTTCAGTAACACTTTTTCTGGTGGCACTCTAACTGCAGATTCCTCAGAATTTCAACCCAGGCACCAGATTTAATTTGGAAAAACTGCAATAGCTCCCGCACACCAACAGGTGGTGCCATCAGACGCCACATCGGCTCCACGCTGCCTCAGGAATTGATACATTGAAGCCATGTACAGGTGCCACCCCTGCACGCTGTCAGTTTGTATCATTAATTTATGCTATATTAGAAGTGGAGCAACTAACAATGCAGGTGAACAGTGTGCCAAACCTAATTTAGAACCTTACAAGTCTACTCTAAAGAAGGAGAGGTGGATGGCTGTGAGTATACCACAAGGAACAGCGTTATTGAAAGTAAGTAACTTGTCCCCTAGTTGGATACTTATAATAGTAGATTCCTCGCCTTTTAAATCGATAATGCAGAACCATCCAAAAGGTGATGGGTCTGGGGAGTGGACTTTACACAGAATATATGCAGGACACAATTATCAAAATGACCCTCCCTGCAGACCAAGACAATAAGGCCTGCTGAAAATGTGAACAGGCGCCCATGTGGCCGCTTGGCAAATGTCTAATGCAATATCACTCCTGGCCAAGGCCATATTAGCGCCTTTGACTCTAGGAGAGACCTTTAAGGCCCTCCAGGGGCTCTTTTTTCAGCACAGGACAATCTAATGACTAATGCAATAACACTCCTGGCCAAGGCCATATTATCGCCTTTGAATCTAGGAGAGACCTTTAAAGCCCTCAAGGGACTGCTTTTTCGACACAGGACAATCCACGTAGATATGGTCTGTTTTTAAACTGCCTTCACTTTCTTCACTGGTGAACCCAACAAAAGGTTGGGTGTCCCTAATCCAATCAATATAGAAACTAATGGTCAATTTTGGGTCTAACTGATATTTGGTGCAAGACGTTGCCCGGCTGCTGGTTCAGTAGGCTCTCCTGAACAGGAAGTGGAGGGCATCAGCTCAAGTTTAGCAGGTCAGAACAGATTCTCAGAGTCCAGTCCTATGCTATCATAATAAGTCACACACAGAGCATCTTGGCCTTTTCAGGACACACAGAATAAGAGGCAGAAATGTATACAGGAGTATGGAGTCCCACCAAAAGAGGAATGCATCTCCCAGAGAAATTCGAAGGGGACACTCCAGGGCACAAAAGGCTGGATAATGCGCATTCTTGGTTGTACCGAAAAGATCTACCACTGACATGCCCCAGTGGATCAAGATGCCTTGTGCCACCTTTTGGTGGGGATGCCACTTGTGGTCAGCAAGATGATGCCGACTGAGTTTGTCCACCCTGATGTTCAAAGATCCCACCAAGTGACTGACCAACAGGGAAAGTCGATGTGGAGATCCCAGGTATAGATCTTGAGACCTGATGCTGAACTGGACAGACCTGTCTCTGATGGAAGACCGAAAGGCCTTGAGGGAAAGGCGAATCACCTGCAGCCGCAAACGATTGATACGATTCCACTGATCTATCGAGGATTGGAGCTCTGATCTCCACATTATTCAAGTGAGCCCAGAAATGATGCATCTGTCACAACCGTGACCTCTAGTGGAGGTGCAGAGAATGGTTTGTCGCATGTCAGGTTGGTCTCCGTCACCCACCACTGAGGTCTTGGGTGGCCACGCCTGAGATAGGAATGCATTCCAACAGACACCTCCAATGGTGGACCCGCTGCATGCAAAGATTCCACTGCAGAGCTCGGATGAGCCAGTGAGCACAAGGCACTAGAAGGATGCATAAGGCCAGATAACCAAGAAGCCTTAGAGCCATTGAGGCTAGAACAAGAGTTTGCGCCCAAAACATTGGGTTCATAGTACAAATGTCCTGGACTCACCACTGAGGTGTAAATGTCCTTCGAACCACTGTGTAAAGGCTGATCCCCATGAAGTGTATAGACTGTATGGACTGAAAGTGAGACTTCAGTACATTGATCAAAAAGCCCCGGGTGGACAGCAATAACACTGTGGCCTGTAGGCATCGTGAGAGTAGCTGCGGGACTGGTGCATTTAGGGGCCAGTGGTCGAAGTATGGGAACATATGTACCCCTGACCAGCAAATAATAGTGGACACCACAGATATCACCTCTTTCAACACCCAGGGCTGAAGTAAGGCTCAATGGCAAGACAGTGAATTGATCATGCTCTGCCCCTACCATTAACCAAAGGCAATGCCCGTGGGACTGCCAAACCAGGACATTAGAGTATACATCCTGCAAGTCCAAGGGCATCATCTAGTCTCCAGGGTATAAGGCTGACAGGTCCTAATCCAACATCAGCATTTTGAACCTGTCCTTCCTCAGTATGGTGTTTAGCAGCATGCAGTCAAAGACAGAATTCAAATCCCTGTCCTTCCTGGAAACTAGGAAATAACAGGAGTAACACCGGTGCTGCTCTCTGCTTTCGGTATCACGTTCATCACATGCTTGGTGATCAGGTGATCAAAAGATGAACCTCTGATCACAGGATAGTGGCATCACCCAACAACACCTGAGACACAATTGAGAGAATTGCCAGGTGAGTGGATTACAGAGGAAGACCAACTTGAACAAATTTAAGAACACATTGTTCCAACATAAAGGCGTCCATAGCGGATAAACAAAAACTCTTCCCCTAACTGCCCCTTGTGACTGGACAAGGGTAAACTAAGGCTAGCTTGGCAGCACCTGCTGCAGGATAGAACATAGAGAAATTCTGTCCCTGCTTCTAGTTGTAGTCTCTGCCACTACCCCTGCTATTGGATTGGGGAAAGGACCTTGCAGGTTTCAGAACGGGCTGTGAGGGGTACCTCAGTCGATATGTCATGCACCTCAAAAAGTCCAGGAATTACCTGCAGTGGTTGGGACACTAGCGAGATCAGCCCTGGGAACAGAGCAGTCGCCCTTCTGTCTTTGAAGTGCTGCAGCTCAGAATCCACCTTTTTCCTGAAACGTCTTGACCCATCAAAGGGCGCATGTTACAATCCAAAAGAAGTCCAGAGGTAGCCATGAAGTAGGTTATAAGTAGAAAGTTTATTAGGCTTAGTTACAGGTTTAGATGGTAAGTAGAAGATATTAAGTTCAGCCCCACCAGGAGCAGCATCCATGTTGCTCAGCCCACACACTCCAACTGTCTCTCTCTCAACCACACCAGGCACTCCAGCATTCCACTACCTCATCAAGCATTCCAACATTCCACGCACAACAAATTCATACTGGCTGAGCAGCAGGGAACAGGTAAACAAGGGAAAGAATGCATTATGAGAATTCAAGCCACAACACAGCACCTATTAAAGAAGCCTGAACAAACCTAGAAAATCGGTTGCTCTCATCCAGGCATGTCACTGTGTAACTACACAGGTACCCATTGCATGTGCTATGCAGTCCGTATATCTAGGACGACCCAAAAGACTTACTTGGCCGCACCCAAACATCATGCACCATCCGTGCAAATGAATTTCTGAAATCTTCTGACAGAGCTGGCAAATTTCTGCTCGCTAAATTCCAAAGGGCATGTTTATAGCGATCAAAAAGGCATTGAAACAGCGAAGAGCCAACAAAGTAGAGAACGCACAAGTTACTAACTTGTGTAACGATATATCTGTAAGAGACAGTAGTTAGTGACAGATTCCTTACCTTAGAATATCCCCGGGCGTCAGGCTGGATCCGGAAAGTTTTTGCGTAGCAGTACCCTTGCGCGTCGGTAGGTGGCGTCGTGCGGCTCCGCGTCCGTCATCGGCGTCGGGACCGCCGGGATGACGTCGCGGGCATTACTTAGACGCCGCCCCTGCGCGCTGACGTCAGTTCTGTACACGACTTTCCGCGCCAGGAACGCAGAGCCATGCAAGAAGCTGACATAGGTGTCTGAAAAATACTAGGGCCCTGAAAGGGATGTCCTTAACCCTAGAAATCAGTTCGCAGAACGGGGAGGATGGTGGGGCGGTAGGAATCTGTCACTAACTACTGTCTCTTACAGATATATTGTTACACAAGTTAGTAACTTGTGCATCTGAAAGAGACACGTTAGTGACAGATTCCTTACCTTAGAATAGATACCCCAGCAATACCAACCCTGGTGGTGGGTCTGCGAACAAAGATCAGACAAGGAAGTCACGGAGGACAGAGCGGCCAAAGAAGCCGTCCCTCCGGACCTGGCTGTCAAGGCAGTAATGCTTGGTAAACGTGTGCAGCGAGGCCCACGTAGCTGCCTGACATATATCCTGCAGCGGAACACCGCGGCCTAAAGCCGTGGTAGCAGCCGTTGCCCTGGTGGAATGGGCACGCAGCCCAACGGGAGGCTCCTTCTTAGCCAAAGAATAGCAGGCTTTGATACACAAAGTCACCCAGCGGGAGATGGTTCTCTTGTGCACCGCCCGACCTTTTTTGGCGCCCAAGTAGCCAACAAAGAGCTGGTCATCCACCCGGAAGTGTTGTGTGCGGTTGATATAAAAGGAAAGCGCACGTTTGGGGTCCAGACGGTGGAGCCTCTCTTCCTCTCTTGAAGGATGCGGAGGCGGAAAGAAAGTGGGCAAAGTGATGGTCTGCCCAATGTGGAAGGCAGTAACCACCTTTGGCAAGAAGGACGGTCGCGTCCGAAGAACAACCTTGTCTGGATGGACAGACAGAAAGGGAGGTTTGCATGATAGAGCCTGGAGCTCACTCACCCGCCGAGCGGAGGTGATGGCCACCAGAAATGCTGTCTTCAAAGTAAGAAGACGAAGAGGACAGTTATGTAGAGGCTCAAAGGGAGCGCACATTAAAAAGGTAAGAACCAAGTTCAAGTCCCACTGAGGCATGACAAACGGAACAGGAGGGAAGAGGTGTGTAATGCCTTTTAGAAACCTGTTAACAACAGGGGACTTAAAAAAAGAGGGCTGATCAGGGAGCCTGAGGAAGGCCGAGATCGCACAAAGATAGCCCTTGATGGTACCCAGGGCAGAACCCTGTTGGGCCAGAGAAAGAAGGAACAGAAGAACCTCAGAAAGAGGGGCAGAAAGGGGATTCACAGCCTTTGCTGTGCACCATGCCACAAACTTGTTCCACCTGCAGGCGTATACCACCTTAGTGGAGGGACGCCTGGCTGCCAAACTTCGGGAGGCAAGTCGAAAGGAATCAACTGCCGCCGCTCAATCTCCACGCAAGCAGGTGTAGACTGGACAGGTTCGGGTGGAGGACCGTCCCCTGCTGCTGCGACAGAAGATCCTCCCGAAGAGGCAGACGGATCGGGGGATCGACTGTCATACTGAGTAGCTCGGGATACCAAACTCTTCGAGCCCAGTCCGGAGCCACAAGAATGACTTGGGCCCGGTCGCGCCGAATCTTCTTCAACACTCTGGGTAGAAGTGGTATAGGCAGAAAGGCGTACAACAGACCGCAACTCCACTCGAGACGAAAAGCGTCGCAGAGCGAGTGCCGCCTTCGAAATTCCAAAGCGCAGAACTGCTGACATTGCGCGTTCTCTTCGGTGGCGAACAGATCTAACCAAGGCTCTCCCCACTGCTGAAAGAGACCTTGCGCCACCTCCGAGTGAAGACGCCATTCGTGATCCATCATGCACCTGCGGCTGAGTTCGTCCGCCCTGGCGTTCAGGGAACCTGCCAGGTGTTGAACCATCAGGAATATGCCCTGATGTTCCAGCCATGTCCAGAGGCGCAGAGCCTCCTGACATAGGGTTCACGACCCCACCCCGCCCTGTTTGTTGCAATACCACATGGCGGTGGTGTTGTCTGTGAACACCTGCACTACCGTCCCTTTGACAGAGGGAAGGAATGCCTTGAGTGCAAGTCGGATCGCCCGGAGCTCCAGAAGGTTGATATGGAGCCGGGACTCCGCCGGAGACCAGAGGCCTCTGATCTCCACCTCTCCCATGTGACCGCCCCATCCCAGAAGGGACGCGTCCGTCACAACTGTTTGCTCTGGCTGGGGAAGGGAGAGGGATCTGCCCATGACCCATTGCCGGTTCGAGAGCCACCACTGCAACTGTTTTGCAGTCCCCTCAGAGATCTGGACGTGATCGGACAGGTTGCCCTGGTGCTGCGCCCACTGGAACTTCAGGTCCCACTGCAGAGCCCGCATATGCCATCTGGCATGATTGACCAGCAGGATGCAGGAGGCCATGAGGCCCAGCAGCCTCAGGGTCATCCGTACCGAAACCCAGGATAAAGGGCGAAAGATCGGAATCATAGCCTGAATATCCCGGACTCGCCGTTCGGGAGGATAAACCCGAAACTGCGTCGTGTCCAGAACTGCTCCGATGAAAAGGAGCTGTGGAGAAGGAATCAGGTGCGACTTCGGCACGTTGATGGAGAACCCCAGCAAGTGCAGGAGTTCGGCCGTTGTCTGGAGGTGGGAGACGACTGCCTGGGACGAGCCCGCCTTCAGCAGCCAGTCGTCGAGGTAGGGGAAGACTGGAACCCCTGCCCGGCGCAGATGGGCTGCGACCACCGCCATCACTTTCGTGAACACCCGAGGGGCGCTGGTAATGCCAAAAGGGAGCACGGTGAACTGAAAATGCTCGAGGCCTACCGTGAACCGCAGGTAACGCCGATGGGCCGGCAGGACGGGGACTTGGAAATATGCGTCCTGCAAGTCCAATGCTACCATCCAGTCTCCAGGGTCGAGAGCAGTCAAGAACTGAGCTAGAGTGAGCATCTTGAACTTCTCCTTCCGGAGGAAGCGATTGACGTTCCGGAGGTCCAAGATAGGACGCATGTCCTCCTTGTCCTTTTTGGGCACCAGAAAGTAGTGGGAGTAGCAACCACGTCCTACTTCTGGGGTCGGAACGCGCTCGATAGCCCTCTTGGCCAAGAGGGCCACAACTTCCTTTTGAAGAAGCACCAAGTGATCCCCTGACTTGCGGTGGAATTGAGGTGGCATGGCTGGGGGGATGGTCACGAAGGGGAGGGAGTAGCCCCTTCGGACAATGTCCAAGACCCACCTGTCTGAGGTGATGGCACGCCAGTGGTGAAGGTGATGGCGGACCCTGCCCCCTACTGGCGTGCTGTGCACCTGAAACAAAGGATTAGGAGGGCTTGGAGGCCGCGGACGGGGCGGGGTTGGTGGCCTGACCCGCACGCTGGTTGCCTGACCCGCCACGGCGGGAGCCACGTCCTCGGCCACGCGAAGACGCTTGCTGCGCGGGCCGGTGGCTGGGCAGCGGACGTGACTGGGCGCCCCTTCCGTGGCCACGAAAGGGGCGAAAAGCAGACTGTTGCTGAGGGCGCACAGCAGATAGGCCCAGGGACTTGGCTGTAGCCCGTGAGTCCTTAAAGCGCTCCAGCGCATGGTCTGCCTTTGTACCAAAAAGACCGACTCCATCAAAGGGCATGTCCATAAGAGGGTTTTGGACATCGCCCGAGAAACCAGTGGTCCTCAGCCAGGCGTGACGGCGCAGCGCCACTGTCGTCGCAAGCGATCTGCCTAGCGAGTCGGCGGTATCAAGGCCACATCTGATGGTGTACTTTACCGCATCTCTTCCCTCCGCAATGGTGCGGGAAAGCAGTGTCTGGACCTCCTCAGGACACTGGGGCAGAACTTGCGCCACCGAGTCCCACAAGGAGTGGGAATATCGGCCCAAGAGGCAAGTGGTGACTGACTGGCGGAAGAAAAGACCTTCTTCCCAAATTGATCCAGGCGTTTGGATTCCCTATCCGGGGAGCGGTAGGGAAGGCGCTTTGGGAAGCAGAGGCTTGGACCACCAAGCTCTCAGGGGTGGGGTGTAGAGAGAGGAACGGGGGGTCGCCCGGAGCAGGGCGATGGCGTCGGGCCACGTTCCTATCCACAGGAGCCCCTGTGGTGGGCTTGGACCAGGTGCCCAAAAGAACGTCTGAAAGCGCCTCGTTGAACGGCAGCAGTGGCTCCGAGGAGGTAGCCGCCGGCTGAAGCACTTCCGTCAGTATGTTAGTCCTGACAGCCACTGTAGGCAACTGGAGGTTTAAGGCCCCAGCTGCTCTACGCAACACTGTTGCAAAGTTTGCTCCCTCCTCCGTTGCCACGGATGGAGGAGACAGCATGCCAGAGTCAGGGGAGGTGTCCAGACCACTGGCATCCCCAAGTTCCTCAGCCCAATCCTGATCAGACTCACACTGCTGTGTGAGAGGGTCATCAGACCCCTCCCAGTTATCTCCGTCCTCCAATTCAGATTCAAAATAAGGAGGAGGGACATGTGGGACCCAAGGTCCCATCGGCGTCGGAGCCGGCGTCGGGCGACGCCGGTCCGACGCCGTGTCCGGAGAGAACCGGGGTACAACGCCGGCCGGAGCCCCGGGCGGCGTCAGGATCGGCACCGGAGATATCGGCGCCGGCGGAGGTGTAGTGAGGTCAACCGGCGTCGATGGGGGTTGCGGTAGCACCGGAGCCGGGATCGAGGCCGGGGCCAAAGCCGGGCCCGGGACCGAGGCTGGTGTTACAGGCGGCGCCGGGACCGGAGTCGCCGGCGGCGCCGGGGAAACCCCATCAGGGCCCGCGGGGCCCGAAGGCGCACCGGGGGGACCTTGAGGCCCGAAGAGGCGGGCCATGGCCGACAGGAATTCCTGTATCTCGGCCGGAGTCGCCCCCGAACCCGGGAAGGACGGGTAATGCGGGGGCGGCTCCACAGGCACTCCCGGAGCCGCGGGGACGGTGCCGATAGGAGCCTCAGCCGAGTCGCGAGACCGGCGAGGCGAAGCCTTGGAGCGATGACGCTTCTTAGACTTTATGCTTCGACTTACCGGAGGAGTGCGAAGACTTGGACCCCGACGACCGATGAGGACTCCGCAACCGGCCCCTCGACCTCTCTCGTGACCGGGGCTTGGTGTGGCGCCGAGCCGACTGCCGGACCTCGAGGAGCTTTCGAGACCGCTCTCGCAAAGCCTTCGGGTGCAAGGCCCGGCAGTCGGGGCACGACTTCGTGTCGTGTTCGCGGCCGAGACAGTAGAGACACTCTAAGTGCGGGTCTGTGATCGACATCATGCGACCACAGACGTCGCAGGGCTTGAAGCCGGGCATCCCTACCGACACCTTCGGAGTCGAGAGACTCGGATAGAAAAACTGTGAAAAATCACCAAAAAGTTAGTCAAAAAAGATGACTAGGGCACTGCTCTTCCCGGATCTGCGCTTACTGGCGTGGAAAAAAGAAGAACTGACGTCAGCGCGCAGGGGCGGCGTCTAAGTACTGCCCGCGACGTCATCCCGGCGGTCCCGACGCCGACGACGGACGTGGAGCCACACAACGCCGCCTACCGACGCGCAAGGGTACTGCTACGCAAAAACTTTCCGGATCCAGCCTGACGCCTGGGGATATTCTAAGGTAAGGAATCTGTCACTAACGTGTCTCTTTCAGATACACATTTACTTAAGCCTTCAATTTACCCTTTGCTCCCACTCTGTATTACAGATGCGGGCACAGAGACAAGAAACCAGTTGGGAGGCGCACAGCCAGTGTGCCCCCTTGAGGGTGCAACTTGGGCAGAGGGGTACTCAAGAACCACTAGCAATCCCTACAGGTGGGTGCAGTCACATACTGCACCCACCTGTGGGGAGATCCCTGCCCTTACAAGGGAGGCCAGGTTCATGCTTCCACTGGAATAGCACTTTTGTTGTAAAAGACGCTCTGTCCTAGTCGGCGCCAGGAGCACCGACTTAAAGGTGCGCCACTGTATAGAACAGGGCAATGTGCCCTAAGTGTAATACGGCTCCTGGTGCCAGAAGCTTTTCCTTAGGAGTTGTGAACTGTAAGAGTAACAAGGAAAAACATTCCTAGCAGTAAGAATATTGAGGGACTGAGGTGTGGAGGATTCCTTAGGGTTGGTGCAACCTCTGCAGGAAAGATAGCCTGGTCTGTCCTGTTACAGTTCTTTGCATCAAAAACAAAGCTTAATCAGAACTTCAAGTCTTCTTGACACATTTAGCCTTAAAACTTTAAAGTCCATATCTCTGGTTACCCTTATCCAGAATGTGATAACTTTTGTGTCCTTTTGCTTAATACACTTTTCTTGATTTTATTTTTAATTGCTTTAGGGAGTTCATTGTTTTGTTCCTAACTTTAACGTTGTTTGGTACTGCTTGAACTTAACATACGCTTATGTGGGGAACTACCTCTTGCTTGTGCCATGCTAATCTGCACTGAGCAGAGATTTTCTTAGAACTGTGTTATGACCTAACCAGAAATGAGCTGAGAAGGTTAACCCCTCCTAAAATAATAATCTGATCTCTGACACCTCTCTGAAGCTGGTTATAAAAATCTTTGGTCTAATACATCAGGATCACCTTTGGGCCGTTGCCCTGGTGGCAGCTCAGAAAATGGGGATACCCTCGATAATCCCCATACTGTGTAGCTGGCTCCGCTCATACCTTCAGACATAGTTGGTTTCCTCATATCTGAGACAAGAAATGTACACTCTCGTTAATACACTTGCTCCCAACACTGGTATACTGTCCGATTGTCACCACTTTCTTTGGTCCAAAATATTTGAGAAATACGTTTATGCTAATATTAAAATATTTATTCATTTACAATACCTTCCGTACTCCCAGACTGAGTGCACCTCTTTATATCAACATTCAGGTTGTCATAGCCCATTGATGATGGCAGCCTTGAACACAACCAGAAGATCACCCAATGTCAGGACCTTGGTTGAAGCTAGCAGAACGATGTATAGTAGTGTAGAATACTCCTGATATCTAAGCCTTCATAATAGTAGGCAAAGCAGAATATTGCAGTGCAGATTATTTTACTGTTGAAAATCGTAAAATATGGCCACTGAGCTATGACAAGTGCAATAGGAAGTTGAGGACAGTTTTGCGAGTAGGAGTAGTATTGGGAAAATAAATATATAGGCTAAAGTCAACAAGATTAAGTGAGGAAGGAAAAGACTAACATGATTAATGGAGTACAAAAAATAAATAAAATGAAAGCAGCAAGAACAAAGATTTCTGGAAACGCTGGTCCACTGGCGAGACGAGTGAGAGCTTCCACCATGCAACAGAGTTGCACAGCATTTGTTCGATAGAGTTCTCCTTTTATAGTCTCCAGAGATCTGCACATGTGCACAAAAAACATGAGTAGAGTTAATCCTGAGAAGCAGGCATAGTGTTTTTCTGCATCAAGTGACCTGTGACCGGTTGAATACTATATGGACGCTCATGTGCATTGAGACAATTCTTTTGGAAAGAATACGGTATTCTCTGCCATTTTCCTTGTGTTGACACAGTATAGTGTAAGCCTGCGATTTAAACTGCTGCTAGGGAAACACTGTAACTGGTCACAAAATGAGCGAAAAAACATCCATTGATCTTGCCGAAAATTAGGGGCAATTAGGATGTCATGGAGTTCATCAAGATATTACTGATAGTAATATTAATATGATGGCAGTGGTTGCTACAAGAACAGTCAGCACCTCTGTTGACGTATTGCACACGCATTATCTATGTTGTCTTATGGCGTGCTCAATGTTAAACACTGTGCCATCCACAGTGTCCCCCTGTGCAGAGAGGAAGAAAACCTCTATGCACATACAATCTAAAACATCAAACAACAGAGCACAGCACCAATATAAGTACTATCTGACCAACACAGGTCAGTATTGTATTTTAATTTCCCAAGTACAGCATAGCATACTCCAATCCAAATGACAAAAAAGTAAACAGCATATATTTGTTTGTACAAGTTGACACGTCGTTGTAGAACATCCACAGCCGACACGTGTTTCGTCGTAAGAACGACTTTCTCAAGGCTTAAGTAGTAAATCCGTATTTGCTGAGTCCACCAACAAGAACTATTTGGTTGCGGTCAAAGTTTTCTCAATAGTACTGGACAGTCTCTATTAATCCGTATAAGTAACGATCATTAAAAGTATCTTGAAGTCGGGAAATCCACGTAGGCACTCCTTTCGAACTCTCTCTCTGATTAATGATTTGTGAAAGTAATAGCTATGTCATTCTGATCTAATGCTTGCATATGAATCACCACACGCTGTGTGATGACACTTTTGGCGCAGGCTTTCTCGAGTTCAAACAACTTGCTGGGGGAGATTCACTCACAACTCTGGCTCATTTATAGAAGTGTTAAACAGTCGCGCAGTGCCTGTGTTTCTCAAGACCTTGAGCCAGAGTTGTGAGTGAATCTCCCCCAGCAAGTTGTTTGAACTCGAGAAAGCCTGCGCCAGAAGTGTCATCACTACGTAGAATCTGGCATACACATTGGTAGCAGTTAAGTGGAACACCGTTAATTAACTTGTTGATACACAGATGGCACGAGTGGTAAACCTTTTTTACTGTAATCTATTTGGCTCTAGGACAATCACCTAGGAGTACATTGTTTGTTTTAGTCTGGAGCAGTGGATGCATTATTTTGCATGACCCAAACGTTGGGTGTTCATGAGCATGATTTAGTAATTTTTGCAGTACTTTTCCAGATAGAGATCACTGGGTATCAGTGAACCACATACACTCAGTCTCATGCAAGGGTTTTCTAGAGGAGACTTATGAGAATTTCTCTCAGTCAGTTCACTGTGTTTCAGTCGTTTTACATCGAGTTTTTCTTTATATACTACTCTAGTTCGTGATGCGCGTTCTATTTGCTCTTCGTCGACAGTGTTTCTATGATTAACACACACTCCAATATGGCCGACACCTTATAATGTTCCCGGACGATTTTTTGGATGTGGGTTTCATTTTCAGTCTTAACATCGCAGCCTTTGCCGCAACTTTTTCCCGATATTAAGCAGTCCACTGAGTCACAGTCGTTTTTCATCAAGTTTTCAAGTTTGGGTGGCACGTTCTATTCATTATCACACACTTTAATATGGCCGACACCTTCCAGTGTTCTCGGACGCATTAATGAATGTGGTCCGTTTTCAGTTTTTACATCGCAGGCTTTCCCGCGACTTTTTAGGTCTCGCCTGGCGTTGGAGCGCGCATGCGCTCCTCGCCCTGCGAGGGCTTTAGTAAACAGTACAAGAAGGGGAACTTTAATCCACGCCCCTGTGTCTCGACCGTTTCCAATTGGCTTTGGTCGTGATTAATGTTTTTTATGTGCTTTTGGTTTGCTGGCTGTCACTTTTGTTGACGCCCTTGCAGTTTTGTGATGCCGCCCATCGTGACAAGCACATCTGTTTTCACTCAGCCCAGACGCAAAGACAAGCGGCTGAATGAAAACAGATGGCGAGCGTTTTTTTTTTCTTTTTGTGCTTCACGGCTGTTGTGAAGACTTTTCTCATCTGCTTGTTTATTTAACAAGCAGATAAGAAAAGTCTTCACAAGGGCTGTGAAGCAGAGCGCCACGGCGCACAGCCATTCCGAGGGCGCCTGTTCCCAGCACCCTGCCCCTCAGCGTTTGAAACCTTATGTATTGTATGATTTATAGCCTGCTCAGCGCCATAGCTGCCTGCATTTTATGATCTTTTGAGTGCTCTGAGCACGGACTTTCTGTAAACAGGCATGAGAAGGCTCTCTGGTCGCACAGCTGCTCCCCCGGACTCTCGATGTTGAGCAGAAATAAAAACAGGCCTTTTATCTAATCAGCACGGGTATGTGAAGCATTTTTCCCCACACCAGCCTTCCATGCCTCTTCCTCCTCTTACCCGGACTCGTTAGGTCCTGCAACGTCCTTCCTGGTCTGGGGCTCAGGCTCTGCAGGAGCACCAACGCTTTTAGGCGGCTCCTTTGCACCCTATTCTCGGAGTTTGTTTTATGAGAAGCTGCTTCCTTAATCCCTTCCCCTAGCCCCCCTCCCACCACACCCGGAATGTCCTTGGTGTCCAGCTATATGCGCTACACCATCAGAGATTGAAAAGAACACAACCACCAACTTCGGCCGCGGGGTATTCAACTCCTTCTGAGCAAAGTTTTCTCTTTGAGTCCCACTAGTAATGTGAGTAAAATTGACGTTGCTATTTTCTTTTATTTAGTGTTTTGTTTATTTTATTGGCTTGTTGTTTTTATATGTTAGGTTAAGGGAGTGAGTGTATGCTGTAGAAAGCGCTTTTGTCTTTTACTTCCAAACGAAAATGCATAGTTTTGTCTACTTGGCATTTTGTTTTAGTTGTGGAAATGTTTACCTTAGAAGCAGAATTTTAGCGGTACCTTAAAGACAATGTGATGTCCTGTGCATAACTTGTCATTTTAAGTTTATTTTGCAAATGAGTCCGCATTGGAAAACTTACATTTTTGTTTTTCTATGACATGTTAAGGGAGCGAGTGTGAGCTGTGGAAAGCGCATTTCTGTTTTGCTTCCAAAAGCAAAGGCTAACTAACCGAGTTTAAAAAAACAACTACTCAAGCACCAGAGCCTTAATTAGTATGATTATAGGCAACATTTGGTGTTGTACTATTTCAACATTGAGTTTACCCGAGGAAACACATCCAACGTGTGTGCTTTTATTTGTCGAGTGGCATTAATTCGACTTTGTTCGATCTGCCTGTATGGTTATTTGTTATGACAAAAAGGCAGCTACATATAAACACCAGCCATTGCTAAATCCATTTGTTAAAGTGCTTTTTAATTTTCGAGTTCTAAAAAACTATGCAATTCAGAAAACTCACTAAAAATGCTTTTCACTGGTAGTTCTTTACCTCCTGTTTGTGAGCAGGGCACTTCATGGCCTCAGTGGTTTGGATACAAAGATATTCGTTGTGACCATATAAGGGACAGGTTTGAGGTGTACAAAAGGTCTACTTGATGGTAGTTTTCCCATACCAGCCCTCCCAGCCTCTTCTTCCTTCTCCCTCCTTCATCTCTTCACCTAGCCCCTGAACAGCGCCTAATTTTTTTTTCGTTTTTAGGTCTCGCCTACGCAGCACGCATGCGCTGCATAGGAAAAAGACCTTTAGCCATCGGCACAGCTTTGCGGGCAAAAACGTGCACGCGTTGCATTGCTTCCAATGGCAACGCGTGCACGTCTGGCGATTCCCTTGCGGGAGCGAGCTTTTTCGCCATGTGTTAATTATCTCTCCTGGCGCCGCTCGCTCCAGCAAGGGAAACGCTGCCTGCTCTCGACCGCACCCCCCCCCCCCCCTTGCGCGAGGCGCGCGCGCTTGTTTAATCCACTTCGACCACTGCAAGAGCCACAGTGTGTGTTGTTCTTTTGAGAGGTCTCCTCTTCGCCTCAGGGTAGACTCTAAGACTCACTACAATAATTCAGTCCAATAAAATCGAATCTGTTTCCTTCGGACAGGAAAGTCCAGTTATGAACGTTAGACCTGAAGCGATCGTTCACGCTTTATGAAATAGACAGTGCACCAGCATTGACATTGCGCCACGTATAACCAGCCTTTGTCTTGCCACTGGTGTATAACACGGAGCGCCCTTCGCACTGTAACGTAAGCACTGGCACCCTTTCTAGGTCTGCTGTGACTTTCACATTAGTGTCGTTGTTTGCTTTTAGTACGTTCGCTGGGTATGGTGTCCCCTTTCTGTCTCTATATGTCCTCCCACCTTTTCAGGCCCGCTCCTGAGGGAAGGACGTGATTGGCTGGGAATGCGGTCCATCTTACGTTGCCCTCTCCGATCTTCCACCGCGTCTGGCAATCCTTGTGGTCCTAGCGCCGCCGACTGTTACCGCCCTCACCCGGCATCGCGCCAGTCTTCTCTTTCGCCTTCATTCTCTCTGTGCTAGTCCCGGCACCAACATGTCCAACTCTAGCATGGGCACAATGCAGAGGCTGGTAGAGCAGCTCAAGATGGAGGCGGGCGTGGAGCGAATCAAGGTGAGCGGGGTCTGGGTTTACCCACGCACTTTTACTATATAATCCTGTACCATAGGACGCATCCTTTGCCGTGTTGTTACCGGGCGGCTCCTCTTCGTACAGCATAGTAATCTAGCGTTTCTCAATCTCACCCACCGCTGTAGTGGAGTGCATCAGTGGGATGTTTGTCGGCTGCTTCTCCAGTGCCCAGGACAAAATGTGTGTTTTTTTTTATCGGCTGAAGCAGTGTTCTAAATATACTGTCTTTTGTGGGTTGTTTCTGCACTACCGGCCGTGCCAGAGGGCTGTCTATGCACAATGTCTGTTCCAGCGTTTACATTCTTTAACGGGTAGCTATTTGGAGGATGCGCGGATGTTATTTCTGATGTGGCCGTACTGAATCCAGCAGAGACAACATTTTTGAAGATTGGGAGTGGCGTTAACCTTTGCATCGTGATAAAGCTGAAAGAAGTTTTTATAGTTCTCAACTCTGATGCTGCCATTATGTCTGTGCCAGGCGTTCACGCTGGACTGGCTGTTGATTGAGCGAGACCAAATTTTAAGCATATTGAAATATGAATATTGAATCATTTAAAATTCCCCGCACTGCCATCGTTCTAGTCCAAGCTTGTTGCCAAATACGTTTATTTCTGCCGCAACATCACTTATCCGATTTTTCCCAGATGCTGCCATCTCTGAGCGTGATATGTTTTATCTACTGTGCTCGCAGTGTTGTGTACCTAGTGTTACGCATGTTATGCTTGGATGCTTTTTAACATTTGACTTTTAAGAGTCGCGGTTGTTGCTGGTTGCAGCATACCAAAGGCTCACGGTAGAGGAAACAGTAGTGTACGGATTCGTGCTTGAATGCTATATACATTTTAAGCAAAGATGCACCCTTATCGGCATCGTACCCGAAACAAAGTTATTGCGTGACCTATACCAACAAGAAACAAGCATTGGCATAGCCAATAGGTCTCGCTTTTGGGACCTTATAAGTATTTAGTTATGCAGCACAATATCCTTGGTGCAACAACATCAACTGTTGCATGGCTAAACACTTATAAGGTCCCAAAGGCGAGACCTATTGGCTATGCCAATGCTTGTTTTTAATGTAATGTTAACGTAGATAGTGTGAGCCATTGAAAACTGTTGTGTTTTTGTTCTAAAAGTGACGGGTAACTCCGCTTTTGGGGCATTTTGGAGAGCAGATGCAACCTCAGCTGAAAATTATAACACAGGAAACCAGGTTAGAATCACCGCCTCTGCTCAACATCCTGTTATTGTGGCCAAATCACTTACATTGTTGCGAACATTGGTATTTAAGTCTTGGCCTCACCCTAGCATTTGGGCAATTGACAGTGTTTAACTCCATTTACTGTCCCGACTTCAGGGACTGTTAATCTAAAAAATTAGATCTTTTCGCACAGAAAAGCAAGCCCCTTCCTCCCAGGGGTGCACACAGCTATGCTCTGTATTTGGTTTAAACTCCTACACTGCACTATAATATACTTGTAATTTTAAATTTTGTTTCATTTTTGTGCGCAGCTACTACTTTCCAGAACGCATTTTTTTTTCTTGTCTCCTCATTATAATGCAACATTATTTAGAAAAGTATTTCTTTGATGTTATAATAAATAGTGCACGTGTTCCTTTTATTTGAATTAACATGCAGGGAGTGCTCCAAAATTAAAATGCTATTTTGCTTCCATATAGTGTCACTAACCCTTCCTTCTTGCTCTCTAAACACAGTTTAAACCGAACTTAAAGCTGTAGAGCAGAGTGGACTCAAAGAAAGGAGTCTCTCTGGCTTATAATGATTTTTTACCCATTTTTGATGATCACAAACAAGGCTGCACTTTATGCTAATAGGGAGCTTTATTAATCGCACACACAGCTCAGATGGAATCACAGGGGCTCATGCCACATCCAGCGCACTTTATATCTCCTTTTTTTTTGTTTTGTTTACAATTTACCACTTTGTCCTCACTTCGTAATATTACGGAAAAGGCTGCTCTGTTCGGTAATTAGGAGCTCTATTAGGCTCCCTTCCTCCAACGGGTGCACACAACCAGCCTTTATATTTCTGTTAAACTTCTACACTGTGTCCCTCACCTTTCCTTCTTCTCAGTTAGTTAAACAATGGCTATTCATAATATTTAACGTTACAAATACACCACCTCTTGGCACTAAATTACAGCAGCTCTTTAAAACCTCCAACAAGCATGCAACAGCTTTATAACACTCCATCTTCCGCCCTTCCAGTTTACATAAAACCCTGCAAGCTGCATTCAGCTGTAACCAAAGCATACTTTACAGTTTATTTTGCACAAATATTAACCAAATATTTTATTTTTACTTATGGTGCATGGAGTGCTGCAACACAAATGCTCATTTGCTTCCATAGCAGTACCTCCATACATCATCACGAACCCTTCCTTCCTGCTCTCTAAACACAGCTGAAACCAAAATTAAAGCTGCAGACCACAGACGGCTCAGAGAAATTGCCACAAAGTGCTCCGGAGGGCGTCTCTGGGGCTTATAATCATATTTTGCCTATTTTGAAATATCACAAAGGAGGCTGCACTTTAGGTTAATAGAGAGCTATATTAATAGCACAGCACAGCTTCAGATGTAGTCACATGCCATACCCAGCGCACTCTAAACGTTCTCTTGTTACAAAATACCACTTTCTGCCTACTTAATCTTACGGAAGCTCAGTTGGACTCCCTTCCTCCCAGGCGTGATGTTATGTTGAATGGTGCACACATTCCTTTTATTTTAATTAACATGCAGGGAGTGCTCCAAAACCAATATGCTATTTTGCTTCCATTAGTAACTCTATGCAGCGCCGCTAACCTTTCTTTCCTGCTCTTTCAAAACAGCTCAAACCGAACTTAAAGCTGTAGAGCACAAAGGGCTCACAAAGAAGGCTGCACTTTACCACATCCAGTGCACTTTACATATTCTGTTTTTACAAAATACCACTTTTGGCCCACTTCCTAATCTTACGGAAAAAGCTACACCGTGCACTAATACGAAGCTCAGTTGGGATGCCTTCTACCCAGGGGTAATGTTATATTAAGTGGTGCACACGTTCCTTTTATTTTAATTAACATGCAGGGAGTGCTCCAAAAACAAAATGCTATTTTGCTTCATTAGCAGTAACTCTATGCAGCGCCTCTAACGTTTCTTTCCTGCTCTTTCAAAACAGCTGAAACCTAACTTAAAGCTGTAGAGCACAGAGGACTCAGAGAAATTGCAACACAGCGCTCCGGGGGAGTCTCTGGGGCTTATAATCATTTTTTGCCCATTTTGAAATATCACAAAGGAGGCTGCACTTTAGGTTAATAGAGAGCTTTACTAATAGCATAGCACAGCTCCAGATAGCCACATGCCATACCCAGCGCACTCTAAACGTTCTCTTTTTACAAAATACCACTTTTTGCCTACTTCTTAATATTACGGAAAAAGCTACAACATGCGCTAATACAAAGTTCAGTTGGGCTCCCTTCCTCCCAAAGGGGATGTTATATTAAATGGTTCCCGCAGGGAGTGCTCCAAAAACATAATGCTATTTTGCTTCCATAGCAATAACTTCATGCATCGGCACAAACCCTTCCTTCCTGCTCTGTAAAAGCAGCTCGAACCAAACTTAAAGCTGTACAGCACAAAGGGCCTAGGAAAATTGCCACAAACCGCTCCAGAGGAAATCACAGGGGCTTATGATACTTCCAGCAGATGATATTTTTGTGCCAAAACATTACATATCTTTAAATGATCACATTTTACCTATTTCTAAATATTACGTACAAATCTGCACTCTACGCTACTACAGAGCTCTGTTAGCATACAGCGCTCCAAATAAAGTCACAAGTGCTCATGCCACATTCAGCACAGTTTACACATTCTTTTTAGACAATACCACTTTAACGCCTTTTTTACATTACTGATAAAACTGCACTGTACGCTAATACGGAGCTCAATTATTTGCACACAAACATCCGGATGAAGTCACAAGGGATCACGCCACATCCAGCTTATTTTATAGATTTTTTTTTTTTTTACAATATACCACTTTTTGCACACTTCTTCATATTATGGGGAAAGCTGCACTCTACGTTAATAGGGAGCTCTGTTGGGCTGCCTTCCTCCAAACGGTGCACAAGGCCAGGCTTTATATTTGTGTTAAACTCTTACATTGCAGCAGCTTTATAATAGAACGCTCCATCTTCAGCCCTTTTAAATCACATAAAACCTTGCAAGCTGAACTCAGCTGGAACAAACCATGGATTACTATTTATTTTGCACAAACATTAAACAAAACTTTTATTTTAGTTAGGGTACAGGGAGTGATCCAACACTAAAATACTATTTTCCTTCCATAGCACTAACTGCATACAACTTACCTAACCCCTCCTTTTATTTAGTCTTTCTTTTTACTTATTTTAATGTTGGGACTTTATAATATTTAGCATTGATAATACACAAACTTTTTGCAGTCTACTATTTGCATTATATGCAACAACAAAAACCCCAAAAGAAGTTACAAGGGCTTACACTACATCCAACATTTAAAATTTCACGTTTGAAACATCTAATTTTTAGAAAACATTACTATTTGCTCACTTACTAATAAAAGAGAAAAAGCTGCACTTTACGCTAATAAGCAGCTCTGTTACTGGCACACACAGCTCCGGAACTAGTCACAAGGGATCACACCACATTAAGCGCACTTTACTCTTACTATTTTTAAGAATTGCCACTTTTTCGCCAAAACACAGCACTCTACGCTAATGTGGAGCTCCACTGGGCTCTCTTTCTCCCAAAGGTGCAAATAGACAGGCCATGTATTCAAGTTAAACTCCTACACTGCATCTATTTAATTTGTACATATTTTGGGCATGCCTTCAGGATACACTAGCCTACAGCATGTCTCCATATACATGGCATTTGGGGTGCACATCTCGCTCAGGTATGTAACATTGCTTGAAAGTGTACCCATCCATGGCATTCCTTTATGGTACACATCCAGTTGGGCATGCCAATCTGTGGGCCATTGTCTGGCTTATTGCGTGTGTTACCTTTTATACCTAATAAACACTACAAGCACTGCACACTGTCTCTTCCCTGCAACTTGCTCTACGTATAAACTGCATTATAACAATGCAAAACAACACACAAACAATGTACTTTTCCAATCGTATGGTATATTTTGTACAATGTCTATTTTACATCATTATTACACACTTACTGAATTTTTCAAATTTTAACACTATTGCAGTACTGTTTTATCAAGGTTTATCATATACCTCTATATAAGAAAATAAAGGTAGGTCACAGCACACCAATTGTATTACTTTGGTTTCAGTAAATACGACCTTAAGACATGCTCACATGGAAAGAACTTTTATTACTATCAGGGTCACCATCTGTTAAACACTTGATTACACATACACTTCCAGACAGAACACATACATGCCCTTAAACAATTTGTTTCACTGGCTCCTACCCAGCCCTTTCATGGTTATCTATGTCACCATCTTTTGTTAAGTAGGAATTATCAGCTCAAAGCTAAACCTTCTGTACTTAAAACCACATGTTGTGACTAATTACACTGCCTTATCAAATCGTAAACACTGGCCTACAGTTTACCTTTGCTGGAAAAACAGCAACGTACTTCACACACAGCATTTAAAACAAGCATTTGCAATGCAATAGGTCTTGTATTTATAAGACTTTGAGTTACTGGCAATGCCTTTTATTTATCTGTTTTAAAAACAACACATAAATAAAGGGCATTGACATTTACAATGTCAATTGCTCAAACTCCCATAAATGAGAGACCTATTGCATTGCAAATGCTTGTTTCCGATATGAAGCAGCAGACTTTGCATCTACCGCACAGACCCCGTTGAGCCAGGCACGGGAAGCGCCGCAGGCAATACTACCGGTAAGCTTATTGCATATAGAGTGTGACGGCGAGATCGCATCATTGCTTTCTCATGTTGAGTTGGATGAGTCACCGGGCTTAGCGCAGTGTAATGAGAGTGTACCGGTGAGACAGCATCATTGCTTTCTCATGTTGAGTTGGATGAGTCACCGGGCTTAGCGCAGTGTAATGAGAGTGTACCGGTGAGACAGCAACATTGCTTTCTCATGTTGAGTTGGATGAGTCACCGGGCTTAGCGCAGTGTAATGAGAGTGTACCGGTGAGACAGCATCATTGCTTTCTCATGTTGAGTTGGATGAGTCACCGGTCTTAGCGCAGTGTAATGAGAGTGTACCGGTGAGACAGCATCATTGCTTTCTCATGTTGAGTTGGATGAGTCACCGGGCTTAGCGCAGTGTAATGAGAGTGTACCAGTGAGACAGCATCATTGCTTTCTCATGTTGAGTTGGATGAGTCACCGGGCTTAGCGCAGTGTAATGAGAGTGTACCGGTGAGACAGCATCATTGCTTTCTCATGTTGAGTTGGATGAGTCACCGGGCTTAGCGCAGTGTAATGAGAGTTTACCGGTGAGACAGCAACATTGCTTTCTCATGTTGAGTTGGATGAGTCACCGGACTTAGCGCAGTGTAATGATAGTGTACCGGTGAGCAGTGCTTTAAATGGGAAAAAATAAGTGCAGGTACTCATTAAAATAAGCTAGAGGTGTGGCAAGTGGGCGGAGCTAGGGGCGGGGCTACGGGCAAGATATGATGGTACATAATGGCTTCTGTACAAGTTGCAGCACATATCAAAACATGAAATGCGTTTATGTAAAGAAAACAGGTTAACTCATTACACAATTGAAAGCCAAACAGGATTATATGGTAACATTTTCTTGTTTTGTGATATTTGCTGTTTCTTAATGCCCTATTGTTATTTATGGTTGTTTGGCATAATACTATATATTCTCAAGCGCACAAACCGACAGAAACAAGCAGACCTGTACGCAAAAGCATTCCACACATTCCCTTTAATATATGTCCTGATACTCTCCCTCGTTCTCTCACTCAAAAACAGGCAGTCCCAGCCCATTTCACTCACCTAATGGAGAGGGGGGGAGGGGCGAAATCACTTTCAGCTGAATGGGCTTTGCGTATCCGATCGACAGTGCAGTGTGTGTCTAGAGTCTAATTGTCCCCAGACTGCAGGGGGTTGAGAGGGCTTACATCACGCTGTGATTACCCTGTCCTGTTAATCACAGCGTGATGTAAGCCCTCTCAACCCCCTGCAGTCTGGGGACATTCAAGTGGGCGCTGCTGGAATCTTCAGCAGGGACTCTGCAAGGCCACTGAGGGGCTCAGTGACTTATACGCTCTTCGGAAGCACTGCCCTGAGCTGGAGGAGATGCCTAACCGGAGCCTGCTGTGCCGCCGAACAGGGTACCGGTACTCTCCCTGGATAAAGAAAAGTGCCGGTACTGACGGCAAGAAAATTCGGAAGTGCCGGTACTCAGTGCCGGTGAGTACCGGCCCATTTAAAGCACTGCCGGTGAGACAGCATCATTGCTTTCTCATGTTGAGTTGGATGAGTCACCGGGCTTAGCGCAGTGTAATGAGAGTGTACCGGTGAGACAGCAACATTGCTTTCTCATGTTGAGTTGGATGAGTCACCGGGCTTAGCGCAGTGTAATGAGAGTGTACCGGTGAGACAGCATCATTGCTTTCTCATGTTGAGTTGGATGAGTCACCGGGCTTAGCGCAGTGTAATGAGAGTGTACCGGTGAGACAGCAACATTGCTTTCTCATGCTGAGTTGGATGAGTCACCGGGCTTAGCGCAGTGTAATGAGAGTGTACCGGTGAGACAGCAACATTGCTTTCTCATGTTGAGTTGGATGAGTCACCGGGCTTAGCGCAGTGTAATGAGAGTGTACCGGTGAGATCGCATCATTGCTTTCTAATGCTGAGTTGGATGAGTCACCGGGCTTAGCGCAGTGTAATGAGTGTGACGGTGAGATCGCATCATTGCTTTCTAATGCTGAGTTGGATGAGTCACCGGGCTTAGCGCAGTGTAATGAGAGTGTACCGGTGAGACAGCAACATTGCTTTCTCATGCTGAGTTGGATGAGTCACCGGGCTTAGCGCAGTGTAATGAGTGTGTACCGGTGAGACAGCAACATTGCTTTCTCATGTTGAGTTGGATGAGTCACCGGGCTTAGCGCAGTGTAATGAGAGTGTACCGGTGAGACAGCAACATTACTTTCTCATGTTGAGTTGGATGAGTCACCGGGCTTAGCGCAGTGTAATGAGAGTGTACCGGTGAGACAGCAACATTGCTTTCTCATGTTGAGTTGGATGAGTCACCGGGCTTAGCGCAGTGTAATGAGAGTGTACCGGTGAGATCGCATCATTGCTTTCTAATGCTGAGTTGGATGAGTCACCGGGCTTAGCGCAGTGTAATGAGAGTGTACCGGTGAGATCGCATCATTGCTTTCTAATGCTGAGTTGGATGAGTCACCGGGCTTAGCGCAGTGTAATGAGACAGCAACATTGCTTTCTCATGTTGAGTTGGATGAGTCACCGGGCTTAGCGCAGTGTAATGAGAGTGTACCGGTGAGACAGCAACATTACTTTCTCATGTTGAGTTGGATGAGTCACCGGGCTTAGCGCAGTGTAATGAGAGTGTACCGGTGAGACAGCAACATTGCTTTCTCATGTTGAGTTGGATGAGTCACCGGGCTTAGCGCAGTGTAATGAGAGTGTACCGGTGAGATAGCATCATTGCTTTCTAATGCTGAGTTGGATGAGTCACCGGGCTTAGCGCAGTGTAATGAGTGTGTACCGGTGAGATCGCATCATTGCTTTCTAATGCTGAGTTGGATGAGTCACCGGGCTTAGCGCAGTGTAATGAGAGTGTACCGGTGAGACAGCAACATTGCTTTCTCATGTTGAGTTGGATGAGTCACCGGGCTTAGCGCAGTGTAATGATAGTGTACCGGTGAGATCGCATCATTGCTTTCTCATGCGGAGTTGGATGAGTCACCGGGCTTAGCGCAGTGTAATGATAGTGTACCGGTGAGACAGCAACATTGCTTTCTCATGCTGAGTTGGATTAGTTACACCGGGCAGTTTATAATTGTGCACTTGTTGGTCCTTTTCAGGAATCGACCACTGGGCGTAGGGCAGACTTGTGTTGAGGAAGTCTTACTCTCTGATGGTGAGCGAGAAGATATTTTACTCCAATGGTCTGAGTTAAATGAACTCGTGATGTGTTATGATTGTTTCTTATTTCTTCTATGTTTCACTGAATTATATTTCAGATTGTTTCCGTATGATTATATTTTCCGATATAATGAACTACGGGTTGTGGATATTGTTATAAGGTAGGCACAGTGGCACTTTGCATTTTCCAAGTGGCACACATATGGTGGTAAAGTAACGAATTAACTATAAATACGGTCTCGATGGCATTGGCATGCATTGTACATAACCCATTGCACACACAAACATAAAAATGATTTGTTTTGAATTGATCTAAGACAACATGCACGATGAAGTGGCATCGATACCAGGATTGGTACACTAGAACCCACAGTGCATGAAGGGTTGTTGGTTGAATATGACACTCCATGTATACTACTATTGTTTAAACCGGTTTATTCTATTTGGGTTTCAGATATGCCCCTGAAGAAGGGACCCTGAAGTTCTGCAATGCATTGGGCATGACAAATGATCAGAAAATAATGTTTTTGTTGAAATAGTGATATACATTCACATGTTTGTTTATGTCCCATTTTGTGTCAGAGAAAACGTTTGATAAACAATGATTTTTTGCTGTAAAGAAAATGCATTTAGTACTAGCATTATGGTACTGAGATAATGAATTGATTATATGATGATCACAAAATAAAAGTTTGAAGAGTGTAAAAAGAAGTTAAACTGTGGTTTATATTGTGGTAAATTCAATATGAATTGCTGTGAAGAGTGCACACCGCAACCAAGACTGTGTTCTTGTAGAGTTTGGTTTTCCTGACTTTACCCAGCTGACAGAAACAAAGGCAGAAGCTGCAGCGCACTAACATAGGGGTAGCAGCCTAACACTGCCCCAACCAAGACCTGCAATCTCCAGTACACCAAAATGTTGCCCAAGACTGAACCTTGCAGCCTTTGTTCGGATATATGAACTTTAAATTTTTTTTTTACCAACACAATTAGACTAACTGCCATAACATGCGTCAGAGAGTTGACGTCAATAAAGCCAGTTCAACCATTAAAAAAAATATATCTTTACTCGCATACTAAGATAAGGGACCCTAACACCCTCAAACAGATTTAAAAGGTAAACGTGGCCATACAGTTAGTTTAGCAATTGTGTTTTTAAATACTACATAGAAAGATGTTGGGTCATGGGGTTTTACTGCCTTGCTGTTCTTTGATAGTCCATTTAATCTCAGCAATTCTGAAATATTTACTTTTGAAAAATTCCTTCAGTATTGTGCCCTTCAACAATGTCTTAGTATACGTGGTGGTGGGAGGGGGGTATTAAGATGGCACCCAGCATGTGAATCTAGCATCCCTGTCAATTAACCTCCAAAGTCTGCGTAATAGCCAACATACCTGCAGCTACGACCTGATGCTTTGAGACAGAGTTTGGTGGATGCCGGAGCGCCAGCAGCGGAGTCTTGCGGCGTTCGGCACAGGAGCCACACATGAACTCAAAGGATCCTTTTAGGAACAGACACAAGGCACACTAACTACAAGGCGTGGGAGTGCTCTGGAAGTGCGAAGGATCTGCCTGAACTAGCGATCCCGTCTTGTCCTGCTAGTGGCGCAAAGCTCCAGAGCAGCCTGCGTACGGTGAGCAACGGCTGGGCGCAGCCCCAAGAGTGGGGTAAAGATCAGACGGAATGTGACCGCCAATGACTCACTACAGAACAAAGGTAAGTCAGGGTCACCCCAGAGAGATGAAGGCAGCATGAAGGGGAGAGTCACGGGGCACCCCTAGAAAGTAGGCAACAGACCCAGAAACTTTTGTGCCACTGGAGATCTACAGATCTGAGAGTCTTGTGTGGCACAACTATGGTAACAGGGGTCCCTTCTCCAACCCGTGAGACATAACAGACTGCATGATCCAGAAATCCGGCTCCAATGCAGCTGCAACACCGGAGAGGCGAGTTTGACCCTCCCCCAATCTAAGCTTTAGGAATGGCCTGTATACAGACCATCGGGAACCTAGAGGAAACTGGACCGGAGACTTCCCCCAATGCTGACTAATTTGGAGAAAAGCAGAGGATGCAAGAGGGCTCAGAAATGAAAGCAAGAGAAGGAGAGGCTGCACCCAGAAGGAACTGAAGTATATTAACGACAGACGTTCCACCAAGGAGGCAAGACAGAAGGAAGAGGATGCGGTGCAACGGGCAGAGCTGTTGACTTTGAAACTGGGAAAGCAGATTCGAGTCTTGGCATCGCTCAACATCCTGTGATTTTGGGTACATCATTTAATATCCCCATGCCTACAAGAAATGTGTCCTTGTGTAATGTAACTGGTGCTCTTATTCAGCTCTCCAGCACCTTTGATTCGAGTCTGCGCTATATAAAATTGCACACAAAAAAACAAACATCAGGGGATCATCCCATGTCCTCCCCTTCCTATAACCAACCACTAAGCTTTCATGCTACACTACAAGCCTGCAGCCTGGAGGTAGGTTGTGGGTTAAGGGGTTGGCGGAAGGTGTTGTGGGCATGGCTAAATAAGTGGAGGAGAGGAACCAGACAGGCTGCCATGGGGGCTCTGGCGGACACTCGATGAAACTCAATGAAGTGCAATCACTGACGAAAAACTCCACACCAACCAAATCCGATCTGGAATCAATTGCCGCTGTGAGACAGTACCTGGGCAACACAAACGGTGGGGTTAGGTCAGACCTCAAACACACTTCAACTCTGCAAATTAATTTGAGAAGTCTTCACGTAAAGCTACCAAAATCTCGCTTGCCATGTCCCAGAGGAAGATGATATAAGTGAAGAAACAAACTCCATTTAAGAATTGGAGTGGCAGGCTAGCCAATGAAAAAAAAACAGTTTTGTTCATAGGTGTCTATTGTCTTTGATTCGCTGCCCAATGGAGCAATGAACACAAATTTGGATTGACTTTGCTCATTTAGGCCTTCTGGTATATCAGAGAGCATCTGTCTCACAATTTTGAGACACCACGGGCTTGCCACAGTTGCAACACGACTTGTTAACCTTTACTCTATTGTGGGGATATTTCCCTAGCACACTGTTTCTTTTGTATTTTGGAAATTGGACCTACTGAAAAGCTGGGAGCAGAGCTCTGGATGTGCATCAGAGGGCATGGAAAAAGAGGAACTGATCTATGTGCAGCAGGAACCTTGCAACAGTTTCCAGATCCAGTCTGGTGCTTGGAGAGATTCACACAGCGTGTTATCTGCAGTTAGAGGTATTTATCAGAAGCATCTTTCTTCCATGACTGACCCTCATGCTAACTGACACCTCAGCGCCCTGCAAGACATAATGATAGAGCACGCTACACTAACTTTAAATAGCAATTTCTCACCTGAGTGAAATACAAGCGGGAGGAGTTGGAGCCAAGCAGTTTGCTCTCAATGTGCTGCTGTACATGTTCTATGACGCTGTCTTCATGAAGGAAGTGCACTTCATGTTTTGTAGGATGCACATTCACATCTACATTATGAGGCGCAATTTCCAGGCTGGAAAGAATTAGAAAGGAAATTCTTAATAAGCAAAGTCATAATATTAATATAAGACGCTTCCAATATATGTACAATAGGGTATAGTCACCTCAGATATAAGAAAGGATGGGTGTTCTTTGGCAGATAAGCAGCATACACAGTTTCAATAGCTTTCCGCAGGGCATTCGACTCAACCAATCTACCTGCAAAGAGATTTATTAACAGAGGGTCACACAGCATACCATTAATCCGAATAAAATGTTGATGAAAAACAGGCCACTGGTACCACAAATCTGTGCACTGCTTTGGGTTCACATTTTAATGTATTAATTTGTAAAGTGAAAAGGCAGAGCTCAGAAGTTTCAAGGAAACGTAAGTTTATAATTTTTCTGACTTCTTACAAAATATTTTGTAATTTAAAACTGTATCTCAGTTACAGAAACTGGACAAGGTACAACAGGCATACAGATATGAAACCACAACATGCCGCCCTTGTTATAATGTCTAATGTAATGATCATTTACGCTGGAGGAGACGCTCATGTCAATTTATTTATAAGATACAGATCTACAATGAGATACACTTTGCCTAGCATGCAAATTGCATAATCAATATAAATCTATAAAACATTTAAAAAAAAGGTAACAATTTTAAAACATCATTTCATTTACTGGATTCAATAAAAATTGCAAAGCTTCTTTCGCTGAGCGCACCCCGTGAATCAATCAATCGTCTTTATTCGATCACTTAAAAGCAATCATAAAAGATACAACTACATATATAAAACACCAAAAACATGATAAAAGGCCCAGAAATACAGGATCGAACATAAAAGAGGTATTTAAAAAAATAGGCGACGACAATTATTATGCAATGTGGGGCACACAAAAAAGAAGATGCTCTAAAGTTTGTATGGAGACCCTGCAGAGATTACACAGTCTAAACTCCGGAGCCACACCCAACCATGCTCCTGTAATAATATAAAACAATAAAAAATAACGGAAAATACCATATTCCAAATTCCACTTAAAATATGGTAAACAGTAAACCCTAGAACATGTGCAAACTATAACTTCCGTCTTCTGTTTTTCACCACATGAAATCATAGTGTTCCCTTTAAGTAATCCTGATGCTATGTTAAAAAAATTCTTAAGTGCAACACAAGAAATTGCCGTAAGCTCAGCCTTGTTCAGACTTAAGTATCGAAGTGCATTATTAACATTCCAGGGTGTTGGTTGTCCTGCATTGGACAAATGCTTCTAAACAGAGTAAACTTCTAAAGGAATTCCTTCTGCTGAACAAAAGCCTGTGGCCCCATCGAAGGAAGGCAGACAACCTCTTAACATAAATGCTCTGGAGTCCATTTCTAGGCGTAAGGCTTCAACCAGAGCAAGGGTGTTTATAATGCAAAATATTTTCCCCTCCATTTTGTGCAGAAAGTTCCAACATTTCAAATCCAAGATTTCAATGGCGTAAAGTAAAGTTGAGGGGATTTTTACATCATACACAGACAGTAAGTGGGTACAGTGTCTGCGGTCAACAGCTGTGCAAAGTTATAAGAGTGCGTTGGTATGTGCCATAGCTTTACCTAATATCTCCCTTAGCATTGAAGATCATCATTTTACTCTTATTGATGTTAATCTAATGGCTATCAGCAAACCTCTGCAGACAATCCAAGCGTCTCTGTAGCCCCCTAGAAGTTAGGTCCAAAACCACACTTTCATCTGCATAAAGCAATAAAGCTATATTGCGGTGACATAACTTCGGGGCATCCTCTCCCAATTCAGTCAATGTCATTGGTAAATCATAGATATATAGGCAAATTAATAAGGGGGCTAACAGACAACCTTGTTTAAGACCGTTATTTGCAAATATTCTAGGTTATTACCCACTGCCACCCCCAAGTAGTACATGGCACAAAATAAAGGAATAAAGTGCAATTATAAGATTAAGCAGATCTGGGATTTTTAGATTTATAAGCTTTTTCCACAAAGTAGGACAAGCTACATGGTCAAAAGCCGTGGTAAAATCAATGTATGTGGCATAAATCGGCATATTACGCGACAACATGGATTTCTCCAAGATCAGATGGAGGGCTGTGATATTATCTGCGGTTTAACAGTTAGGTTTAAAACCAGCAAGCTTCTACGGTATGATATCATTAGCAGCCACCCAATCTTGCAGATAATCTAAGAGGCTTTTAGCAAAATGTTTCCCCATAGAATCACGGAGAGTTAATTGCCTTTAATTAGTAGGAAGGGGCGTTAAACCCTTCTTATGTAGCGGTAAGATAATGCTACCCCTCCATGAGGATGGACTTGATCTATATTGGTAACAATAATTAAAGAGAGCTGCCAAATAACCTGACCAGAGGTCTACTTACAATTTTATTATAGTAATCAGGATTTGATCCAGACCCCTGGCTCCTGAGGCTCTTGTGTGATGTATCATCTCCTTCATCTGACCCCTCAAAGGGCCCTCTAAATCTCCTCTTTCAAAGGAGGTGACCACCAAGGAAGGCTACATCCTCATCAACTGGATGGTTGGCGGAGTAGAGGTTCGAGATATACAAAGACCACTCACTACTTGAAAGTGGACTGATTGTGGGCCTTATACTATTCCCCATTGATGTGTTAATTATATACCAGAACCTTCGGGTATCTTTATTGACAGCAGCTTCCTGTAGATCTATCCAGATCTTGTCAGTCTGCTGTTTCTTTTATTGTAGCTGTCCATCTTGTGCTCCTTCTTTTTAGTAATTTTATCAATTTCCTTCTTCCCCTTAAGAAAATAAAAATTGCTGACTTTATAATTTGCTAATTAAATTATTAAGGCTAAATTCCTCATGAGCGATTACTATGGATTTATTACTTACCCCCTTGAGGAGGAGAGTTCTTTGCCCCCTGGGACTGCACATCCTTCTCAAAAGTAGCCACAGAAAATAAATCCTATCATCATTAAGTTGTAGAGTATTTTTTAATATATCTTTTAACTTTTCTTTATTTAAGGTATGTCAATGCACTTTCCCATTCGCAGCATTAAGATGCATTATATCATCTTTAAAATTCCAAGGCAAGCACTCCTCTAGAGCTAACTTAATATTAAGAGAGATTAATTTATGATTGCTCCAGGAAGAGTCTAATATCACACGGTCAGTTAGCGAAATGAACATGGGAAAAGAGATAAGAATGTAATCTTGAAAGTCTCCTTCCCGTCCTCATTAGTGAAATGTACGGGGATATCATTAGGCAATCTTCCATTTACAATTAGATAGCCATTATCCCTACATGCCCTTAAGAGACAATTACCTCTCTTATCTTCTCTACAAGATGTAGGGAGGATAGGACTTGGTATATTTGCAGCTTCCTCCCTAGCTGTATCAGAAAACAGGCTAATGGTATAATTGGAGATTTTTGCGTTAAAGCCCCCACAATTATTAGATTAACAATATTCTCTCTTTCTACAATTTGTAGAATAAAGTGAAAGAAAGAGCTAATGAGTTGAGAGAAGTGAAAGAAAGAGCTAATTGGGTCGAGAGGGAGAGGTTGGCAAGTATATACTGATCAAGGTTCAAATCCTCCATGCCCCAGCAACTAAATAGTTAAGATTTTAAGTGGTTCAGAGTATGACTAAAGGATTTATATGACCAAATATAATCTGTACTAAGGAGAGTTGCAATTCCTTCACCAGCGTGAGCTTCCTTGCTTTTTTAACAAAATAATTTTCATAGTCAAAAGGTTTCTCGCACCAGGTCTCTTGGAGATAAATAATATCCGTACCAAAGAGCTAAACTTCTGGGACCTGGTAGAATAACTGGCTGGGTTCCAGGAAAGAGCTTTAAAACCATTGCTAAAACAACTTAGGGCCTCATTACAATGTCAGTCGGAAAGGCTCCCAACGGCATTAGGTTTGTCGGAATCCTTGGCGGAACCCATGCTTCTGACCGACTCGGAAACATTTACGAACAACCGATTAGGATGCAATTTAACCGTTCGGTCTTTCCGACTTGGTTCCGATCGGCATTCGGAGAAACCGAGTCGGTCAGAGCCGAATCGTACAGGTCTATGGACCGCGTTTCCGACCAACGTATTAGGATTTCGGATTTGGACAGCCTTTCCGACTCGGTTTGTCCAACACGGATCGGCTGTCGGAAACCGAATTTGGGGGCCTGTAGCAGGCCCCTCTTCACCCGGTGGCCTCCGGTTGGGGTCCGTGGGGGTACCCATGGGACCCTTCTTTGCAACCATGCACAGTGTGGCAGGCACCATGGGGAGCCCGCCACAGGGTGCAAGGTTTTCTGCCACCACCCCTTTCTTCAATGGGAGCCTGTGCTGTCAGTCGGAACACAGGCTCCCATTGAAGTCAATGGGAGTCCGACCGAACGGTGTTCGGAAACATCGTAATCGGTCAGTCGGACTCCCCGAACCAGAGTTGGTCGGAAAGAATTCAGAGGAGTCGGTCGGAATGCTTTCCCCGACATCGTAATGAGGCTATTAGTGTGTTTCCGCTTACTTATAGGGTTGGAGTTAAGTGCGCCAGTTCCACTTAGAAAAAACATCCTTAGCAGAGGTAACAGAGACATCGTTACCTTAACGCAGGAAATTGACAATTCTCCCTTTTTGCCCAACTGTAATATGAGTTGATTTAGCATTATTTAGTAAATCCAATATTTCGGTCTCACAACTCTAAAGAGGGGCCCTGTCATCATTAGCCGAAATCATAATCCGACTCCTATCCGGTATCTAGGTGGAGGAGAAGTAACTACTCATATATCACAAATGTGATGCTATATATTATCAAACGCTTATTCCTTAGTCTGTATTTGACTTTTATGCTAGTAATGTAAGATTGACCACATTTACTCTCTCCCTAGTCAATCATTTTGTATTGTCAGCACAAATGCAATACTATGTGTTCTACACTAAGCTTAGTGTGATGACACACAATAAATGAATTATCTTTGTGGTTATTCAAGTACTCAAAGTCATTCCCTGCTCTCTACCTTTTCACTGGTTTCGAGTCCTGGTGCAAAATCCGACCTGAACAGAAACAAGCCTCAAAAGATGGTGTGGTTTTATTTAAGCATCCACCCCTCAAGACCTTCCCTTGAATTTACCACATACTAATCTCAGCTCTACTGGTTTACAATGTATGATGACACAATGGGGGTGCAACATATGCCGGAGCAAGCACCTTATGATTGGTGCCATAGCCATATATTTACATAGGGCTACTGAACGATACAACGGCTCATTCCAGGTATGAATTGCTTTGAATGGATTTACTTGACCCCCACTTTTAACTGTAATTCTACTTAATCACTGCCCAAATTTGCCAGAGGTGCAGCCAATACAGAAGGAAATCACCAGGTGCTAAAAATGTGGTGAGTGCATTTGATGATGGCTATGTACAGATTTCATATTTCAACTGTAATTTTTGCAATACTTGCTGACATGAACATTCACAAATAGTCTGTTTCCAAGTATATCTGGAAATTCCTAAACCAGATTCCACGTGTAAATTCTATTAAACTTGTCTTTTGGGGGGTGTGGCCAAGTAAAATGACCGACAGGACGTGAGCCCTTGGAGCTCTCCATGGGGCCGCCCGAAGATCCTGAAAAATCCTGCCCACTCATCAGCAGCTAGCACTGCAAGTTGTCATAGCCGACGCGGGCTGCCTACCTGGCTGTGCGGTGCCACCCGGGGGCCTTCGGGCCCAGAGCTGATCGTCTGGTGCTGCGGCGAAAGGGCTGCACTGGCCTGCTGCAAATTCAGGCCTGTGGGCGAGGAACCTGAGGCAGTGTGCAGCTGCTGCCCTGCACCACACTTGGTGGGACTACTGGACGGAAGGGCCCCCCTGATGCTGATGGGGGCGACGGATCGGTTTGGTGGCCTGGGCTCGGGCTCGTTGGCCCTGACGAATGTGTAGCGACGGCCCCGGCCGAGCGAGTCTCCACTGCGGCCAGCGGCTCATCCTGATAGGCGAAGGGCAAGGACTTCCTTCCCCGCCCGTGAAGACGCATCTCCGCTGGACGCACGGTCCCTCCGGGCCCGAGGTGAGCACCCGTGCCTGACTGTGCTGCCCCGCCGCGATCAGGGATCGCGCGCTGTGGTTCCCGGTGGCTGTGCAGTGCTGGGGGTTGCGGCATGCCACCAGAGGTGACACTGCCGTTTGCCTGGGGACCCCTGGTGGGCCGCGTGACATTCCGCACTGTGGCCTCCCCCCGATAGCCAGATCCCTCGAGGCTGCCCTGGGGAGGAGACTTGTTGGGCCTCAGGCCGGCCCTAGCTCGGGATTGGGGCCTGTTAACTCCCTGCTGGAACTCAGAGCTTGGCCTAGGGTGCGCGTGGAGGACGCGGCGCAGGCCCAGCTCGTGTAGACTGTCAGCCCCCACACGGAGCAGATATCCTGGGCAAAGACAAGGCGGCCAGGGCCACTGGATCCAACACGATCACCCAGTACACTATGCCCAGGCTCCCGCAGCAGCAAATTACCAGGCAGACGGGGGCAACGAGGCAGAAGAGGAGGGAGAGCGAGCAGAACGTTCCCGATCGGAGCTCTTGGCTGCCATCCAGGACTCCAAAAAGGCCCAGGAGGATCGCATTGAGACTGTCTCAATTGATGTTAACCTCCTCCGAGTAGACCTACAGAGAGTGGCCGAGAAGGTTACGGTGGCCGAAGGTGATATTACAGATCTGCAGGGAGAGGTGAAGACGCTAAAGCAGCAGGTAGCCCAAATGTCGGTAGTCACGAGGGCACTGGAACAGCGGCCCGAAGATGCAGAAGGGCGCGACCGACACAGCAACATACGAGTGCTGGGGGTCCCGGAGCAAGGATCGGCTGAACAATTCCTGGAGAAATGGATCCGCACCCAGCTGTGCCCCCGGGGACTATCAGATGTGTTTGTTATAGAGAGAGTCCACGGGACCATGGTGCCGCCCCCCCCTCCGGGTGCGAGCTATAATAGCAAAAGTACTGAACTACCGTGACAGAGACTGTATTTTGCGGGCGGCAAGGGAATGTCCGGATCTTCGCTTTGAAAACAGCAAGGCCTCTATCTACCCGGACTATACCAGACAGGTCCAGGAACAACCGAAATCTTTTCAGGCAGTCAAATAGAAGTTATGTGCCCTACAGCTGCAATATACGCTCCTTTACCCGGCAAAATTGAAAGTCCTCCGGCAGGGCAAGGCTCACATCTTTGAGTCTCCCGGCGAGGTCTGGGAATGGATGGAGATTCTGGGAGAGGGACTACCCCCCTACCCCCTCGAGAACAGCGTGGCCAGAAGAGAAGGTGGGGTTCCCGCACGCAAAAGGACTCCCGGCGCCAGTCTGAGCTGACGCTGTCCCGAGTTCGAGCCCCGTCGGGCGACAGAAGGATCACTGTGGGGGATGACGGATCGTTGCAGCTGGCCCTGCTGTGGGCCCTGAGCCACCTGAACTCCAGCTAACAGATGCGGCATTGAACCCGGACAGGCCATCGCAGATACTGGATCCAACTGCAGTCATGGTCCCTGAAACCCTGATGGACGAGGCTCCCGACCCAGAAGACGACTGAACCAAGAGCCGGTTTGAACTGTTGCTGCCTGTAATGGGCATTACCTGTATGCAAGTGTTATGCACTGGGCTAGAATCCAATGATGGTACCCCAGCAGTGATGCTAGTATGAATGCTGTGGCTCGGGTTGCGCCCGGAGTGGCTGGGGGGTAGAGAGGCTGAGCGTTGGGAGGGGGTTGCATCTTGAGCTCAGTGTTGGATGCTGATGGATACTAAGGGCTGTCAGTTGCTGACATAGTTATAACTGGCCCAAGGCGGGGCAGCTCGTTGGGGAAGCATCACGTGTTAGTTAGAAGTCCCTGTTGGATGCTTGGGGCAGCTGTGTACGCCCTGGCACAAGCATGGGATGGGCAATCTTGATGGTGATGTTGTGTTTGCATTGTCCGTCGGTGGGGGGTGGGAAGTTTCTGTTCATTGATTTGTTGATGACAGTAATTGTTGTGGGCGCACAGCGATTAGGGGGGCTGGGCCATGGACCGGAGCCTGGCGGCAGGATGAATGGCAAAGAAGGCACATATGACACAGGCGGTTAATTTCCTCAGTTGGAATGTCAGGGGCTTGGGTACCTGCACCAAATGCCATACAGTGCTCTCCTTCCTAAAGCGACACAACATCAAGTTTGCCTGCTTGCAGGAAAACCACTTGGATGACCCAGGAGCTGCACGGGTGGCCAAAAAATGGCGGGGACAGGTATTTCACTCCTCCTACTCTACATATGCCATGGGGACGCTGATTTGGATAGCACCGGGCACCCCGTTTACTCTTCAGTACATGAAGGCAGACGTGGGGGGCCGTTTTGTTCTGTTGCGAGGACAGCTAGATGGCCGAGACATAGCTATACTGAACACATATGCCCCCAACACGGATGAGCCTTCTTTCTACCAGGCAATGCAGGACCTCATCACTGCAGAGCTAGAAGTACCTTTGATATGGCTGGGGGACTTTAATTGCGTCATTGACCCTACATTGGATAGACACCTCACCAGAGCAGGCACGAAGCCCCGTATGACGAATCAACTCCAGGCGGTGATGAGAGAAATAGGTCTGTAGGATGTCTGGAGGGCGCGACACCCGGCCCAGAGGCTCTTCACCTGTTTCTCTCCCACACACAACACACACCGTAGCCTCAACAGTGTCTTGGTATTGGAGACACCAGCTTTTCTGGAGGCCGATGTAACACATCTAGCCCGCTTCTTGTCGGACCATGCGCCGGTGTGCAGTGTGGTGCGATGGAATACTTCAGTTCAGGGACCCCGAAGGTGGAGGATGCCCCCAGATCTATTAGAGGACCAAGAAGGGAGGACGACTCTCTTGAGATTACATCACCCTTAACTGGGGTGGGACAACCAGTCGATCCACAGAGTGGGAAGCGATGAAAGCAGTGATGTGGGGAATGGGTATGGGGCTTACATGTGGCGTCCAACGCCAGTTGTAGAGGGATCTGAAGGACAAGGAAGATACATTGGCGGGGCTCCAGACAGGTGACTGGGTCCACCCTACATACTATGCCCCGAAGCACGTGCTGCGCGAACAAATTAGCAACATTTGGGACAGACGCCTACTGGCCTGGATCCTGCGCAGGGAGCGGGCACGCTCGTTGACGACCTGTGTGCGTAACGCTGCAGGTAATCTCGAATACTCCAGAGCTGGTATATTGGACGTATTTCAGCAGCACCTGCAGAAGGTGTATGCTGCAGATCCGTAGGTTTGGGGTGATTGCTTTGTCCCATTTATTTGGGGGGGGGGGGGCAGGGGTGCGGCTGACGCGTCTCCCGCAGGCAGCCAAAGAGGAGCTGGAGGCTTGACTAACGAATGAGGAACTGCTGAAGGCTATCAGTGAATTGCCCAGGGACAAGGCGCCCGGGGGGATGGGACCCCGATCTAATATTATCAGGCCTACTCAGAACAGTTTGCACAGCCGCTCCTGCAAGTATACAATGAGGCATTTGAGCAGGGAGCCCTACCCCCCTCTCTACGGGAAGGGGATATCTGCATGCTCTTGAAGCAGAGGGAGATGAGCAGGACACTGCAGCGTACTGCCCGCTCACCTTGATCAATTCCGACGTTAAAATTTTAGGTAAGGCCCTTGTGAGGCGACTTGCCCCCATATGCCACACCTTATACATGAGGACCAGTGTGGGTTCATCCCCAGCCGCAACACAGGCATGACTCTATGGCGTTTATCACATCATGCACGAGATACAGGCCAGAGAAGAGGAATTGGCGTTGGTGTCCATCAACCTTGAGCAGGCCTTTGACACTGTAGACTGGGGCTATCTTCAGGAGGTACTGAGGGTGACAGGCTTTGGCCTGCGCTTCTGTCGGTGGGTGCAACTTCTTTATACAGAGCCCTGTGTCCGGGTCCGTATGGGGCAGAGTCGGTGTGAGAAGTGGATGCTAGAGCGCAGGACGCGACAGGGCTGCCCACTGTCACTTTTACTATTTGCTCTGGCCATTGAGCCCATGGTGGTGTGGGCACGATGTGAACTTAGGGAGTGGGGGATCCGCGTAGGGGAAAGCACCCATCTAATATCGTTGTATGCTGATGATGCTTTGTTCTACATCGCATTTCCCCGTATGGCGGTCCCTAAGCTTCTGCAACTACTGGACGAGTTTGCCGACTACTCTGGCCTATGTCTGAATAGGCACAAGTCTTTGCTTTTCCCACTGGCCGGTATGGCAGCACTGTCACAGGAGGGCCTTCCGGAGGTAGGTCTGCACTGGGAGACTGGACATTTCCGATACCTAGGCGTAAAGGTTGCCCTTACGAACGCACAGCTACTACAACTGAATGTGCTCGACTCCTTGAAGCGGTCGGTGGCCTTCTGGAACACCTTACTGTTATCCCTCATGGGACAAGTGGCGGTGGCCAAGATGGTCGTCCTCCCGCGTTGTCTGTATATGCTCCAGAACTCACTGTGCCACATCCCTATGAGAGTGTTTAGGCAGTTGAGCTCCCTATTGGTGGCCCTCTATTGGGCAGGACATCAAAAGAAGGGTGGACTTGCAGGTACTAATGAGGCACTATGAGGATGGAGGCCTAGCAGCCCCCAGTTTGGACATGTATTACTATGCGGCACGCCTGCAGCACGCAGCTCGATGGCTTGACGAGGGAGACAACTGGGAAAAGCGCCTAGTCGGAAGCAGGGCCCAGTCGGAGAGGCTTTCGGCCGCCCTGATGGAGGGGACGGGTGCTGCAGGCCATACGTGGTCAGGCAGACCGTGGCAGGCTTTTGTGGAGTGCGTCCTCAGGCGTGCACTGTTCCACCGGGAGCAGAGTGCGTGGTCACTGGCTCCGGTACGAAAGATGATGGGGAACAGGTCATACAAGGCCTGGAGGGAGGGGCTGTCAGGTACTGGCAGATTTGTACCCAAATGAGACATTTATTTCATACAAACAGGCGTGTGAAGCACTTGACCTGAGAAGGGGCCAATACCTTCAGCACACAGGCCTCATGAATCTAGCAAGGGAGACTTGGCTCATGTTCCCTGATGCCCCACAGACGGCTCAAACTCTGGCTGGACATTATGCTCACGTGCGGCGGTGGACGCCGTTTGGTCGCCTTACTCTACAGGACCATGGGGTCCGATGTCGCCCCCCCCGCCCCCCCCCCCGGCAGGGCTACCTGGGATGCAGACCTGTTGGTTCCCATGGACGACGGGGCCTGGAGGTCTGCATGCGCTCTGACCCACACAGTATCCTGTAATGCGCAGTTTAAACTGATACATTTTAATTATCTGCACCGCGTCTACATGACCCCGGTGATGCTGCGCTGTATTGACCCGGACCGGGATGGCGCCTGTCCTAGGTGTGGGGTGGAGGGGGCGGACTTTTAACATTCAGGCTGGTGGTGCCCTGAGGTGCACAGATTCTGCACGATAGTCGTGCATGGGTGAGGGGAGGAACAGGCCTTCGGATTGAGGCCACCTCACTCCACTGCCTACTGGGGCAGGTTCCAAGACCTAAAAATGCCGAGACGGCCTACAAACTGCTGCAATTACTCGTAGTACTAGCGAAACGTAGGATTGCCATTGTTTGGATGGGTAGGCTTTCTCCCTTGATGACTGATTGGTGGAGAGATGTGCAAGAATGGTCGATTGCTGAAGAAGTACACATGAAGGCTAGCAGGAGGGATGAGAAGCTGGCTGAGGATCTCAACACTTGGAGAGCCCGCTGAGGGGACCTCCTAACACTCGACAGGGCCGAGAGTCAACAGAACGACTCAGAGGGGGCCAGCAGTGCATCGGAACAGGGTGAACAGGGCACCCTCTGAGGGAATTTCCCGCAGGCCTCTAGTTTCGAAACTATGTATGATTGGAAGTCAACTGCTCTGTTGTCTCTTTTTCCATTGTGTAAACCGCTGTAATTGGTCCCTCGCTGCCCACCTGCCGAACAATGTGCACCAATTGTATTCTAATTGCAAAATAAAAGTAAAGGTTACAAAAAAAAACCCTACTTTTTCATGTCAATCATGCATAATAAAGACCAATACAAACATGAACCCAAATATATAGGGAACGTAGTATGTATTCCTTTTAACGTCTGTTAATAAAGCGATAGTTTTTTTAATTTACTTTGTATTTTCATATAATGAAGACATGGCAACATCATCATCTGGTAGTTTCATGGCCAATTCACTATAGGGTTTGATATATAGATATATATATATATATATGTGTTGTATTGTATATAGTTATTTAATTATGTTATTGAAAATTGTTATGTATCTAGTATCTCATCTTTTGCTCTTTTTAACCATTAAATTCTCACATGTACGTACCTTTGTAAATTGTAAATGTTTATGTAACCAGATATCTCATCCTTTGCTCTTTTTAACCATTATTGAAGGGGAAGATGTGTTGTATTGCATATAGTTATTTCTCTTTTAAGTGTAACTTTATTTTGTCCTTCCAAGGGACCCATAGTTTAGATTAAGTAGAGTTAGAATGTAGTGATGCAGCTAGAATGTTAGAACGAGCATCCTTTGATGAGCTGCTGAACTTACTGGACGTTTGCTTTTACTGCTCTCGTTTTGCTGGGGAATTTATTCTACAATAAAGCTTCATAAAACAATAACTGAATATGTGGATTTACTACAATATGGGCATAAAAGGGGTTCAAAGTAGGAGTCATTTGAAAATGACCTATTGTGCCTGGTGGGAGATGGTTTGTGTATGCTCAGATGGGAGGCAACCTAAGGAGGTAAAAGATCAATTTATAACACTGTTGAACTGGGAAGCAGGATTTAGAGAAAAAATAAGCACTTGCCTTTAATGTTACCAGTACCTTGAAAGAGTTGAAGGTTATGTTCCTTGGACAACTGTGGTAATTCCTCCAACAAACACAGCAGAGACATTTTTATGGGACGATCTGCAATCTTTTGACAGATCAGGGCGTTGGTACTGACCGACAGATTTTCTAGTGCTTACGCCCGCAGGACGTTGCACCACCATGACTGTGGTCTACAAGTGTCTTGGTGTATGAGTAACCACACTCTTGTGACAGTTTAATTTGAACAAAAGCTTTACAAATGCGTTACGTGCAGAAGCCAGGCAACATTAATAACCTAATTAAAAATCACAGTTTGAAAAACAGAATAATTCTTCCTCTAATTCTGTGATAGCTCTGGTTTAATGAGTGGTGCAGAACGTCTCAAAACTAGGTCGTCCAATCGCATTGTTAAACCTTGGTTTGACAGTTTGGGATCAATTCTTTGTCTGCTACCTCAGTTCACACAGATATCACTTACCAAATCTCTTATTACAACTTGAAAATGCTGTTCTTCAAACAAATATGAAATCAAAATACTAAGACTCCTTTTTCTTCCTTGAACAATGCTACGGAGAGCCAAATCCATTCTATACTGAGAATAGCATTTCTTTATAGTGAAAAATGCTAGGTGTTCCATTTAACATCTTGCTATGCATTCTGGATTTTGCATTCTATGATTTTCACTAAAACTGCTTAGCTGCATTTTGCAAGATCTTGAAATGTGTTAATAAAAATGTATTCAAACATGCAAAGTACACTAAACATTTGCTTGAAAAAGGTCTTGAAAAGCAGGTGACAATATGTAATATTTAACAGATTTTATTTATTTTTCTATATATCTGCTCTACATAAATATTTTTGAACAAGCCACATGGGCAGCATAATAATATAGCGCCTGAACAAGATGCAAAAGGTTAAATAGAAAAACATATGGTGCATATACACGCTATTTGGCAGATAAGGATAGCAGAAGAATGAAATTATAAAAAAAGGGATAGGATTAGACCAGGGCAACTGTCATAAGGGTTTTCTCTCTGCAATAGCTAGCCAGTTGGATGCAGAGAGAATGCTTGTTCGAAATTTTTGGATTTCATTGTCTTCAAAATACAGAAATAGCAGAGGGGTTTGCTCCCCGTTGAGCTCGAAGTGGAAACTAAGAATTTGTCAATTTTGTCATGTCAGGCCAATGGATGTATAAGATTGCAGAAATGCAAATCTAGCTACAAACTAAAGTGCTATACAAAAAGGGAAGGAGTGTGACAAGATAGATGGTATTAACAAGCAGGGATAAATGGGAGAAGAGGATTTCAGAGGTTTTTGGAGTGAAGTGGAGTGGCCAGTGGAAAATATGGTACCTGGGATGCTGTGTAAAAAGAAGTCTGTTTACTTTCTTATGGAAGAGAAGGAGGTAACATGCTTGTCAGACCTGGAAAAGGATCTTTTTGCAAATTCTTGGCCACAGAAATATAAGGTATGATTTACTGTTTTCTTCTCCTTGGTTACCAATTTTGCAATGTTGTAGCTTCAGGAGCAAGTGCAGAGATTTTGATCTTGGAGGTGGGTACGAAATGGTTTTCGTGTGGAGTCTTTTATAAATATATATATTTGTATATTATACAGTTGCAGTCGCCACTGTGTGGTTTACATTGCAAATGGATTTTTGGTTTGCTAATAACTTTGGCGCTGTTTAACGAATCTTTACAAAATGTTTCCAAAAAAAATCATCCACTTAAGCTCCTTCCTGGCGAGTTTCAGGGGAGAGGATCTGTCAAGCCGGGGCCGAAAAAAAGAGGTGTCCCAAAACAAGTTTCCCCATAGGAACTTTAGACAATATTACAGCCAAAACGGCTGAACAGAATTTCGATTGAATTTGGCAGAAAGCGTGTTTTTTGTGATTTCGTGTAACTCCGTTCACGATACTGCAGCAGATGTGGCAATGGTAGACATGGACATAGAAAAGGCATTTGATACGGTAAGCTGGGATTACATGCAGGCAGTTCTCACCTAGCTAAGATTTGGCCCAAAGTTCTTAGGGTGGGTAAAACTGTTATACACTGGGCCAGTGGCTCGGGTTTGATACAGTGGTTATATTTTGGAGTACCAGACAAGGCTGCCCCCTCTCGCCTCTCCTATTTGCATTGGCCAAGGAGCCTTTGGAGGAAAATGTGCAAGTTACGTTGTGAGAGTGGGAGGTCCAGATAGGAGCCACGGTGCAAACAGTCTCACTCTACGCAGATGACGCACTCCTGGATTTACGGCGGCCTGAGATAGCAGGGCCATGAATGCTGCACGAGCTAAGGAAATTTGAAAGGATTTCTGGCTTGAAGGTGAACCCTGACAAGTAATTGGCCTTTCCGCTGGCCGATTTGGCTGACAAGTTGCAAGAAACACTACCAGCGCTGTGGCTGAGATGGAAAAAGGACAGGCTCGCTATCTGGGCATACAAGTTTCGAACATGGCAGACAAGCAATATAAACAGGGTGGGTGATCTCGGGCTTTCAGGGTTCGATGGCTTTTTGGAACAAACTCGTGCTGTCGGTTGTGGGTAGAATAGTACTTGCTAAAAAGGTGGTTGTTCCCCGGTGTCTGTATGCATTACAAGATGAACAATGCAAGATACCATGGAACACTTTTAAGCGGCTAGATAGTCTTTTGATCGCTCTGTCCTGGGCAGGCAAGAGTGTGGGACTGCATATCTTGAAAAGAGATTTGGATGGAGGACGGCTGGGACTTCCAGACCTGGAGTTATATTGTCTAGCATCATAGATTCAACATGCCGCCATGTGGTGAGCAGAGGGCAATAATTGGGAAAAGGGCCTGCTGGCGGGTGCTCCCGGAGAGGAACATTTGCCAATCTGTTTAATGGCAGGTCCACAACTAGATAAACAGAGCCTACATGTGGTTCGACTGGTAGTGAGGGCATGAGAGAGGATGATTAAAGTGGTGCTGCGCAGACCCCCCCCTTACCTCTGCAGCTGTCGATATGGTGGCTAGGGCCCTTCATTGACATCGACAGGAAAATGACGATGGCATGGTGGAGAGAGGGAGGGTGTGATACACTGGGAGATCTACTATACCCAAGAGATCAGTGCATTACATTCCAGGAAGCTCAAGAATATTTTCCAATAGGCCAGGGCAGTTCCTACAATTTGCCAAATTGACAGAAACAGCTAAAGAAATCTGGATGGATTTCCTGAATACTCCAAAGGTGTCCCACACGCTTGAGATAGTTCTGGATATGGGCTCTCCCAGACACTTAATATCCCAACTGTACGCAGCCCTCAAGCTGGCTGAAGCTTTTATAGAAATTCCAAAGATAGCCCTGTCTCCACACTCCTCTCTTCAGTGTCTGGGTCTCCATGCTTTAGCCACTGGATTGTAGGCAATATACTTCCACTGTCTGAGGAGCTATCCTCATCCTGTGCCATGCTACAACCACCGGCTCTCACTCAAGGAGGCCTACTACCATTCATGTGTCTTGGACTCACCGCACACACACACTTTGATATGTACAGAGGTATATAGGCACCAGGTTCTGGGCCTCACATAATAGCATAACTTTACACAAGAGGAGTCAGTAGACTGTCTGACACAGTAAAAGTTCTGGTCAGACTAGAATAATAAAACACAATATGCTGCTACTTCAGGAACAGCAGTCTTCTATGATAGAACGCTTGGACAATGGCAAAGATCTAAGTTCCCCCTGCTTTATATATTTGATCATGTTGGTTATTTGAATCAACACTTGTTGTCCCAGAATAAATGCGAGGAATCGTCTTTATATGCAGAGCCCAATCAGATGTTCAACTAGAGCCTTCTGCTATCAACTCTCTCAGATGTGTCCCCACAGATGCAGCATTCCCTACTTATACTCCTGAATTTTTTTTAATTGGAAAAGCATGGCTGTCATGACAGTCCCTTGTGTGATCCACCAACTCAATGAATTCTGAACCATTTTTGTGATGACAACACTGTCCTTCCAGATGACTGCTGCATGGTGCCAATAAGATTTACTGCACTTGAACAACATCATCATGTGCACCCTGGTGATAGGGACTAAAATAATAGAGGTTTCCACTGCTCCCAACACAGTCAAACACGGCCTCTTGCGGACAGGGCAAGTTTTCAATATCAGAAAAAAACATATCCTCTAAATAAACTTGTTTCTTGTTTTCGAGTCCAAATTGACTTTAGAATTGATACTCTTCTTTTTTAATAACTCTTCTTTTTCAATAAGATTCTTTATTGGCATTGGTGAGTTAGTCAACATTATTTGGCATCACGGATCACAAAGAAGAATAAGGTAAATGCCATTTACAAATTTAACAGTTTGACAAGTAGCAGTATTACAGGACAGGTTTACCCACAACAAAGTGTGAGAGCCTTAAACAGTGCAAGTTCGTCTATGCATTTGCGTTGCAGTCTATCTGCTAACATAGATCTTCATTCCCTTTCCGTTTAAAAAAAGGTTTGTGAAAGATTCTCTCTAATCACTTATAGTTATTTAGTGACTATTTTATTTAATTTTTTAACAATGAAATGTGCCCTTTTTATAGGCTGTAAACATGAGTACCGTAATTATTATGGCGCACCTTTGTACAGAGAACTATTGTGCAGGTTTACACAGTGGCGGCTCCTCCGCTAAGGTGGAGGAGTGTCACCCCACTGCTTTTATGCAGTGAAACAAAGGGAAAATAAAATTATAATAACTTGAGTTATTATCATTTTATTTTCTCCTACTTACGCAGCTTTGCGTGAGGGGGCTGGGGAAGGGGAGGAGTGGTAGGCAGCATCCTCCTAAGTGCCCAATGACTGCTTGGCCGACCCTTTCGGCCACCCATAACAGTCTTGCGCACTTCACATGTTCTTCATGCAGGCTGCATCGCAGCCTATGTGGAGAACATGCCCAGGCCTCCAGTCAGCGCCTGAGAGCCGAAACATGGCACTCAGACTAATCACAATGCTGCTAAGGCAGCGTTGTGATTAGCTGACTGGGAGCCTGGGTGTGCTTTCTGTTGCCGAGCGAGGGAGGACTACGGAGGAGAGACGCAGCGAGGAAGCGGTGAAAAGGTACGTTTTTATTTTATTTATACCCGCTTCCCCCCACGTGGTGGCCGCTGGATTTACTTATGAACATGTTTATATATATTTTGCTGACGTGCTCCGGGATTCGGTGCGTGGGCAGGTCTAGTCAGTGCTTATACGTATTGAGGAGGATCCTCTGGAAGACAGCAAGAGATAACAGCTGAAAATTTTCAAGCACAAAGAAGTAAGCCTGACCAAGACCATGTCCATAGTTAAGTAACTAAAACTGAATTGCGGATTTTTAAATGCATCTCTGCATCAGTTGCTTCACCGAAATGGAAAAGTGTCAGAACATGTATGTGAATATGTGGTATTTCTATGGCGTAAAACTAGCCAAAAGGCAATGTAGCAATGTATAAGGCACAGATAAGCATAAAGTAATTGAGTGTTAGGAGCGGTAGCTGGTTTGTGGACTGTTAAGGTTGGGTCAGTCTTGATGGATGAAGGGATTTTGTTCTAGTCTTCAAGACTACCACCTTATTCCACTTTTAAAGACTCCCACCATGAATCACAAACTCAAGTCTCCATACGAACGGAACAGTGGGAAGGAATCAAACAAAAACAAGACCACCTAGAAAACAGATCATAAAGATCTAACCTTCACCTATAAGGCATACCAGAGGACAAAGAAGATATCTACAAGATAACTACTCAAATTGATTATTAGACATCATTGTTAATTTTGCGGTCTAGGGCCCACAAAACAACCACCTCCTGTGCTCAGGCTAAATCCTTGCCCTTGGTTGCAGCCTTACAGCACTGCCATAAGCATACTGCACAGGGCTTCCCTTGTGGTAAAATCAATGTACACCCAGGGTTGGCATGCTGAGGGTTATGCTGCATGAAATCCCAGTGTTAGAATGTGCATACTTAATTTCCCTTGTATTTGCAGTGTTATTAAGGTGTACACGCTTAACTGCCCTTTGTTTTCTTTGTAGCCTTGCTGTTGGCCTTGTTTTCTTACAGGAACTTCAATCCCAGAAGCTGAAGGCTGTAGTAATCTTAGGTCGGGCACGAGCCTATAATAGGAGGCCCTGCCCGAGCTCACATGCTCACTATTCAGGAAACTCCCTGGGAAGCTGGTCTGATCCTCGTCCGCTGTCTTCATGACAATGTGACGTCTCCGCAGACATCTGATGATTTCTCCTGCATTGTTGGCTGCAAACCAGGTTCGAACCTTGTAAGACCGGCCTGGTCTTCAGCAATAAGTCGATTCTGCCCACATTGATACATCGATATCGCTCGAGCTTACGGGCACATTCACTTGTTGCAGTTGAATTAAGCTGAGTGTCATGTCTTTGATTTAAAGGTATTGTGAAGCGCATCATACAAGAAGGTGAGTGTGATTGTGACGCACATGATACGAATAGGTGATGTGATTGTATGCTATTTGAAATATGATCTCTTGTAAGAGATGCTGAATCGTGGCGCCATATTCTCTGGTGCAAGTAAACCAGGAGAGGGTGTTCTTTAGGGTAGACCTGTGTTCCTTGTAGTGTCGCTTAAACTAGAGGGAAACAACTGTTAGGCATATGCCCATGTATAACACGTAAGAGAAAGCAAAAGATGCTGAAGCAGTTTAGTTGCATGATTGACTAGAAAGGTACCAGACCAGAGTAGTCTATCCTGCTATCAAGGAGTGCTTATAAAACCACTTCATCGCAGAGTTCATACCCACGAAGCACAACTGTTGTGCAGCATATATGTTGAGTGCTGTTTGTTTGTTTGTTTAACTTTTCCTTTACAGAGCTCCCTCCCCGCAGTTCCCTTCCTACCCTTCCCTCACCTGGCCACTCCAATACTCAGCGCTTTAACAGCCTCTGAGTTTCAGCTGCCTGGAGGTGAAACAAGCAATCTTCGAGAAGATCCTGAGGAAGGAGCTCAGTCAATAATCATGTTCTGGAATGGCATGGGGAGCAAAAAAACTATGGATTTAGGCCCAGATCTCTGTACTGGGGTAAATGTTTGACATTGATAAGCATTCTGTCCATCAATTGTTCTTTTTGCAACAATCATATTCTGGCAGATTCCGAAGGTGACTTGAACAGAGCTCTGGTTCAAAAAATCCCATTTCAGCAACCCAAATAAGGCTTTAAACCACATACAACTCTGGTACATTTTGAAGATTTTACAATAAAAGAATCAATATTAGCTAAAGTCATCAAATCAAAGAAGTTCCACACTAATAATGAATTTTACTTCAGAATATACACCGACGGCTTTGAGACTTCAAAGAAAAGATGAGAATTGAAACACAAGATTTAATCTTTCCCAAGTGTTGACGTCAAAGCAATATTAATTCAACAAGCCGCACTGAAGGTGCTATCTTCCAGAAAAGTCCAAGGTGGAAGTGGCTTGTGAATTGCTAAATGCGCTTAGCAAACCCCAAACATAAGTAACTTACAGACTGCTGTGTTGCAAGTTAAAGCTTCAATAAGTTGTGTAATCATGTTCAGATATCTTCATAACGTTTGGTGAAGGTAGGCCACAAGGTCAGCGTTCGTTCATTAACCATGATGAGAAGTTGAGTTGCAACGGTTACTAGGTCAAATTGACGGTCGAGTTGCTTTATAAGGAGGTGATATTACAGTAGAATTCTGAAAGCTTGTTGCAAATGTTTTGTGAGGAGGTGATATTGCTGGAGGTACAGTGAAATCTTTGATGATGGCGAAGATTTATTTGCTGCCGTCAGTGCTAACATCGATGCGATTTGTAAGAGCTATGCATTTGGGGTTTCCTATCTGCTGGTGTCAGCATCTTTGGGCATCAGCAGTGTCTTGACTTGTTATCAATTTGCTTGCAGTGGCGTTTCGTCAGTCTGAGTTCCCGTGTGGTTGGGCTGTTGAAGTTGGGTTGCGCTTGAGGGGAGCCAGGGTGCCAGTGCATGCGGTGATCCAGCTTTTGAGGTTCTTGATGGGTTTTGGCAAGTTGCTGGTGTTCTTGGAAAGGGTGGAAGCCCACTCCTCTTCTAAGATGCTTTTTCAGCTGCGGCGGGCCATTCCTGTGGTGGTAGTTTTGTGGTAGTGCCAATTGGGTATACAAAACCTAATGAGGGCATGGACTGTCCAGGTCATAGTCGCTGGTTTGTCGCTGTGATATTGCTGCTTGAGGAGAAAAAAAGGTACAATAGGTGTCCGGAGGTGTGGGTGGGTTTGGTAACGCGCTGGGTGAGGCCAAGGTTTTTCTAGAAGGGCCATAGAGTTTGGGTTGGTGGGGCCTTATAGGTGAAAGTTGAAGTCTAAGATTAGGATGAAGGTGCTGGCAGCGACGATGAGGGCTGCAATGAAGACTGTGATGTCACTGGTGAAATCGGTGCATGGTCCTTTTGGTCTGTATAAGAGGATTCCACCCAGGGAGAAGTGGACTGTGATGCATATCTTGAAAGTGAGGTGTTCTATTTTGCTGGTGGGGGTGTCCGTATAAATGGTGCAGCTGATATCTTTGAATATGAGGGCGACTCCACCCCGTGTTGTGCTGACTGTCATTCCTAGCAACCTTATAGCTGGCGGGGATTGCTGTAGCGATGAACGATACCAAGGTGTGACTTAGCCAAGTTTCATGTGAGAAAGAGCAGGTTTGAAGCATAGTAGTGCAGTAGGCCCCATATCTCCGTAGCATGTTTGGTGAGCGGGGGGTATTGAAGAGCATGCATGAGACTGTGGTGTGTTGTTTGGTGGTGTTTGGTCTGTGTGCGCTTGAGAGGGTGGCTGGTTTGTGTGAGTGTGAGCGAGTGGGTTGCTGTTGGTGCAGGAGTGGTGGGTATAGGGAGTGGGAGAGTTCATGAGAACTTGCAGGAGGCGCATGTGAATGCTCCTTCCGTGTTCAGCACAAGTGCAGCGCAAGCGGTGGCCGGTGTTAAATGCATGGAGAAGCGCAGCAGGGTATGGGGGAGAGCCTCCCAAGAGGAGGGAGGAGTGCAGGGTTCCGGGGGTGGGAAATTAGTGAACTCCACATATATATTTTCCTGTGCAGATGGGCAATGGGAAAACGGTATTCAGCTTGCCTGAGAAAAAAAACATGTCTCAGTCTTAAACTCTACTTATCAACAAAATAGAGGGGCCATGCTCTTCCCAATTTGCAGATGTTTTATATGGTGACACAGCAAAAGGTCTGAAGTATTTTTGAAGTATGAAATTATGGTGTAGTTACACAGCAGTTTTAGCAATGTTACTCTGTTACTGCCAGTACATCTCTTAGCTGTGGATAATAATAAATCTAGTGATAGTAGCAAAAAGAAAAAGAATCACTAATTTGAGTGTGCTAGGGTGTACCTCAGATAATATAAAAATATGTTATTAGAACATAGGCTAAAAAATTGGTTTTGATATACAGTAGACTAAAGGTAAATATAGGAACAAAGGTCTTTTTCACTTCTGATCAATACTTACTGTTTATGAAGAGTAAAAATATACACCTCTTTACTGAGTAGTTGGCATTTGATATATTGCCTTTCATTTTAAAGGCAAGTTTTGAATCCTCACAGCCCACTTCTATCAACTCCCTAATGGAAGACAGAAAAAACAAAATAGAAAAATACTATTAATGTAAAATACAGGTGTCCACAGGCCTCCAACCAATCACTGCAAACAAGATTTAAATACAGACACTAGCCATCTTACAAACAGAATACACTTGCCTGTCAGGTTCAGCTGGTACCATGCACAGACATTGCTGCACGATGTTGGGAATCCAAGAGATCTATGTCGTACAGAACTAAAAGCTCACTGAGTATTAACTGACAAGCATGTTGCATATTTCTATTTGTCATTTAAGTGCATCTACAGTGTGTACTTTAAGCCAGCGGTTCCTAACCTGTGGTCTATTACTCCTTCCTAGAGAGTCACCAACTGTTTAGAACATTTAATAATTTAGCACATTAAAAAAGCATTTTTACCTAAAAGGCAAAATCGAAAGCTTTACAATGCTGAACAAATGGGAAGGAACTTGAAACTGAAGGCTAAACATTTAGGGCCAGATGTATCAACATTGAATTTTGCGAGTCCATAATAGCGAATTTTACAGATTTGCTATTATGGAATTGCAAAATGCAATGTATGTAGGTTTCCCCAAAACATTGCGATTCCTACATATTCCTTAATAGCGAAACGCAAATTGCGATTCGCTATTAAGGAATGCCTTCCCATTCATTCCTATGGGCCTAGAGGCCCATAGGAATGAATGGGAAGACATTCGCAATTTGCGATTACCAAATTGGTAATCGCAAATTGCGCAATGCAATTACAAGGGTGAAAGGAGGCCAAAAGGCCACCCTGATGCACCCCCAAAAAAGGTAAGTGTGCACAAGTGGCGCACATACATGCCCTAAGGGCATGTGTGTGCGCCACATGGCACTTAGAAAAATTCAAATATGTGCATTTTTCTAGGAATTTGCAAATTACCACCAACTTGAAGTTGGTGGTAATTTGCGATTCCTTAAAGCAAGATCGCAATTTTTACCTCATTCCTGCATTGCATTTAGGGAATTGCAAATTGCGATTCCCTAAATGCATTCGCAAAATAGGTAATCGCAAAAATTTAGATTCCCTATTTTGCAAATGCCTTTTGGGATGATACATCCCAAAAGGCTTTTTACCGTTTGCAAACGGGCCGATTCTGCAAATCGGCCCGTTTGCGACCGGTAAAAGGCTTGATACATCTGGCCCTAAGTTGGTATCCATTTCTAGATTCGTGGGTGCAGCGCAAGTATAGCAAACAGAATCTAGTGTAGACTGTTGATGGTCTCAATGGAAGCACTGGTAAGCGCACACAAGAACAGAATATGCATTGATATGCTAGAGTCTAGCATATCACGTAATCTTTTAGAAATAAAACACATTTTTTAAATGCTCCAACTTTCCCATTGCACTTCAATTTTTGCACATTTTATGTTAGTAAATTAAAAATTTAATAATTTGTTTGATGTATACTTGTTTCTGTATTTTTGTGCATTATTAGGAGGTTCGAACCGTAGAAATTGCTTAGGTGGGGGTCCCCAGCTTCCAGGAGTGACTGAGTCACGTTCCACAGAAGTCAAAATGTTAAGAACCGTTATGTTAAGCAACTGCTCATCAATTACCAAGGGTGTGTATGAAGCTATTCTTATTCCTTCTTGCACTTCTTCACCTTCTGGCTCTCTCCATTATGACCTACATTAAGCCTGTCCCTTTTCCCAATCCGAGCACCACTACCAGGATCACATAACCTATACCCTTCCCATCCCTGTACCCTCCTGTGGCTGTTCTGTATGTTGCATTTGTGTTCCTAAAAGGGTTTCCAAGCTCTAGTTGATGCTGTACTAAGGTCACTTTTTGCCTCGTTGTGATTCTTCATCTAAATGCGAACGGCGCTCCTAAAAGTATATCCCAATACCCTCTATCGTTGTATCAAGGGTGTTTTTGCACCTCAATGTGATGTCACAGTACTGCTTACTCTACACCAACGGTGACTTCGCTCCTAAAAGTAATGTGATACCACACTCCTGCCAATGTTTCACGAAGGTTGATGGTGCAACTAACAGTGATTGGGCACTTAAAAGTAGATTTAGGTCCTGAATGAGTTTTTGGAGAAAACAGTAATTGATGTTGCTCTATTGAGGATTGCCACCAAAACATGACTTTGTTCCTTCAAGTGTTTTCACACACCTGTTAAATACTACACCAAGTGTGATTTTACACTTAAATGTGTTTTTGCTTGTAAATTTATTTTTTGTTGTTAAAAGTGTTTCAACACTCATGTTGATGTTACACCAAGGACGACCTTGCATCTAAAACTAATTTGCACATAAATGTCATTTATACTCTTAAATATTTTCTGCATTCAACTCTAACATAAAGAGAGTTCTATATTAATTCAGACTCAAGGATGCATGTTATAACATCTAAGAGATCCTACTGTACCGGCCAATAGAAAACGGCCTTCAAATTCCCCAAAAGCTGATCTCTTGTGTCCAACACAGAATCGTTTATCAGTGATAAATTCAGTGTGGTTCAGATTGTACTCCATTAAAACAAACCTACTTTTTTCCTGGACTGATACACTAAGCTTTTTCTAGTTTTAAAGAACCCAAAAATCGTTTAGGGTGAAAAGAATATTGCACTACAAATAACCATGTATGAACATGAGAAGCGATACCAAAGGGGATGATGGACGGAGCGCTTGAGCAAATCAAACACTCACCCCCAGTCAACTGATCTGGGTTTAATCCATCCTCATTCTTTAGCTCACTCCACCACCCCAGTTCAGACATGGCCATATGCAAATCAGTCTGACCCTGTGCCTCATGGGAACAGTCCAGCCCGAACTGCCAAGCCATGTCTTCCCTGGACCGGAAACAAGCATCCTGGGAGCGGTTTCTGGCTATTCAGCCGTCATCAGCCAGGCTAGCTTGAATCCAGTGGCAAAGTGAGCAAGGGACCCACGTCTGGGCATACCCTGCCAACTTAGGGCGAACAAAGCGATACCAAAGGGGATGATGGACGGAGCGCTTGAGCAAATCAAACACTCACCCCCAGTCAACTGATCTGGGTTTAATCCATCATCATTCTTTAGCTCACTCCACCACCCCAGTTCAGACATGGCCATATGCAAATCAGTCTGACCCTGTGCCTCATGGGAACAGTCCAGCCCGAACTGCCAAGCCATGTCTTCCCTGGACCGGAAACAAGCATCCTGGGACCGGTTTCTGGCTATTCAGCCGTCATCAGCCAGGCTAGCTTGAATCCAGTGGCAAAGTGAGCATTTGTCACCCCGAGTGGGACGGGTATGCCCAGACGTGGGTCCCGTGCTCTCCATGCCACTGGAATCAAGCTATCCTGGCTGAAGAGGGGTGAAACCCCGAAACCGGTCCTAGGATGCTTGTTTCCAGTCCAGGGAGGACCTGGCTTGGCAGTTCGGGCTGGAGTGTTCCCATGAGGCACAGGGTCAAGACTGATTTGCATATGGCTGGGTTCAAACTGGAATGGCATGGTGAGCAAAAAACGATGGATTTAGGCCCAGATCTCTGTACTGGGGTGAATGTATGACATTGTTCTGCATTCTGTCCATCAACCGTTGTTTTTGCATTTGTCACCCCGAGTGGGACGGGTATGCCCAGACGTGGGTCCCGTGCTCTCCATGCCACTGGAATCAAGCTATCCTGGCTGAAGAGGTGAAACCCCGAAACCGGTCCTAGGATGCTTGTTTCCAGTCCAGGGAGGACCTGGCTTGGCAGTTCGGGCTGGACTGTTCCCATGAGGCACAGGGTCAAGACTGATTTGCATATGGCTGGGTTCAAACTGGAATGGCATGGCGAGCAAAAAAACTATGGATTTAGGCCCAGATCTCTGTACTGGGGTGAATGTATGACATTGTTCTGCATTCTGTCCATCAACCGTTGTTTTTGAACATGAGAAGGCCATAATCCAACGAATGGATGTCAACCTTTAGTTGTTCACCACATTTTTGATACCCTGCTGGCCCTAAACATTCTACCATGGCTGGGGACATTAACACGAATACCATTCCTACAATTTATACCTACTACAGCATTAGTTCACTCTCTGGAAATAAAACTAGATAGCACTATGGCGGTGTAAATTTATTGACGACCATAACCTAGAAGAAGGTTTAGTCTTCCAAAAAAACTACCTTTCCATTTAAAGAGACAATGACACCCACATTGTAGTGACTTATCACCATTTATATGACCTATGATTCTAATTCCCGTTCCCTGGAAGCACAACATTACATGTTTATGTACTAATTACTTTATTTATTACTCTATACTGTTTTTGTCAGTTCATAAATATTTTTGACTCTAGCACATATACAAGATATCTATATAAATTAATCCAATTAACATTTTCCACTGCTAATATTCAGCAACAATATGTAAAACCTGCAAATCTGCCTCGTAAATTGTACAGTTTGTGCACTGTTTTTCTCATTACTCTTGCACGCTGTGGCTTGATGTCTGGTGAGGGAGGTAACATGGGAAATTCTCAAATTGTTTTAGAGTAAATGTGTATATAAACCCAACATTTTAGTTTTTCACGGATTACTTATTCCATTTCAGGGCACACTATGGGGTCAGCTGAGCAATTTGCCTATGAACTGTCAACTCCGATCTCAAAGGGTGTGCTCACCATCTCTGTTTGAACAAGAGGTATGAGGGTTTTTTTACATTTCTCACAGATAAGCAGTAAGTCAAGTGCAAACTTTTGTTAGATTTTAATAAAATGCTATATATTTAATATCTATTTATATTTCTACTACTTGATTATGCTGTTTTACTCCTATTTACTGTAACATCCTTGCATCTTTTTTGACTATGCTAGTGTCAAATAATGTTTTCCTTGGCTTCTCAGAACAAAGATTGGGATTCAACATAACTAAATTGATCCTGCAGAGTCTCCGGCAGGTTTCAGATGGTCTCCATATTGGTCCATCATCGTGAGCTACACCCACTGCAGCAATGACGAGACCCCTGTCTATTTTCCCAGCAGTGAGGATCAACAAGCTAGCTACAAACCTCCAAAGGCTAGGGTTAAATCTAACCACATCTTCACTCTTTTTAAAATGCTGACCATCACACACCGATCTCGTGCTAGATGCGAGATGGAAACCGTAAAATGTATACAGCTCTAACACAGTGACTCTAAATACTAGGAAAGCCAACAGGTCTGGCTTTAATCTGCTAACACATACAAACATAGGCGTGACCAAATATACACAAACTATTTGTGTTGTGCCTCTCTGCTATCAAGGAAAACAATGGTTCCTACTGATGTGTAGCATATTTAAATAGTCAGTAAAGTCACTGTACACAATCAATGCAAATCAAAGATTCTGCAACACACCAACAATACATCTGCCTAGAATAAATCTTTTAAACTTTAAATTATCCACCAAGCAAGTCACGTTGCCAAAAACGTGTATGTGCAATGTGTGCCGAGTGCAAAACAACAACAACGAACCCACAGTGAAAACAAACAAGTGCAATGTCATGAATCTTTGTGCGTTTCTATACAACACACAAATTGTACAGATTATACTGTTCCAACGGATCAAAAGAAGTTTGTTTGTTGTTTAATAGTCAATGACATTTCAAACCTCAACGGGGTAAAAGGGTTTCGCCAAGACAATAACGGTGTAGAGACATGTCGAGGCCAGTCACCCCAAGAAACCAAATCGTTGTGTAAATGAAGGGCAATACTCAGGGGTGGAGTTGAACCCCTGAATGGTGGAGCTCTTAAACAATGTTAAGCCACTCAGTGAACGGATGGCCTGGCAGGGCAGGGACCTACAGTGGTCTTTGATATGTACCAAAATCGATATTGAGTGGGAGAATCCCCAGCTGGCAAACAGTGTGGTCTCAATCACCATCACTATCATCTGCAAATGTGCCTCTCTATAAGATCTCTTTCTGTATTCAGGTATTCTTCAATCACTGGTTGCAACCATTTCAGATGGAATAACAACATCTGATTCGGTTAACATTTAAGATACTTACCTTTGATCGTATCATCAAACTGGTGCAGCAGCATAGTAGCTATGTATTTCCTATGTTGAATTTTGAACTGCAACAGTTTAAAATCTGACTTTAAAGGGTGCTTTTTTCACGTGTGCAAACTGTCCCCCAATTCTTTTCCAGCAAATTCTTTACCACATTGTTACTACCTTTGGATCTGGCTCCAACTATGGGTTCCATCGTATCAGTTTTCAATGCTCTAGTTCAGTGTGGGAATACGTTTCCCATCAGATGCCAGTCCCTACATGTTGCCTAATTATTTAGTCTGTCTCAGAAGGAGTTTCATGTATTTGCAGCTGCATTTTTCAATCTCTGGTAGCGCAGGGACTGGGCGGTAGTTATGTTGACTCTGTAGCTTCTCAATAACAATGTCAATTGCTTCTCATTCCCTCTGACATGTCATAACAATGTCGGCCACTCTGATTGAACAGTATGTCACAAGAGGTCTACCAGAACACCTGTTCTAGCAATTAAAGGGTCCCCACATTTGATTCATGGATGCATATCCATAAAAGTCTTGTCGGGTAATGGAGCAAGTTATAAGGCAGTGCGTCCAGGGTTCTATCCCTATACATCCCTTCTACTACCATCTTATCTGTACTTATTCCTTCTTCCATCCAGAATACTACATACTGGAGCATAGATGCAAGATAGTAGCATTCAAAGTCAGGTAGGCATAGACCCATAATTTCACTTCATAATCTCCTTCTTTACTCTTCTTTGGGGACTACTACACTAGCCGAGTCAGTATGCTGTTCAGTTTACTGAATATTTCTTTAGGGTAACTGCACATACACCATGCACAAACAGCCCTTACAAAGGGAAGGGAAGAGGGAATTAGAGACAGGTTTGAACCATGCACGTTTGCACTCTCCCTGCTAAATATCACTATCACATTAGAGCAAACATGTCCCATGTGGGGTTTAAATGAGAAACCCCTGAACCCTCTATGTGGGACAATATCCTTTTCCTGAGGATACCTTTCACTGTGTGGGAAATTGGTGTGAATGAGCCTCTCTGACTGTTCCTTAGGATGTGTTTCCAAGAGCATTTTTCTACATTTATTCAATGCTCGTTTCTTGGCTCGTTTTATGATTCTTGCCGGGTACTCACGGGTTCTCAGCTTGTCAGAAAGTCTACCCGCATGTTCTTTGAATGTATCAATGTCTCAGCAATTCCGTCTAAAGCGTAAAAACTGACCAAATGGTAGGTTTTTCCAAGTGCTCTTGGATGATGGCTATCAAATCTAAGTAGACTCTTTTTATCAGAAGATTTCTCATAAACATTTATTACAAACATACACGATTGGCACAGCAGGTTTACCAGGGAAAACTAACCCCGTTGGTCCTACTTGTTATGTGTTTTTACATGTCCCGCATTGTCATGTACCATTACCTTTGTTGTTTAATGTCTATTTTAAATTTCTATGTTCTACGTCTTGTATAACAGGACTTCATGAATTTAAATTGATAAGCAAATTTTCACTCCCAGCAGAGAATTACCAATGGTATTTAATGTATGCGAGCTGGAGATTTATGTGTATGTATAGACAGGGACACACCTTAGGGAAAGTAGGATTCCGGTCCTCAAGAAAGCGCTGGACCCCTTCTTCGGGCTACCAAGAGGGCTGTAACATGTCGACCTGAATGGATGTAAGACTCATAATTGTGTCTAGCACATCCCACCTTTCTTTTTGAATTGTCTCCTCACCACCCGCCTAATAAAGTGCAATATCCATGGGGAGGTGATCGAGATTTTTACACTTTATCTGGATCCTTTGCCTTTTTTTGCTCTGTAAGTACCCTTGACGCAACCAAGGGTCCACCCGCCATTAGATTATTATTTGATGTGCGCGGGATGACCAATGATGTGTGTGAGGTCATCCTGTATATTTTTTATTAATATCCCTTAGGACCTCTCTATTGACATCAGGAACACAGAAGCATCCTCAGGAAAAGGGAATTAACCCACATAGAGGATGCAGTGGTTTCTCATTTAAACCCCATATGCGACACATTTGCTCTAATGTTGAATGTAAATGCACAAACTCCCATGAAATATATGAAAACAATGGGTGACCATGACCTTTTAAGCCCGAGCTACTTTACAACATGCCCCATGTTCAATTCACGAGACCTGGTGATTGGGTGCCAAATTTCAATGCTTTGACAGCCAAACTAATCCACTCTTCACTACATAGGTGGAACTGGCAATTGGTGGGCTATCAGTGATAGCAGCCCACAAAGTGGGCAATTTGCCTTAGAAGCACCAAAACTTTCGATTTTACCCAGTTTTCTGGGAATTGCATCTGAGGGTTCTGCGGGCACACTAAAATATCTTCAGTAAAGAGAGAAATAATATGTTCAACATTGCCCACCAGTAGGGGTTTGGCCAGCAAGTTGGCCACAAGGAAACATTCTTTGTTTGCTGCTGCATCAGCTTACCTTGGTATCCAGTTTTTATAATGCAGATACAGGCACCATCACTCTCTGGAGGGCATGGAAGTCAGTCCCTGAGAGGGTGAGGGGTAACAAAGTGGATCGTGGCTGTGTGATCCCGTGGCCTGCTTCTTAGCGTTGCATGGGCACATTTTGGAAGCCTTACCTCATCAGCCCAGTGTAACACCCACAGTCAATATTATGCCGGAACAAGGCCTCCACCGAGGGCACTGGCAAAGGGGCTGTGCAGCCAGAGGGCTTTCAGAGTGAGGAAAAATGGCCAGCACTGGAGAGGTGACAGGCAAGAGATGCTGTTTTAGGCCCACGACGAGTAGAGGCACTGGAGCACACCCATTAAAAGGGAGATCTGTTGCAATTGAGCCTTATGCTACCAGAGTGGTGATAGAAGGTGGGTGCTGGGGACTAGACTAAGGGGGGGAGTGTTCTAAGGCCAGTTGCAGGGAAGATTTAAAGTTCCTCTCCCATGTGTACAATGCAAATTGGAAGGGGATTGAGGCAAAACAGATTGCACCTATCTTTTAGTAGAGTAATTTATATCAAGATGTGCAAGGTGCTAAGGACCGGAGACCCAATGCCCCTAAGCATCCAGAGATACACAATCTCCTAATTCCAAAACAACACAATGGTCCAGCACACTTAATTTAGATCTACAAGTTAATTGACAATAGTTTTACAGAAATAAACCTTGGTATGGCTTAAACATTCATTTGTTTAAAGAAGGACACTGGAGAACCTCCGTTCCTAACACACAGCGCACTGCTTGAAAGTCCCTAAGGCTTCTCTTTGTGCCATCAACAATTTAAAACATTTTTCTCAAAAAATCAGAAACTTTATACACAATTTTGATTTCAAATATTCTTCATTGAATATATACGGTTCAAAACAAATTTACGGAGATATGAGCTGTCTGCTCAATAATGGTAATGTCCAAAGTTCAAAGCTAAACACATATGTTGTATGAAATAAAGTGTTCAAAACATCAATTTTGACAATGTTTGAAAAACGGACCCAATGCATTTCGGGTGAAACCCTTCATCAGGGGAAATTAATACATTTAATTCAAACATGTTGTAAACTGTGGCCTCCTGCCGGAACAGTAACAAGAACAAAGAAAAGAGAAAAAGCAACGAGTAAGTCTGGATAGGATATACACTGTCATAAAACGACATTTATTATCTGTGCTTGCAACCCCTATACACCAATGTGATCAAAGATCATGTTATCTAAAGCATGGTGCGTGCTAACAAAGTGCTAGTTTCACTATGCGAGCATTTCAGTAGTCTCTAAAAGAAGCTAAATTCGAGGTATGTAATTCAAATCAGTGAAAGGTGTAATGGTGATAAACAAGTGCCATGTGTCCATAAAATAAAGAGCGAGATATGTAAATCATGCCCGACAAGCGGCTGATCTCGGCTCAATGGAGATGTGCAAGTGATACATGCCATGTGTCCGATGTCACGGTACCACTAAAGGTGTAATGGTGATAAACAAGTGCCATGTATCCATAAGATAAAGAGCGAGGTATATAAATCATGCCCGACAAGCGGCTGATCTCGGCTCAATAGAGATGTGAAAGTGATACATGCCAGGTGTCCGTGCTATCTTAATAAAGTCTAAACTAAAGTCGTGCTTGTATAATTACCTCCAGGGTTCAAATGGTGAGTTTGGAAAAGTAGAACTTCCAGTTTTAAATAAAGGTATCTCTGTACCGAGAAAAAGAAAAAGTCTCAGACTACGTCCTCATAATGTGAGAACCTCGACGTACCCGATTGTAGATGTGAAAATCTTACCTATGCCAATTGTGTGATGGCATTGATCTTAAAAGTATATGTTAGCGGGTCGGGAATAATAGGCCGTACTCCTTTAGTGGGTATAGAGGGTTTTATTGTGCGGAGTCCACGTTTCAGTCTGCCTGCCAGGATAAGGGTTAGTCAATATGCTGCGGCCGGTTGATTGATGGTCAGGTCTCCCGGGTTCTGTCCCTTTCTCCCTGCTCCTCACGGGGTCCCTCGGGTCTTCTTAGCCTCTTAGCCTCCTAGCCTGGTCGTCAGCACTGGATACTCGTGACAGCAGATATAAGGGGGACACAGAAAAGGGAATGTGAGCAACGTGTATTACGCTGTGATTGAGGGAAGGGGTAGTGAGGGAGCACCTCCACACCAGTGACGAAAACAGTAGTTGAGGGGGGAGTGACTCGTGGTTGTGAGGGAATAGGGTTGGCTCTCGGTATTTAGGTACAGGGTGGTAGGTCTGCTACGGCCGGCTTCTCCCGCCTCCCTACCCAGCCCGCAAACTGTTTGCGTACCTGTGTCAGCCACGCTCCTCCTGAAGCGTGGCTGGGCGAAGAGCGGTCCCCGCAGTCCCTCGATCCTCCTGGACGCCTTCGGGTTCCGGTCTGTCTCTCCCCCGCCAGATGATGCTTGCGCCCTTCTTCGCTCTCCGTCCGCTTCCTCTCCTTCTCGTCCTCTGCTCTCCACGATACTTCCTTTTTCCAGCTCCTCTCGACCTCCGGTGAACCAGCACACCTCCTTCCTGGATCCGTCGTCTCTTGTAGCGGCGCTGTAGGCTACGTCAGCAAGAGGGGCGGCGTCACGGCCCAGGCTGGGCCAGTTAAAGGTATAACAGCCCGCCTCGTCCGCGTTTCTGTATTCCTCCGGAGCTGCTGTCATCCATTCATCACACTGCGTGGGAAGAGAAGGTGAGCAGTCAGGATGTACCTCCCACCAAGCCGTAGTCCGTGTCAGTGCTTCCCTCGGACCACCCGCCTCGCGACAGTATATTAGGCGGTTGACGCGTACTATCTAAAATGAGAAAAACCTCCGGTTAGGCTCCCGTTCTCCACGAGTGAACCACCCGTCATTATAACAAACCAAAAGAACAGACTCACCTGCGTCTGACGTGATCACTTCCCATCTGACCCCGTGAGGACGTGTAACGTACCTACACATCATGTGCTTTTAAAGATATACTCACTCCGCTAGTTAAGGTTCACCAAGTGATGTGAATACGTGAGTGGTGGCTGTGCGTCTAACGTCTTAAAGTTATGCACACTACACTAATCTGAGTTCAAAGAGGATCTAACTTTATTCTAAACGGGGAATACAAAACGACACCAACGATGCTAAGTATCGTTTATAATACTATTAAAAAAAGAAAGAAATAAACTCGAAAGTGAGGATGGATGAATTGCCCTTAAAAAAAAGGGTGTGATGGTCTAGCAGCTCAGTGACCTATGGAGAGGATTGTATCAAATACATTGCGTGACTGTAAAAAGTGATGTGAACAAGTGACATATAGTGATAGTGGGTGCAAGCACGGATGTACAATCACATTGACAACAGATATGATCAGTACCAATACAATGATGTCAATATTTAACAACAACTTATTAAAGAAAACATAGCATTTCATAATGGTCGTTAAGACCTTTCGGGATGAGGGTTCCAAGATATTTTATCCAAAAGGTTTCCCATTGTGCTAGTAAAGTATGGGTTTCTATGCCAGCACGGTCACATATTTTTTCTAGAATAGTAAATCTGAGTTGTGGAATGGTATGTGGTGTATCAATCCAATGTGCGGGTAAACATGAATTCTTATTTTTGTTTCGTATCATGCTCTTATGTTCAATTATGCGTGTTTTTATTTTTCGAGAGGTTCTTCCGACATATGTTAATCCGCAAGGGCAACATATTGCATATATTACTCCCTCTGTATTGCAATCTGAGGTATGTTTTAGCCTGATGTTTTTGCCCGTATGAGGATGATGAAAAATGTTGCCAGTGATTACGTTCCCACATTGTCCACAATTCCAGCATTTTCTCATGCCTTTGTGTGTGTTTGTAGATTGCGGAAGTGTTGCCTTCAAAAGTTCCTTTAGGTTCTTTGATCGCGTGTGAGCGAATAGAGGTTTATCCAAGAATACGCCTGTGAAATCAGTCTCCTGCTCAACGATTTCCCATCTCTTCATAATGACTTTTTTGATTTTGCCAGCCTCCCGAGAATGTTTTAAAACAAACACTTCGCGTTTTTTCGTGGTTATTGCAGTTTTTCGGAGCAAGTCTTCGCGTTTCTTATTGGCAACTATTTCTTTGGCGGCTTCAAGTATGTTCGGTGGATATCCCCGTGTCTGGTAACTTTCCACTTGTTCTTGAATCAGTTTGTCCGTCTGTGATGCATTAGATGAGATTCTTTTAATGCGAATCAATTGGGAAACTGGGAGGTGTCTTTTTAATGAGATAGGGTGAAAACTTGAAAAATGTAAAGCATTATTTTTATCAGTTGGTTTTCTGTACACGGATGTTTGTAAACCGGTGGTGGTGTTCTGTATTTCAATGTCCAAAAAATGCATCTTGTGAGGTTGAATATCATATGTGAATTGAATACGGGAGTTACATTGATTCAGTAGATGAATGTTTTTCCCAAGTGTCGCACGATTCCCTTGCCAAATAACAAGTATGTCATCTATGAATCGCATGTACATGACTAGATGTCTCTGCCATTGTTCATTATTCAAAATATGCTTGTCTTCCAAAAATGCCATGTATGTATTGGCGTACGAGGGCGCTCCTGGAAAGCCCATAGATGTTCCAGTTTTTTGCAGGAAATATTTCCCGTTCCATGTGAAATAACTGTGGTAAAGTGAGAACTGCAAGAGTTCTAATAGAAAAATGTCGTTCACGTCTTCTCGTTGACTGTTAAGTAGCCTCCACTCCACAGCTTCTAACCCCTCCCCGTGGGGGATAGAGGTGTATAGAGCCACTACGTCGATAGTACATAATAGTGTGTCTTCATTGAAATTATGCCGTATTAGTTCAAGTTTATTCAAACAGTCCGTGGTGTCCTTCACGTAGGTACTCCATGATTGGACCAAGGGTTGTAAGTAGAAATCTATATACTGCCCAATAGGTTCATGTATGGAGCCACATCCGGCCACAATAGGGCGGAATGGGGGGGGTCCTCAGCGTTCTTGTGCATCTTGGGCAACATATACATGTGTGGTATTTGCGGAGCAGAATATTGTAAAATTCGTCTGGTTGGTTCTTTAATCCATCCCATCTCTTCGGCATGTTCAAGTATCTGTGTTAGTGTAGTCATAAATTCTTTTGTTGGATCTGATGTTAACTGAATGTAAGTATCTGTATTAAAAACATGGTCATCAACTTTCCGATCATAGTACCCTTTGTCCATTACAACAATAACCCCTCCTTTGTCTGCAGGTTGAAAAATTAGATCGGTGTCCTCTCTCAAAGAGCGCAAGATCCTTTGTTCTTTGGGGGTCAAATTGGTGTGTTTAGGTAATTGATACTTAATGCTTGGTAGATCTTTTTTAACTATCAGTTCAAAAGTATCCAAAGTTTTGTGTGAAAAGGGCGCGATGAAGGTACTCTTCGGTCGAAATCTCTCAGGGGCTTCAGATTGTGTTTGTACTTGTGAGCAAGTATAGAAAAACCATCTTAATCGCAATTTCCGCATGAATTTGAATAGAGAGATTTCTGTTTCCAAAGCATTTGATGTATAAGATGGAATGAAAGACATGCCTTTGTTTAATACTGCTATTTCTTCAGATTTAAGGGTTCTTTTTGAGATATTCATGACAAGGTCGTCGTCTTTTTGAGGTTTCGTTGAGGTCTGGTTGATTCCACCACTTTTTTGTTTTGTCCCCTTCTTGTCCATTGCCTCGTGGGGTATCTCCTTTGTCCGGCGGGTAATTCGATGTTTGGCCCAGGTCTAAAAAAAGACTGTTTCCCACTTGTTGATGGACCTTCTCCTGCGTGAGTTCTAGGAATTTGCTCTCTCATGGTCGGTGCCGGTGGTCACATGATCAAATCTCATAATTAGACAAAAGGACAATTCAGCAGAGTTGTTCTTTAAATTCTTTATTGAAGACTTCTTTTTTCCTCTCCCATGTGCTTAGTGTGCCGCAGCACGGGTGGCAGGATGTGGTCCCTGTGATGCCAGTTCCCCAAAGGAACAATGAAGACTTTGCCAAACGGCACTGGAAAAGCATCCAGCATAGGTCTTGAGCAAGCCAGGTCGGGGGCTACAACAGAGGATCCGCTTCCTGGAGTTTCAAGCAGGAGAAACTGAACGGCATGCTAGGTAGAGTAACAGCAGGGTGGTGGGCATCACTGAAAAGACTGAGGGGCTCTGTGTTAAGTTCTTTTTTGAAGACTTGCCTTTTAAGATAGTGGGAAAAGGGTTTAGCAAAATTCATTCCAGATGAGAGGGTCACTTGTCCTCCACCTACTGGGTCATCTCGTAGACCACTCATTGAGACACTGCTCAAGTATAAGGACCATACGTTTCAAAGAGCAATACAGCACAGTCCGTTCCGAATCAAAGGAGCACAGCTGCTGATCTGTCTGGAATTCACCTTAGCAGTGCAACACCAATCATTCACTTCAGTTAAAAGGAATCCAAGGGAGCTGCAACTTAAGTGAATGTTGTTCTTCCTTGCCAAATTAAGGACTGTGGTGGAGGGCAAATGACTTCTTCACAGAATCATCTGTTGCCTGGAGATGGGCTGAAACATGGGCGGCACAATATGATTGCCAGACTTGTAATTCGTCTGGGTGGGAAAGTAGATATCTGGGTGGCACAGTTATGATTTTCGACTAATGGCTGGGATCTCAGACCGGCAGACACCTCTCATAATTGAGAGGTTCGCTCACTGTGGTTTGGGGAAGAAGTCGAGAATAGGACTATGGTTTTGCATCTTGATACATGTCTTTTCATGTCTGCTGGGGTTTGGGTTCCCACCCTGGAGTGACATATATATACACACTGGTATGATGGGGGATGAGAATGGGTTGGATGCTAAGTTCTCAAACTGTTATGACATGGAACGTTAATGGCCTGCAAGATCAAATTAAATGAGGTCTCATCACCTGCTCCCACCACAAGCTTAAATCCGCACCTGTTTTGCTCGAGGACACCCATTTTCTAGGTAATGAGTTCCAATTCATAGGCAGGCCTAAATATACACTCCTGGTATTTGCTGTGACGTAGGATCGCAGTAAGCTCACAATCAGTACATTATTGTGGCAGCCTGTATAAGAAACTTAGAATTCATCATTACAGGGGTGATTACACTTACTAAAACATGTTGAAAATAATGGCATAGTTAATATGAGAAATATGTAAACACTTAAGACGTATGTGGGTTCAATAATCCCATCAGGACATTGTGAACATTTGCATTTTGTGCTCACTCTACCGCCTTAATCGGACTCCATTTCAAATTAATTGATATTTTTATAAAACGGCATGGTGTGTTCAACTTCTGAAGAGAAGAAAATCATTTGCATCATTAAAAGAAACTTAACATTTTCTCATGTTACAGAAAAGGAGCATGTCAGTACCAACACTTGACTGACCCTCTGTTTTTTCTCAATTCCTAATTCTTTTTTTTTTTTTTTCCACCAATGTACTCCCAGTTTTAACAGTTGCAGCTGGTCCATTAACCTGTACGTCTGAATCAAGAAGAAATTATGAACTTAAGAACACCTTTGTATTGTAGAATTATTTATGGCATTCTTACAGTGTGGTGACAGCGTGAAGTACATTCAAGGGTAAACGTTTCTGTTACAGTGGCCAGTAGAGAGCAAACATCTATGATCAATGCTTTGGCTGAACTCTGCTTTCCACTGTAGTGGAAGCCAATCATGCATAGACAATGTCAAAACGTTGAAGGGCAGGAGGGCGTGGCTTGAGCCGCCGCAAGATGGTCGCGTCCGGCTGAGGCTCCGTGAGTCTACCGGGACCGTTTATTTTCTCGGAGCGGTAGCTGCTGCACTCGGACTTCATGAATTGAATATATTGCGGGCGCGGGGGCACAGGTAGATGTCTTTTTAGACTTATTTGAGCCGTTTTTTGTTCCTGTTTTCCCCGCGCCGCGTTCTCCTCAGGAATCCTGGCGGCGCCCGCCATTTTGTTTCTAGAGGGACGCGAATGTAATTAAAAGCATTCCTTAGCTGCCTACATTTGGAAAGGGTCTAACCCCTCTTAATAGCCAGCACTTAATGGCCCTTTGACACATTCAGCCGTTTTTTACTCCTCTGCTGAATTTAAAGCCTCTATGCTCTAAATTGGTTATTAGAGATACCGCTACCCTGTCTGCAAAGTCTAGAATCGCAGTTATATAAAAGAGGTTTCTGTCCCATTTTGGCTTTTTTGCAGCTTTATAGATTTCATACTTTTTTCCTATATACTGCCTGCCTCTTGAGGCTCTGTTATATCAGCACTTTTTCCTTCATGTACATGGATCCTCCTCTCTCCCTCAGTCAGAAGAGTACCTGCGCCAACATGTCTTCCCTCCGAAAGGACCCTACTACTGCTGCCTCCAAACGTCAAAAGAAAGAGCCTAATTCTCCTACTAAATCTCCACTACCCATAACACTGGACGACCTCATGGAGGAGATAAAGCTTATAAAACCATTTGTGATTGACACCAACGCTACTCTTCAGAGGCTCGAGGAAAAGTGGTCCAATTTAGACTCGAGGGTGTCCGCGGTGGAACAAAAGATTAGCGACACTCAAGATGTGATTCCTCAGGTTGCAGCTATGTCCAAAGAGATAGCTCTTCTCAAACTAGAAACGGAGGACTTGGAAAATCGCAATAGGCGTAATAACCTTCGAATTTACGGTATTCCTGAGGGAGAGGAGGGGTCGGACATGCTTGCCTTTCTAAAAACTCACATTCCTAAAATTGCTGGTCTCAAGGAAGGCACCATTCTCAATCTGCAACGTGCCCATCGCATTGGTCCTAAGCTTGGAGGTTCCCCCTCAACATCGTCAGTCAATCGCCCCAGAGGGATAATTGTTCTTTTTTTGGAGTACACTGAACTGTTAATGGTTTTAATCGGCTGCAAAACAAAGAAAACAGATGTTGTGGTCAGGTCAAAGAGTTTATTTCTCTCAGGATGTGGCTCGTGCTACCGCTGCTCGTCGCAAGGAGTTCCTTTCTTTTCGTCCTGCCCTTCGTTCCATGAATGCTAGATATGGATTGGTACACCCCTGCTTTTTTAAAGTCACTCATAAGGAAAGAACTTACTCATTTGATCGTCCTGAGGATCTACGACAATTTATCTTTCGCCATAAAGGAGAAGAAATGGACTTTGGAAAAACTTGATCACTGTTTCCCTTACTATGTTTTACTTTCCTTGGCTGAATTTCTTCCAGTTTACTGGCTCCGGTGATATTTTCCTTCTTTCGTTGTTATATTTTGAACTGTCGGTTGCTGTGTTTGTCTGCATTCTTCGGATGATATTCCTTATTAACTTTGTGGTTTTTCTCCAGAGATATCTCTGTTCCGTATGGACACCCCTCCTTCATGTTTCCTCCTTCCTGCCCTCCCATCCCGCTCCTAATGTTCACATCTATTCCTCATGTGTGGTAAGTGTTCATTGAGTACCCTTGTATCTTATGTTTCCCTGTTCCAATATTATCACTTTCGATGTTATCTGTATTCCCTGGCTGCCGCTTCTTATTATGTTCCCCTTTTACTGCTCCTCTATCTAGTGGTCTTTGTCGTTTCTCGTTGATTTTGCTGGTTCTGTCGTCCGCGGCTCCCCGCTTCCCCATGATATCTTCTTTAATCTGGATATGTATTCCTTCCTTCTTGGCTGAAGTCTCTAGGCTTCCTGTCAGCTTTTCTCTGTCTATCATTTACATTCCCCTCCTTTTCTTTTTTGTATCTCTCCTCTACTCCTGTTTCCCTTTCCCCGTTTCTTTCTTTCTGTCCTAAGGTTCCTCTTTTTTTTTTTCTTTCTTCAATCTATCACTCGTCTATTCTCTTCCTTTTCGTAGTTCTTACTCTTTATTTTTTCATATCCTTGTCATAGTTGTCTTCATTGCACAGTTACTTATTTGTTGACTTCAAATTTTTGCATGCTGAATTTTTCACTTTTATTAATTTTTAAAATGCCCATGGTGCTGTTTAATGTCTTTTCCCTCCTGTGATGACGGATAATGTTCGCATTGTCTCCTGGAATGTAAAGGGTCTACGTAACCCCGTCAAGAAGCAAAGGGTACTTACCCATCTTTCTAGATTACATTGTAAGATTTCTATGTTACAAGAGACGCATCTTAATGACAATGATATTAACTCTCTTAAAAAACAATGGGTTGGTTATGTGCATTGTTCCCCAGCTAAAGATAGGAAAAATGGAGTGGTGATATTATTTCATAAATCCCTTTCCCTCACTATAGAAAAAGAAGAAAAGGATACAGATGGACGATGGCTTCTTCTCCATACACTCATAAATGGTTCCCCTATCTCTCTCCTCAACATTTATGGTCCCACAGGTATTGATTCACAGTTTTGGCACTCCATGTCACATACACTTCACTCACTCGCTGACTCAAATCTCATTGTGGGTGGGGATTGCGATCAAGTCTTGGACCCTTTCATCGATAGGAAATCTGCTTCCAGGTACATCCCTAATAAAATGCAAAAAACCTTTGCGAGCACGATCCGTTCGAGAGGACTGGTAGATGCCTGAAAGATATATAACCCTGATTGTTTGGAATTTACTTTTTACTCTCCCACACAATTCTACTTCTAGAATTGATATTTTTCTGAGCCCACATCTTCCCCCTAATCTTCATCATGCTGAAATTGGATCCATACTTATTTCCGACCACGCTCCTGTTTTTATTAATTTAGATCTTCCTTCATTACCTTCCAAATCTCGTAGATGGCGGTTCAATAATTATCTCCTCAAAGATCCTACTTTCGTTGGGCGCTTCAAAGATTTTGTGACAGAGTTTTTTCTTTTTAATGCCAATCCGAATACATCCTTTCACACCATTTGGGACGCTTTCAAAGATTCAGAGGTTTTATCATCGATTATGTGGTCGTTAAGAAGAAACAATTTCTTAGGGAATCTGTCTCCACACTCTCCTATATCAAACAATTGGAACATATCTATTTTTCTTCTAACGACGAGGTTACCCTTGAGAAGTTGGTCCGAGCGGAATTGCATTTTAACAAGAAATCCACTGAGGAAGCTTCTGGGACTTTACTTAAAATGAATTCCAAATTTTACGGTGGCCGCAATAAAGCGGGTAAATTGTTGGCGAACTATTTGAAGGTCAAATCTCAGCGGTCTAGAATAGTTAACATCATTGATGATACGGGTGTCAATCATTTTAAGGATGAGGAAATATTGAAATGCTTAACTGATTTTTATATGTCCTTATACACTCCTGAATCCTCCCCTTCCGATGTTGCCCTCGATGCATTTTTTGATTCGCTGCCTCCTCGATCTTCTCCCCCCTTCCTGACTGTTCTATTTTAGACAAAGATGTGTCCCTTTCTGAGATTAAGTCAGCCTTAGCTAAGCTACCTAAGGATAAGGCCCCCGGTCCGGACGGCTTCACCGCCGAATTTTACTCTTGTTTTTCACAGATTCTTTTGCCATATCTTCTATTTCTTTTTCAATACTTTATTTCTCATAATGAAGCTCGTGACTCCTTCCTTGAAGCCATGATTTGTTTAATTCCAAAAAAAGATCCCTCTTCATACGCCAATTATCGCCCTATTTCATTAATCAATTTAGATTGTAAAATGTTTGCTAAGATTTTGGCCCTCCGTATTAATCAGGTACTTCCGGAATTGATTGGCTCTGAACAGACGGGGTCCGTTAAAGGAAGGACGCTGGCTGACAATTCCAGAACTTTTCTTAATATCATTCATCTTGCTTCTAAGAGTTCCTCCCCTGTTGCAGCCATAACTCTTGATGCGGAGAAAGCCTTTCACCGCATTCACTGGCTCTTTATGATGTGCGCACCTAAGTGGCATGGTTTCGGTCCCTCTATCTTGTCTCTTATAAATTTGTTATATTCTTCCCCAACTACTTCAGTTTTTGTTAATGGATCTTAATCTTCCTACTTCACTTTACAACGAGGTACCCGACAAGGCTGTCCTCTCTCCCCTGCTCTTCATCCTATCTCTTGAACCTTTTCTCCACTCTTTGCGCCATTCCTCTACCTTTCGAGGCTTTAAACACAAGGCAATCGAAATCAAATGTACCGCTTATGCGGACGACATTCTGCTGTATATATCCGATCCCATTACTTCTTTGCCTGCCTTTACAGAACTTTTATCTTCCTTTGCCGCTTTGTCTGGTTATAAGTTAAACTTTTCCAAATCCGAAGTGCTTCCATTAAACAAATATTGTTTAAAAAGCATGTTTGATGGAACTGGTTTCAAATGGACCATCAATAGTATTACTTGCCTGGGAATTAAATATTCTTCCTCCATTGTGCGAACAGTTCAACTTAATTTGGAAGACGTTTTATCAAAAGTGAATAGTATGGCAGCAAAATGGTCCCCCTTATTTCTGTCATGGTGGGGCAGATTGAACTCAATCAAAATGATGATGCTTCCTGTGATCAACTTTTACCTGTCCATGTTACCAGTGAAACTTCCATTAAAATTTTTCAAAACTCTTAATGGTGTTTTAAGTAAATTTCTCTGGAACAATCGGAAAGCGCGTATCTCTTTATCTTTCCTGTCTGCTCCTAAGGATCGGGGAGGTGTCCACTCTCCCAATTTCTGCCAGTATCACTCCTCCTTTTTAATCTGCCAAGCGTTACCTTTCTTGTCCACTTCGGAAGATCCCCCTATATCGGTATGGCATAGATTAGAGGAATCATTTATTCATCCTTTTCCTTTTTCCTCGTTAGCTAACTTCTCTAATCCTCCTCGTTCCTTTAATTCCCCAACCATTTCACAATTTACTTCTACTTATAATCCGGTCATTAGCAAATCTCATACACCTCTACAAATGTTCCTAGATTCACCTCTTTGGCATAATAAATCCATTAAACTTTCTAACCACACTATTTTTTGGAAAGATTGGGCAGCTAAAGGGATAATTCAGGTTAAACTTAATACAAGGTTCACATTTTCTCTCTCCTCAGGAAGTTCAGATTAAATTTAGCCTGCCTGCCCCTTCTCTTCTCAAGTACGACCCTTTACGATTGCTTTTAACTCACCAGTTTTCCCTCCTTTCTGGTTGCTCTTCCTCCTCATCTGTCCCCCTTTTAGAACCTCTATCTACTTCTTACTCTTTTCGGGCCTCTCATATTTACAGATATCTTCACTTCTCTCCTCCCAACCGCTCTAAGAATAAAATGTAACTTCTATGGGAATCTGATTTGCAGCGTTCCCTCTCTATTCATACTTGGAATTCCATTTGGGCACGGATACATCACACCTCTTGCACTGCCAGTACCACCCAAACCCTTTACTATTTTTATCTCTCTCCAAGTATAGTGCTGACCTGTTCCCGAACTGCTGGTCTTGTAAAAACAACCCTGGCACATTCCTACACTCCTTTTTTCTTTGCCGTAGTATTACCTCATTTTGGACCAAGGTCTGCAAATCAATTTCCTCCATCTGTTCCATCAATTTTCCTTTTGATATCTACTCCATCTTTTTGGATAGCAACTCTGTGAATTGGTTTGGTGCTCACAGGATGGGCTTGTTTGTGGATTTGTTAATTGCTATCGCCTTTCAGGTAATCACCTCTAACTGGAAGGATGCCACTAAGGTATCTTTTTCTGCTTGGTGGAACCTTCTTTGTTATCATCACAGGTTGGATAGAGCTTCTGCCACCACATTTCAGCAACTTCTTCGAAAAGACGCCTTGTGGTCTCCACTCACTAATTATGTATCCTCCTCTGCATTACGTGACAAAGACAGATCCTTTGTCTTTCAGCCGCCTTGAGTATTATTTTTTATTTCTCTTATGTAGTTCCTATAAGTCAATGTTTGGGTCTTACTCTGTATTACTAACTGTGTAGCGATTGCATTTAGATCTTCCTACATATGATATTTGATTAAGACGTCGATTTCTTTTGCTCCCCCTTTTTGTTAATCTCCTTTACCCTCTTCCTTCTCTCTCTCTCTCTCTCTCACTCCTCCCGTACTGAAAATTGTAAAATGCTATTTGTTAAGGTGCTTAACTAGCTATTATTGCTTTCATTCTTTGGTTTTAGTTTTAGATAATGGTAGTTTTTTGAGTTCTTACTCTACCTTGCTTATACACTTTGTTTGATATTTTATGCACTTTTTCTACAACTGTTAATGTAATGTTGCACCTATGTTTATATTTGCTTCAATAAAGCTCTTTAAACTTGAAAAACGTTGAAGGGCAAGGTGTATAGGGCGACCACTTACTAATGTTCGTGAAGATATATTTCAGATCGCTTACCTCTAACAACTTAACATTCCTAATAATTAAACATTTCCAGAATTTCTATTAGTATATTTACAGGATATAAACCGCAACTTTCAGCTTAAACGAGTAATAGTGACCCATTTTAAAATGGAAGTGATTGCTACAGCGATGGTCAGCACATTGCAACAATTTAAATGTTATATAAAGAAACAAAAAACAACAGATAACATTAAGGTAGGTGATTTAGGATTACATTTCATGCTCCCTCCTTCAAAACCTGTAAAAAAAATACCCACGAAACAGGCCAGAGTGGAAACGGTTCCTCCAAAAATGCTGCATCTTTTGAAAAGTCCGAATTGGCCCCTGCAAAGGACACTTTGCTTCACTACATGCATGATTACCGCTGGGGGGATGGGAGTAATATGAGGTGTAGTCTGTATCCTAGTCCATTGTGAATTTCAGAGGTTCTATGACGTCACTTAAAACCGAAACTCCTCCTTTTAAGAAAAACAACTTGTAATCATCCATGCCCACCACTGGACGGCAGGAGAGTGCACAGCATGTACTCTATGACTATTCATGCTGCAAACCATCATTTTTCAGTACCCTAGTGCAGTGGTTCTTAACCTGTGGTACTATTGTTGCAACTATTGTGAGTTCATAAGCCTTGAGTTTGGGTGTACAAGTTACTTTAATCATACTTTGCTTTTTAAACATACTTTAAGGTGTTATTGCCAGCCCTAACCATGAATTCACTTTTCTCTCATTTTTTTAAGTGAATTTCTGGAGTTTATGATCATATTCTTAATACAACCTCAGTGAAAGTACATATTAATGAAGGCTGCGCATGGCCGCAGGATCTGGCTTTATGATCGCAACCTGCCGCGGCCATCCACCCCATGCTATGCTCAGCCTTCAGGGTTGGTCATAGGGCCTGTAAAGAGTCCCCAAACGCCACAGGAGGTCCAACAAGGGTCAGAGACATCACCAGGAAGCAACTGATGTTATATATGCTGGTCTTTGTTGTTGCTAAGCGGGATCTGGCTGCCCTTTTTTGGGCCGGGGGTCCAGTGTTCCCACAAGAGATATGTGGTGGGACAGCATGAATCGTTGCATGGTGGCTGAGCGGGTAGTGTATGGCGGCAGGGGCTGCCCCAGGAAATTTGACCAAGTATGGGGGGAAATGGAGGTCCTACCATGACCTCATGGAGGATCCGGACATTACTGCGGTTGTTGGGTCCCCCACCTTGATTCCGTCATCTCTGGTGTGGATGTGATCATGGAACTCACACTGAGACAATATGAAGGATTCCGATAGGGTGCTGGTGGCCGTCTGGTGGGAGGTAGGGGAGGAGGGGATATCGATGTGGTGTTCGGGGAGATGCATGTGCTTTTGTGTGCAAAACCTTGTTTGTTTGTAAACTCAATACAAAAATTATTCAAATACATAAATAAAACAAGGGTTTGAAACACCCTGATGTTGGTTTGTTGATTCTTGACTTTGTTTTGCAGATCCTAGGGCTTGAAGTCATGAACTCCACCTCGAGGTTCATGAACCATGTGGCAAAAATCGCACTTTGTTTTACATTACAACCACATGGTGGGGTCTGGATGGCATGTGGTGGTAGGGGGATGCGGTCTGTTGGCACGCTTTGGCCCTTTAGGACTCCTTAATTTGTATTTTTCCCCACATTGTGTAATGGTGCCCACAACATGTCTCCTAAAGTTAAAGCCAGCCAAGCAGAAAACTTATGGTCTGCGGACACGAAATGGATGATGAGAGAAAAAGCTCCCTTGTCCAATAAGATTCAAGTAGTATTTAATTTGCGTCCTCGCTGAATTAGGATTAATGGTCCAGATATCTCTAAATTAACCGACAAATCAAATTAATCTGAGGCCTTACCGACACCTTTCTACCATTAATTTCTCAAAACCTACTGAACAGATTTACACCAAACTAGGCAAAGGCACTTCCTTGAGTAAAGATCTATTTACATGCCACGTTTAGTGCAATTCTATTCAGCCATATGTTTTTTTGTAGCAGAAAGCAAAGATTCTTCGGGGAGTTAAAATGAGTAATGTCACTTTTTGACTTCAGCCATTAATGTGATTTTGCAACGACTGTCTTGAAGACAACCAGAAAAATTGCATTAATTCTACTACGTACTGTACTACCACAAGCTTTGAATAAGCCCAAGGCGTACATGCCACAATACGGCAAAACACGTGTTAACTGGTGTAGGAAAGTGCCCCTTTTTGCATGGTTACCCCCAACTTTTTGCCTGATATCTGATGCACTTTGAGTGTGCACTGGGTCCCTGGCAATCAAGTTCTCAGTTCCTGTGTATGTTCCCAAAACAGTACCTTTGTTACCATAATTGGCCCACTTCTGGCCCACCTGTAAGTTCCTTGTAGAAGGTACCAGTGGCACCAAGGGCCTGTGACCAGAGGGGGTCTCTAAGGGTTGCTGCATGTATAGTGCCACCCTTAGAGACCCCTCACTAAACACATACACACTGCCATTGCAGAATGTGTGTTTTGGTGCAGACAAAACCCAACAGTCGACATGGCACATATACCTGTGTGCCATGCCCACAACCACTGCCTGTGGCATAGGTAAGTCACCTCTCTAGCATGCCTCACAGCCCTAAGGCAGGGTGCACTATACCACAGGTGAGGGCATAGCTGCATGAGCAATATGCCCGACAGTGTCTAAGTCCATTCTTAGACATTGTAAGTGCAGCGAAGCCATAATGAGTACATGGGCTGGGAGTTTGTCATTACGAACTCGACTGCTCCATGATGGCTTTACTGAATGCTAAGAAGCTTGGTATCAAAATTCTCAGCACAAAAAACCCACACTAATGTCAGTGTTGGACTTGCACTTAGAAGGCATCTTAGAGATGCCCCCTGAAAAAGGACCAACTCCCTCACGCCCAGCTGACTGGTCTGCACCAGCGTGCCACACACAGACATGTTTCTGACCCCCTGAGGTGGGAGCCCTTGTGCTCTTGTGGGTCAGAAACAAAGCCTGCTCGGGTGGAGGTGCTTCTCACCTACCCCAAGCAGAAACAGCGTTCAGAGCGGTGAGCCTCAAAGGCTTCGTGCTCTTTGTTATGCTGACTAGGGCATCTCCAGCTAATGGAGATGACCGTCCCCCTGACCAAGCCCCACTTTTGGTAGCAAGGTCGGCGGGAAAATTAGTAACCAGGACAGGTGTGTCCCCTAAGGTGCCCTGGGCCGAGGTGACCCCCTCCTTAGGAAGTCCTCCTTCTTGAATGGAAGGATACTACCCAAGCAGGTTAGGGGATGCCCCCTCCCCAAAGGGAGAGGACATTGTAAGGGTGTAGTCACCCTAAAGGCAGGTAGTTCATTGGCTACTATCTGCCATTACCTGAAACGCCCATACATTCAGTATTTAGGGGCACCCCTGAACCTTGATCCTGAGATTCCTTCAACCTATGAAGAAGGACAAAGAAGACGCAGTGCAGCAAAGCTTGAAGAGGATGACTGCCTTGGCCCTAGCCCTACCGGCCTGCCTCCAGCTTGAAGAGCCTGCAAAAATGACAACACCTGTCCTGTGGCCAGCGACTTCCAAGAACCCAGGAAGACTGCCACTCTTCAACAAAAACCAGATCTCCAGAGGACAGCGGCCCTGTCCAGAAAACTCCAACTTCAAGGACTCCGGATCCAGGCAGATCCGCGACCCCTGCCCACTCTGCACCAGACGCCCATGGCCCGAGCAGGAGTGGCTCACCTATCCAGTGAAGTTACCCCAGCTATCCAGACCTCAACTCCATCGGTGGCTGACCTCTCCTGGACCTCATGAAGTCACCTGCAGCCTCAACATGAAGGGTCCCCCTGACCGAGACAGGCTCCAGTAAAGAGAAAATCCGATACCAAAAGGCACCCCTGCATCCTCAGTCCCCCGACCTTGGGGAGCCTAGCTGACGGTGCCCAGACCCTCCCGAGCATCCCAACCTACCTGTCCAGCCAGTGGTCACCTTGATCCAGCCTCCTGGCCCGAGCCTGCAGCCTCTTTGTGCGACCAAGATCCTCCATTCATTTGCATTGGGCGCCTGATGCTGATTTGCACCCTGCATCCAGCTGCCCCTGTGCCACTGGTGGTGTAGCTTTGGTGCTGTCTTGAGGCGCCCCTGTGCTTACCTTAACCCCCGGGGCCCGTGCCCTGAACCCACAGGTACCTACCTGCATTTTACTTTGTTTGGTACTCCCAGTCTCCATTGACTAACATTGGGCTCTGTAACCTCTGCACCCGGCCGCCCTAGTGCCGCTAGTGGTGCAGTACCTACCTTAAACTGAACCTTGCCCAGTGTTGGTCTAAACCCGGAAGACTGGAAGAGTAAGTTGTGTACTTACCTGTTAATGCATAAATCGGTTTTCCTTCCATAGGATTGCATTTCTCCTATTGCATCTAAACTATCTTTTACAACTGCTAAGTTCTACGGTTTCTGATTGACAATACAAAAATATTTCTATTACTGGAAAGCATTTATACTGCCTTGCAAAACAATTCCTGCTGCATTCTGAGAAGTATCACTACTTGTGAAACTGTTACTTACCTGCAACTGAGTTCCTCATAGATCTAAAAAAAATAACAAAGTAATAACTTTTTATACAAAACAATTGGTCTTGGATTTAGTCTTTGAGGGTGTGTAATCATTTCATGCCTGAGTGTGTACAACAAATGCTTAACACAGGCCTCTGATTTTTATGTTTAAATATGTTTATTGAGTAACATTTTCTTGCTTTTAAGATGAATTACGTCATAGTTCTCCTTACAGACATATTCAAGCAAAGGTTAACTGTATCATACAGCGTATATTATTGCATAGAGAGACATGACATAAAATACAGACATGACAAGCGTAAGAAAGGCATTCAGGACTGCATATTTGTGGCGACTGATGTTCTACCCAATGTGAACATGTGGGCAAGTCCACAAAGATGAGTCCATGAGTTGAGTAGTAAGTTGACGTGTGAAAACAAGGAGGTAGAGAAGATGTGGGAGCGGCTATTCCCAGTAATGTAGTGCAGTACCAAAACATTGTTCAGATTTTTATGTTACAGCAAACAATGAACTGTAACAATATAACCTATAACAAAATAGACCTCAGCGTCTGTTGAATCCATGGCTGTTGTGGAGCCTCATGTAAACATATCGGATTATGCCCTATAGCAGTGATATTTGTTATAGAGAAAGAAGAGTGGCGGGGAGATGTGTAGGCGGTAGTGTGTTGACACAAGAGTGACGAGGGTGGAGAGTCTCAGTTCTGCACAAAAGTAGTGACAACGGTGTTATCAGGTGTGGCATCCGTTGCCTCAGTCGCCACCTCTTTATTGGCAGACTGAAAGGTAAGTAGGATAGTATCCCAGTATGTGGCAATGGGATATCGACGCAGTCAGAGTGTGGCCTCTCTATGTAGCGCCACACTTTTGGCCTGAGCCCAATTGCACATTGAGCACTGCCAGACCACAAATGTCGGGGCAGCAGGGGATTGCTAACGTTTGGTTATAAGGCGTTTGGCTACAATAAACCCCAAATCTAGAAAACAGGCGGTCGTCTTGTGTTTTTCGCTTCTGTGAAATAGCCCAAGCAGACATGTCTCCCAGTGATGTAAATCTGGGAGCTCAGTACAAGTAGCCAAGCCGCAGTGATAGCCTTCCAGTAAGCATGTAGGGATGGGCATGTGCACAGCTTGCGCAGCAAGTCAGCATCTATACACATGCATCATGGGAAGGCAGCATCTGTTCTTCCGTAATATCTATTAATCTTAGCAGGAGTGAGGTAAGCCCTATGTATTAATGTATGAGTTTGAATCTGGCATTGCGCTGGACATATTGTGGACCTTCAAGGAGCGAATCCCATTCCTTGTCAGTGCAAGGGTGGGACATGTCTGCTTCCCAGTGACGTCTCGGGGTATGGAGTTTTGGGGTAGTGTGGAAACGCAGAGTCGGCAAGCCAGCGTGTGATATGTGTGCCTCCACCCATTACCTGTAAATATTGCATCGTGAGGTGTGTCGGATGTTCCAGGGTTATATCTCCCCAATGATGTCTAAGTGTAGCAAGTAGGGATTGGTGGATTAAAAATTGCCCTGGGGGCAGGCCATCGTCATCTATGGGCTAACCCAGAGCTGTACCAGATATCATCCCATGACACCCAAATCCACAAGCACACAGGTGAGATTATTACCCAGCCCCATCTCTTCTACCCAGGCGAGCACCACTGCCATACATACGCCTCTTGGGCTTAGCCCCAGTCTCCCTTCTCTCCCACCCCCACCCTTCACTCCCCTCCCCTCCAGCCTCACCCCCTGCCCATTACCTCCCCCTCTTCCATCTTCTATAGCAATTTCCCCAACTCCATCCCTGCCTACATAAGCTACGCCCCTTAGCTAGCCCAACGGACGGTCGCGCATAATTTCCCCCCCCCACAACTCCACCTACTAACACCCTTCGCACCCACTTTCCTCACCTCCTTACCCTCCCCTATAAGCATTGACTCCACGTTGGAGCCTGCAGGACAACACACCTTTACCATTAAGTACCCCCCCCCCAAACTCTCAAAAAAAGCAGCTAAAAGCTTCAAACATAATCTGTTAAAATTAAACCCAGAGACCCCTATCTCGGACCCCTACTTCTCAACTAATAAAGGATTTATAACGAATGACTTCATTTTTTTACACGAAGAGAAGAGCCCAATGGAGAAAAGCCTTTCTCGCCCTATTCTCGATCTCCTCCTCTAGGAAAACAGCACACAGTCTCAAGATCTCGATCATCCCATCACCATTCTACAGAGCTGCAGCCACTGTCACCATCTATCATAATGGAATCATACTCATACAATCTTCAGACCGCAACTTACTCCTATTTGACAATATCTTTCCTCTCATTAAGGAAAAAGTCATGAGATCCTATTCCCCTCCCCAGGCTACCCTACTTCCAGAACGCCTCAGAACACCCTTTCTGAAGCACCTTCAAGACAGACACCTCTTACGACCCATCTCTCATATTCACACAGTCCAGTTCCAGCAGATACCCTAGGATACGATAACCACACCCCTAACCCCAACAGCACCCAGTCTACACCTAACACCCGAATAAGTAGCTTTCCTCCCAATCTAACTCCAATTACCCTGATCACCACAGCCCTAACCTCACCTCAAATCTACTCGCTACATTCCCCTCCGCCTCCCTCCACTCCTCCCCTCCCCTCCCCTCACCTCACATCTACTCGCTACATGCCCCTGCGCCTCCCTCCACTCCTCCCCTCTCCTCTCCCTCTAACCATCCACGCGGAACTCACTACGCCGACCCAGGCTATCTCAACCCCTCAAGCCACATCCCTGACCCCCCCCACCCCAAACCAAACAAACTCACAACCTACACTGGACCCCAGACTAGATGAAATTATACTTTCGTTACAACAAGTCAAAGAGGACCTCCAACTCCTACAAGACCTGATTCTCCATACACCTAACATTAGAAGGCATGTTCAGGATTCTTGCACGAACGTCTATAGTAACCGCCCCCCCATACCCACACCAAAAGCATTCACCACCCACGAAGTATCTACCCCCAAGTTGGAGAACAGTCTCTTACCCCAATGCCACATCCCGACCTGTCCGTAGAAATGACCCTATATCATCCAATGACATACACTCCCTACTCCGCTCTTACGAGCTCCCCATCCCACCCAGAACACAGAGTGCTCGAACAACAACATAAATAAACACTCCCTAATCCAAACCATCCCCCCTAATCCACACAGAGCTCCTAAACACAACCCTAGAGGAATATCCAAAGACAATCTCATGGGAGTCCCACTCACACAAGAACATCTAACTCCCATCAAGCCACATCTCAAATGTATCCTACTTAATTGAGATCAGCCTCAAGACATGCAGCTGATATAGCGGACCTCATACTCACTCATGAACCCGACCTCCTAATTCTGACCGAAACCTGGTTAAATAAATCGTCTACGCCTATCCTAGACATTCTGGTTCCCCCAAATCATGACATCACTAGACTAGACAGAAGTGATAGACCAGGGGGCGGTATTGCCTGCATACACAGGAACAGTCTCTCAGTTAACCGATTACATTCTCCGATATTACCCTCATGTGAATACCTTTGTATTCACATCACAAGCAACAACAAACCAATCTGCTCATTGCATACATTCTACACCCTCCAGGCGACAATCTCACTTTTGTCGAACAATTCATGGATATTGTGACTACAAACACAGGTTTACATAGTACCCAAATATTCCTCGGAGATTTCAATCTTCATTGGAATTACCTTAATGACCCCTTAGTCAACAGTCTCAAAGACTTCCTCACGGACCTAGACCTCACCCAAATCTGCAACAGCCCCACACATGACAAGGGCTCCATCCTAGACTTGGTCATTTCCAATGCCGACTTCATTCAACTGAACACAATCCTCCCCTGTGATTGGTCCGACCACCATTCCATCACATTCTTCATTAATGAATCAGTAAAATTATATTCAGCCCAACCCACAAAACCCAAAATATGGAAAAGGAACCTAAAAAGTACCAGCACGGACCTACTTGCATCCTCTAGTGCCAACCTCTTGCTGCCCCCTGCAGGCCTATCTGATGTTCAAGCGTTGACAAACCACTACTTTACCTCTATAACCTCGGTAATAGACACAGTTGCTCCGCTACAATTGAAGAGGGAATCCACAAAAGATTCCAAACCATGGTATGACGGCAGACTCAATGAGGACAGACGCTCCCTAAGATTAATTGAACGCCAATGGAGATCATCACCATCCCCTGACCACCTTAAGCTGCTAAGAGCTACCAGAAACTCCTATTACAGAAATATCAGAAGTTCTAAAGCAATCTTTGTCAGGAATCAATTAGACCAAGCCAAAAATAGACCCAAAAAACTATTTGAACTAATCAAAGCACAATCTAATGGCTTACCTTACCCCCACGTTGGTCCAAGCTCACAACCCAGCTGCGAAGAATTTGCCTCCTTCTTTACTGAGAAGACAGAAAACATAAGAACGGACCTACTTAACGCACTAGTAACTCTCACTGACACTCACAAGGGCACCCCACCTCCCTCTCTAACATTCCCTAGCCCATTCACACCAAAGTTCGTCCTACAAAATAACGCCGAATGGTCCTCCTTCAATACTTACACAGAAGATGCAATATTAAAAGCGCTCACATCATTGAACCCCTCTAACCACTTCACCGATCCTCTTCCTGCAAATTACCTAAAAGAGTTCATACCGCTGCTACCGCCACTATGGACCAAGATTATCAATACCTCTCTGCTTCAAGGAATCATTCCTGAAAACCTTAAATAAGGGCAGGTGTCACCCATCCTAAAAAAAACAACGGCAGACCACATGGACCTAAATAACTACCGCCCAATCTCTAACATCCCAACTCTGGCTAAACTCCTAGAAAATGTGTACACAGCAAGCTGGGAAACCACATTGACCATTTCAACCTGCTCAACCAATCCGGCTTTCGCGAAGGGCACAGTACTGAATTGGCCATGACTCACATAGTAGATGACGCACTAAAAATCCTTGATCAAAACGAAGCCTGTCTACTAATCCTACTTGATCTCTCTATGGCATTCGACACCGTCAAACATGACAATCTTCTGGACCTTCTGAAATATAGAATGGGCCTTTCAGGATCAGTTCTAAATGTACAAGGTACTTACCTTCGGTAACGATGTATCTGGTAGAGACGATTCTAGCCATAGAATTATCCCCAGGCGTGAGACTGGACCCGGAAAACTTTCTTTGCCCCAGCATCTCTGCGCGCCGGGGGGCGGTACCACGCGACTCCGCCCTGACGTCGTCCGCGGCCGTGACGTCAGCGAGGTCACATAAGCCCCACCCCGGCGCGCTGACATCAGTTTTCTTCGGAGAACTTTTCCGCGCCACAACGCGGAGACATCACAAACAAAACTGTGGAGATTATGGGAACAGTGTGCGAAAAAGCAGTGAAAAAGAGAGAAACGAAAGGTGAGGAACAGCACCAATTGGAAAAGTGCCAAGCACTAAGGTACCAAAAAGCCATAGCAGCGAAAGCCATAGCAGGGAAAGAGCAGAGCACCGCTCTGAGGAATAACCTTGCATGCTAAGGCAACATCCCCCCTGGAGGCAGAACACATGTGAAAAACGCAATAGCAGAAGAGAGAGAGAGAGAGAATCTGCAATCACAAGCCACAACAGTGAAGGGGCAACAAGCCCGGAACAGAGGAGTAACAGCAATGCACCCCCAGACGACACCATCAAGGAGGGCCGTATCCCCTGAAAGGAGCGAAAGGGCTGAGGTACAAGCAAAAAAAAAACCCAACGCAGAGAACTGCAAAGGAAGCAGAAACCCCAAGCAAGTAAAAGGGAGAAGAGTCAAAGTAGGCCCCTACACTGGAGAAAAAACCAGAGTGGAGGGAGGCAGAAGCACACATGAACCAACCGACCTCGTATCAGAAAGGAAGGGGTGGGACAATCAAGCAGAATGAAGCATCCTGTCCGGGAGCAGACGAAGCAGACACCCACAGAAGACAAGCCACCCAGAGGGAGGCGAGTGCAGAAAACCAAACGGAAGGTCCTCGCAGAACGGGGAGGAAGGGCGGGTCGTGAAGGAATCTGCGGCTAGAATCGTCTCTACCAGATACATCGTTACCGAAGGTAAGTAACTTGTACATCTGATCGAGACTACTAGCCGCAGATTCCTTAACGTAGAATAGATACCCTAGCCATACCCAGAGGGGAGGAGGGCCTGCGAGAGAACCTCCCCAGTAGGAAGAAACACAGGGCCCCAGCAGGAGATGTGTCACAGGGACAAGAAGGGCGGCCCAGCCCTCAGCAAGCAGAAGTAAGCAAGAACGAGGCGAAGGGAAGGCCAGGAGAACCCAAGCCCATCCAAGGTACAACCGCCAGAAAACCCCGTAGGGGCAGACAGCGCCAGAGGAGCACCAAGGAAGAAAAGAACCACCCCAAACTCCAGGGAGAAAAGGTAGAACCGGAGGCAGAGCCCGCCGTAGGAAAACACAGACACAGCGATAGGGAGCAGCTGAACAGGCATCAGCCTCAAGGCAGCAGACAAGGCAGGAGCGGCTCCACAGCCAAAATGCGCAGGCGAAGAAGAAAGGCACAGTTGCGCAAAGCCCCAGCAGAACAAGAGGCAGGGGCACAAGGGAACACACCAAGGGCCACGGCGGTGGACCATAACGAGCAGGCATGCGCAGCCGGCAGCTGGCAACACCATGGAGCAGTGCACCCAGAACAAGCCAGGCGCAAGCCGAGGACAGCGGCCAGGGAAATCCAGAACAATCCCCAAAGGGGGGCCGTGCCAGAGACACACACCGGCCCACAAAAAGAAGTGGGACCAGCCAGAAGAGAAAGAGGAGAGACACGGAGGACGGACCAGCCGGCAACCAGAACACAGGAAAGCCAGAAGAAACCTAGCCCCCCTGGAACACCAGACAGAGGACCAGGCCGAAACGCCGGACAGGAAGGCGGAAATGCCACAACACGATGCCGTAGACAGTATGCCAGGCTGATCTAGCGATGTAGCGAACACTGAGAATGACAGACGTTGGAGCAGCGCAAGCTGCACCAAGACAAAGGCAAAAGAGACCGCACCAGCGGTATACAGTGATGCCAGGAAAGGCAAGGAACCCGAAAAAGGGCATCCACACCTCCCCAGCGCAGGACAGAGCTATGTAATAGTTACAAGTACCCCACTTTGGGCATGATACGTCCCAAGGAAAACATTCCCAAGGAAAACATGGGAACACCTCTTAGGAAAAAATTCCGCAGCAGAGGACAAGAACATAAAGGACCTGCGGGTAAAACCACAGACGGCTTGCCAATCAACCAAAAAAGACACAGAAGCCAAAAGGGGGCTGTACCAGCAGCCAACAGCACAGAGGGGTCAACCTAAGGACCCCGAAGGCACGCCAAACCACACGGAACCCACAACCAGGCCAATCGAAGCACTAGACCCCCGAAAAAAGGTGGGATAACGCCACCCATAAAGCACCAGAGGACCGACAAGCCAAGTTTACGGAGGGGGAGGAGGTCGGAGCCCCGCAAGAAGCCGCTGAATGGCGGAGTCCGCATGGGTGTTAAACAAAAGAACCCCATCAAAAGGCAGGTCAACCAGACGCTCCCTAATATTCTCCGGAAAAACGCCATCCCTCAACCAAGCATGGCGACGGAGAGCTACTGAACTTGCCATAGCGCGGCCGACAGCATCAGAAACATCTAAGGCCAAACGAAGAATAAACTCAGCCAACTCCCGGCCATCCAACACATGGGGCCGCAGATCAGCGCGGACACCTTCGGGGGAGGCACCAGACAGAAGGGACTCCACGGAATCCCACAGACTGGAAGTAGCCCTGGCCAACACACAAAGTGTATTGAGCGCTCGCAAAGCAGCACTAGAGGAAGCGAAGATGTTATGCCCCCACGAATACAACCACCGGGCCTCCCGAGACGGAGGAAACAACACCAAGGGCAAGGAAGGAAAAGCAGTCTGCAGAAGAGGGCCCTGGGTAGAAGGGTGGAAAGAAAGGCAGACTGGATCGTGCGGAGCAGGGCGATGGCGATGTAGGAGCGGCTGAGGCACAGGATCACCCGTGGCAGGACGCCCCCAGGCCCCCAGAAGAGAAGTATGGAAGAAGCAGCTCCCGTCCACCAGAGCCCTGATGGAGAACCTCTAACAAATGGTCCGTAGTGAATGGGGTGCCGGGGTCGCCCATGCGCAAAATGCCAGCGGCCGTGGAAATGGCCCGGACAAAAGCTGCACTCGCCTCCGTAGGGCGTCGTGGGGGAGAGAGCAATTCCTCCATGGGCGATGGCTGTAAACTAAGCCGGCCATCCCCGAGTCCAGCAGGAGGAAAAAACGGCCAGCCCCTGAATGGCGGAGGATCCACGGACGAGTGGGGGGCCTGAGGTGCCTCCGGGGAAGGCCGAGATCGCGGGGACGGCGAAGATCCCTCCCTGGAAGACGCCGGGGAAAAAGCAACGACGCAGCGTCCCGTCTCCGGGGAAGAGGAGACAAAAAGTTGACAAACATCCGGAGAGGAGGGGACCTCTGGAGACGAGTAGACGACCCGAAGCCGGCACGGCGCCGTGGAGTCCGCCACAGGCGCCAGTGCGACGTCGACCGGCGCGGTCACCGGGGACGCCGAGACGACCCCCACCACCACTTGCGCCCCAGGAGAATGGGGCGGTGTCGGAGCCAGGGCGGCTAAAGAACGGCGCCGAAAAGGCACCGACTCGACCTCCGACGAGGCAGCCGCCTGCGCGGAGGGCCGAGAGGGACCCGGGGAAGCGCCCCGGCCCCTAGCCAGCACCCGCGGCGCCGCCAGGGCCGACAGCCGTCGGCACCTGAGCGGCGTCGGCTCGGCCTCCGGCAAGGCCGCCGCCTGCCTAGAGGACTGAGGGGAACTCGGGGACGAACTGCGAGTCCCGGCGACCTCCTGCGACACCACAGGGACCCCCTCGGGGGTTTGCGGCGAGGCAGAAGCACCGTGGGCCGAAGAGGGGAACCCCGTAGGGCCGCACCTCGACGACACCACACCCCCAAAACCTGGAGCCGAACCCGTCGGCGACTCCGCGGAAGGCCCCGCACGTGGCAAGGGATCCGCGGACGTCTCAGGAAGAGGAGGAGGAGGAACCAAGAAAGCCTGCAGAGCCGCAGCATAGGCCTCCATTTGGGCCCTCGTCGCCCCAACGCCAGGAAACGGCGGGTAGGGTGGCGACGAACGAGGCCGCATGTCCCGAGGAGAACCCACGCACTCCGCAGAACGGGGACCAGGCCTCGGGGACAAGCTATAAGACTTACCAGCGGGCGAGCGACGCCCCTGGGGCCTCGGTGAAGGACGATGTCGGTGGTGGAATCGGCGGTTCTTGGACCCTTCCGCGGTGGACGGACGGTGACGACACCGATCTGGACAAGCGGGCCGAAAGGAGTTTCATCCGGCGCTCCCGCCGGGACTTCGGCTTCAGATGCTCGCAAGCGTCGCAGTCCGTAAAATCATGGTGCTCGCCCAAACACCACATGCAAATAGGGTGAGGGTCCGTCGCCGACATCTGACGCGCACAAGAAGAACATGTCTTGAAGCCCGAAGGCATTCGCACACTGTTCCACAATGCAAAAGCGTGAAAAGAAGGCCTGAAAACAGGTCAGGGACACGATTCCGGATCCGCGATTGCACGCGGAAAAGAAGGAAACTGATGTCAGCGCGCCAGGGTGGGGCTTATGTGACCCCGCGGACGACGTCAGGGCGGAGTCGCGTGGTACCGCCCCCCGGCACGCAGAGATGTTGGGGCAAAGAAAGTTTTCCGGGTCCAGTCTCACGCCTGGGGATAATTCTACGTTAAGGAATCTGCGGCTAGTAGTCTCTATCAGATTGGTTCACCTCTTTCCTCCAAAATAGATCCCAAAGATTCAAGGTCAATCAATCCTCATCTATGGCCATCCCAGTCACTTTAGGAGTACCGCAGGGTTCATCCCTCTCGCCCACACTATATAACCTTTTCATGGAACCACTCACCAAAATTCTTAGTTCCTCAAACATCCACTATCACATGTACGCTGATGATACACAACTATACTTAAAGATCACCTCTCTGGATGACATCAAATCTCTCAATTTAACTCTTCAAAAAACCCAGACTTGGCTGGCGGAAAACCACCTGAAATTAAACACCCGCAAAACTGAATTCCTCCTAATCGCTCCACCCAACCAATCAACTAACATCGAAGAATGACTTAAACAACTAACAGCGCTCAACTGCCAACCTCATATTGTTGACTCAGCAAAATCGCTGGGATTAACACTTGACAGAAATCTAAACATGCAGAAACATATTAGTGCTGCAACAAAAGGAGCAAACATTCAGATGAACAGCTTGAGAAAACTAAAACCATTCCTTCCCGCAAGTGACTTCAAACTGGCAGTTCAAGCACTAGTAATCCCAAGACTAGACTATGGGAGTGCAACGCTTTGCGGTATTCCCAGATCATCAAAGGCCCCTCTAAGAGCCTCACTCAATTCAGCGGCTAGGCTCATCATGGGCTCAAAATGAAATTGTCACATTACCCCCGACCTCAGAGCTCTTAACTGGCTACCTTTCGAAGCTAGAATTCAACTAAAAATAGCCTGCATGACTCATAAACCCCTACATCACAATACTCCGAGTTACTTGGCCCAGAAATTGGTGCTCTCTTGTGGCAACAGATCCTCCAGAAGTACCAGCAATCTTCTTCTGAAACCACAACGCTTTGAAAACATACAACCGTGCCTTCTCTGGAATCGCTCCTAGGATTTGGAACGCACTGCCCCCGGAAACCAGAAAGAATCCCTCTTTTAAGAAAGAAGTAAAATCCTTACTCTTAAGGAAATTCACTTGAAACATTGTACATATTGTCCACAACTGATGTTTGTATAACAAGACTTAATTATGTCATTCTGTGTTCTTTTTATTTCCTACTTCGACCCATGTAAAGCACTCTGATACCCACAAGGGTCATGTTCGCGCTATATAAAACCTTCAAATAAACAATAAAATAAATCTATCAATAAATAGTATGTTGCTAATATGCCATTCTTGTATAGGTCAACTAGCGTATGTAAGCCTGCAGCGTGCGAGGTCGTCAGCTCCACTGATGTGATTGAGCCCGTGGGCCCAGGAGTGCCCAGTAATGCCAGTCTTGGTGTATAAGCTAATAACCTGAGCGAATGTTCAGGATACAGTTGTACTACGCAAGCCCTAAATAGGGTCAATTAATGTGTTAAACTTTACACAGTTATGCATATCTTCAAAACCTCTTTTTAGAATAATTTATAACACCATAGTTCTCAAAGAACAATACAAAAATATATAGAAATGTCGAGACAACAGAAGAATGTGAATCCAGTCTATTTAATGCCAAAGACCAAATTCTTCAATCAAAACATTGAGTTCTCAGATGATCATGAAATTCATGCTTCCCAATGCATTTCGGGCTATCAGTGAGCCCTTCTTCAGGGGAATCTACAAATTGAACAGAAACGACAATTGTCTGGATGTACATCTTAATTCGAAACAATCTTAGTGCAGCAACCCCATATGTGTAAGGCAGCAAATCAATGACATGTGTCACTCTTATGTCACTAAACACCTATCAATAGTAGGCAATTCTGTGTGATGAATAATGCAAGTGCTAGCCCGTACCAGAAGGAGCTTCCACCCCATTAAATATAGGGCAAAAAAGCAAGCAAATGAAATAAAATAAAAATAGTGAAAAAGGGTGAAAAGTGAAATCACAAAACGTTATATGTACTCAATGCGTCAATGTGCACAAAGAGTGAAAGAAAGGAAAAACAAGAAAACAAGTGAAACTCGTGCTCTTCAATGAATCCAAACCTGGTGAATAACAACAATAATTACCATCTACGAGAACTCCACACCATTCTAAAAATAGGAGATCCGAGAGAAACCGGACTCCAACGGAAGCCAATTGCTCTTCTGTCGTGGACAAGAAACCACGTGTCAAACAGGACGTAAACCAAAACTAAACAAATGCAAAACTTTACTCATGCCTTTCCTTGCCTTAAATGCTCAAGAAGACCACAAAAAAAAAAAAAAAAATCAAGAAAATGTAAACCAGTCGCTTCTTGAAATACACAGGACACGTGGTAATAACTTAGGCAAACCACCGGCTGGTGAACTCACCAACACACGAAGAGTCGGGCGCTTCTGTAAGTTATCCCCGAATGTGAAAAACCAACTGCTCCCACGAAGCACAAAAGCGTGCGCGTTCAAAGAGACAAGGCGACTGCAAATAAAAGTCATTCAGCAATGGCCTTCCAAATCTAAAAATGGAATATAAGCCCAGTGAGCCAATATCTTCTGTAGTTATACGAAGATAGTAAAAAGGTTTCTAGTTGGTTTGAGTTTTTGAGGGAGAGGAGGGTATAGTTCAGGGCTACTGTTTGCAGTCCTCTTTCTGTTGTCATTAGTACGCACTTAAATGTGGTGGCATAGGTGCGGTTTCGTATACGTTTGTTTGTTTGGGGACTGAGTAGCTGTAACGTTAGCCTCTCCGGGCTCTGGTGAGTACATTGGCATATAGCTTCACCTTTGTTTTACTATTTTACTATCTTCCCTGTTATTCACTGGGTTTGGATTTATTGAAGAGCACGAGTTTCACTTGTTTTTCCTTTCTTTCACTCTTTGTGCACATTGACGCATTGAGTACATATCACGTTTTGCGATTTCACTTTTCACCCTTTTTCACTATTTTTATTTTATTTCATTTGCTTGCTTTTTTTGCCCTATATTTTATGGGATGGAAGCTCCTTCTGGTACGGGCTAGCACTTGCATTATTCATCACACAGAATTGCCTACTATTAATAGGTGTTTAGTGGCATAAGAGTGACTCATGTCATTGATTTGCTGCCTTACACGTATGGGGTTGCTGCACTAAGATTGTTAAGAATTAAGATGTACATCCAGACAATTGTCGTTTCTGTTCAATTTGTAGATACCCCTGAAGAAGGGCTCACTGATAGCCCGAAATGCATTGGGAAGCATGAATTTCATGATCATCTGAGAACTCAATGTTTTGATTGAAGAATTTGGTCTTTGGCATTAAATCGACTGGATTCACATTCTTCTGTTGTCTCGACATTTCTATATATTTTTGTATTGTTCTTTGAGAACTATAGTGTTATAAATTGTTCTAAAAAGAGGTTTTGAAGCTGTGCATAACTATGTGTAAAGTTTAACACATTGATTGACCCTATTTAAGGCTTGCGTAGTGCACACTTTATCCTGAACATTCGCTCAGGTTATTAGCTTGGATTCAATAAGGGGCGAGGTTGGATCCTCCTTACAGAGTGCACACTAAAATTTATTCACAGGATTACATTTGTTAAATGTTTTGAATCTAACAACACAACGACCCTCACACATTTTCTGAAGTCTTGGTGTATAAGGCAGAACGTGTCTGGTAATGTGCAAACACCTACAATAACATTTGTGTGCTACATCCAATAATAGCGGTTCCCGTTACTGTAGTTTCACGCAAGGATGAAATACATGTGTTTTTTCGCATAAGGACCAACCAGTGCGGGCTCTGGCTGAGTCATATAAGTAACGACCCGTCAACCATTGCGAAATCCATTGCATTTGGGTGGCCAAATAATGGTGTTCAAATTGTAGGACCGCTAGCCATCCAGTTGGGGGGAGGGCGGGGGGGGGGGGTTTGCAAAGTTTAGCTAGGGCCACTCTGCATCTAGATGAGTTTCAGATAAAGTCTCGGGTCTGGTATTCAAATGTCTGAAAGAACACGGCTGAAATATAAAGGGGGAGGTTAGTAAAAAAATAAAGGAGGAGAGGTAATACCACTATTTTAAGTAAAGACGATCTTCCTATGACCCCTAACGGCAGTGTGTGCAAAAAAGTCATCTGTGCATGCAGCGTCGTCAGCGCTCTCATAATATTACCATCAAACAAATCAGCTGCAGTATGGTATATCTGTATGCCTAGATACCTAAAGATGTGCTGCTGCCAGTCCAGTCGCGCACCTCCCATCTCCAAGAAGGGGAATATGCACGATTTTGCCCATTTGACTCAGAGTCCTGAGATATCAGCGAATTGCGTTAGTATGGAATCGATCATTCTGGGAACATAGCAGATATCTCACAGGTAAAATAACAGGTCATTGGCGTATAAGGATAAACCATGTGGGCCATCGCCGACCGAAACTGCCCAACAGGCCCCTTAATGACATAGCATTAACACCAATGGTCCAATGGCTAGCGAGAACAGTATTGGGGACAGCGGGCAGCCTTGGCATGTGCCTCCGTGAATACGGATATCTGCTGATAAGAGGGGTCCTGTTTTGACTCTAATTGATGGATTAATGTATAACAACTTTACCAGCCCAAGGAAACGATTGCCAATACAGCAAATAAATAATGCCAGTCCAGGGAGTCAAAGGCCTTCTCGAGGTCTAGTACCAGACAGCCAGATCGGGGCCAGTTAGTGGGGGGCATATTTCCTGATCCTGAAGAAACGACCGAGATTCAAGGTAGTGTTACGTGTCGGGACAAAGCCATTTTGGTCCGGGTGCACCAAGGTCTAGACTTGGGCTTACAGGCGATCCACAAGAATTTTTGCTAAAACGTTTTAATTGGTGTTAAGAGGCGCGGCCTATATGAGCCATCAAGTTCAGGATTTTTATTGGGCTTAGGCAGAGATATGGCAGCTGCCGCTCTCTGGGAGTCTGAAAGAGTTCCCTAAGCGTGTGCTTCACCATACAATTTGAGCCGTAGCGGGGCGAGTTGAGCGATGTACGCCTTGCAAAATTCAGCCAGCAAACAGTCTGGTCCCAGGGTTTCCCATTTGCCAGTGCCTTAATTGCGTTCTGGATTTCAGCCAAGGTTATTGGTTCATCCAATTCTAGTCGCACTGTGGCCAGAATGGTGGGAGCAGTGAGATTAGCAAAGAATTATCTGTATTTGTTAGGGTTGAAGTCGGTGACTGACTGATAGACTCTGGTGTAGTGTTCGGTCAGTTCTTCATGTATGTCGGTTTGGGTGTATAGAGGTGTGCCTGTGCTGGATCGCAATGCTGTAATGGCCCTGCGGGATTGATCTTGGCAGGCCATGCTAACAATCGTCCTGTCTTGTGTGCAGCATAGTTTAGACAGCACAGAAGCTCCAGTAAGGCTGCATGGTCCCGCCGTGCATCAGTAAGGGTAATCAGGTTTCCGAGTTGTCTACAGAATGGGTTTCCAGCTTTAAAAGTTTGCGTTCTAGACTAGTCATGTTGTGATCAAGTCTGCGCCTCATGTTACACTGTGCGCCCAAACAATGCCCCCTCAGCATCACCTTAAATGCATCCCATTCAACCAAGCTAGTAAAAGCCGTATCTGCATTGTGTTGAAAATAGCCATCAGTCATCGTGCCCTCTTAGTCTCGAAAGGGAGGGTCTTCTAATAGCATTGGCTGAAACCTCCAAATAGAAACGAGGGGGATTATGGTTTCCCATTGCAAACATAGTAGCTGGGAAATGTGATCAGAGTGTGTGCGCCCTAAATATTCAATTTTTGTTACGGAGGGGAGTAGTGACTGGGTGGCTACAGTCCTGTCAATATGGACATGTAACTTGTAGGGAGCACAGTTAAAGGAAGATTTTTACTACCGGGTTGCGGTGCCGCCACGTGTCCACTAGGTGCCATTGCTGGAGCCAATCAGATAACATGAGGGCATTAGTGGTGGCTGATGTGTGAGGTAGTGGAGGAAAGGATCAATCCAGAGTAGTGTCCAAAACACTATTAAAGTCTCTGCCAAGTAACCATGGTAGGCCCTTCCACTGAGAGAGAGTGTGTGAAAGTGCATGATAAAAGGCTACCAAGTCCCTATTTGGTGCATAGATAGAAGCCAGCAGCACAGGCCGGCCGTCTAGTCGTCCCTGCACTAACACATAGCAGCCCTCAGGGTCTATAATCGTGTCCTCTGTTGTAAATGGGGTACTGGGTCTGATCCAGTGTAGTTTTCCACGGGCACAACTAAAGAAATTGGTGGCATGGACCCGACCCCTCCATCGAAGCTGTAGTCTATTGGTTTCTATTTGCGTGAGGCATTTCCTGCAATAGTGCCACGTGTACCGAATGTCTTTTCAAGTAAGCATATACTGAGTAGCGACGTAATGGTGTGTGTATGCCTCTGACATTCCACGTCATTATGTTAAAGTGTGCCACGAGTAGCTTGTGAAGTCGGTCATCCCCCCCGGTGCCAGTGTATCGTCAGTAGAGGCGATGAGTCTCGGGCAAGAAACAAGCGTTATGTAATGTGTAAAGTAGAGCCTGGTGAAGGCGCGGGTAATAGCGAACAAATAAACACAATTTAACATCATCAATTTGTAAAAAGCAAAAGAGCAGAAACACACCATGTGTCCACCCAAACAAGTAACAACTTCAATCGAGAAAAGGCAATTAGGCAGTACCCTATCGGAGGTTAGCAAAGGTGCCAGCAGGTGGTCTCACCGCTACAGTGAAACAATATGTCCGGGGACCCACACAGCACATAGGTATACAAGGTTTGCCCCATCCCCCAAGCATGGTCAGAAGAAATAATGGCTACCTGAAGTTAACAGAATAATTTAGATCATACCTGCAAGGTACAACAAACCTGATGGATACAGACAAGGATGACAGTTTTGGGCACAGGTAAGAGTAGCAGTAAGACTGCAGAATGTGATCAGCATTAATAGCAGGTGTCAAACAACGTCATCGGCTGTCTGAGAGGTAATGTCCGGGGGGCGGCTGAGTCAGTCCTGGAAGGGCACGTCGTCGAAGAGCCATCATCACTGAGTGTTCGGACAGTCATCATCCATCCCAGAGTTCCTATCATGTTCACCCATTGCCGCTGCAGACTGTAGTGCCTGTCTGCGTTCCTTAAGCATTTGTTCCAAGGTAGGGACAGCCATTAGGGTAGGATGCTTAGTTTTGGGACATCGGTATCGGCGCCACATCCCCGCTCTATCTGGATTGGTGGTGCCCGTGTGTGTAGATTTGCCATTCGTGGAGCGTCCTGTGGAGTCCAGCATGTCCAAAGAAATCTGTCTTCCCTTCCGTCGCAACTCGCAGACGTGCCCGAAACAGCACAGAGTACTTAATGTCAAGTTCCCGCAGCCAACATTTGGTTGCAAAGAAAGAGCTGCGTTGTTTTTGTACTGTGACAGTATAATCCGGAAAGAACAATCATAGCATTATCCACCATGATTTCATGTCATTGCGAGTCTCTTTGAGAATAGCATCCCTGTCTCTGTAATGCAGCACGTGGAATATGAACAGTTTGGGGTTAGCAGCTTGTGAGGGGTGGCGGGCGGGCACCCGGTGCTCTTGCTCCACTGTAAAGTATTGTGAATGAGTGTCTTGAGGCAGCAACTGTCGCATCCACTGTTCTAGAAATGCAACCGAATCCGATCCTTCCACTACCTCCGGCAGACCCACCATTTGCACGTTATTACAGCGTGATCAGCCTTCGGCGTCTTGTACTTTTCGCTCCAGCATTTCCACGTGGTCCGACAGTAAGCATATTGACGTGTCCATTTCATGAGTTTTCAGATGTATGATGGCAACAGACTGTTTAGCTTCAAGGACCTTCCCTGCTAACTTGCAAAGATCAGCGTGGAGTAATGTCAAGTCGGTTGTAACTGCGCCTAACTTGGTCTTGAGGGAGGTTCTTGAAGATTCCAGTGTGGTGCCAAGCTTTTCCACCGCTGCTAGAACAGAGTCCAGTTTCTCCCCAAAGGAGAGTGTGGGGGGGGGGTGGCGGTCCCAGTAGTGTTCATGTCGTCGTGTGAACGCTCTAATCTGGTTGGAGGTCGAGCAGGTGTCCTGGGTGGCCATACATTGACGGCCCATGCCGGTATAACAAGTAAGCAATGGATATCATGTGTCCGGTTCAGTGGCACGGGCCTGCTTGCCAGCAATAAATGTGGGGGAAATGTGGCAGCATGAGCAGCCCCCGTGTTTCGGGTGAGTTGGGCCGGGGCGAAAATGCACGAGCCAGTCATCAAGCTGCAGGGCGTCTCGTGAACGCTACTGCACGTAGCTTCTCAGTGGGGGAGAAGTGCGTGGCCTTCGCAGTCACCCCGTACTACAAGCGGAGCAAACGGCCGTAAGGAGTCAATTTTCCACAGAGCACACGACCAGGTGTGCGACACATAGTGGAGTCTTAATCCATTTGTCCAATGTGCTAATGTAGGTGTGTTGTGGTGTATAAAAGCGCCAATGCTCCGTGAGGATGTGCACAGGCACCCGGGATGACGTTAGGGATGTGCCTGAAGAAATGCTGCCCTCAAAGATCTACCCCAGGACGCAAGAGGGCAAAAGGCCACACGCAGGGGATCTCGCTGCCACACGCAGGGGATCTCGCTACCACAGCAAGGGGTCTGGTGGGGGGGGGGGCCTAGAGTGCCCCGACAGGTATGTCCAACAGTGTTGCAGGAGTAGGAGTACCGTTCAGCCACCTGGTGATGCCTTTCAAATAGACGCCCTTCACCTGACTGTTGATTAAATGTGGCAGCCTGCCGTAGCACCTGTTTTCAGGTTAGATGGATCTCAGTCAGCCCGAATGGAGCTGCTTTCCCTGGGCTCTGCGGTCCGTGCCCGGGCTGCTTTTAATATAAAGAAACTATTTGGGCAAGACGTGTGTCCCAGTTGGGTTGCAGCAGTCACGGCAGCGCGAATCAGCAGCCGCCGGCGTCCATACCTCAAGGCAGCTCCACTCCCAAGCCGGGCAATCGATCCTCACCTACATCCCGCTCCTCACCGCTGTGGTGATACGGACGCCACTTTGTTCTCAGTTCAACCGGGCAGCAACTTCTACCGCAGTAAGCTCGCCCTGTCCCTCACTTCACGCCCCCCAACACAACCCTCTGATAAGCCTAGCTGCTTGACCACACAACCACAAATAGAGCTTTTAATGTTAGCTATTTAAGCTTCTCTAAGCCTCTGGAGATCCACTGGACTCTGTGCACATTATACCTTATTTTGGTATAGTATATACAGAGCCAGCTTCCTACAAATGGTAAAATGAACACCATGTGTAATTTTGAGACAAAAGCCAATGAATTCTAATGCCAATATATAAATTACAAACAATGGTATCACATCTTATAAACAATAAAACTATGTAAAGCCGAATAGAAATTTGTGATTTATTCCAGCACGATGTAATATAAAATTTTGACCTGATTTCCCGGATCAGTAATCTCTTGCTTTCATACTAACTTTATATTACAAATTATCAGTGCGTTTGAGTGTGTGTGTGTTTTATGTTACTCATGCTGTACTTGGACAGTTATCCTCTTTGCCACAATACACTCTTTTCTATTGGCTGAAAAAAAAAAAAAGCTATTTATTTTGTTTTTTTTGTATATTATAGGGATATGTGATACTGTCTGAGTTTATTTTTTCTTTCAATCAAGAATTGTGGAATGTTATACTACATGGGACTGATGTTGGTGAGACCGGATATGGGAAAGATATGAGAATAGAAAAGGCACTGGATGAAGGAAGAGGATGTCCTAAGAAACGAGTAGGGTTCTGGTCTGCACAAAGGAATGTTTAAATCCACTTGTAGAGGATGCTGAGGGACCATGCATTACGTTATTTGATAATAATGCCTCTATAAGATCAAAAGGTTCATTTTGGGAAGACTGGGACTGGAACTTTGGACACAGGTCGGAATAGGAATATGAGAAGTTCCAATGTGAATTACATGGAGGTGTTACTAATCTTAGGCAATATATTGGGTAACTGTATATTTAATGCATTTTAATCTTTGAAAATAAATGAAGATAATGACAAAAACATTGCACACAGTTAGGCCCATACCCTACATGTTCATGGTTCCACCACCAGTGAAAACAACAGAGGTGAGGGGGTCAATCCTCTATCATGTCTTTCTCAAGTTCCCATTCCTCTAGCACAATCTTCCCCATTATTACTTGGAGTATTTAGAATGCAGCAGTTTCATCCAGCCCACAAATCTATCTATCATGTTCATGTGCCGTAATACAGCACAGTCAACCATTTTAAACTCTTTTCCATGCTCAATGATGCCAATGCCATTCCTCTACCCTATCGCACACTGAGAAAACCTTAAAGGTACATCTTTCTTAGGCAGGGTTCTTGCCATATTCATGGTATGCAAAGTGAACAAGTTACTTATCTTGTGTAGTGCTCTTTCTGTTGAATATTCTGTTTAATTGCAGATTCTTCACCTTGTAAATGTGCCCATGTGCCAGACTGGATCTGGAAATTCAAAATCCTCCTGCGTGCAGGTAAATGGTGTCATACGACTTCGCATCGACTTCACTCCGGAAAGGGCGAGCGGAGCCATACATTAGTGCCACCCATACTCGCAGACATCATTTTAAGCTTGTCTGCGACCTCAGATCGCGAGCCCATCAGCGAACTGGAATAGCTATTGTGCAGACTCCTAAACGTAGACTTTTTTAAATGGAAAGAAGGCCATTTCACAGAACGGGGAAGCGTAGGTGGGTGAGTTGCAGGAGGTTAGCACACCAAGGAAGCTCAGAGCCGTCCTCACTGAGGCCCAGAACAGAGACTGAAACATCAGGATCAAAATCCTGAATGTCCTGGACTCGTTGGTCCGGAGAAAAGGGCAGAAAGTGCACTGTATCCAGGATGATCTGCGAAGGAGACTTTGCAAAGGAGTCCGGTGTGACTTTGGAAGGTTAATTGAAAATCCCATTGATGTCATGAGGCTCACAGTCATCTGGAGGTGGTCTGCATCTGACTGTGGCAAGCCCGCCTTCAACAGCCAGTCGTTCAGGTAAAAGAAGAGTTATAAGCCCAATCTGTGAAGATGGGCAGCAACCACCGGCAATACTTTTGTAGACATCCAAGGGGCACTGTGAACCTGAAAGGGAGCACAACAAACTGAAAGTGCACTTTTTCCACCTTGAATTGCAGGTTGCGCCTGTGGACCTGCAGTACAGGGATATGAAAATAGCCATCCAACACCACCATTCAGTCTCTGGGATTCAGGGCAGAAAGGACCTGAGCTTCTGTTATTATTCGACACAAGGAAGTAGCAGGTATAACACCCAGTCCCCACTTCCGAGGCCGGTACCCTTTCTATGCCTCCGTTAGCCAAAATAGACTGCACTCCTGGCGTAAAACAGACAGAAGGTATGCCGAAAGCTGCTATGATGTAGCTGGCAGGAGGGGTGGGTCAAAAAGGAATAGCTGGACAATTGGAAGAACTCACCTGTTGGATGTGATGTTCTGCCACCACTGAAGGATGCCGGTCTGCCTCGAAGGGGACACAAAAGGGGTTTAAAAGTCTTTCCGGAGGGGCTGGCCGCTGCCCGTGATGGCCAGATCACTGTCTAGTGGGCCACAGCCCGACCTCAAAGGAAATGGGAGGCCTGCAGTATGTGGTTGGGGACTGAACTGATGATATGCCAAGCCCCTAGCATATCCTAGAAAAGGGAAAAAGTGGTGGGTGAATTGCCAGACTGGTGCCAAAAGCCCACAAGGGTGTGCCGGTGCTGGGAGGAAGTGGTCAAGAATTTCAGCAGCCTGCCTAACGACAGTTGCAAAAGTAGTACTTTCTTCCTTTGCTGGCCCAGGGGATAAACTAACCCAGTACTGAGCGAGGTATCCAACCCAGAGGCATCTTGTTGATCCATATACCAATTGTCTTCATGATATGTTGGGGAACCTCTTCTTCATTCCCTTCATTGTCATCTCCATATAGTTGTGGTGCCAGCACAGATGTCAGAGGAACCGGTGCAGATTTCGGCGCCACATCTGAAGTCTGCACCAATGCCGATAGAGAAAGCAGGTTCAAGGGGCACAGACAGCGCTGAGGACAGATCTGCCAGTAGTAACCTGACTGTAGGCCTCTGCAGCTCCCTGCGATCAAAAGTATGTCAGAGGGAGCCAAAAGCATGCCAAAGATACACATCATGGCCTCTCGAAATGCTTCAAAGAGGCGCTGCGACGTCGCTGATAGACCTGGGAACTCGGGGTGCATTGGGACCAAAGTTGGAATCCGCTCCCCGCTGAAATGGGGGCAAGACCGGGACACATGGTGATGTCCTCGTGCTTTGTTGAGAACAAGAGTGGCCGGAAGGAGCTCAGTCCTGCTTAGACTTCTTAGGTTTCTTCTTAGACTTACCCAAGACTTTTACTGCAAAGAAAATCCACCACGGATTCGACTTCGAGAGCTGCAGCAGGTCCGCACTCTCGACTTCAACTTGGAGTGGGAATTGTAATGAGTCTTACGGTGTTTCGCCACATAGAGTTTGCTTTACATTCTTGGATGGCGTTCAGATTTATCTGGGCGCGGTGGTTGCAGGCCTTGGGGTCGTGCATTGAACCCAACATTAGAAGCACAACTCGTCGAGTTCTGTCAAAGATATCTGTTTGCAACAGGCCCTACAAGGTTAAAACAATATTGCCTTAGAGGGTGACGTGTTCCCTTGCACACTGGTAGAAGTTAGGGGAAAAAATGTCTTCACTAACTGAAGAGGAGGAGGAGAGCTCCTGATCTGCATCTGAAAGAGTGGAAAGAATGGAACTGATTTCACTGCACATGGGTGGCACTTGTATTAGGCACCGCTCATTACTTCCGGAGTGAAGTGGAGTTATACGAGGAGTCATACAGCATCACTTACCGGGTTGTAGAAGCACTACTTTTTGAGTTGTGGGATTCTGTCTGGCGACTGGGGATATTCACAAAATGAGTAATCTGTGGATAGAAGTATCCATCCGCTGGGCAGCATAATGACTCACCAAATCCCATAGCCAACGTCTAAGCTACAAATATAGCTGTTTTTCCAAGAAAGAAGTTATGATAGCCACAATCCGTAGGCCAAAGAAGTTAAGCATAAAGCAAGGACAACATTTATAACCCCTTGAAACTGAAGTGTCGGATGCCTTATGTGAGGAAACTTCTATATATGTTGTGCAAAGGTTTTAATAAGATAAGACTCTTCCACCTTCCTTCCTCTACCTCCTTCCCTTCTCCGCCTTACCTTACACTTCATTTGTCTTCTATTTCCGTGCATCACCCACAAATGTACTCATGGCTTTGTCCTGCTTTAGCTCTCTTCTCGGTCAAGATTAGAGTAAAATATCATAAACACGTTCTGAGTACAAAGATGGCGAAGCCACAACAAAGCTATCTAAACCCCGAGTAACAGATCAATCTGAACTTCAGCAGGGTCCTATAAATCAGTGCCAAGAGAGTATGCATAGAGGAGTTATGTTTAGGACTTGTTTTTGTAAAGCTCACAGCTTCGCCAACTGGGATGTCCTGTTGCTGAGGAATCAACTGGATAATGACAGACTAGGCAGAGAACAGAGACGAAGACAGAAACACTAGCGCTGAAACAGCCAGGTTTTCAGTTGCTGTCTCAAAAGAATTTCAGCGGAGCAGAGGCAAACAGACAATGGCAGACTGTTCCAGGGGCCCATGTCTGGATAATCTGATGGGGGGAACTTAAGCAACATGAAGCTTGGTAGAGTGCAGACGACAAGTAGGGAGGTACAGGTGAATGAGCTGGTGCATGTAAAGAGGACCTCTGTTGTGGAGGGCTCTATCAGTGTTACAAAGAACTTTGAATGTAATGAGCTTGGCCTAGGTAGCAACATTAGGTGCTTGAGATGAACCGCAACGGACTGGTGGCATGGAATATTAGTTAAGAGTCATTCAGCAGTATTCTGGGCCACCTGTAGTTGTTGCAGAAGATATTTTGAGAGACCAATGTAAAGGGAGTTGCCATAGTAAAGTTGTGCTGTGATTAACACCTGGAAGATGGTTTTACATTTGTTAGTAAGTAACAAGGCAGAGCAATTTTTGAATGTAACTAAAGCGTTTTGTGGTAGCGCTTGCCATTTACAGACAGCACATGTTCCATTGAAAAAGCCACTAAACCTGCACACAAATATACAGCACACAAATGGCAATGTGTGGAAATGGGGTTTCTGTGAATATTTATAATTTTCCAGTAGCAAGTAAAGTATCTTGATTTGTTTTGATCCTATTAAAATCTCAGTATTCAGCACACTTCGGAGTTACAAAACAATGTGATTCATTTTTGCGTTCCTACCTGCTGAATGCATACAGTTAATTTGCGGGTATCTACATTTTGTTGGGTGTTGTAAACAAATACATCCTAAAGTCTATCTTTTCACACTCCCTATACTCCAGCAAGATTGTCACATAATTAAATTTACAAACTCCTCTCACTTTGTAGTCAGAGAAATAAAGTAAAAACCACTACCCAATGTTAAAAGAATAATCAGGGGGGTGTGGTCTCGCTACGAATGGAGTGAGACGCACGCCGAGGGAGCTCCGGCAGCCCGCCGCCTTTAGACGCTTCTACCGCGGAACTGGGGCCCTTTCGGCGCTAACCATCGAGGCGCACGGGCAGCGGAACAGGCTGGACGCCTCCTGGGCTGCGGATGGTGGCATTGGTGGGCCCTTTGGGGAGACGCCGCTCCTCTTCTCTCGCCGTTTGGGCCTGAGGGTGACAGCCGCCATCTTGTCTGCTGCGGTCCTGTGCACCGGTGAGCTCCAAGCGCTGCGCCCACCCTCCCGGACCCCCGCTGGGGATCTCACTGACCCCGGGAGGGGAGGGGGAGGAGTACCTGGCCTCGAGTGGACGCCTGCTGCGGCTGGGGAGCGCCCGAGCCGACGGGGGCTCATCGGCGGCAACACCTGCGGCGACCGCCATTTTGGGCCTGCTTGCAGCTTGGGTCTGAGGCATTTCCCGCGCCACCTCCGACGCCCGGGGGGGCACCTGGGCTGCGCTGGACTTCGGGGGAGAGGCTTCATTCCGGCGGCTGCTTGGCCCATGGTCGACGGCCCCAGGATCCGATGAGTCGGCGGCCTGCGCCTCCCCCTGCCCGCTCCACACCGTCTCTGTGCTGGACCCCCTCCTGAAGCTGGCACTCTGTGTGGGCACGGGGTGGCGACGGGGCCGCCGCACGTACCCGCTTCCCCCGGTGGCGACCACGGGGCCTGATTCCCGCTGAGACCTGCTGCTCGACGGCTGCCCGACTCACCCAAGCGCAGGAGATGGACTGTGGCTTACTCCGGCGGTGTGCCGATGATTCACCCTGCGGCCTGCTGACTGGTTTACTGATCGACTACCTGCCTCTGAAACAGTGAGTCCCTGCCTCTCTGCGCCCTCTGTTGCTGGGGGGTCCCTTCCACGCTTCGGACACCTGGGGTCACGCTTGCACGGGCGGAGACTGTGGGGGCTTGGTGGCTGCGGGGACCTGTGGCGCGCATCCCTCTCTGCCGCCATTGACGCTGCTTGGGCTGGGTCCCCTTCACCACTACCACACCTGAGGTGGCTGTGCCTCACCTCGTAGCCATGGATGGTGTGGCCCCGAGTTGACACTCGCCTCTTGGGCCCCCCTCTTCGACCTGCAGTGCACCTGGCGTGTGGAACTCAGTGGCCCTCCGGACTTGATCACTTGGGCACTGACCGCACTGGCGAAGTGGCACCCACGGCAGTACCGACTCCTAGTGTTGCATGCCCCTCCACCTGCCGTTTTGACCGGGGGTCCCAGCTCCTTATACCCCCTGAGGACACCTGTGTCTTACTGCTGGTTGCCCCCCACAAGGAACCGGGTGTTACCCTGATAGTTCTCCCGCGCTCCTTTGCCTACTTCGGCCATCTCGCCAGGTGCTGGAGAAGCGTCGTGCAGCAAAGGGTGATGACGCGCACTAAGGCAGTGAAGAAATCTGTGGCCCCATCAAAGGACAATCCGGTTGCAGCGCTGTGGAATAAACCGGGCCCCGCTGCCCCTGGGGATATGGCGTTGCCGGCTGGGGGGGACGCGGCGCCGGTCACACAGTCCTTCATGACGGCCTTTATGGCGGAGTTTAAGTCCGAAATTGGCTCCTTAAGCTCAGAGGTCCACTCCTGTGTTCGAGAACTCAGAAAGGAAGTCACCGAGATAGGGGAAAGGGTGGATGGCCTTGAAAAGACGGTCGCACCGCGCACGGAGGACCAGGAACATCTCTGGCAGCGCCTGGCCGCCTTGGAAGAACAACACATTGACTTACAGTTAAAGCAGGAGGATTTGGAGAACAGGAGCCTTCGCAACAATCTCCGCATCAGGGGGATTCCTATCGGGGCCGAAGGAACGGACATCATGACATTTGTCGACCAACTCCTGCACGAGATTTGGAATGACGACGATGCCTCCCCACCAGCCCTGGATCGGGCGCATCGCGTGTCGGGCCCTCCCCGCCGAGCAGGCTTTGTCCCTGATATCCTAACCCGGGTCCACTTCTTCACTGAAAAGGAGGCGATCCTGAGGGCGGCGCGCTCCAAACCTGAGCTCACTTACAAAGGTGCCACCATACAGATATTTCAGGACCTCTCGCCCAATACCCTTCGACGGCGCCGGGACTTTAAGCCAGTGACGGACAAGTTGCGGAGTCTGAACATCCAATACCAATGGGGCCACCCGTTTGCGCTTATCTTTCAGTGGGTGTCTAAACGCCGGATGGTAAGGTCCTTCCAGGAAGCGGCGCAGCTTCTCCATCTCTCCCTCACGCCTCCGTCTAGCCCTATGCGTCTACCCTCCCTAAAGCAGGAGCCTGCTAAGCCGTCCTGGTCCCAAATACGCCGCCACGGGCGTACCTCGAGCCCTGGAGAACATTCTTCCTCGCAGGCCAAGCAGGACATTATTCAGCACATTCGCTCTATGGAGGAGGGCCGCTCCCCGACTGGCTCGCGGCCGCCTACGCCCTAACCCCTTCGACATGCATCTCTTCTCACCATGGATTGCTTCGATGCCCGTACCTGACGATTGGACTGGCTGTGCTGGCGCCTCGTCTACTGCGCTAACGCCTTCCCGGTTCCGCGTGGACAGCGCCAGCGGCGCTGGGCTGCCTGCCCAGACGACCCTCTTTCAACTTGGAGACCCGCCCCCTTCCCTGCTCCTGGGAGAGTGACTTCTCCGGGACAACCTGTGTCCCCGGACCTCGGTTGTCCCCGGATCGGAACAGGACATTGTGGCCCTGTTGGCCGCTGTTGCACCTTCTTTCCGTTGTTTTTTCTACTCTCTTCTTTCTCTCTTCTCTCTTTTTTTTCCTCCTCTTTCTTCTTCACCTGCGGAGGGTGGGGGCGCCCTTCCCGACTGCTTTTCACTACCCGTGCAGATGATCTCCCTCTGTCCTCCCCCTTTGGCGCGCAACCCTGCTTCCCGCTATGGCGACACAGCTGGCGCACGACCCTGTCCCGCTTATGGCCACTGCCCCCTGCTTGAAACTCCTGTCCCTTAACGTGAAGGGACTTAACTCTCCCAACAAACGGCGCCAGATTTGGCGGTACCTCCTGCACCACAACCCAGATATAATTCTCCTACAGGAGACTAACCTGGTGAAAGCTGATGTACCCCGCATGGCTCACCCCCGTTATCCGCTGCAATTTTGGGCCTCGGCCCCTTCTAAACTAGCTGGAGTGGCGATACTCTGTAGGCCGGGCATCCGGCAGGGGGAATATAAAGTCTTCCGCAGTCAAGATGGTCGCTTCATCAGGGTGGGGGTGGAGATCGGACACTGGTCCCTCACTCTGTGCAATGTCTATGCACCAAATCAGGGACAAGACGCCTATTTCCGGGCACTCCTGAGGGACCATATACCACAGGCGGATCCCTCACTCATCATAGGGGGCGATTTCAACATGGTGTGGGACGCGGCCAAAGACCGCAGTGACGGCTCTTTTCACGGGATGGGAGCCATGTCCTCTGCCCTCAAGAGGCAGCTGTCTGATCTTGGTCTACTAGACTCCTGGCGCTAACATTCTCCCGATACGCGTGAGTACTCCTATTATTCTCATGTACACCGCTCGTATTCGCGAATTGATCACATTCTTATCTCACATGCTCTGATCGGCGAGACGCTCTCGGCCTCGATGTCCGACATATCTATCTCCGACCATGCCCACGTTGAACTTCATCTGCGAGACAGGGCGACGCGCGGCCCACAGATGCCCCGCTGGCGCCTACCCCCACACATTCTTCGCGATCCAGTCGACGTAGCGGAAGTACGCGCTGCTATCGAGTCCTTTTTTTAAATCAATGATGTCCCTGAAACCCCCTTTCCCGTGGTATGGGACGCATTCAAGGCCACGATCCGCGGTCGCATCACCTCTATTGCAATTGCACGGGCGCAGGAAGCGCGCCTGTTGGAGAATAACCTATCCAGAGATGTAAAGGTCCTTGCGCAGCAGGACCAGGAGCGCCCCTCGCTCACACTTAAGAGACGCCTGGCCACTCTTCGGGGACAGTTGCGCGTCCTTCGAACTAATAAAGCGGAGCGGGCTCTCCTGGCGCTGAAGCAACGATACTACGAGGGGGGGACAAGGTGGGTACGACCCTAGCTAGGCACCTGCGGGCACGGGCAGCTAAGGCACACGTAGCTAACATTCAATGCGGCGATGGCACGCGGGCTACAACAGAGGCGTCCAAATGTGACGCCTTTCATACATACTACTTGTCACTCTACGCCAAAGGCACATCCTCTCCGGAACAGGCACAGGCTATCCTGAACGAATGTGCCTGGACGCCGATCAGTCAGCACCACGCCCAACAACTGGAGGACCCGCTCACTCGTAAAGAGCTTGCGAGTGCTTTAAAAGATCTTCCCCTCGGAAAATCTCCGGGCCCGGACGGTCTCCCCCTATCCTTCTATCGCATCTTCCTGCCGCAGCTACAAACGCACCTTATACGTCTCTTTAATTCTTTCACCAACACATCTGGGCCCTCCTCTGATATGGGGCTGGCGGAAATCGCCCTTATACCCAAACCGGGGAAGGACCCCACTCTGTTCATCTTTCCGCCCCATTTCTCTCCTGAACACGGACCTTAAAATCTACACCAAAATGCTGGCTAAGCGACTTGATCCTCACCTACCCGGCCTTGTTGAACCTGACCAGGTTGGCTTCATCTGTCACCGCCAGGGCGCGGACAACGTGCGTCGTATTGCACATCTCGTGGGGAAGGCCCATCACTGGCACATACCGGCCTGTTTGCTTTCGCTCGACGCGGAGAAGGCGTTCGATCGGGTAGATTGGACCTTTCTTCGGGCAGTCCTTCATAAAATCGGACTGGGGCCTTTGATGATAGCCCGGATCATGGCCCCTTATCTTTCCCCACAGGCCCGGGTGCGGGTCAATGGTCAACTTACAAGTCCCATATTCATACACAGAGGCACACGGCAGGGGTGCCCTCTGTCTCCCCTACTATTCGCCTTCGTGGTGGAACCCCTAGCCGCAATGATCCGACAAGCCCCTGACATCCATGGCATTCCTCTTGGAGGCCAGCAACACAAAGTTGCGCTTTTTGCTGATTATCAGATCCTCACTCTTACCCGCCCGCACACCTCTCTCCCGGCCCTGCTCACCCTGCTGAGATCTTTTGAGTTGGCATCTGGCCTCAAAATTAACCACGATAAGTCCTGGGCGCTGAACCTCACGATCCCGAAGGAGGAAATCCCTACACTTCAGTCCCTTGCCCCTTATCAATGGGCCACCGACTCGATTCGATATCTGGGGCTTCAATTAACTCCCACGCTCGCCACGTGGTCTCAGGTCAATTGGAGGGATTGCAGGAGGGCGGTCCTCGAAGATCTTCGGACTTGGAAACCCCTCACCATCTCTTGGCTGGGCCGCCTACACGCGGTCAAGATGTCGGTGCTCCCCAAAGTTCTTTATCTATTCCAGTGTCTCCCTACCCCTATCCCACAACATCAGATTCAAAATCTCCAACGCGACATCACCAACTTTATCTGGGGTGGACGCAGGCCGCGTTATCCAACAAAATACTTATGCTTCCTCGGGATAGAGGCGGGTTAGCTTGCCCTAATCTATTGGAGTACTACCGGGCCTCTCATCTCCGTTTTATCTCTGAGTGGATGGCGTGGGAGAGTGAGAAGGTCTGGTTCCATATGGACAGGGCGGTTACCGGGCGGTCCATCTGGGACCTCACTTGGCTGCCCCGGGCCTCGCGCTCCTGCAGTGCGTACATTGCTGTCCCCACCAAGACCGTGCTTGACATATGGGACAAAGTGGCAGTTACCAAGGGCCTCACCACTTTTCCATCCCCCCACACTCCTATTGCGGGGAACTCGCAGTTCCCGCCTGCTCTTCACCCCCAGGTTTTCTCGGAATGGCTGAATGGCGGATGCAGAACGATCAGAGATCTGTTTCTGGGAGACGCCTTTAAGTCCTTTGACCAATGCAAAGATGAGTTCCAGCTCCCGAATGAAGCCAAACTACAATACATTCAACTTCGTCATTGGGTGCATGCCTCCTCCCTGCAGCAGGCCGCCACCCGAGCGCTCACTCCTTTTGAACGCCTGGTACGCTCCTTCGATGACTCTAAAGGGCTAATCTCCCAGACTTATCATGTTCTACAACGCCCCCCACTTGTTGCCCTACATCCATATCAGCGTCAATGGCAATCGGCCTCCCAGTCTGAAATCGCTCCCGCCCAATGGACCCGCCTGTGGCAAGACATTCCGAAAGTCTATCGCTGCATCTCTCAACGGGAAACGGCATACAAGATTATGACCCAGTGGTATTACACCCCCCTTCGACTGCATAGGATGTTTCCAGCCACCTCACCTTTGTGCTGGAGATGCTTGAACTCCCCGGGTGACTTCCTCCATATCTGGTGGACGTGTCCGCTCTTGACCCTCTACTGGAAAGAGGTCCTCAGTCATATCAAACGGGTGCTTGGCTTCCCCCTGCCTGAAACTCCAGCTACAGTGCTCCTGGGTCTTAAGCCTGACAAAATGCGTGCACTAACTCGCAGGGATTGGCATATCGCCCTCCACATGCTAGGCGCGGCTAAACAGCTTATTGCGCTATACTGGAAGAAAGCGGACACCCCCAATCACCGTGTGGTTCACGCGTTTATGGTATACGGTGACTATGGAACTGCTCACCGCGCGCTTGCAGTCCCGCGACACTCACTTTACCAAACTGTGGCAGCCACTTGTTACCTTCCTCTGTCAAATGGAGCACAGCCGCCTTCAGCCCCCAAAGCTTAGGGCTTTGCGCTTATTTGATGATGCTGTCTACCCCCCAGATCCTGATGGCTCCCCTGCGCCCTCCGACTGAAACTCCCTCTTCCTGTGCCCTCCTCTCCTCCATCTTGGTATCTCTCTTTTCTTTCTTCTTTCCCTCTCTCTAGACTCTTCGGTACCTATTCTTCCAGGATCCCTCTTTTTTTTGTTTAGGCACACCCTTCTCTTTGCCTCTATGTTGCTGTCGTTCTCTTTGTTCCTTTGGGATGTAGGCTCCTCTCTCTTGGGCCTCTTGGTTATGATTCCTCATTACGCGGCCGGCCCGTCATGGGTTGTAGGCGACTTGCTGTGTTACTCTCGCATTGATAACATCCACTTGCAATATCTATGCCTAGTCAACCTGAGCGGCCGGCCCTTTATAGGGTTGTAGGCGACATGCTGTGTACATGAGGAACATCCCTCTGGTTCCTTTTTGAAAATAAAAAAAAGGTTTAAATGAAAAAAAAAAAAAAAAAAAAAAAGAATAATCAGCAATTTGATGGGAAGACATAGCATGACAATTAACCTCTGTCTTTGGAACACTGGCAAATCTGACAAGATAATCACAGAATTTAAATTAAAGGCATCTATATTTTTTGCCTGGACTTTCCCGACCCACCAACAATCGGCTCACTACCCACCAGCAGGTCGTGGCCCACATTTTGTGAAACAGCATTGTTGCAGAGCATGCTGAAGCATGTGGTAGCCACCTTTGTGACATGGTTTTTTTTTTTTTTTAAACAGAAGATTTAGAGCCTAGTGTCAACCCCAAACTCAGTAGCCCATCACCAATCAGGAGGCCATAATGCCGGCTGCCAGTGGGCAAATTCTCAGTTTAGTCTCTGTTAAGCTTGAGGCAACTTGCATCCATCCATTTACCGACTGCTGACATACAGCCCTGGAACTAAGAGGAAGTAGAAGAGGAGTTGCCAGATACTGTTAGGCTGAGCTGCGAGCCATTCACAGAAGAAAATATAGAGATGTGGAAGAATTGGACAATAGCAGCAAGAGGTAGCAGATGCATATTACACAACATGGGCACAATTGGGATCCTAGAGGCACACTGCAATGCATCGGGAGACTGAAAGGGCTTTAACAGCTTAGGATCGATCACATACATAAGGAGAACCATTCTAACTCATAAAGACAGAGATAGACAAGGGCCCGGGAAAAGGAGAAGTTGGGTCTTATTTAGTGGTTTGTTTTTCATTGAAGAGTGACTTGACTTTCTCAATTGTCTTCAACTGTGATATCCATACTTTATAAATACATCCATGCACGTATGTCCCCACTTCTCCAGGTGAATGGTTGCTTGATGCCATTCCCGAAAGGGAACCAGGGTGTCAGGCTAACTACCAAATAATTCAGTTATTCCCATTTAAACACAACATGGATGATATCTTGAATAGCTTCTTGTGAATGTGAACTTCCAAAGTTCGATACCAACAGGTGACCAGCTGCAATTGGGAGAACATAAAATTCATACTACAGAGTTCAGTAATGTTATAGAGGCTCTCTCTCTCAAACTGAAGACCAAACAAAACAAGCTAAACATAAGAGCAGAATGAAACAGAAAAGCATAGCCAAAAAATTGGCAGTACCTACTAACAGCACTCCCAAAGATGGAACGTATATTGTCCACAGTTGTTGCATTTGCTAGGGTACGAACATCTGCCACAGTCTCACCTTGCTGAAATGAAAAACATGTTACATTTTAAAAGCAGCAGGTGTCGAATCAGTGAAGAACCTCTACAGGTGAGAAAAACATAGCAGAGAAGCTATATAAACACTGCTTGGAATCAGAATATTCAAAGTTTGGGATACTAAGAGACCTGACAATGAGAAAGAGAAAATAGATAACACTGCACTATTGAATAGATATCTGCATTAATTCAAGAGCTTTTTTGTGGATTTGCATCAAAAGTCAACAATTAACAAATTGGGCAAAACAAAAAAGGACCTCACAATCTTCACAGGATTAGAAAAGGGTTAGACAGGCAAAAACACCTTGTTGGAAAAAGATTTGCAAGCTACAGTAAGTGTAAACTTTAGGCTGAACAAAAATGCCAGCAGAAGCCGGAATGGAGTGGCTCGATTTCAAGACATGGAAGCCTGAAAGAACTTGTATAAGTGAGGCCTGGAGTCAACCCAGAAACTGAGGAGCGCAGGGACTAGTTCAAGAACAGGCAAGATACTCTCCTCCTTTAGGAGTGTATATGTCTGTGGCAGGATGTTAGTGTGTGTCTGCATGCTCTAGGGTATCAGGTGCGTCGTCGCTGCAATAGCTTTTGCTCACAGCAATCTTTGGCATCTGGAACCACCAATTGCATGGGTTAATTTCTGGCACAATTGTGACCATTCATGGCGTAAAGGTTGGTATGCTGTAATGGTGATGCAACGTGGCATAATTTCAGCAACCCTGACCTAATTGTTGCTGCCCTTAACATAATGATGTCCAAAGCAACATTTTGTGAGCATTCTTGGTCTAACCATGACCACCCATACCATAGCAAGGGTCAGGCATTGCTTAATGGTGGTCAACCCTCACATACTGTGAGCACCCTTTTTCTAACACAATGGTGGCCATATGTGGCATATTACCAGTGATGGCCATTCTTGGGGTACAGTGGGCATCATGGTCATTACAGTGTCCGCCCTAGCTTAACAGTGGCCTAGGGATTACAGTGGCCATTCTTGGCATTATGGTGTGCCTTCGTGGCATATTGCTGGCCCTTAATTAGTTAGTTGCTGACTGCACTCGTCGAAACTATACCAAACTTTCAACCAAACTAATGTTTTATGTGGGTGCGGACTAGGTGTGTGCTCTGTCAATGAACATACGGACTATTCACAGTGATTGGTGGTGGCCAACAGTATGTCCAGTCCCAAGACTTACTACCAAAATGAGCCTGCAGGCTTTTGTTATCATTAAATGACGAAATACATTTTCTTGAAGCCAAAAAAGTTGTGTTGAATTTCTCCAATTTCACTTTTTTAATTATTGAGTAAATGAATCAATCTTCATTATGTTCAATCAATGTATTCAAACATCAAATCCACTGAACATTCATATGTGTCGAAAAACATCTATCTCCATCAATACCCAATGCATTTCAGTTGTAGAACCCTTCATCAGGGGTGGCTGAAAACAAATTTACAATTATGGTATCAAGATCGGATAGCGGGAACCCCATCTAATTCACCTCCTAAGGCGTATAGGGGCCAAATGTGGAATACCACATGGACTGCAGGCTTCCTATTGCAGAAAATGAAGTGAAGTTGTCATTACCAAAAATAACGCGTTAATAACGTGCTTGTGACGGCGTGCTAACGAATGGACAAAAACATAACATAGTATGTGCCCTTCAATCCTGGCAATGACATAATGGGAGGGCATTCTTTTTATAGTTTGGGAGTCCTCCGATTTTTGATAGCCATTGATAGCATTTAACTGTAATACATGGGCCTGTGACATAAAATGTGCCCATGTGAGGCAGTTGTACATGTAACTGATGAAAGTGACAAGATGATATTTGAAGGCAAAATATGTAATTAAGAACATAAGTGGTATTTTGAGCCACAAATAGTCTATTTCCAAAACATTTTTATAATAGAAAAAATGTATATACTTATTAGCTGATGTTTGGAGACAAGATAGTGTCTAAAATATATTTAAAGTCGATATTTGAAGGGTAATTCATGCAGATTTGAGCAGACGTATTGATTAGGTTACTTCCTTTCTGCCACAGGACGTCTTGCTTCTACAGCAGTTATTTAACTACTCATACAGAGGCATTTTCTATTGACAAAGCATTTTGATGACATTACTGTCCATAACTTCTCCTGGTGCACTGATGTGGCACTTCTGATAATCCTGCATGAGCTGGTCACTATTATAAACTTGTGATATGGTCGCTCTTGTTTTATTTTTTTTATCAACAAACTTTATTTAATTTATGTATTGTACTCGTGTATTAATCATACAGTACAGTATCATTGATAACGTATAGCACCAACATGACAGATAGATTTAATCCACAGAGAAACCTGCTTTCCATGTGTGGTCGTCAGCTTCCCTCCACCAGGCCCCCCTAGTCATCAAGTAAACTTCAAGCAGATTCTGACTTGGGCAATGATAGAACAACAGTAGATGCTAGACTTAAGTGCAGCGTTTGATACAGTTTCGCACAGTTTGCTGCTAGAACGGCTGTGGTCACAGGGTATAGGGGGAAGAGCATTTGAATGGCTTGCAGATTTCTTACAGATGCGCTCTTTACAGGTGTTCCAGAAGTCATACGCCTCAGATATCATCCTCCTTCAGCAGGGAGTGCCACAGGGATCAGCACTGAGTCCTACCCTGTTTAACCTGTATCTCCGTCCCTTGGCGGATGTAATTGAACGCCATGGCGTGAGGATTGTGTCGTATGCTGACGACACTCAGCTAATCATCACACTGGCACAAGATGACGGCAGTGCCGCAGCGAACTTCAAATCTTGTCTGATAGACCTTGAGGCATGGATGGGCGCCAGTTGCCTGAATTTAAATGCAGACAAGATAGAGGTCATGGTGATCTGGAAACAGCCCACAATTTGGTCCTCTGCGTGGTGGCCTTGCGAACTGGGCCCCACTCTGATCCCTAAACCTAAAGTTAAAAATCTGGGCATCATCTTTGATGCACAGTTATCTTTTGAGAGTCAGATCAAGGCCACGGCTGGCACTTGTTTTGGAGTATTAAGGTTGTTGAGGAAGATTCTACGGCTTGTACCAGTCTCAGCAAAAAAGACGGCAATACAAGCGCTTTTAGTGTCCCGGCTCGATTACTGCAATGTACTCTATCTGGGGGTCTCCAAGGGCAGGTTGGGAATGCTTCAAAGAGTACACAATGCGGCAGCCCAGCTGCTACTAAAAATTCCAAAATAGCTTGCCATAAGCCTGTGTCTTGCTGAACTACATTGGCTCCCCATCAAGCACAGAGTCTCTTTTAAAGCACTCTGTTTTACGCATAGGATACTGAATCAGAGGGGTCCAAGTTACTTGTATCCTCTGATTCAAGCCTATACCCCCTCCAGACATCTTAGGTCTTGTGAAGCGGCTCTGACTGTGATCCCTAGAGTGCAGAGAACGCACCTGGGGGGCAGTTCTTTTGGACTTTTGGCAACCAAACTCTGGAACTCAATGCAACTGGACATGAGACTTGAACCATCAGAAGCAAGTGTGCGCAAAAATCTCAAGATCTGCCTTTTTTTAAGGCAAAGTTAGTAGAACTGTCTGGCCCTTAGTCGAGTCTGACTCTACCTGGCACGGGGACACTGCTTGGAGTAACCAGGCGCTTTATAAATCCTTTAACATAATATAGATGAGGGTGAAGAGGAAAGCAGGAAAAAGTACTTTAAGAAGGAGGTGCTTGAATTGGTAGCTGAGCATTTGCAGAAAAACATGAAAACTGAGCACACCCCTTCTCTTCATCAAAAAAAAAATCTAGACACATTCTTTCCAGCAAACTACAGGTCCAATATGCTGTATGGATGGCGCTTGACAAAGATAAAAGTATTTTTGCCTAAAGGATGCTTTAGACTCCTGATGACCACAAAACACATATTTGCAATATCAACCAGGGCCTTTACCACGCTGCTTTTGTATGTTGATTAGGGGGATGTCTGTCCATGAGTCTGCCCATTAGAGAATTAAAATCTCCTGCCCAAATCACAGGGACAGAAGGATACAGAGTCACTAGCTCCAGAATTGTTGGGAAAACGAGTTTATCATCCATATTGGGGGCTTAAGTATTTATTAGGCATATGTGTCTCCCGCTTAGCAAGCAATAAACCAGGATGAACCTGCTCTCTACCTCAATTGCCGAGTATCAGAGCCTAAAGGGGATCCCCGGGGATATCCAAATTGAAATACCCCTGGCATAAACCACTTGCGACATTATTGCGAAACAAACCCTCTGCTATCCAAGGAGGACCTCCAGTGTGGTCTTGCCGATTTTAAGACAGGCTTGGCAAACTAATGTCAGACTTAGGATTAGACCTAGCAGACGTCAAACCAGATCTGCAGGCCTGAACTCAAGAATTTTGTCGATCAATACAAGCCCCCTCTCTGACATGAGCCAGAATGCACCACGTCAAAAGTTAATCTGGAGACCCAGGTCAAACAACTCATGGATAAATGTGAAGAACTAGAAAATAGGTCCAGATGGATCAATCTAAAAATCCATAATATGGAAGAGGGAGAAGGAGAAGCCGTAGTTGAGTGCCTAAAATTGCTCTTTAGACAGATCTTAGAGGAAGGACAAGACTTCCCTATAGGCATTGAAAGAGGCCAAAGAGTGGGGAGAAAAGCTTGGATGCTAAAGCTAGACCTTAGGACATTGTGGCGAAGATGTCTATGTACCATATGAAAGAAATCATTCTCACAGGGGGAAGCAAATAAAAGACCATTTAATGCAGGAACACTAAAGTGATCATTTTCCAAGGCTAGTCACCTACGACTCTTGCAAAAAGGAGATCCTGCAAACCCGTGGTAGACTTCCTCAAAACAAAGTGAATGAGATACCACTGGACATTCCCTGCAGGGGTGTTGAATTCCTATAGCCAGATGCCCAGGACATATTGTTTAGGGTCAAGGACAACAAGTTTTCATGTGTATTTTGTCCTTGGGACAAGTAGGCAGAACCCCCTGCAGCACAAACCCTTTGGCTGCCAGTTTACAGTACCACATTATGGATCAGAGAAGGGCATTGTCTGCAGTTAAGGTAATATTTGTGTTCATAGGCTTATGCCTTAGAATTTGTATTTATGGTTTATTAATGCAAAGCCTTTATTATTAGGGTGAGCGTTCTAAGGAAATGTTGTAAGCTCGGACTGCACTACTGACAGCAATTCCAGTATAAACATGTGTACACACGTTTTCAAAGTTAAGCAGTATGAGGCTATGTTTAATGCTCCCAGAAACCTCTCTGATAAGATGCAAATATTTGAAGAAGCTTGAAATCAAGATGGATGATTCTTTGCTTTTAAAATAAAAATGTTCACAAAACTACTATTTCTTTGCAGCATCATCTACAAAATGTGTTGATGTATGCTAGTATTTCCCAAAAATATTCCTAATGGGAAATCGGTGTAACCAGTTTCAACACATAAAATAAACAAGCATTGGCAAAGTTAGTAGGTCTTAAATTGGTGGTCAACCTTTTGGTTTTGTCAATACCTGTATTGTTTTGGCATGGTTTTTGTAAAACATTATTGGCGTCGGAGCTGCTGGGCCCTCACCATCATAACAAGCAATGGCATAAAGCAAAAAAAAATGTTGGTCTCAAAAAGCACACATTGCTACATTAGTTCCTGGCACTGAATAAAACTATTTTGCGTGCCAATTTGCTTCTTGTGAAAGATCAGAATGCTGTCACTCATAGTGAAGCCACCCGATAGATAGAAACTGAGAGATAGAATTTTAATAAACACAAAAGATCTTGGTTAACTCCAGACCTAATTAGGGGCCCACTTATTAAAGAAATCTCAAAAGTGCACCCATTGAATATGTCCTTGCATTAGTGCAGATTTACAGCATTCATGAATTCACAAGAATTTACAGAAGTAGGTCAAGGAATCGTAGTCCTAGAAAATATTTGTGAACTGCATTTTAGCACTAGCAAACATGCTTGTGTAGATTTACTCATAAAAATCTGTTGATCATTTGCAAGTTCGCTTTCCCTCCAACCACTTTTTCACCAACCCTGGAAGACGTTTTACATCTGCCATTGTCAGGAGTAAATTTTCAACCTGTCTCAGTATGGAAAAAGATTAGAGAAGAGCTGGTGGAAACCCTTAAAACATGCAGGTTAGTAGGTTTGCACAGACTCAAAAGGGCATTCCAATCCTGGAACTATTGCTTACCGCTAACTTCAGCCCCAGTATGCAGATATGTGGAAAGGTGGCAAAATGAGGGACTTGCTAGTATTCAAACCGTACTATGGTATGAGCCCTGGCATAATCAGAGAGGCTAGATCAGAGCTCTTATATAATGAGATTACTGCATAATTTGTCACTGCACTACATGGCACGAAAGGGACAAGGGGATTTTGTTACAGTGCAAGTAGATTTATGAAGCAACCTGCCCCATGGATAGGTATATATTTCATTAAATTCCACACACCTGTCCCTGAAGGGATTATCTTTCCCTGGAAAGATATGGAAAGGACTACAAGAACTGTACAAGAAGCGTAAACTATACTCAACCTGGAGGAAGAGGAGGTGATAACGGAGCCTGAATATAAGCAACACTTGACTAACAGGTCGGATGGCGGCTGACGTAGCCCACGCACGTAGCCGTTAGCGCTCCAGCTGTCCTCCCTCTTCCAGCCCGTCTCCTCTTTCGCAGCCGAGACGTCAGGCGCGATACACAGCTGCTGCTGCTGCTGAAGAATGGTCGGCGAGGCAGGCAACGGTATCCACATGCTCTGAGCCACGGAAATCTGGCAGTACGAGGAAAAACAGAAGATTGACAAGGGAAGTAAACGGCCTCATCAACTTCCACAGCTTTAGGGAGACCCCACCTCCAGCGGCTCCCAGCCCTGAGCTCCTTTATCTTCGCTCAGAAGGAAGCCGGCAGTGAGGCAGAGAGACAGCGGGCAGACCTCCGTGGTGCCGGAGCCATATGAAATCTATGGCATCAGAGAGCTAGCAGAAGATATTGCTGATATAATCGGAGGTGAGTGCTCGCTGCCATAAAGAGCCAAGCAGGGAGGAGTAGGAGTCTTCAAAAAGCAGCTGGGGAGGGGCTCATGTAACTTTTTTTGAACTTTCGAGGATTAGGACTAATGGAGCTTGTGGAACCCCTCTGAGGCTGCTCCAGGGGCAGTCAGCACTTTGTCTATACGTCATTGGATTGGTTGAAGGGGTCGGTACTATATAATGCGCACAAAACAGTCGAAAACGACAAGAAAAAATAATAACGAAATGCCAGATCAGTCTACTCCCTCACCAGCTCCTAGAACAAAATGTAACGGACCGAAAAATGCACAACACAGAATGGAGCTCAAAGCTAACACGCTGTTTGAAGCAGAAAGACAAGTTGATTTGGATGACACCTCAGACACTGAGAAAATGTCGGACACGGAAAACATGGGAGTGGCTCCGGGGACACAGCTTGACCTACAGATTGATACGACTCACAATGCAGAACGTGGGACTAGGAGACTAGAGGCGCAGAGGCTAAATCTGTTGAGAGCAACAGCCCTACCCCCCCTAGACAGTATCCACTTTTTCAAAAACAGAAGACGGTCGATGAGCCTCCAGTCTCATTCTTACCAGATAAAGGCACACGTGCTCTAGATCATGTTAGCTCTCAGTTCAACCGCAAATGACTACCCAGCCTGAGCCGCCATCAAGCTCCCCCAATGGTACATCATCATCTCTCTAGGATACTCAATCATCAACTAGGTCCACTAGGGAGACAAACAGCCAAAGTATAGAGAGAGATGCAACCCTAAGTGGAATTAATATGAAGGAAGATCGCTCGAAACAGCCATCGAGAAGAAAGTCTGAAGATGGAGAGGGGGGGAGACACTTCAATTCAAAGTATGTTGATCACTATACTAGGCGAGATTAGAGATTTGAAGACTTCCCAGGCCCAAGGAAAGGATGCACTATAATGACATCCAAAGGTAGACGAGGGAAGAGGGAGCAGTAGGCAGATCCGTCTTCCCGGGAGGGCATACGGGGAATGTGGTGGAGGAGGTGGTGGGGGTGAGACAAAATAAAAAAGGAGAGTTTAAAGTTAAGTGCTTAGATTTCCATCGGGACAAAATAGGAATAGGACATAAGAGACAAAGTTATGGAACATTCAGAAGGGAGGATAGAAGGGCTCAGAACTCCCAAAACTGCACTTGACACTTTATGTAGGATGGGGCACGGGAAGTATCTATATCATATTTATAGCAGCTATCCTATCAGTACAACCGCATGTGACGCCTGCGGAAATGTTCTTGTGCCTTTCTTGGAGTATGGGATGTATTTAGATCATATTATAGTGGATATTATATTAGATCTGCTGTAATGGAATTTGCATTTTGGAATATTACACACAACACCTTCTGGGGGATTCAATTTGTTTATAACAGCAAACGCACTAGTCACTTTATGCTGGTTATTAACAAACAATGTTACGTAAAGATGCTTTGAAAGTAATTTCTTTTAATGCCAATGGGCTCAACAACAGACGCAAAGCCCAGGCTATAGAAAGCTGGTTAAGGGGGTCACAGCCCGGATATCATACTCTTGCAGGAAACTCATTTTAAGAACAGAAAGAGTGTGAATAAAATTTTTCAACAATTGGCTGGTTTCATTGTCTGTCAAATGCTAGTTCCGCTCAGAAGGGGGTAGGGATATATGTGGGTAAACATGTCCCATATCAAATTAAAGCCATGCAGACAGACTCGGGTGGGAAGGTGGGCATTCATAAATGGGAAACAATCATGCTAACCTGACCATAGCAACAATCTATGCGCCAGTTTTAGATAATCCACTCCCTTTGTTACAACTAAAACAGGCCGTAACCAATATCCCGGGTCAGATTATTCTGGGCGGAGATTGTAATTTCCTCCAAAGCCCATCACTCGATTAATCTACTATAACTTGAAGACAAAATTAGCCACAAATTGCCATAGCCCTAGCTAATTGTAAAAAGGAATTAGTCATGGGGCTTACAACACCCCAGGGAACAGGGTTTTTCATGCTTCTCAGCAAAGTACAATACTGCCTCCAGAATAGATTATTTCTTAGTATCACACGGGGTGAAACTTATCACTTACGAATACATTCCAAATGCTTTTCCAGACCACGCACTGGTTAAAATGGAAATAGCAGGGTTGGGGCTTGAAAAGGCACCCAGAAGATGGCTTTTTAATAAAGTCAATCTGAAGAGTGAAGACTGGTGAACAGAGGTAGCAAATGAGATCAAAACCTTCTTCCTGATCAATACAGGCACCACCAGGGTAGATATAATTTCGGACGCCTTCAAGGACGTTCTTCGAGGCTTCATCATCTGTAAAGAAATTAAACAACAGAGAGAGATGTGGGAAAAAAGAGGTGAGTTGGAAAGCAGACTAGCGCAAGCTAATAGAACCTACTCTAAAACGAAGAACTCAGTGGCAAAGCAGGAGTTATCACTGGCTAAAGCTGAAATGCAGGATTATTGTTACGCTCAGGGCAGTAGAGCCAATACGGCTTATCTTCAGAGGGTACATGAGGAAAGTGAGTATAGAGGAAGACTATTAGCATGGCAGGCTAAAGTTCGTCAGGTTCAAAACAGGATCTTATCACTGACAGACGCAGTCTTAAAGACACAGATCACTAGCCCTTAGAGATTGGGAATGCTTTTTTAAAACATTATGAGAAAATCTATCAGACAGATAAGCAAATGACGGCGGACGATCTTTTAAGATTTTTAGATAAACTCCCAATCCAGTCTCTAACAGAGAACAAAATCAAATGAACGTCTGAGTTTTCCCTGGAGGAAATAGACACAGTAGTGAACTTGATTGCTAATGGCAAATCAGCTGGGGAGGTTGGACTACCAGCTGAAATATATAAGAAATTTGCCCAAATTTTAAATATACAATTATTGAAGCTCGCCAACCATATTTTAAATGGTGGAGAACCCCCGACATCATTTCATATGGCCATAGTAGTCAGAATTTTAAAGAAAGACAAGAATAAGGAGAATATTAATTCCTATAGGCCCATAATCCTACTTAATGTTGATTATAAAATCTTCAAAAAACTGTTGGCGAATAGATTAAATAAAATTGTAGGATCAATTATAAATCCTGATCAATGCGGATTTGTGGCCGGACGACAACTCTTCTCAAATACAAAGTTCTGAATAGAGGCACTAGATTATCTGACCCAAAATGAAATAGGGACACAGATGCTATTTTTAGATGCTGAGAAAGCTTTCGACCTGGTGTCCTGGGAAAGTCTTTTTGTAATCCTTGATAGATTTTGATTCCAAAAAACCTTTACACAAATAGTGCAGCAGTTGTACAAGAATTCATCGGCACAAATAATGATCAATTCTAGAAAAGAAGGTAGCTGCAGAGTAAACAGAGGCACACGCCAGGGGTGTCCTTTATCCCCAATAATTTTTGCACTTTTTATAGAACCCTGGCAATAGCCATTAGACAAAAAGCACCTTCATCAGCACCAATGCAAGGCATGTTTAATATAAAATTATATGCCGATGCCATTGTCCTTTTTCTTAAACCTGGGGAGAACATTCAAAAGGAAATCTTTTCAATTTTTAAGGAATTTCAGACACTGGGTGGATACAAAATAAATAATACTAAGACGGAAATTTTACTTTGCAATTGTTCCCAGGACACATTAATCCCGGAACTCCAGCCATTATACAATGTAAGGCCTAAAAGATATTTAGGTATATTCGCTACGGAAAATGTGAATGATCTCTATATTTCGAATCATGTTCCATTATTACAAAAGACTAAGCGTTTCTTTGCAAAATGGAACTAACCTGCAATCTCAATAGTTCGACGGGTGGCACTGATACGAATGTCGATTTTACCATTATTTAAATTTTTATTCTCAGCAATCCCTTATGCATTGCAAATGTCCATTTTTAAAGAAGTAGAGGGTTATTTTCATCTTTCATATGGGCCAATAAAACACCTCGATTAGCACTAGCCACTTCAAGTAATCCAACTAAGGAAGGTAGGTTGTCCCTTCCCAACTTGAGCGAATACTACTATGCGAATTATGCAAATAACACGTACAGATTTTTTAACCATCTTGATTCATTTGACACAGAAATGTTTTTTATGATAAAAATACTGAAGGAATATAAAATGTCGGTCATGATGAGACTGGTGAAAAATCCCAAAAACGTGCGCTATAAGGTCCTCCAGTGGTTTTTTTAAACAGAAAACACAACTATTTAAATATTATGATATACCTTCAATAAATGGTTCTACACGTCTAACAGATCTATATATTGGGGAACAGGGGCTTATCCAACCTAACATTTTAGGGAAATGGGAAGAGAACGGTTATATAACCTTGGGAGATTTTATTAATTTTGATACCTGGAAGGAATGGTCAGAAATTGAGTGCGGCCTAAGGCGTTTTAAAAATACACTCAAGTCGTCTTTCCTACAAATTAAACACTTTTTAACGAATAAAGACCCGGTCAAACTCTGGGCAAAACTAGACCTTGGTAAGGCTCTCTTGGAAACAGCTGGACGCAGATCAATAAGCACCTGGTTACAAATCCTTAGCAAACATAAGGATAAGAGAGTGTATGAAAAAGCCCAAGATAAATGGCAAACAAAAAGAAGGCCTTCAGATCTCAAGGTTGGTCTAGAATAGAATTAATAAATATAATTCAACACTCCTAAGAGGCGCCAACTTTAGGAAAATGCAATACTATACTAAATGGTTACTGTATAGGACCCTAGCCTATTAGCATAATATATATACTCAGATAGAAGAAAAATATTTCCTGTGCTCAGCAGAAGTGTGAGACAACTGGACCCATATTGTTTGGGAATGTCCTGAAATTAAATGTTTCTGGAAAGATATCGAAAAATACTGTAAACTTAAGTTAGGCCCTAGGACAACCATTGATAGATATGTTGCAACTCTGGGATATTCCCCAAACATAACTGTTAGCACCCCCACAAGGGGAAGGCTTTTATATTTTAGCATTAGTGGCAAGATCACTAATATTGCAGAACTGGCGCAGTGAGACCATACCCACATTTTTCCACTGGCAGTCGAAACTGCATAAAGTCTGAGAAATGGAAAAACGTTACGCTTTACGATCAGGCTACTATAGGAAATTCATGACTTGCTGGAAATCTTTTTTTTATTTTTTTATTTTATTTATTCCGGCCAGCAAATAAAGAAAAAAAAAGCAAAGCATGGTTACACAGCATAGCGTCGTTTGGTTCATACATTTTCATATCTTAGAGGTCGTACATATATGACTGCGCTCAGGGTATACAGTACAATAATTGCAAAGCGTTCATCCCCCCGCGAGTTCTCCCGCCCGTCCTTGTTACACATTTGTGCCATATACATTCCTTTCGCAACAAACCATCCCTGCGTTTCTCGAGCTCTATCTGTGCCCTATGGCATGAATTTAGTCAGTATCTTGTGAGGATCTAAGATATTGTACAAAAGGATCCCAGAAGTCTCTAGGTCTTGAGGCCTGAGGTATTTCTTCTGCATACGTTTCCAGTGTCTCTTTACAAAAGGTCATATCCGTTAACCAGTCTTTGTGGCGTGGTGGGCGCTTGCTACCCCATCTCATCGCAACCCGGCGTTTTGCCAATAGCAACGCCACAGTCAGCAGTTTACATTTTCTGGCTGGCCGAATCTTGTAGAGTCCCAACTGACAGACCAGTGGAGCATTTGGGATCTGCACAGATAGCATGGCTGTAAGGGTGCTAGTGATTTCTTGCCAGTATAGTGTAAGTTGATGACATGCCCATGCCATATGGAGAAAATCCGCATTTGGCGCCCCACATCTATGACACCTATTGTCTGGTCTAAGTCCGCATTTATGTAATTTTGCTGGGGTGTGGTATATTTGATGTAGGAACTTAAAATGAATAATGCGCAAATTGATGTTAGCAGCTGCATTTGTGTGCAACTAAAATCCCAGTCCTTCTTATCTATAGTATTTCCTACCGTCTCCTCCCATCGCTGAAGCGATTTATTTTGGATCCGACTCAATTTCCCCTGTGAGGCGTTATACAAGCGTGTCATTAAACATTGGCGTGTGGGTGCTGTTAGCAGGATTTGTAGTGCATTGAGCTGTGGGGGTTCGTCTGGGAACGATGGGTATAATTCCCTGACTGCCATCCGCAGCCTCAGGTACGCAAATATCTTCAGTGGTGTGCAATGGACACTGAGAGAAGGGTCATCTTGTGAAATGAATCTATTGTGTGGGAAAACATCACTCATGGTGTGTAAACCCATAGTCCCCAGTAAAGTCAGCACGTTTTTCTCCTGCGTGACTGTTATTCGCGCATGGTGGGCTATAGGCAGTGCCGGAGCGTATATCGGAAGTTTCCGTGCGCGCTGTGCTAGCGTGTGCCATGCCCTTGATGTGCAAGTTACAGAGTGTATCACGTCCCTCGGGGTGTGTCGCTTCGGGTCCGATATGTATGTAAGCAGTGGAGAGGGTAGCGCACTTTCATGTTCCACAGCTATGTGGGGTATATGCGCACGTGGTTGTGTCCAGTAATGGGCATGTTGGGCCGGAGCGCAATAATAGTACAATTGAAAATCCGGCGCTCCAAAGCCCCCTTGATGATATGGCTTGGTTAAAACTTAACAGCTTACTCTCGCCGGCTTCCCGGCCCAAATTAGGCGCTGCATAGCTGTGCGCAGTTTGGAAAACAGCGCTTGTGTGAGCCATATCGGAATATTCATAAATAAGTATAGAAATCGTAGCAATACCACCATCTTTTGTATGGCGATCCTGTCAGCCAGGGACAGAGGCAATCTGATTCACCGATCTATCTGCTCATCCAGTTTTGTCAGTGCTCTGCCATAATTCTCCCGAATCACCGTTTCTGGATTCCTGTGTACCCATACACCAAGGTATTTTACCGGTTCGGTCTGCCATTGTAACGGGAATTCCAGGTTGGGCTGTGTGGTAGCTAGTGTGAGTGGTATGACCACCGATTTGTCCCAGTTGATACATAGTCCCGAATACCGCTCAAACTGAATGTATTCTCTAATGAGTGGATTTAAGTTAGTATCTGGATGCCTGACATAGAGGACCATATCATCAGCATATAATGATATGCCTACTGGACGCAGCTGGAATTGGAGAGCGGGTACAGGGTGTTTTTGACTAATTTTACACACTAATGGTTCTAGTGCTATTGTAAAGAGGAGCGGTGAAAGCGGACATCCTTGTCTGGTACCACGACTTATTGGAATTAGGGCAGAAGTATTTCCATTTATTCTAATGCGCGCACTGGGGTCAGCATATAAAAGTGCGATCCAACGCCGGAAAGGTTCTGGAAATCCCATCCTTCGCAATATCGTAAACATAAATACCCACTCCAATGAATCAAAAGCCTTCGCCGCGTCCAGTAAGGCTGCGGCTGCTGGCAGTTCTGGGTTTAATTGATGGAACATTGCAAAAATGGTCCTACGGTTTTGCGTAGTGGATCTAGTCGGTACGAAACCGGCCTGATCCGGCAATACGAGTTCCTGCAATAGTGGTTGTATCCTTGTCGCAATAATTCTAGCTAAGATTTTAGCGTCTATATTAATTAAAGACAGAGGACGGTAGGAATCGCACTTGAGGGGGTCCTTGCCTGGTTTGGGGAGATTGACTAGAAGCCTCCCTCAGCGAGGTCGGCAGCATCCCCTCTTCATATGCCTCTTCATACATCTCAGCTAGGTGTGGGATCAATAAATCTCGAAATTCTTTATAGAATTCCCTGGGGAGGCCGTCCACCCCGGGCGCCTTGTTATTGGGCAGAGAATTTATCGCCTCTTTAATCTCAGCTTCCGTTATGTGATGACACAGATATTCACAATGGCCATCCGACAGCCATGCTAGTGCAATGTCGTCTACGTATTGACAAATATCTGGAGGGGTCACATTCGTTTGCGTGGAGTACAAGCGGGTATAATAGTCTGCGAAGCAGTCTAGTATCGACGGGGTATCAAATGTGGGGTTCCCTTGCATGTCTGTTATTTGTGTGATATATGTAGATTTATGTGGCGCTCGTATTCGATGTGAAAGTGCAAGTCCTGGCCTGCCCCCTTCCCCATAGGTGCGTGCTGAGTGTCTGCGTGATATATATTTGAGCTCATCGTCTGCAAACCCATTGTAGATATCCACCTTCTGCCTAATGTCCGCTAGCGTGTTGGGGTCCTGAGTGGCCGCAAACTCCTTCTCTAACCTCTGAATATCCCTTTCCGTCAGAGCTAATTGCTGTTGAATGTCTTTCAATATGCCTGCATGCTTACCTATACAGTGTCCCCTGATGGTGGCCTTAAAGGCCTCCCATAGTGTTTTCGCACTTTTGACGGAACCTGCGTTTAAGTCAAAGTATTCAACTATAGCCTGATGCAGCTCGGAGCGGAAAACCTGATCTAGGAGTGCCCCCTGTTGCAAACGCCAGGTAAACTGACGTGGAGTATGTGAGGGAATGGCAAGCGCCAGTCGGACGGGTGCATGGTCCGACAGCGTCTTGGGCATATGGTCTATCTGAGTTGTCCATGTGCTAACGTCTTGTGTAGCTATCCAATAGTCTATTCTTGACCATGTATTGTGCACCGTGGACGTGCATGTGCATGTGCCTTCCTTCCGCCCCGGGTTTCTCAAACGCCACAGATCAATCATTGCACATTCTATCATACCTTCTCTAAGCGCCTTTGCCGATTGTCTCCCGTATCGTTCATTACCTGTTGACCTATCTAAGGCAGGATCCAAGCACGTGTTAAAATCCCCTCCCCATATAATGGGTGTGGGTGGCAAGTCACGCAATTTAGCCCATATATGAGCGAACAATTGCAGCTCATCTGTGTTCGGACCATATGTTGTGACTATTGTTAATGCAGTGCCTCCGAAGTTTTCCTGCACTATGGCGTATCTTCCCTGGTCATCTTTGAGGGAGCTAATAAGTGTGAAAGGGACGCTGTGGCGGACGAGGATCATTACTCCTCTGGCATAAGTAGAATAAGATGACGCCATGCGGTAAGTGGCCCACCTCGCACCTATCCTCTTTTCAGTGATATTTGTGAGATGTGTCTCCTGCAAACAGGCAACATCAACCCTATGTCGGTCTAGGTATGCCATGAACTTTCGTATTTTCTGCGGGTTGTGAAGGCCTCTCACATTCCAGGTCAGGAATGTTAATGGTCTGGTGCTACCTGTCCTTTTATCCATACGCAGCGTTTTCGGGGAATTGGACCTGCAGCTGATTTATGTGTTGGACGTTGCTATGTAGTCTGCTATCTGTTATGTAAATGCTGACCAGGGTTTTCAAATTTACTCCCCACCCACCCACCCCCTCCCACTTCGCAAGCCCCAAAACTGCTGCGAAGACAATGCCCAATAGAACAGATGACTCCCCCCTCCCCCTCCCATTATTGAACCTCGAACTGGGTGTGGTGCACACATGGTGGCGGGAGCTGCCAGCCTAACTGCCCGGCGATATGTAATCGCACGGGTGGTCACTTAAACATATACAGACTTGTGCACCCAGTGGCCTGCAGTTAACAATAGTGCCTAGGTGCTGCCCCGTCTTAACCCCATCACAGTTTTTCTACGCTATTTCTAACCGGCCATGCCCTATAATACACCATTTTTAACGAAGTCATTTAAACTAATAGCAAATTTTACACTTAACTTTGCGAGCGTTTACAATGGCATATTCTTGTATTTCTGCAACCTTAGTCCCACTCACAGTTCTGTCATTTCAAAGAATAGGGCCGTTTATTCAACATCAGAAGTGTCCTGTTGTACGTCCGGGCCTCCCCTTGGCGACTTTCTCCTGGGGGCCTGGGATCTTCTGTGCTGGAGAAACTTGAGAGCGTCCTTTGGTTCATTAAACACTGTGGACTTGCCCTCGTCTGTTATCCTCAACTGCGCCGGGTAAATCATGGCATACGGAATGTTCTGTTCACGAAGCTTCTTTTTTACTGGCAGAAACTTTTTTCGGGCTTCCTGGACCTGTTGGGTGAAGTCGGGATATATAGAAATATCCATGCCTTCATGCTTCAGACTACCTAGTTCTCTGGATTTGCCGAGCGCCGCGTCACGATCCCGATAATTCAAAAGCCTGGCTATGATCGGCCTTGGTCTGGCTCCTAGTGGAGGCGGCGGGGCCAACGACCTGTGCGCCCGTTCGACAATGAAGACGTCGGAGAAAGTGTCCCGTCCCATCAGGGTCGTTAGCAAACCCTCAATGTATTTTTCCATCTGGCCTGTGTTCGTCGTCTCCGCAATGCTCATGAAATGAAGATTGTTTCTTCGTGAACGAGCCTCTGAGTCTTCAGCCCTCGCCATTAGGGCTGCCAGGGTTTTGTCCATCTTGCCTTGTCGCTGATCCATTTGTTGCTGCACGTCTTCAGCGTCGGAGATCCTGCGTTCGGCCATATCTATACGCTCTGTATGCCTGTCCAGCTTCTCCGACATCCGATCTAACCTGTATGTGAGGGTGTCTATCTTCCCATCAATATTTGAGAGGGCTGTCTGGATCGCTGTAAACATCGCGTGCACATCTCCTGTAGCTTCCGCACCAGTAGGCGCTGCAGTGCTCTGCGTGGATTGATGCTCATCCTGGCCGCCCTCCGTTACCTTTTTAGTTTGTTCAAATTGCAGCTTCGGTTGGTTTCTGTCCGGTTTTCCCATGTTCCTCCTTCTGAAACACGTGGGGGGTTGCGTCCCCCGGGCCCCTCCGAAAACCAGGGACGCAATGAGCGCAGGCTATTGTCCCTCCCCCCTCCCCCCCTGTCGTTGTACTTGGCGAAGGAGATCCAATCAAGGAGGAGCCTGCTGCGCACCAGCTCAGCGCCCAGGACAATGAGTGGGCAGCGTCTCTTAATTGAATACCTTACCCCCAGGCGTTATTTCTGATAAATTCACTGTGCGCCTGTCCCTAGCGTGCCCAGGTTGCGTCTAAAACTCAGCACCTCCACGTTGCTGATATGAATGGATGTCTTCTAACTAAGTCTCAGGAGCAGCGCAGTTCAGTCCCCAGTGCAGATCCCAACAGTCCCTGGTTCCCCACCAGCTGGCTTCTGGGCGATCCGCCAGTTCATCTAGTGCACTTGCCTCTCAGCGTGAGCACCATGCAGCACTCCTAGGTGGCAGCAGCAGTCCACAGCGAGATCCACCACCGGCCATTCAGGGATCCGGGCGCGCCCCCCCACGTGAAAAGGGGACCACCACGTAGATTCAGGCCCCAGTTCATCCACTTATGCAGACCTCCGCTATGCTTGTGTTAGTATCGGCGGCAGTGGAGCGGGGGTATGATCCACCGTGTAGGTGCAGCTGTAGGCCGGTCGTGACCACTGTTGGGGGGGGGTGGGCCTGTCCACTGCCCTCCCGCATTCACAATTGGTGCCTCCGATTTTACCGGCAGCTTGCGCCCGGCACCCTACTCGCTGTGCTCAATTTAGGCCTGGTCGTCTCGCAGGTGCAGGCCAGCTGCCCCAGGTTCTTTCTTACTGTGTGCAGCGCCGGACCGCAAGGGGCCTCTCAGGTGCTAAGCTGTGTGCCGGCCAATCTCCACTGCAGGAGCCTTCCTTCCGCCTCGCAGCCCCGCCGATGCCTGTTCTGCTCCCGCCGTCCGCCCTCAGACTGCGACAGTCTCACCTCTTCAGTTCAGCACGCAGGTCACGGAGCTCCGATCGTGCTCCCGATAGTGTCGCCTGTCTTTTGCTGCAGTCCGGGAGCGGCAGCGCTCTCCTTCTGGCCGTCGTGTGGTCCGCGGCCGGGATCGTCTTCTTCTTTCAGCGGGCCGGCCCCTGCGGATTACGTTCACTGCGTCACGGCCGGCTCACACTCCAGTCCACGGCGGCGCCTCCCTTCTGTGTGTTGTGGGCCTCTCCGACGCCGCACAGTCCGCGATGCAGCTCCAGCCCTTCCAGTGCGATTTTTACCGCAGAACCGGGGTCTAACGTCTGCCACGGTACTCCGACGTTTCTTTTGAGGGTTTCAGGTTTCCTTTTGCACGCTGGGATGCAGGATAGTTAAAGGATGTTTTCGTGACCGAAGGAGCTCGCTCAAGTGGCGGCCATCTTCGGGCTTGGCTAGCTCCGCCCCCGACTTGCTGGAAATCTATAGGAAACTAGTCAGCAGAGAATCAAAATTAAATAGAAAGTGGTCACTTATTTTAAATTTGAGATCTGCAATTCATTATTAGGTTTCGTGTAATATGTGCTTTTAATCCATCGTTTTATGTAATACCCTCTACTTTTATATATTTGAAGGATATTGTATTGATTATTTATGTATACTTGAGAATACGAATTAAGATCATAATAGTAAAATGAAATTATATAGGCACTTTATGTATATATGCTATGGTAAAATGAACGTGCAATAAACAAATTATTTAAAAATCATTAAAAAAAAAAAAAAAAGCAACACTTGAGAGACTATAGAAAAGGGGAAAAAAATGTTTGTACCGAGTTTTATATAGCGCGGACTTGACGCCAATTGCGTATCAGAGCGCTTTACATAGCACCAGCTGCATTTCATGAGGACACATTCATTTTTGTTAGGCACAGGGAGATTAAGTGATTTGCCCAGAATCACAGGATGTTCAGCGTCATTGCCGAGACTCGAAACCAGTTCCCCAGATTCGAGGTCGACCGCCCTAGCCGTTAGGCCAACTCCTCTCCCCGAAACTTAAAACACGTTCTAAAAAATGATGACCACCAGCAGCCCACCAAGTAAACCACACTCAAATAACATAACAGAACTCAATAGGAAATTGACAATGATTGAAATATGAAGGGACTATTGATGTATAACAAGCATCAACAGCATACCACAATGGAATTATGAATTGGGATCATTGGAATGACTTTCTGTATGGCTCATGTGGGAGGGGCAGGCTGATGGAACAAACAGGCACATCATCACAGGCTCAGTGGGAGCAGACCGACTCCTCCAAGGGAAGATGGAACCCTGAGTCACAAAGATGCCTGCAAGGGAACTAGGAAGGTACCATCTTTTCCACCACACAAAGGTGAGGGGAGGAAAGCGGGAGGGGATAAGGGGTGATCACAAGAATTTATACAAGCAATTTTTGGGGTTGAGGAAAGTGAGAGGACAATTCAGATACCTACACACACAAAGAAATACAGAAGCATGCATAGATTCTACTACAAGAGGACAACCGTTCATTATTCTAACATGGTGCTAAAGCTCCTATTAATGAATGTGAGGGGACTAGACCCCCAACAAAATTGCTGCATATTAAAGAAGCAAACCCGGATGTTATTCTGCTACAGAAAGCTCATCCCGTAACAGCAAATCAAAACATGCTGAAACATGAATATTTACATCCCAAACACAAAGCAGAATCATTATTTGAGGTCTTTACTACTAAGACATGGACCAACTTCTTATAGGAGATGTCATATCGGGGGGGATTTTAACCTAGTTTGGGGCAGGGACCTAGATTGCTCAAACACTCAGGGACAAGTCTATAAAGTGTCCAGCAAACAATTATGGAACCTAAGTGATGAACTGGGGCTAGTGGATTTGTGGTGGCAGCTACATGGTGAGGAGAGCGACTATACCTTCTTTTCATCCACACACAGGACATACACTAGGGTAATTCACCTACTTGTATGCAAACAAATGTCTGGGTCAGTGATAAAAGTAGACATTGATGGCATTACACTTTCCCCATAAAGATTTGGTCATGCACTGGGACATAGGATCCCCCAGATCCTATGTCCCCCTAGGATCCCCCAGAGACACTGGTGATTTAAAGACTACTTAACGTGAGAAACCGTAAACCATCAATAACTGAGAGATCTTGTACAAAACATTTTGACAGATCATGACCCAACGCACTTAATTGCATTAGAAGCTCGAAAGAAGAGGAAATGAGGCTTGGAAATGACTGAACTTAAAACACAGTTGCGACAAGAAGAGCTAGCTAGTAAACGACACACAATGGCGCAACGGGTTAGGAAGATTAACAGATGGAAAGGGAAGTTAAATATTACAGCCACTAACATATCAGAAACCCTCCCCTTACAAACCCAGTAGAGATACTACGTCTCAGGAAAAAAGAAGGGAAAAGGTCTGGCATATCAATTACATGCTAGAATTAAAACCTACGTATCGGCGATCTGAAACTCCCAAGGCCAACTCCTACACAATGAAAAGGGAAAGATGGATGCCTTTAGAGATTTCTATCTGAGACTCTACACTAAAGGAGACAAAAATGAAAGAGAAGGGGATAGATATTTGGCAGAATGTAACCTTCCTAAATTAACCACACAAAGAGAATATTTAGATAGGCCAAGAGATACTGTAGAAGTGCTGAAGGGAGTAGACACTTAAAACAGGGAAGTAACCTGGCCCAGAAGGCTTTACTGCAGCATTCTATAAAATCCTGGGGGGAACCTTAGCACCCTATCCAACGAAAGTATTAAATACGCTTTGGGCCTGATTACGAGAGGGTCGGAATTACGAGTTTGGCTGTATTTAATGCATCAGATAATTGTCGGATGCATTAAATACCTTAATTGTCGTTACTTTTTGGAAGGTTAAACCTGCAGAAATTTAACAGGGGAAATTGTATGGTATTTACCGTACCATGCTGATTTTGGATCATTAAACACCGAAATCAGCAAGTTATTCCCCACAAACTTGTGATAGGTGTCGTTTATCACACATGATAAATAACGTACCTCCGGGGTATCGTTATTTATCACCTAAACTCCTAATCAGGGCCTTAGTAAGAGAATAGGAGTTTCTAGTACTGTGACGCGACAGTGATTCCCAAACCCAAGAAAGATCCTGTATAATGCAAATCCTACAGACCTACTGCATTACTAAATCTGGATGCCAAGATCTTTACTAAGGTACCTTCCTGGACTGATAGAAGCAGATCATTCGGGATTTATCAGGGACAGACAAATCCACAATAACATTAGGTGAGATGCCCACCTAATAGAAAAAGTCAAAAAGAAGGAGATACTAGAGATCTTACTAACACTGAACGCTGAAAAAAGCTAGTACTTTCTGGGCAGTACCTTGAAAAGGCTAGGTTTTGGGACCCTGGTGATTAATTGGATTCAAGAATATTAAAAAGATCCTACTTCATGGATTATAGTAAATGGAAGCAAAAAGTAGATAATAGAAGTACAGACAGGGGAGCAGGCAAGTGTGTCCCCTCTCCGCGCTTCTTCTTGCACCTTCCATGAAATGTGACTTATAAAGCGCACAGTTACTCCATGGAGTGTCCTGGTGCTGAGCTTTCCGTCATCCACAAGGTGCAGTGAGAACAACTAATCTTGTTGGAAGAGTCGGGTCTTCAGCTTTTCTTAAATAAGACGGTAGCAGTTATAGAGCATAGCTCAAATGCAAGTTTGATCCAAGCCGCTGGTCCAAGGAAGGAGAAGGTACTTCCACCCATTCTCATGTGACGAATCTTAGGGATCCTTGCTAGGAGGTAGTGGGTCGACAGCAAATTTCTGGAAGGGCATAGAAACTAAATCTTGCCCTAAGATAGCATGTGCCTGAATGGTGCAGTGCTCTATGGCCCAGGACTAACGTTTTGAAGAGAACTCTCTTCTTTATTGGAAGCCAGTGGAGGGCATGCAAACGGGGACACGTCTGTTCTTGGAGGCAGGCTAAGTAGAATGCAGGCTGCCGTATTTTGGACCACTTGAAGCTTGTTAAGCAGATAGTCCAAGAGTCCCAGATATAGGGTTTTGCCATAGTCCAGCCTTGATGTTATGAGTGCCTGGATGACCACCTTTCTTGCAGACAAGGAGAGAAAGTGTAAACACGTTTTTAATGTCCGCAGAAGCCCAAAACATGTTCCGATCACAGACAATCTGTGGCTGAAAAGAGAGAGAATTGTCAAATGTAATGCCCAAGTTCTTGACTGTTCCTCCCTGTAGACCTGGGGGAGGAAGGCTTTAGGCCACAGAGTCTGCCAGTCAGGGGGATTAAGTGTGCTGTGTCCTGATTGGCTGCGTGTTCCTAACTCCATGTGGCATCTGACTTTATGGTGTTTTGGGAATGCGCGCATCCCTCTGGCCATATGTGCTTTATTGGGGCCAATTTCCCTTGACCAATGTGGCATCGCTGCGCTTATCTGGGGGATGGACCTGAGTTTCCGGTTTGCGCGTTTGTCTGTCGGCTACGTGCCACCCCACCTGTCACCTGTCAATCAGTTATCACAGTCCTAGGTTGCAGAGCCTGTCTGATCACGTATCTCTGAGTTGAGTAGATGGAGAGTTCACGACGGGCGAGTTTGATAATAGTGATACAATTTTATTCATATATGCGAGTGTACCATTATGAGCATTGGCATAGTTTTTATCAATATCAACACATCAAATGCTTAAGACAAGAAAATGGTAACTTTCTAAAAGTGACTTTCAGAATTGGGACTTCAAATCCAACTTTACCGTTGAAGATGGTTTTAAATTGCAATTGCTCAGACCCCAAATATAACGTTCCTACCTGCTCCCAATCAAAATGCCATCACTTATTAAATGTAATAAGATAACCCAATGCTATCCTATGGGAGAGGTAGGCCTTGCAGTAGTGAAAAACAAATTAAGAGTTTGCACTACCAGGGCATGTACAACTGAAAAGTACATGTCCAACTTTTCCAGTACACCACACCCTGCCCTATGGGCCGTTTAGGGCCTACCCAGGGGTGACATATGTATTAAAAAGTAAGGGTTAGGCTTGTCAAACTTTTTATTTTGCTAGGTTGAAATGGATGTTTAGAACTGCACACACACAGGCTGTAATGTCAAGCCTGAGACAGGTTTAAAGGGCTTCTTAAGTGAGTGGCACAATCAGTGCTGAAGGCCCAATAGTAACATTTAATTTACAGGCCCTGGGTACATATATAGTACCACTTTACTAGGGACTTTCAAGTACATCAAATGTGCCCACTGGTTGTAAGCCAATTTCACCATGTTTAAAGGAGAGAACACAAGCACTTTAGCTCTGATTAGCAGTGGTAAAGTGCACAAAGTCCTACGGCCAACAAAAACTACTTCAGCAAAAACAGAAAGAGTAAGACAAAAGGTTTGTGGGGGTGGGAAGGCCACTCTAAGGCTAACAGGTCATACATGTGTGTGCCCTAGATGAAAGTGGAAAAAACAACCCAACCTCCATGGAGTTGTCATCACTAAGGCGGAAGAACCTGGAGAGACCATCAGCACTGGAATGGTCTGACCCAGGATGATGTTCCACCATTAGGACCATTCCCTATAGGGAGATTGACCACCTCAACAGTTTGGGATTCTCACCCCTTACTTGCATGAGCCATCTGAGGGGTCTGTGGTCTGTCTGAACCCAGAAGTGAGACACAAACAGGTATGGTCTCAGCTTCTTCAGTGCCGAGACCACAGCAAAGGCCTCCCTCTCAATAGCATTCAATCTCTGTTCCCAGGGGAGTCAATCAATCAATCAGTAATCTTAGAAAGCGCGACTACTCACCCATGAGGGTCTCAAGGCGCTGAGTGGGAGGGGAAGTGAGGAGGGGGTCTGAGGTTCAGTTAAAGAGCCAGGTCTTGAGGTCCTTCCTGAATTGCGGCAGTGATGGTGATTGCCTGAGGTGCAGAGGCAGGGAGTTCCAGGTCTTCGCAGCGAGGTAGGAGAAGGATCTTCCTCCAGCTGTGGTCTTGCGGATCTGTGGGATGGTGGCCAGGCCCAGTTAGGCGTACCAGAGATGTCTGGTGGGAGTGTAGAAGGAGAGGCAGTGGTTGAAGTATGCAGGTCCGGCGTTGTGGAGGACTTTGTAGGCGTGCGTGAGAACCTTGAAGGGGATTCTTTTGTTGACTGGTAGCCAGTGAAGGTCTATCAGGTGGCCGGTTACACGGTTGCGGCGTGGGATGTTCAGGATGAGTCTGGTGGAGGCGTTCTGGACGGTCTGCAGTTTTTGGGGAGTTTCTGGGTGGTGCCCACATAGAGGGTGTTGCCATAGTCGAGTCTGCTGCTGACGAGAGCATGGGTGACCGTTTTCCTAGAGTCGTGGGGATTCACTTGAAGATCTTACGAAGGAGGTGGAGTGTGTGGAAGCAGGAGGACGAAATGGCGTTGATTTGGCGGTTCATTAAGAGCGAGGAGTCCATGATGATGCCGAGGTTTCGTGCGTAGTCCGTGGGTGTGTGGGGGGGATTCTGAGCACTGCGGACCACCAAGAGTTGTACCAGGCAGAGGGGGAGGAGTCCAGGATGAGGACTTCTGTCTTGTTGGAGTTAAGCTTGAGGCAGCTGTCCTTCATGCAGGTGGCAACTGTCTTGATCCCTTTGTGGAAATTGCTCTTGGCGGCTGTGAATTAGTCTGTGAGGGAGAGAATCAGCTGGGTGTTGTCGGCGTAGGAGACGATGTTGAGTGTGTGGCTTCTGACGATGGCTGCAAGCGGGGCCATGTCGATGTTGAAGAGGGTGGGGCCCAGGGAGGGTCCCTGAGGCACTCTGCAGCTGATCTCTCTGGGTTCGGAGTTGAATGGTGGAAGTCTGACTCTGTGTTCGGCCGGTGAGGAAGCAGCGGATCCATTCTAGGGCTTTCTCATGGATGCCGGAGTCGTGGACTCTTGCACAGAGGGTGTGGTGGGAGACTGTGTTGAACGTTAAAGAGTAAAGGGCATTGAGCCCTTTACTCTTTAACGTATCTGGCTCCCCTCTTCTCGCTCATTGCCAAATGGGAAATAAAAGCTATTTCCTACGCGGACGACACCCAGCGTGTATTCTCCTTCAAGGACCACTCAGCTAACTCCTTCGCCAGATTTAGGGGATGCCTGAGGGACATCTCCAGCTGGATGAACAACAATAAATTAAAGCTTAACGCAGAGAAAACTGAGGTCCTGTTTTTTGGCAAGACACCCCCTCTTTCGGCCGGACTGTGGTGGCCAGAGGAAATGGGACTTTCCCCCCCCCCCTGCCCCTTGACCACGGCAAAAAACCTGGGCGTAAAATGGGAATCCGACCTGACGTTCTCAACCCAAGTACGTCACATTGCATCCTCTTGCTTCGGTATACTGAGAAGCCCAAGAACATTTCTACACTTATTACCGGAGAGTTGCCGCAGATCTGTTGTTCATGCATCAGTGACATCGATCCTGGGGTTGCCTGCATATCTGATTAAGAGATTGCAGATGGTGCAAAATGCGGCTGCAAGATTGATCAGAAGAGTACCTTTTAGACAACACATCTCTCCGCACATTAAACAGCTTCACTGGCTACCTGTAGCTAAACGGATAGAATTCAAGGCTCTGACGGTAGCTTTCAGGGCTCTGAGAGGCAACTGTCCCAGCTACATTAGGAAACTAATCCGCCCCTATCAACAAAAACGCTCTCTAAGATCGAACTCCCAAAATTTGCTTTGCGTACCTCAATATGCGAAGGCACGCATTGGGGGTAGATCTTTTACGGTGGTTATGACCAGATTATGGAACTCTCTTCCGGCTAAACTTTGCCTAATCCAATCTGAATTGGAGTTCAGGAAAGCTCTAAAGACCTGGCTATTCAGCCAGAGCTAGACTCCGGGCATTCTATTTCTCCTGCTTGCCTGTGTTAGCGCCGGGACACCTCTGTTTGAGGTAGCTGTTGCGCTTTATAAATGTATTATTATTGTTGAAGGCGGCTGAGAGGTCCAGGAGGTTGAGGACAGCAGTCTAGCCTCGGTTGAGGAGGGTATGGATGTCGTCTGTAGCGACAAGGAGGCCGGTCTCAGTGCTGTGGTTGCTTCTGAAGCCTGATTGGGAGAGGTCCAGAAGAGTAACCTCCTACCCATAGATGCTGCATGTTGTTTTAGGCCCTTCTCAATCAACTGTGCTAAAACAGCCACTAAGCCATGCTCTGAAATGTTTGTCTGCACAATAAACTCATTGGAGAAGTCAGGAGCCTAAAGTAAAGGTGCCATACGCATGGAGTCCTTGAGGGAGTCGAAGGCTTTGTGACAGGTCTCAGTCCAGATCACCTTTTTGGGCTGCTTCTTGAAAGTCAGCTCAGTTAAGGGGGCAACAATGGTGCCATATCGCTTGACAAACCTCCTGTAATATCCAGTGAGACCAAGTAAGGCCCTCGTCTCTCTCTGAATTTTGGGGCGGTGGCAGGCCAGGATAGCCTCAATCTTGGTCCACGTACACAATGTGGCCCAGATATACCACAGTTCACTGCCCTATCTGGAACTAACTGGCCTTTATAACCAGGCCGGTCTGCTACATGACGTGAAGCACCTGGGTACATATAGTACCACTTTACTAGGGACCTACAAGTAAATTAGTTGTGCCAACTGGCTGCAAGACAATTTAACCATGTGTAAAGGCGAGAGCACAAGCACTTTAGCACTGGTTAACAGTGGTAAAGTGTGCAGATTCCTAAGGCCAACAAAAACGAATTCAGCAAATCAGGAGGAATAAGGCAAAAGGTTTGTGGAAAGACCACCCTAAGGCTGACAGGTCTAACACCTGTCAAACAGGGTTATTTTAACAGCTCACACTGCAGGTTACACTGCAGCAGTCAGGCTGCAGTGTCAGCCTGAAGCTATGTTACATTGTCACTGTAGTGGATGGCACAATAGATGCTACAGCCAACAAGTGGCATTTCAACTTTCAGGCCCTCAGTGCACTTTCAACAACCTATACTAGAGAGTTATAGGCAGGTTAAAGGTTCTAATTAGGAATAAGCCAATTTAACCATGTTTAAAAGGGACAGCGCAGGCCCTTTCTACTGGTGAGCAGGGTAAAGTGCACAGAGTTCTAAAACCAGCAAAATACAAATAGGGTCCATCAGAAGGTCAAACATCCAGGGAGACCACGCAGAAAAAGTCAAATTCCTACACCAGGTAAACACCCTGTACACCTGTAGCAGTGTATCTGCCCACTGACCAAAACAGTTGAAAACATGCAAAGAAACACTTAATAATTAAAAGGAAGAGAAAAATGAAATTACAAGTATGATAGTGTTATCTAAAGTCTAATTCTTATAATCAATGTAGTGGTGATGGGGAAAGAGAGGGGTCAACATCCCTTCATGGCCTCAGTCTACAAAAGAACATTGATGGACCAAAACATGACAATTTCACCCGAGCCGCCTTACCCACTAATTGATTCTATCCATGAGTGGCTGGCTTGTGCCCATGATTATCTTAGAAGTTAGTGTCTGTCCATGCCCTGGTAGAGCATTTTATACCTGCACAGTTGGGGCCCCATCTTCCTGGTGTGATCTTGAGTGCCTGGACACTACCTTCAATCTCTCCATTATGACGCAGTCTGATGAATTGTCCATGCTATGGCATTGTTCTTTGCAGATCATGTCTTCAAAGTTCCATCCTGTGAGGAGCCCTGAAAACCAAATATGCTATCATCCTGGACTATCACTCTGGCAGAGCTGTGTTGACTCCTTGCGGAGCCCCCTGTTTCTTCTTGAGGATCTCCCCCCCCCTCCTTTGCACACATGAGACGGTCTAAGCTGACCAAGTGCTCAGGAGTGGCTCGCTCTATCTTAGAGCTCCAGCCAGTTCCAGACTTCCATAGGGTTAGTGAAGAAGTGAGATTTTCCATCACATATCACTAGCAGCTTAGTTCAAAATAACATGAATTTAAGGTTGATGGACATGAGCTAGACATGTTTTCTTAAGTGAAGACCACTAGGTGATGGCAGTATATTGGCGGTGGTGCTTGCATAATATCAAGGAAAGACTAACAGAATTATTTATATTGCCGACCAAAGAGGAAGGATGGTCAAGGAGGAGAGAATACCAGGGAGGTGATGGCTGGAGAGTTGATGAAGGCCCAAGAAAAGAAATGACAAGGTCCAGCGCCCCAATTATGAATTAAACTTGACAGGTAGAAACATCAATGGTGGTGAAGGATGTATATATTAGGAAGATAGAGGGCAAAGTGTCTGAAAAGGAAGCTAAAGTGTCCTCACTGGAGTCAGAGATGTAGGATGCTGACAGGGCATGGTTGCGGTGAATGTGAATAGAGTCTCAGGAAACAGTGTGTATCGACAGGGACCCTATAACGTAATGTTTAACTGGAAATGAAAAGAGTGGTGCTGCAAAACACCAGCAGGACACCCAACAACTAAGTTTTAAGGTTCTCTGTCCTTGGGGCCACTGCTGAAATGACTGAACTGATTAGAACTTTTTTTTAATTTATTTTTTAAACAGATTTAACTTGGTTGGACCATGATCAGAAGTGCCTTTCGCCTGCCCTCAAGCACATGAAGATAGCAGGCATGTGCACAGGGAGTATGATCCAGCATGATGGCAAGAGAAGGAGGGAGGGAGGGGAGAGTGTGGTTGTAGTGTTAATGAACTGGCCAAACAGAGTAATACATTGTAGCAAGTGCTTTTTGTTTTTAGATCCAAAGTAGGCAAGATCTTTCCTGGGAGTAGTTAAAAGGCCTCAGTGCATGGCAGTTAAAGATGCAGGTGCCAGTAACTAGGATATGTTGCTTGATGCCTTATTGGTAGCTCAAATGTGTATGGAGGTAACTGATATTCCAGTGAAGGATAATGCTAAAGAGCAAATCAAGGGTAACGACAACAGCAGGCAGGTTGGCCAGATTTGATAGATAAGTCTTATTATTGTAAAGTCTGATACAGTCTTTAAACTGAAATACCCTTTCTTTTTAACCCCAAGAAGCCAAGGTTTTTATAAACTGCTTTTCCTTTTTCAGGTTCCAATGGTCAGGCAGGTTTTCCTTCAGCTGTTCTCTCCCACCAGTGGAATGGTCCTCTCAGAAAAGAACCAGTGAATATTAGAAATGAATGAAGAGAAAGTAAGAAAAAGAACACAAAAATGTTCGGACTATGCTGTCTCTCAAGTCTGCTCACGCCTGTTTTACAAATACATTTTCTTAATTCCCATTTCTCCTTGCATGTTTACTTCCTTGCTTTCTTTTGTCTGTGTTTCGTTACTTTCGCCTTATCTTTATTTAGACTCTAGAAACGCAAATCATTCTCCATCTCTCAATCCCCTTGGTTCTTTAAAGGGCCTTGTCTTGTCGTAACAAAATTGTAATTTTATTGCACCATAAATGTTAATTATTGGTGTCAAAATCCTTAAGTACCACTATGATCTCCTCTTTAATATTTATATATGAGGACATCAGGTAAAATAAGAAAAGGTCGGCGAAAGAAATAAAGTTTCTGTCTTCCCCTGTTTAATCTGCTCTTTCCCGGTTCCCAGTCACTCCGTTCTCCAGCATGCACATGGTCTGGCCACGATGAATCCTCAGATCTTGATGGGACTGCGAGCAGACAGTGGTGGAAGGCACCCTTCCTCTGTCCAGGAGTTCTCTAGCTCACCTTAGATATCAGAACTCAGGGCCCTTTGGTAGGCGTCCTAGTTACCAGGCTGACAATCTGATTCCTCCTCCTCTTTGATTTGGGTAAGCGCTCATCATGGCCTTTCTGGTGGCAGTTGCACTCTTCTCTGATGGTCCCCTGAGGTCCCTTCTGGCGATAACATCTGGAGTTATAGGATGTCCTCCTTCCTGCCAATAGGACCAGAGTCTCCACATTTATACCTTCTTCCTTAATGTCCCTATCTAGACTGTCTTCTCTGTTTCGTTTTTGCTTCTCTAGTCATTTATCTGTCCTCTTGGTACTAACTCTTTTTTCCCTTTCCACAGATTGCGTTGGTATTAGCAGCTGCCTGGAAAACTGAGAACATAATTGTTATATGGAGGTTCTCCCTTTACCCCTTTATATTTTCTCACTTTTCTTATATTGCCTCAGGATAACAAAAACAATTTTTGTGATATCACTTAGTTAACTTGATTTCTGCCAAAACGATTCCCTAAAACGTAGTTGAAACAGAGTTAAGGTTGACAAATACATAAAATATGTTAACAGTGACTTTGCCATAAAAACTAAAAAGTCATACAAGTCTAGCGATAAGATGTGACCCTCACCTTGTGTCACAATTCACTGTACTAAGATAACCTCAACTCATACCCTACATGCAATCTTTGCAACGTCATGCACCTTTTCAAACAGAAGGTAACACGACACAATAAACAAACCTTGATTAAGTACATTATACGTCAAAATAGCCACCATGACATGTCCATCTTCTAATGTGTGCATACACACCATCATATTGCAACACACCAACCATCATATAGCCATCCATTTAACATCATATATGATGGCACACCCATTACATGTCCGAATACCCGCTAATATATACCACACACCCGGACAATCACACAACCATGCCTATACCGCTGCACCAACAAGAATACTTCCACATCCTCAAGTGTCCCTACCAACCACAACCACCAGATACACACAATTATGCCAGCATAACCAGGGGTATTAGCCCAAACACCAGGTTTTTGTGACTACATCCCCAAAGCATGTACTTACACTCAATATCAAATGCCCACAGAGCCACCAACATACATGAACATATCCAGAATCATCATGCACCCACACATCCAGCATTTACCAATGTTCTACAGTGCAGTGCCAATCCAAGAACATACACACCATCATGCATTTTTTACAAACTTATGAACATTTCCTCCCAAAAGCATCTCAATTAAGCTTTCCCACGTAATAACAGATGTTAAGGTTGACTTATTAGTATAGCGTGTGGAAAAAGTGAATGCAGCACCTTAACTCATGAATTTTAGTTTTATGGCAACACCACTGCAAACATTTTTGTCACACTTATCTTTCTTTATATATACATACACAAACAAACACACATATGGGTAGATAAGAATAAAATGTACAAGAAAGGCATACAAGGTGAAAGGAAGAAACAAGATGCTAATGTTGAAAGTCACAGAATAAACATCAATAAACGGGTGTTACCCGAAAGTATATGTAACATTTATATGGAATAACCTTATATCAAATGTTTTTATTTTTGAAATGCCGCATTTGATTATTTTATTAATGTTGCTCTGCCTATGTTATGTTAAGATAGCTTGTAGAGCGCACAGCTGCCCCAGCTACGGGGCGTCCCGGCGCTTAGCAAAAAAGAGGCTAAAACTGCGAGTATCCCTCCTAAGAGGCGAGAGGAAGGGCCAGGGAAGACAAGTGGGACAAAAGAAGGGGAGCCTAATGAGGGAACAGATGGGTCTTTAGCGCTTTACGAAAGGATAAGTAGTTGTCCATACTCCGGATGTGAGACGGAAGATCATTCCAGAGCTTGGCAGCCAGAACGCGGAACGAGCGACCACCAGCGCGGGCCCTCTTCACCCGTGGTATAGAAACAAAATGTTTGCCAGTAGAGCGCAAATGGCGCGAAGGAGTGTAGATCGAGAGCAGGCCGGATATTATACCAGAGGTGGAGGATTTCAGGATCTTAAAAGCAAAGCAGAGAGATTTGAACTCCAGCCGCCTCGCCATTGGCAGCCAGTGTAGCCGTCGAATGGTGCTAGAGGTGGGGCAGCGGCTGGGCATAGCAAGGAGAGTTCTGGCGGCGACATTCTGGACCCTCTGAAGTCTTGAGATCTCGGTCTTATTGACCCCAAGATAGAGCACGCTGGCATAGTCCAGTCTGGATAGGACAGATGCTTGCACAATGGTCTGCCGGATGGAGGGGTCAAAGAAACCCAACATGGGTCTAAGACTACGCAGAATGCCAAGACATGTCGCCGCCACCTTCTTAGTTTGAGCTTGGAAGCTCAGCGCAGAGTCAACCCATACACCCAGATTTTTCACCACCTTTTTTGGAATGGGGGGAGGTCCCAGGGAGGAGGGCCACCAATGCTCGCTTCACAGCTCATGATCCTTCCCGACCAGCAGGACCTCAGTCTTGCTGGCGTTGAGCTGTAGGCAATTGGCAGTCAGCCACTCTGCTACATCCGCCAAGCCACTTTGAAACTTGGCCGCATCATTTTGGCAGTCATTGGAGAGGGCGACTACAAGTTGAGTGTCATCTGCATATGACAATCGTCAGCCCTCTCCTTTGGCTAGAGTAGCCAGCGGCTGGACATATAAGTTAAAAGTGTAGGGCTTAGCGCAGAGCCCTGTGGGACCCCCTGTTTGATGGAATACACCCTAGATGAAAAAGGGGAGCCGAGACTTGGAAAGACCTGTCTGAGAGAAAAGAAGTAAGCCAGGTCAGGGCAGCGCCTGCAATGCCGGCCTCCTTCAGTCTTTGAATCAGGATCTGATGCGAGACCGTATCAAAAGCGGCACTCAGATCCAATAGCATCAGTGCCGAGGTCCGTCCCTCATCCAAAGCTGCTCTCAGATGTTCAGATACAGCTAGGAGGGCTGATTCAGTACTAAGGCAGCGACGGAAGCCACACAGAGGAATCCAAAATGTGATTTTCCTCCAAGTAGTTAGACAGAATAGAATTGACATGCGCCCGGTGATTTTAGAGATCCAAGGCAACAAGGAGATAGGGCGGAAGTTCTCCAGTTTAGTCGGGTCTAACGTTGGCTTCTTTAGAAGTGGCAAGACAACGGCCTGCTTCCATGCCCTGGGGACAATGGCCCTGGCCAGAGACAGGTTAATGACCTGGCCCAGCGGTGTGAGTAAAACAGATAGTAACCTCCTCAGATGTTCCGGCTTCATAGGGTCAGTCGGGGAACCAGATGTAACCTTCCTGCAAAGTGTAGTAAGTGCTTCTTCAGTAATGGGTGAAAAGGTGGCTAATGTATGGGCAGAGGGAGATGGACCCTCGGGATCACTACCCAGAACCATCGAAGGGAAGGTTTTGTAGATGTTTTCCACCTTGTTTATGAAAAGGTGGCTAGGTCCTCACAGTACTCGTTCGACTTGACTGTGGGTGCCTTTGGTGCCCCAGCGTTTTTAGGTTAGAAATTATGGAAAAGATCTTCTTGCTGGGGTTCTGACTATTTCTGATCTCCTCCGAAAAATAGGAAGCCCGTGCTTTCTGAACAGCCCTGTGGTATTTTTTTATGGCGGATTGATAATGGCCTTTCAGAGTGATATCGAAATCTCGCCTCCACTCTCGTTCCAGCCGTTTACACGCTTTGCGCATGGTGGAAAGGTTGCCATTATACCAGGGGTTGAACTTGGTACTTCGTCCCTTCGACCATTTGGCCGGGACCATAGCATCCAGCGGAAGCCTTAGCCAGTCGGTGAAGACATCACTGGCCAAGTCAGGCTAGTCTGGCCAGCAGGGCATGCTTGATGAAAGAGGTGCAGAGCTGGTTGAAGTTTAATTTATGCCAGGGACGGCGGAAAGTGCAATTCTGATGGGGCCGGCGAGCTGACACCACCCCAAGAAGCTTCATAGAGATCAAATAATGATCCGTCCAGCATAACGGAGTGGGGGTTAAGACAGAGAGACCCGGAAGGTTAGAGAAAACTGGGTTGAGTAAATGGCCCGCAGAGTGAGTAGGACCATGGACCAATTGACGCAGCTGGCAGGCCTCTAGGTCCGTGGAAAGATTAACCGCTTCAGAGTCGTGAGGGTTGTCAAGGTGTAGGTTTAAATCACCAATGACCAGAAAGTTGGCATACCTCACGACCAGAGTGCCTACTAGGTCTGCCAGCGCAATCCTCCCCTCCTTGGAGGGGCCCAGAGGGCGATAAACTATTAGGCCCGTCAAGGTGAAATTAGAGTTGAGAGAGATCCCAAAGCGGCCACACTCACAACCCGCTACATCTTCCTTAACCAGTGTGCAGGTGAAGTGTGATTTACAAACAACTGCCACCCCGCCCCCTTGACTCTCGATTGAGGGTACAAATGCTATAGCCTGTGGGAAGTGCCAGACCCGGTTCAACCTACGTGTCGGCTGACAGCCAAGTTTCTGTCAGGAAAAGGACATCCGGAGACTCATCTTGAAGTAGGTCGAATACATCTAAATAGTGTTTGACCAATGACCGGCAGTTAAGACTGAGCATTTTAATATTCTGTCCTGAAGCCAGCGATCTTTTAGGAGGGGGTCGCAGGGTAACTTCAGAGTTATAGCCACAATTCCTGCAACAGAAAGGACCCATAGGGATGTTAGGTAGAGGAGAGCAGACCGTGCTCATTGAAGATCTGATAGCCAGGAGGTTATCGCGGGAGTAAGAGTAGAGGTTTCCCTCTAAACTAGCAGAGTGGCTGGCGGCTGGCGTCGACCTAGCGCGGACGGGCGCAGACGGGCTTGCCTTAGGCGCGCCCGCTGCGCGCGTCCGCTGCGCGGCCGAGCGCCCATCCGCTAGAAATACCCCCTGGCCGGAAATGAGGCCAATTGGAAGTGGGAGGAGCCGCGTCCCTCCGTACAATCGGCACCAAAAGCCGTGACGGACCGGGGACAGTGGAAGCAAAGCCCAGGTGAGCAAATATTTCGGCAAGTTGAGAAGTTAAAACCCACGTTTTAAACTTTAGCAAATAAAATTCCAAAACACAAAAAAACGCAGTGTTCGGAAGCGCGAGTGCTAGGCAGAGGTCAAAGCACACAATAAAACACACACGAGGTGGTACAGTGATTACACAGAAAAACAAAATGTAAATGTAAATGTAAACATGCAATACATTTATGAAGAAAACAATATTTCTGTTCCACATTGGTGATAATAGAGTACATGCCCAGATCCATGATAGATTTCCGCAATACTCACGCAATATAATTCCAGCAAGCACTGAAGTTAAAAGGAACTCATTACATGGTCTCTGTTTATATTTAAAATCTGGCACATACCACTCTATAGCACTGTTATGCCTATAATTATTACAAACATCGAAAATGTTATGCAGTGAACAAACTGGAAGAAACTGTTCGAGTTAAGGCCATTGAAAGGCTTTTTGTGATCAAGTGCTGTAATGATACCCTGGTATACTCTCAAAATTCGTTGTACTCTTAGTTTCGCAAGAGCTTTCTCAAAAGAGTTGCACAGGGTGGTTTGTTCTGAAAACCTCAAAAAATCATTGCCAGTTAAATACAGTGTTTATCACAGAAGCCTCCTACAATTCCCAATATAGATTACTCTTGTGTTCTTTGTTGAAAAAATATGGAGACAGGACCTTAGAAGTAAGACACGTGCTCTCAGTTTTAAAACATCACGTGTTTCCTTCATGGAAGGAATGGAAAATATTATTTCCATTCCTTTGTATGTCTTCCTGCTCTGGTGGTATACTACCTACCTTCAGGGCTGCAGGGCAAAAGAAGCAAAAGCCCATCCTCTGCAGGTTGGTCTTCCTGGGCCACAAAACTAGACATATAAAGCTCTGAGGCAGCTGTGTCAATCTGACTTGCTGTAGAATGACCAATGAGGGTGGGTAATCACCAAGCCTTGCTGCAATTTTCAGCCATACTGAGTAGCTGTCATGATATGCGTCCTCCTCTCACCTGTGTATACCATGCAGACACAGATGTGCTCCTCCAAACTTCATAGGTGCTTGAGTCTGTAGAGGAGGTCAACAGATTGTGGACATCATTTGGTGTGAGCCTTTGCAGCTGCACAGCATGCACTATGCAAAACACGCAAGTCAAGACAAACTATATGTCCCAGAGCACCACAAGACTCTCACGAGACTCGCAATTGCTGCAGCCATCTTAGATCCATAGAGTATAATTCTTCGTGTTTCAGAGCATGTCTGAAATACGAGGAACTTAGCAGAATACTAAGTTGCTGCAGCTAGAACATGGTTACCAGGAGATTGAAACTCTTCATATTTTCAACAATATTTAACACTTAAGATCAAAGATTAGGACTTTGATTTACACATTAGTACTCGAGTCATCTTTCAAAGGATGACTCCGGTACCAAAGAGAAGCTAGAGGAATCCTGAACTTGTACAGGCTTTGTTTAGATTACTCGAGTCTCATATAATATTAAGGTATTGCCATTGGTGGGAAGCAAATGTATATTGTCAGTAGTGTATACACAACACTAATGTTTATTTATTATGTTACAACTTATGTACAACTTATGTACACTGAGACATTCAAATGACAGACTTGATTTACAATTCACTGAAGGTAGCTATCTGTGTAGGAATATGTATTATAGCTCCGGTTATTTAATTCATCTATTACAAAGGGTGATTGTATTTTTCAGCTTTAGGAAGTCTTAGGGTTTACACCGGCACAAGCGATTGGGTTTTACAGAGATTGTCACAAGGTATTTCATATGTCATTGTAGAAACCATGAAATGTAATGCAAATTACAGTGTAGTAAAACAGTTTATTTCCTGTTGTATATGTTAATGCCTCTGCAGTGTAGGTTGAGCCCAGCAGCAAGAACAGGCAAAGTCTCAGTTTCTATATCTTGTCCCATTTCCCTTTTCACAGGTCTACTGCTGACCCGCACAGATGGTTATTAGTGGAATCCCGGAAGTGTGGATTCTAACACTGCTCCAGTCAGATTAGCAGCTTAGTGCAGCCCTGACATTGGCTGTCTTGTGACCAATCACCTGAATTCAGGCAAACTGAAAAGTCACAAGGCAGCCATTTCAATGTGTTGAATGTCCTGGGGTTTGGACTCTTAACACCAGATTTTCCTTGCAGACAGGAAAAGACACAGCGAAAAAGATCCAGTAATGTTGTGGCCTAATGCAAGGGGAGCCCAAGAGTGGAAATTTGGCCTTAAGTCAAGGGAATTGCATCCACATAGTAGAGATCAACAACACAAGAAAAAAGGAAAGGAACTAGGAGAGGAAAAATGGATAAAGAACACTATAGCAGAAACTGGACATAAATCAAAGCCCAGAAAAATCCCTGGGTTCCCAAAACCTCTACAAACTGCTATCTGTGAAGACCCACAATTAAGTACTCCATGGTATGACCAATGTAGCCACAGTGAAATAGGCTAGATGAAAGGGCAGGGTGTTAGTACACTTTGCCCAACAGGGATATCGGATTCCTGCTCACTGAAACAGAGTCAGATGCTTTGCATGTTATGAAGACCCACATTAGAGAGATTTTTGTGTATGTAGTTTAATGGAATGTGTTTCTCTCTGCTATTTTTTCAGACCATAAAATGAGAGCACACCTCTATCCACTACTATGATATGCATCATATATAATATGAATTTTGGTATGGTCCAATTTAAATGCATTGATGATGCTGTCAGCTGTCATATATTGAAAAAATATTTAACATCTACTTTATTAAAGCTTCACAAGGCACTTCATGTGTGAATTTCATGGGAATGTTAAACAATTTTTCTACTTTAAAGGTCTTACATCTTATCTGTACTAAAATTGCTCATTAAGAAGAGAAATTATGCAATACTTAATAACAATTAGCATATACCACTAAGGCAATTTAAATAATGTGTGTTTGCTTACCTTCTTAACTGAAAAACTTATTCCGGAGTTATGAATTGCATACCTATCAAAATAAAAAACTCACGTATTAGTTATTAAAAGCAATTAAAATAGTACTACTTTTAACAAAAATAGCAAAACACTTTTGCCACTGTTTTCATGTACAAATAGTTTCTCTGTTAAACAAAGGTGAAAGAATAAAACATTCAATGGCTGGAGGGATGGTAAAACGTTGGAAACCTGAAAATAAAGACTACATCCTGATTAATATGACACTATGGTTTGAGCTTTACCTCGATATAGTGACCAACACATGGGATAAGTTGCAACTGACTAGATTTAGGTTTGGAACTATTAGATACAAGCTCTGCTTTCCCCTGGGCCAGTTTGATTCTTCTGCTGTCCTTACCTGTCCTTGTGATGAGCGCTCCCTACAAGCCCTGGCACACTTCGTCTTTTTTTGGTAAATTTTATCGCATTTATACCATAAGGTTTTTAATCCTGCTACTCCAGAGCACTGCACTGACCAGATGTATTCCTGCATTGTTATTTTTACAGGATCTTCGCTATTCAAACGTCAAGAACAAAAGCAATGTTAGTCCTCACACTCCGCGGAACCATGAGGAGCCACCGGTGGAAAAGGGAGGGATGGGGGGGTGGGCACGCGAGGGAGTTGCAACTGTGTTTTAGTTTTAAATGTAAGATACAACTATCCTGCGAGGTAACGAGAAGTAATATGAGTGTTATATCTGGAAAATAGGTATGATAATTACGATCGCCAATGTATGTGTCTGATTATTACGAGACGATTCATGTGGGAAAAATACGCTGTCTGGACCCGGCTATCCGAATTCTAAATAACATCTATACCATTACCTATTGTAGTATGTATTTGAGAAATGCCAATAAAGTTTGTCCTAAAAATATATATATTTACCGATACTTTGTTCCCTGTGGTTTGTGCATGTGTCTTAACATTTCTTAAATTTGTTTTGTGTCATAGACAGTCCTTAATGTTTTAACTGTTGGACATGTATTTTAGATTATTTATCATGTTTATTATTTTAATCTGGGTCTGTATGAATTTTATATATTGCTCATGATGTGCTTTTAGGATCATTCTTTCATGATCAAATAAAGATTATATTGATTAGTGATACAAATAGCAATTAAAACAGTACTACCTTTAACAAAAATAGTAACCCAGTTTTGCCACTGTTTTAATGTAGAAGTAGTTTTACTGTTAAAGAAAGGTGAACGGATAAAACAAACAATGGTTGCTAGTTTTTTACCAATGTGGAGAGCACCACCAATATGCTGTTTGAAAGATTACTGTCCATCCAATGTAAATGTCAAATTACTCTTTTTCCATTCTTTGTAGATATTTTAATTATTGCAAATTTATTTTGCCCTGTGTGTTTTTAATCAATGTTTTTTAATTAATGTTATATTTTATGGTAATGTCTGTGTTTTGTTTGTCATTGTGTTACAAATATGTACTGTACTTTGTTAAGTCTTTGTAGAGTTATTTCTTTGTCACAGTACGTATTATGTACTTTGTATGTCTTTGCAGCCCTGATGAAGTCCATTTTTATGGACGAAACGCGTTGGCTGTTGGTTTATGGGCAACATTGAAGATTAAAGAAATCATGTTTTTGACATTTACATTGGATGGACAGTAATCTTTCAAACAGCATATTGGTGGTGCTCTCCACATTAGTAAAAAGTTACTTTGGTCTTGAAGACTGCCACTTGGAAGCAGCGGTGGCAGTGGAGGTGCACACTTCTTCTGGGCACACCGGCCCAGCCTGCTCTTTATTTGGACTTCTAATCGGGGATTGGTTTTGTGTGGGGAGGTGCGTTACCAGCGCACCTTGGTGTGCAGGTTGGGCTTGCTGTTTCAGTTTTGGGATACAATGGTTGCTAGTTTCCCAAGAGCCACTAAGTAGTTTACTATAATTTTTCGGTAGAAGACTTCGTGCCTGATTTAGAATTTGGCAGATGGGTACTCCGTCACAAACATGACGGGTATCCCGTCCACCTAATCACAAGTCATTATATCCCAATGTCACATATTTAGGCATACGGGATACTTAAACTCTAAATAAGGCCCCCTGACTTGGTGGGAAGATGTGCAGAGAGCATTTGAATGACATGTCAAAACAAAACTCTTAGTTTTCATAATGAAATATACAGTGCTAATTAGGTTTTCAGCACTGCATCGCATATCTGCTATGGATTTTGACAATATTAACTAATTTACTGTAAACTGATCAACCCATGCCAAAACGTGGGTGGTAAATATCCAAGACCATTTCGTTCCATATTACACTTTATTTGTGAATGTGTGTTCAGGGACATCTTAAGGATTTTGGGGCCCTGGGCCAAACGTATTTTAGGAGCCCCTGTTTGGAACAGTTTTGAATTTATGATCCAACTTCAGCTCTTTCATGCCCTCTTTGGCCATGTCACTGACAGTGCACAGGCACACTCTCTAAATTCTAAATGTGTTTACATTTAATATTCAGGGATAGTGATGTGTGTTTTCAATATTGTAACAGCAGCAGCTCACTATTATTACTGCAAATAATCTCTGTGACACCCTCCCATTTCTCATATGCGTGGTCGTGTGTGGATCTAAAAGAAACGTTTTTTATGAATAATGCATGAAACGTAAACACAACATTTCTCTGCAAAATATCTGCATTAGACTCTCCCACAACACCCACATTAAAAATAAATTAAAAGAAAACGGTATTTAAAACAATGTGTTTAACAATTATTCAAGGTCACAGGACAAAACTCTCTGCAGAACAGAGCTGGCTCTATCAGGGCCCCCCTGAAAGGCTGGGGCCCTGGGCCAGAGACCTCTTCGCCCATGCCTTAAAACGTCTGTGTGTGTGATTAAGAGAATCTCAAATAAATAAACAATACGACCAGCACATTTAAGTTCTGCTATGGCATAAATTAAATAAATAAAAGTGCATCGCTGCCCTACAACAGTAGATGTTCTATTTCCGAGCACCAGCACGCTTGTAACAAGAGTAAACACAAAAGCCCAAGAAAGAGGGCAAAGGTGAATTGGGGGAGAGGTCAGCAGTGGGCAAGGTAAGGAATCACCTAGTTGGCTCCATTCAAGCCCCTGTCCTCCCATCACCACCCCTGGGGTAAAATGTTCCACCTTGACAATGCAAGGTACTCAAGAGGTGACCACATCAAGTGTCTTATGGGAAAGCAGGGAGACTGACTCTCAGCGCCTGGTGGGTGTGCGAAAGGGGGGGGGTTGAAGGTATAGTGGATAGAAAAGGATATGTGAAGCCATGGGCTCCTGAGGGAGGGGTATCTTCGCGGATCAGTTATCCAAACTGAGTGAGCATGGTATCCCAGGCCACAGCTATGGGTTGTTTACGGGGACGACGGGCTTCCTCCCAATGTAGGATGGTACTCTCCGCTTACTCTCCCCCATCAGAGGAGCAAACTCTCCCATTGTGAGACTACTGGGGGTTGGCTGGCCCTCCAGTGCAGCGTGCAGGCCGCTTGGCTATAAGCAAGGTTTGCGAAATGCGCTCAAACTTTGTGATTCCTCTCTCGTTCTCGTAAGTTCAGTAACGGCACCCAGGGCATCATGCACTGCGCTTCAATAGTGGGATATGGTGGGGCATGACCATAGCATGTGGAGGTCGGCTGCAGGGGACTGACATCTAGGACTCACAAGGTGCGCCATGGGAAATATGCAGTTTAGTCTGGACGGTGTGAGATAGGCTCTGTGGAGTATTTTGTATTGAATATTTTTAAAGCACAGGTTGCAAGTGATGCTTTGTAGGGATTCAAGGCCCTTGTTCCATTCAGAATCATGCAGGGGGCACGCATTGTTGTCCTTCCACATTTGATAAAGAGGTGTCAGGGAGATCCCCAAGTGCTCCGTCGTGGCCTTATAAAGCCAGGCTATCAGATGGCGTCCATCGCCCATGGTGAATAGGGTGTGTACAACGGGGTAGGTGGGGGGGCTCTTCATCTACTCTGCGCCCCATATGCCGGCACGCTGCTAACAATTGTTCATGGAGAAGGAACTGGCCTGGGGGTATGTTATAGTCTTGACGCAGCTGTTCAAATGTGAGTAGCTGGCGGTTTTGGAATAAGCTGTCCACAGTCTCTAGACTGAGCATGCCAGGGAAAAAGGTCTACATACGTAAAGGACCCGTGAAATCTCGATAGACCCTGGAGGAGAATCGTGGGAGAATACGGTTGCACATGAACATCAGTTGAAAGATCCGGGCGAGGCACATCCAGGCCACCCATAAGTGTACGGACCAGGAACAATGCAGTTTAACAATGGGGAGTAGGAACTGGTGAAGACGTCAGGGGTTAGAGGTCTTTCTTCTGTGCTGGTTTCAAATAGATTCGTACCCACAAGCCAGTGGGCTACCCATTGGAGTTGGGCCGCAAAATAGTATGATTCGAATGAGGGAGCGCCCAATCCGCCGTGCCTCACCGGTAGTTGTAATTTGCTTAGGCTATCCAATACCGTTTGTCATCCCAAATCAGTTCACCGAGCATAGAATCTAATTCCCAGAAAAATTGCCTGGGCGGATAGACTGGCACATTGACAAAATAGTACAGTGATAGGGGAATGACCACCATTTTAGAGAGGGTTCTTTTGCCCGTGAGGGTAAGGGGTAGGTGCTTCCAGAACCAAACCTGGGACTTTGGAAGCCAAGAGGGCTCGCTTCAGGTAACCCTTAATCAGAGCTTGCTGCGAGCGGTATAAGAGGACGCCTAAGTAATGAACCATTGTATCTGCTCATGCCAGTTGTACCCCTCTGAGCGAGACCTCTTGCGGAGGCGTGTTGAGGCGCAGGGGAAAGATGCACGATTTTGTCCAGTTTACTCACAGACCTGCTGCCACCTTGAACCCCCGAGGGCCGCGTGTATCACCTCAATGTAGTGGTGGCATGTCGAAGATAGAACAACAGATTGTCTGTGTACAGCGACACCGCATGCGTGGTGCCATCCAAGGGGATACCCCAATGCACACCCTCTGATCAGAGGAGGTGGGCCAAGGGCTCCATGGCAATGGTGAAAAGTATAGGGTGTAGAGGGCAGCCCATCGGGAATGAAGCAGAGATAAAGAGGCCAATCTGTACGAGTGAGGGCGGGGTGCCATATAACAGTTTGAATAGGCTAGGAGACGCCTAACAATTCCAATTGCAGTCAACACCGCGAAGACTGCAAGGATAGCGTCCCGGGATAGCGTATCAAACGCCTTCTCCAGGTCGAGAATCAAACACACCACTTGGGGAAACTGCTGTGAGGCCTGATCCATCAAGTGGAACAGCCTCCTGAGTCTGTTCGATGTGCTGCGGCATGGCACAAACCCATTTTGATCCGGATGTATAATGTGAGGTAGGAGTCCGACATAATGGTCTAAGAGAATCTTCCAGAGTATTTTATAGTCAGTGCCCAGGATAGCGATGGGTCGATAAGAGGATAGGTGGGTGGGATCCCTGTCCGGTTTGAGTAGGGAGATGAGGGACTCTCAAAGGGACCCCGGAAGTTTTCCATTAGTAGGTACCTAGTTGTACACACATCAGCCAGCTTGGGGGTGGGGTGAGTGGAGAAATGGTCATAGTACTCCAAAGGGAGTCTGTCCACTCCTAGGGTTTTGTTGTCCACAAAGTCATAAATTGCCATTTTCACCTCGGCCACAGTAATCAAATCTCTGAATTTCTCAGCGAAAATGGCGCTGATGCTAGGTGCCGGCAGAGGGGAAGGGGGAGGGGTCAAGAACTCCCTTACCATGTTGGGGGGTGAGGCGGGAAGTGCTCAGCATAGCGCTGAGTAGTAGTTGTAGAATGCTTGCAGTATGGCTTGCTGGGAACCTAAAAGGGGGAGCCTGGAACCGAGGCTATTTCAATAATGGGGGGGCGCTGGTCTACTGGCGGCCTAGCCATGCAAGGAGGCGGCATGGTTGGTCTCCAGTGGAGTGCATCCGGGCCGTGTATGCCACGAAGTTGACAGCGGAGAAGCTGTATGAGGGTAGCATGGCCTTCCTTGGTTGTCACCAGTGTCCGGCACGTGTCTTGGGGGGCTTGATCGAGATTTGCTAAAGACTCCTCGGTTTCTTTGAGGTCCCAGTCAAGCTCTCGGTGGACACTGCTTACACATGCCCTGGTGACTACCTTAAAGGAGTCCCACTCAACGGCACGCGTAGTGGCCGTGACATGATTTTCAGCAAAGTTGCAACTTATATGAGTACGCTGGGAAGGTTGAGTTGTCCAGGACTTCTTGGGGCAGGCACCATGTAGGAAATGGCGGAAACGGAGCGCTTCAGTCTATGTCTATTATGTGGGCAGCATGGTCAGAGATGACTCGACCAAGATCGTCTTAATGTTTCAACCATGGCAGTATAGAAGAAGAGCAAAGGAATCGATACAGGTGGACGGCTCAGTCGTGGGGGGCTGAGTAGTGTGAATATTGCCTGGTGTGTGATTATGTGCCCTCCAAGAATCCGACAGGGAACCAGTGTTGGATTCCAGTGGGTGAAGTGCAACGAGTGTGGATGGGTTGGTGCTTGAGGGAGCAGTGTGTGGGATCTATCCAGATGAATATGTAGGACACTAATATAATCCCCACCCAGCACCAATGGAATGTCCACCCAGAAATTGGACTGATCGGATTTCGGGGCATAAATATAACCCAGCAGCACCTGAACGCAATTAAAGCAACCCTCTACAAAGACTTATCTGCCCTACTTATTGACGCATGTATTACAAGTTAGTAAGGCTGTGCCTGGCCGAATCCAGAGTAACACACCCCATGCATAGGCAGGATATGTTGTGCAATATATTGTACCCCTCGAATGTTTGATCAGTCGTTGGAGCTCACCACTAGTGAGAGGAGTCTCCTAGAGGAAACTAATGTGAGTATTTTGTCGTCTGATGTAGAAGTAAACAGAGTAGCGATGGCGCGCTGTGTTGATGCCCCTAACGTAAAGTGTTAAAACCCTAGTCTGGAGGTGGGGCACCATGAAGACACACATTGGGGCGATGTGCAATTGCACAATGTCCAGTCCCTCGCCCCCCACCTGTATACATGGAGGTGGAGGTTAGGTTGTTCGTCCTGAAGGGGAAACAACTCTAAACATAAGAACAAACATGAAAAATAAAGAAGATCCCGCAGCAATCGGCTGCACGCCCAAACAGTTTCGTAAGAAACTGACCGTAACAGTGACCATTGTAAATAAACGGGGAGGTGTGTAAGCGGCAGGCAAGAAATCCGTGCATTTGGCAGCTTGGGCGTATGAAGCAGTATCGGCATACTGTGAAGTGGGACTACGATGATCAGACGTCTCGTGGGGGCTGCAGGAGAAACGCCGTGGACAGAGGTGGCCCCCCAGCAACCAGACAGCGACTAGATCAGGATAGTGTTCCTCGGGGCATGCTGCCACGTGAACAGGTGCAAAAAGAACAAAAGATTAACTGAATAGTGAACAATGAAAACATTCACCCCCAGACTCAAAGATCTGGGTTTAATAAATCGTTTTTTTGCTAACCACGGCATCCCACTTTGGACCCAGCCATATGCAAATCTTGACTCTGCGCCTCATGGAAACAGTCCAGCCCGAACTGCCAAGCGACCCTCTACGAAGACTTATCTGCCCTCCTTATCGACGACTGTATTAAGAGTTTGTATGGGTGTGCCTGGCCGAATCAAGATTAACGCCTCTAGTGCATAGGCAGAATATGTTGTGCTATATGCTGAACCCAACCAACGTTTGGTCAGTCGTTGGTGCTCACCACTAGTGAGAGGAGTCTCGTGGAGGAAATTAATGTGAGTATTTTGCCATCTGATGTAGAAGTAAACTGAGTAGCGACGGCACGCTGTGTGCATGCCCCAAAAGTAAAGTGTTAAAAACCTAGTCTGGATGTGGGGCACAATGAAGTAGAGACATAAGGATACGCATTGGGGAGTTGTGCAATCGTGCGATGTCCAGTCTCCCGCCCCCGCCCCCACCTGCATACATGGAGGTGAAGGTTATGGTGTTCGTACTGCAGGGGACAACTGTGTAAAAATAAGAACAAACGTGAAAAATACGGAGATCCTGCACTAACCGGCTGCACGCCCCAACAATCTCGTACGGAACTGTCCATAACAGTGACCGTAGTGAGTAAACAGGGAGGTGTCGGGCGGTGGGCAGGGAATCCGTGCATCTGTTTGTCTGGGTGTATTAAGCAGTGTCGGCAAACTGTGAAGCAGGACTACAATGATCAAATGTCTCATGGGGGCTGCAGGGAACCCCACATGGACAGAGGCGGCCCCCCAGCTACCAGGCAGCGACATGATCAGGATAGCGTTCCTCGGGGCATGCTGCTCCGTGAACAGGTAGCACATCTGGGCAGGAAGGGCATCAGATCAAGTCATCAACTGTCTGCGGGGTGACCAAAGGGCTGGTAAATTACCCCAAGTCGTCCTCAGGGACACTGGAGTCAGTTGTAGAGTCTAGTGGTGGCAAAGATTGGCAGATCGCAAGTGCTGCTGCTATTGCTGACTACTGCTCCAGTCTCAGTTCCTGTTGTGAGGGTGCCCAATGGCCCCCAGGGGCCAGACCACCGCCGCGCCCCCGTTGTTGCTTGACGCAAGCCGCACCGCCTCCATCCACTGAGGGACCTGCACCGCGGTCAATGTGGTTCTCTATCCAGTCCCAAGCCGAGGCTGGCTCAGCGAAGAAGTATGTGCGCTGGCCGCGGATGACTTTCAGTTTTGCCAGGTAGAGTAGCGAGTATTGTACGTGTAGGTTCTGGAGCCGGCGCTACACGCCGAAGGAGCGCTGCCGCTGTACCATTACTGGTAGTCAGGGAACACCGAGATTTTACAGTTTTCAAATTTGAGTGGAGACTTTTGTTGGGCCGCCTCCAGTATGGCATCTCTGTCCTTGTTACGAAGAAGTCGTACAACAATTGGGCGAGGCGGCGAGCCCGGGGATGGCCAGCGAGCAGGCACCCGGTGCGCCCACTCTAGGGAGAAGAACAGGGACAGCGCCTGAGTCGGTAAAGGATTTCACCCAGTCCTCCAGGAATGCGATCATCATGAAGGCGTTCTCAGCCCCTTCCGGGAGCCCCACTACTCTTATGTTACTGCGTCGAGCGTGCCCCTCTGCATCCTCCGCCCTGCTCTCCAGGCACTGAACCCTCTCAACGAGGTGCAGAGTACATTTTCCTTGGTCTAGCAGTTGAGTTTGGATATCCTTGATAGAGCGTTCTGTGTCTGACACACTGAAGGCCAGTTTCCTCTGGTCGTCACGCAGTAGGCCAAATTCTGTGCAGAGTTCTTCTGTCTTGGTTTCAACAATAGACAGAGAGGTCTCTATGGAGTGTAGAATAGCATCCAGCTTGTCAGGAGGTTCCAGGGGATGGGCCGACAGTATATGTCGTGATGCAGCTCGGTCTGGGGACAGGGACGTGGGTGACGGCGGCCTGGACTGCCCTCTCACCAGCTTCTGGCAGCCCATCTCACTTTAGGAGTGTAGGTGTCGAGGTTGGAATTTGGAGAGAGGTCAATTGGCTCATGTGTAGCCGGTATTTGCCACCACGCAGGCATGGGCCCCAGGCAGGTGAGGAACAGAGGGAAAAATAAGAGGTAGAAGCGATTCGTGCTGTGTGTGGTGCTGGTGGTGACTGTCCGAGGGGGAGAGCAGCTGCACACCAGCAAGAGTAGGAGCCCTAGGGCGTCCGTATGATCAAAAGTTGAGGTCCGTGGAGGATACGGACTGGCAGGAAGCGCTGGCGTCCCCCAGAGAGGTAGCGATCACATCTAAACTACGTCTTGTACAACTCAAAATTTTCCACAGAATCTATTACACTAGAGCGACCCTCTATAAGATTGGAAACATAGACAAACCGCTCTGTATGCGACAATGTGGGGAGGTAGGCACGTTCTTCCACACCATATGGACATGCCCTGTGATAACGTCGTATTGGGAGTCAGTTATGTCCCTCGTCACGAGGGTGAGTGGCAACTCCATCCCAGCGGAGCCCAAGTGTTGCCTACTAAACATCTGGGATGCGACAGATTTAACCTCAACATTACAGGCCTGGGCCACGCTGGGTATCATGATAGCTAAGAGAAATATCGCCAGTCATTGGGGTGGGGCAACCGCCCCCACGTTAGCAGAGTGGTGTAAGGACATGGACACTGTCATGGTGGCGGAAAAGACAGTGTATGTTCACAGGGGTTGTCCCAAAAATGGATAAAAAAAATGGGGGAGTTGGAATACGTATAGAGGAGATATTTGCGAACTGCCCTAAATAATTCAAGAAAGTGAATAAATAAATGTGACCTACATTGAATGTAATGATGCTGTGTTAGTTACAGGTTAAACATAACTGTTTTTATGTAAATGTCCATATAGAAGGACCTACTATGTACGACAAGTGGACTATACCATTCAGTTGTAACATGTAAAAAAGTAATAATGACTGTGCCGTTATTGCTAAATAAAAAATGTTTTAAAAAAAAAGAAAATTGAGTTCCGGAACAGGTCGCAGTCGACTCCCTGTGGCTTATCCTGATTACTGGCACCACTATTCGGTCTCCTAGTCTGTTGCCGGAAGAACGCTTTGGATGTCGCTGCCCACTCGGCATTGGCCCAACAGTCCACTCCTCGGCCACATCCCCAGACTGCTCTCCACTGGCCACTGCCTGGGAGCCTGCCTGGCCAGGGGAGAGTTCCCCAGTCCGCCTCCCGGCCCATCCCGGTAAGGGCTTGCCTCCACCAAACAGGATCTATGCAAGCCTAGAGAAATCAGTCCACAACTTGGCCTTCCCGTGTATGGACTCGTCCCGGTCAGGTGGGGTCCATGTGGGCCTGGAAAATACCTTCCTCCACCATGTCATTCCATCCTGGGAGCTCAGGCCGATCAGTTCCAGCCCTGAGGGTGTGAGGGCAGGAGGGGAGGGGTAAGAGACAATTCAGGTGTACTAGAACTGAGGAGGGTTGCATTAGCTCCTCCCTGGAGTCATCAGTGCCAAGGCCCTCTCTGAAATTGGCCCGGATGGGCCCTTACCGCTCTTTCTGTCTCTCTGTGCCGCTGCAGTGGCTGGAGCTTGGCGGCCCAGGCTCTCAGGCATGATATCCGCGGCGGTCCAGACATCACTGCATTGTGGGCTCGTAAGGCTGCCCTGGAGGGATCCTTGGGCGTTCCCTCTGTGGAGTGATGGCTGGCGCTGCGGCTCCCCACCGGCGTGTTCAGGGTTTGAATGCTGCGGTCGGGTTGGGCTGGGCCTCCTCTAATGGGACCTAGAGGATCCCCGCCCTGTTCGTTTTGCTGCACGGGCCTGGTGATGCGTGCAGACCGCACAGGTATGTCGTGCAGGCCACACAGGTATGTCATGCAGGCCCGCAGCCCCGGGCCCGTCCAGAGTGTCAGACCACCCCTGCCTCTGATGGTTCCCGCTTCACCTCTGCTACGGGGTGCAGGCACTATCCTGCGCCGATGCCGAAAGTTTGGGCCCAGGTTGGCAGGATTAATGTAGATTTCCCCGGCTGCCAACCAGGAGCTCGGCTAGATGGCGTCCGCCATCTTAGCCGGCTAGACCACACACCCTTAAAGTCTTTATTAATATGTATCCAATAGACACTGTCCCTTCAAGCATAATACCAAAGTGGAGTAAAAGGAGCACTCCCTTTTAAACAAGTACTTTAAATGCCTAATTAGTAGGTGCTACGGAGCATACTCGCTGTCTGTCCGAGTATCTAAATTAGATGATCAGTTCAAGCAAGAAGGCTTGCCAGCGCCGTGCACTGTTCACTGGGTCTAAATCTAAAACCCTACTGTTTATAACAATCTATGAAACAACGTAATACTTATTACACAGAAAGGTTAACCAATATGTTAATATGATTTTATGTATATCTTCAGTAATGAAACACTTACATTTGATTAACAAAAACTACTATTGTTCATGGACAAAAATTTACAATTAACTAAATTCAATACAAAAACAATTCACATAATATTGTTATCCATATTCATTATTTCATTGGCTAGTCTTGAGAAAAAGCCCGATGCATTTCGGGACAGAATCGTCCCTTCGTCAGGGGCACCTGTAAACAACATTGCCAAATAAGTGAAACTAATATATACATTATTAAACAAACACAATTACAGGATTATCATTAACCACAACTAACAGAGAACAAATGTGACATCAATGTATCATGATCTTATTCAGTATCGACTCTAAATACTCACTAAAAATGAGAAAAGAGAAAAACACCCAAAGTGAATAGACCGTAACCGTAGAAAACAACGCAAATAATATGCTAAAAAATACCTCAAAGAATGAAGAATTCAAAAGCGCATGACGTCCAGCAAATGAGTGAACTTTTTCCAATATTCGTCGTGTGAGGTCCTTAACAAAAACGACAAACCAAGGGTTTAAACCATGGACCGCTGCATTAACAGTGTACTAATCAAAATGGAACTAACCACTCACTTGGTCTCAGTCCGATGGTGTAGTTTCCCCAACGAGAACTAAACTTCCCTGCAAAAAAATAAAAATGACAAACTATCTCAATACGATACCGATAGACGGTAAACCTATTACTAAGGAAAAACTGCGGAAAACAGTACTCACCGGTCTTAATTCAAAAGACCGCCGTTATGCAACAGCGTCCGTCTCCAAGAAAAGAATTCAGTAACTAGATTCAGGAAACGGAATAATTAAACCCGCGTGACCGGAAGTAGTCTATCTACCATACAAAAAGAAAAAAGGGGACTTCTGGTAGTCCCTACAATCAACAGTATAAAAACCAGAACCCTATCGAACAAAACACATATTGCCAGGAGCAAGTAACTAAGTGCTAATGATTCCCCAAATGGGTTAAAACATAAAAAAAAAGGGTGAAAAAAGAGTAAAAAACTAAACTGAACCAAGAAAGTTAAGGAACAACTATAATGAAAATCAAAAACGGACTCCAAGTGGTCCGCGATGTATTACGGGTAAAAATATCTCAAGAAACTTTATTAAACCCTTGTAGTCACACTCTGATAAAAAGAAACAAACCGAAAACCACAATGCAGTAAATGAGAGGGGTGTAAAACTAGAATCCAAGGTAAGCGATACGAGAATTGATTGCTAAGAACGACCCGCGTGGTCACAAGTGAAAGGCAATACCATGAAGGAGAAGAAATAAAAATGGAAATATAAAATGAAGTTAATATAGAAACGGAAAAATAAATAAGTGAGAAAGTATAAGATAAATACCACCACCTGAGTGACACTTTTATATATACAATTGGTTCATAACAAAACGTACAGATGTTATCATAAAAAGCAACTCATGTCTAATCGGTCATTTAACCCAGTTGGAATCATGGTTCGGAGATATTTTATCCAATGAATTTCTCTTTGGAGAAGATTCTTGGTGTTATCAACCCCGGGGCGTATGTCAACCATTTCAATTATCTGAAATCTAAGTAGGGAAATAGTATGTCTAGCCTCATCCCAATGTGTCGCAAGGGATGAAGTGGTACTGTGATTCCTAATTTTACTTTTGTGTTCAGTCACTCTGATTTTCAGTTTGCGTTCCGTCTTGCCTATGTAGACTTTTCCACAGGGGCATTTGATATTATATATCAAATTCTTGGAATTGCAGTCTCCTGTATAAAGTAATTGTATCTTCTTGCCTGTCAAAGGATGCATCATTGTGTTGCCCATGATAACGTTGTTGCAATGAACACAGTTATTGCATTTAACAGTCCCTTTGTGTACGGATTGATCCTTAGTTGGTTTAGGAGTAGAAAGTAGAGATCGAAGATTACTTCCCCTTGTGTAAGCATACCGTTCATATATTAAAGATACCACACACTTTCTTCAGAAGTTGGAAACTGTCCAAGGAGTTGAGATTGATTCAGTATTGCTTTGCACCATAGATGTTACTGCACTATATACATCGATACCGCATGAATCAGGACTTGAGGCAGTAGAGTGGGCTTTGCTACGCATGGAAAATATGGATATGAATAAGATCTTTATTTTGCAACTGTTAAAGTTTTGTCTATATCACAGCTATTTTGAATGGCAGGAGCAATTTTACGCACAACTTACTGGCACTTCCATGGGCTTTTCGGGGGCACCGGCATATGCAAATATTTTTATGGCTTTATTTGAACATGAAAACATCATGGGAGAGCATGAATATTGGAGACACATCAAAATGTATTGTCCGTATATTGATGACCTCTTTATCCTTTGGTCAGACACAAGGCAGAACCTCATGAACATGATAGGATCATTGAATAATGTTGATCCCAGGATTCAATTTACTTACAATATTGCAAATCATAGCATTCATTTTCTGGACGTACTAATTACCAAATCTACGTTGAATGACAAATTTGAAACAGATACATTTCTAAAACCAACGGATAGGAATAATGCCTTAGCATACACCAGTTTTCACCCCAAAAGTCTGATCAAGAACTTACCTTATTCCCAATTCATTCGGATAAGAAGAATATGTTCAGAACCACCCATAAGAGCTCGTAAGGAAATTGAATACAAGCAACGGTACTTGGAACGTGGATATCCAGAGAATATATTACAGGAGTGTTTGCAGCGAGCACAACAGAGAGAACGCAAGGAGTTGCTGACAACAAAAAGAAAACAAAAAGAAAACAGAGTGGTATTTGTTTCCAAATTTTCCACAGTGTCAAATGCGGTGAAGAAAATAATTAACTCAAGATGGGAGCTATTGGAAAATGAAATTGACTTTAATGGCATCTTTTCTGAAAAACCATGGTATGCTTACACAAGGGAAGTAATCTTCGATCTCTACTTTCTACTCCTAAACAAACTAAGGATCAATCCGTACACAAAGGAACTGTTAAATGCAATAACTGTGTTCATTGCAACAACGTTATCATGGGCAACACAATGATGCATCCTTTGACAGGCAAGAAGATACAATTACTTTATACAGGAGACTGCAATTCCAAGAATTTGATATATAATATCAAATGCCCCTGTGGAAAAGTCTACATAGGCAAGACGGAACGCAAACTGAAAATCAGAGTGACTGAACACAAAAGTAAAATTAGGAATCACAGTACCACTTCATCCATTGCGACACATTGGGATGAGGCTAGACATACTATTTCCCAACTTAGATTTCAGATAATTGAAATGGTTGACATACGCCCCGGGGTTGATAACACCAAGAATCTTCTCCAAAGAGAAATTCATTGGATAAAATATCTCCGAACCATGATTCCAACTGGGTTAAATGACCGATTAGACATGAGTTGCTTTTTATGATAACATCTGTATGTTTTGTTATGAACCAATTGTATATATAAAAGTGTCACTCAGGTGGTGGTATTTATCTTATACTTTCTCACTTATTTATTTTTCCGTTTCTATATTAACTTCATTTTATATTTCCATTTTTATTTCTTCTCCTTCATGGTATTGCCTTTCACTTGTGACCACGCGGGTCGTTCTTAGCAATCAATTCTCGTATTGCTTACCTTGGATTCTAGTTTTACACCCCTCTCATTTACTGCATTGTGGTTTTCGGTTTGTTTCTTTTTATCAGAGTGTGACTACAAGGGTTTAATAAAGTTTCTTGAGATATTTTTACCCGTAATACATCGCGGACCACTTGGAGTCCGTTTTGATTTTCATTATAGTTGTTCCTTAACTTTCTTGGTTCAGTTGAGTTTTTACTCTTTTTCACCCTTTTTTATGTTTTAACCCATTTGGGGAATCGTTAGCACTTAGTTACTTGCTCCTGGCAACATGTGTTTTGTTCAATAGGGTTCTGGTTTTTATACTGTTGATTGTAGGGACTACCAGAAGTCCCTTTTTTCTTTTTGTATGGTAGATAGACTACTTCCGGTCACGCGGGTTTAATTATTCCGTTTCCTGAATCTAGTTACTAAAATTCTTTTCTTGGAGACGGACGCTGTTGCATAACGGCGGTCTTTTGAATTAAGACCGGTGAGTACTGTTTTCCGCAGTTTTTCCTTAGTAATAGGTTTACCGTCTATCGGTATCGTATTGAGATAGTTTGTCATTTTTATTTTTTTGCAGGGAAGTTTAGTTCTCGTTGGGGAAACTACACCATCGGACTGAGACCAAGTGAGTGGTTAGTTCCATTTTGATTAGTACACTGTTAATGCAGCGGTCCATGGTTCAAACCCTTGGTTTGTCGTTTTTGTTAAGGACCTCACATGACGAATATTGGAAAAAGTTCACTCATTTGCTGGACGTCATGCGCTTTTGAATTCTTCATTCTTTGAGGTATTTTTTAGCATATTATTTGCGTTGTTTTCTACGGTTACGGTCTATTCACTTTGGGTGTTTTTCTCTTTTCTCATTTTTAGTGAGTATTTAGAGTCGATACTGAATAAGATCATGATACATTGATGTCACATTTGTTCTCTGTTAGTTGTGGTTAATGATAATCCTGTAATTGTGTTTGTTTAATAATGTATATATTAGTTTCACTTATTTGGCAATGTTGTTTACAGGTGCCCCTGACGAAGGGACGATTCTGTCCCGAAATGCATCGGGCTTTTTCTCAAGACCAGCCAATGAAATAATGAATATGGATAACAATATTATGTGAATTGTTTTTGTATTGAATTTAGTTAATTGTTAATTTTTGTCCATGAACAATAGTAGTTTTTGTTAATCAAATGTAAGTGTTTAATTACTGAAGATATACATAAAATCATATTAACATATTGGTTAACCTTCTGTGTAATAAGTATTACGTTGTTTCATAGATTGTTATAAACAGTAGGGTTTTAGATTTAGACCCAGTGAACAGTGCACGGCGCTGGCAAGCCTTCTTGCTTGAACTGATCACCTTCAAGCATAAGCCATATAACTCCTGTGAAGGTAGGGTACAAAAATGCAGTGTACCAACTGCTTTACCCTCAGCAATACTTTGTTTTGATGCTCTACCTCTCCTTAGTACTTAGCATGGGAGACTGGGGGAGTTGCATAGGAATCAGAGGAGGACACCCATGATGAAGAGCCATTGTTACAGATAAATATTGGGGCTCCCTATATTTGTTTGAAATTAGTGTGTTTTATCTCTACTGCTGGAAGACGCGAATTAAATTATTTTTAGGGAGTAGAAAAGTAATTCTCTTTCCAGATGTATTTTATTTTCAGTCAGTAACGCACTTACAATATCTATTTATTTTAATTTTAAAGGACTTTAAGACCTGTCCAGAAATTAATATACATTACATTTTTTTCACATATTAGAAGATCGTCCGATAAAGCAACAACAGTAGCCTATATCCCTGTTCCTGATATATTACTTGTGCAGTACTAGTAGAAGCTTCAGCAGTCCTAGCAGCTGTACTCCCCATTTCTTGTTTTTCCAAACAGATGACGGATAATGGAAGTAACACATGTCAGTAACCACTTACCTGGTGGGCTAGAAGTAATGTTTCATTCTCCAACATGAAATAATTCCCATTTCCGTGCCTTATGATTATACGATATACTACTTAACAGTCATTTAAACTTGGAAAAGGGTTAAGAAGGGCATTTCTATCTAAAATGATTAGGTAAAAATGTTCACCCTACTTGGACATGTGAATGGACTCAAAATATGGATTTGTTAGCACATGGTCGCTTTAACTATCCAAGGTGATGGGATATTAGGTAGCAGAGTTGTTAGTCCATCCTTAAAAGAAAGGGCTTTAGGCTTACCCAGAACAGATATGTTGATAACATGACAAGCCAAATGAGTATAACACCTGGATATGATCACAAAAACAACTTAGTTTTTTGAGGATCTCAAGGATTTAAATCTGTACAGCTAAAACAAAGAGCTTGTTGCTAAAGTAAACAAATATTTCTCTGTTGGAGATTGTAGCTAAACGAAAACCATGAGATTAATGTCTGATTTAAATGATTAAACTGGAACGTGAAACCAATTTTGGAAAGTCATATCTCTTCTATGCACAGTTTCAATCTCACTCCCTAATACCTGCAGAGAATATCACTAAAACTGCACTTATCAAGGCAAGTATCTAATCTAGTAACTACGCTAAGGTTTGAATGATGCGATTTGCAACCTTGCAAGGTCACACTCCTTTTTAAGATCTTGAAAAACCATCATGAATGTACAGAATAGGGGGGCGTGGCCAACCGGCAACCAAGATGGCCAATTCGGAGTAGAGCTCTGCAACTCGCAAACCAAAACCCATAAAATCCGTCCAAAATATCCGATCAAGCCCGAAGATAAAAGTGTTCCTGTGGTTCCCGGCGCCTCGGGAAGACTCGGTCACGAAACTGCGTTCCTGAGACCCCTCTGGGCTGCGAAATAGCTCGAGGGCTGTGACCGGCGATGGCGGCCTGCTGAGCCTGGTGATCGTGTGAACTGGAACTGCAGAGGGCCGCGAGAGATGCATGGAGGCCGAGACGGACGACAGCGAACAGCGACGTCCTCCGTGGGGCTTCCCCCGGCCTCTCCCGGAGCAGGCTGCAATATGACCAGCACTTAGAGACGGCACGGCACAACGAGGCACGGAATCCGCCCCGTCACGGGGAGGCAGACGCCATTACTGAGGAGAGCTCGGAGGACCTGCGGAGCTGGGTCTGGCACACCGGAGTGATCCGTAACTCCTGCAAGATCGACAGTAGGGGCAGCGGGATCTCAGAGAGCGCATCCCCCCCCGCCCCCCTTTATCCTCCCTCCTCGAGACAATAAGGTGCTGGCTGCAGGCAGAAGCGGCGGAGATGGACTAGGCTACTGTACCAGGCTGGAAATTCAGCGGCTTTGCGGCTGACACACGGAAAGGGAGAAATTGAACAAAAAGGCAGTAAATAGGCCTAACAGAGGGCCGATTAGATAAGTAGCGGCAAATTGTGAAGCCCCGGGGGGCGGCATCATACAGGCGGCACAGTGCGGTGGAGAGCAGTGGTGCGGCAGGAAGGGCTTTCTTTGTTTAATGTACCCTGTTTGAGCACAGAACTGGGTCCCCCTTGACATGCTGAACAGCTGGTGCGTATAGTTAACACTGTGGTTGAACGGCCGCAGACGCACAGGTGGTTGCGCGACTATGGCCTCTCCTAGGGGCTAGAGTACGAACTGGACTACTCCCAGGAGACAAAACTGGTATTGAGAGACTGGATCATATTAAAAAACGACGGTAAGGACAGCAGAATCTTCGAGGAAAGCGTGCCTTCTCCCCTCCCCCTCGCTTGCCCCTATCGAGAATTACAACACGGGGCTGGCCGCAGGCCGGGGTTGTGGGGGTGAGCCAGGCTGGAGTTGGGGGACCGTCATAGGCCACACAGAGGGGCGGACAGATATTCTGTGGTAAACTGAGAGGTCCCAGGGAGGAATACCAGACTGGCGGCATTGAAAGGAGGAAGCTGGTGGGGCAGTAAAAGTTGGTTTATCTGTTCGCCATGTCACGTTTGAACACAAGACCGGGGTCCCTCAAAACCAAGGCATATTCTAGGGTGTGAGGGGAAAAACACTGTGGAAGATCGGATGTAGATATATCGGTGGTCACTATAACTATAGCCTTTCCCCTGCGCCGCGGGCAGAATCGGATTACCTTCAACAGCCACAACTCACACCGGGCCTTAGTGGCGGGTGGTTCGACATGGGTGAGAGTGGGACCCACTCGGGAGGACTCTACCATGTCGACACTAAAAGGGTCCAAACAAACGCATCAAACCAAACTAGATAAATATGCACATTCTAAGTCAGAAAATATGGATGAGAAAAACGAAGCACAAGGGGGGAAGAAACAGTCGGATGAGGGTGCCCCTACCCTCCAAGACATTATGGAGGCTATACGGGGGTCAGTACAACTCTTGAACAAAAAAACGATTCGGTGACAACGGAGGTTACTCTAATGCACGCAGACCTACGCACGTTGGGGGAGAGGGTGAACGTAACAGAAGACTCTGTCGCTGAGCTCCAATCCTCCACTAAAACGTTAGAACGAACGGTGAAGAAGCTTCAATTGACGACAACGGATCTGGAAGCCAAGCTTGAAGATTATGAGGGGCAGGCGCGCAGGAATAACGTTCGAATCTTGGGAGTTCCGGAATGGGCGGAGGGACAAGCCACGGATTTATTTGTCGAAGACCTAATACAAAATCACCTGCAACCCCGCTCTCTCTCCCAATGCTTCTCTGTAGAGCGTGCCCACAGGGTGTCAGGGGGTCCCCCAAAGCCCCCTGTCCTATCCTGGCCAGAATATTCAACTACAGGGATAGAGACGTAATTCTACAAACAGTGCGCACTGCCCCTCCAACGAAGTTTGAGAACTCCACGATCACAATCTTCCCGGACTTTACGATTAAGGTCCAGAAAATGAGAAGATCTTTCTTGGAGGTAAAAAGAGCGCTTCGTGAAAAGAATATTAAATATGCAATGCTCTTCCCAGCGAAGCTGCGAGTGATGGCGACGGGAAAGTTTGGTTCTTTCTGACCCCAGAGGAAACATGGGACTGGCTGGAGGGGTGGCAAACCCATGGAACTCAAAGGAATAACTCGCAAAGGCGTTTGCAGGGGCAAGAAAGTCGGCAAGATAACCGTGAACTCAGACGGCCCTCGAAAAGACACAGGTCAAACTGATGCAACTAGGCAGAGGAGAGGGTCCCTGGAAAATCACTGATCCTCGAATGATACGCTGGGAGTGGTAAGAGGCTATTCTGTTGCGGGGATTCTGCACATATACAGAACTATGCGCAGGAAAAAAGGACCTCGGTGTATAGTGGTGTACCAACCATACCCCTTAGTACCCAAAATCCCAATCCGACTAGCTATAGTGTCACATTCGTTCTCCGTACTACAGCGAAGCTACCAATGATTAGACATCCCAGAACACGGACTCTTTCAGGAATCGCGGGAGCAAGAACACTCTTTCATAATTCACTCATACTTGTCCACAACATGCGTAGGAAGAGACACAGTATAGTTTAAAATGTTTATTTCAACTAACGTGCTCTAAGACAGTACACGTGCCAGTACTAGTAGCATAATGCATAAAGTTAAAACAGTAAGCATGGTTACAATTCCATAGAATACAAACGGGGACAGCATTTTGTGAAGACAGTGGATATAGGACTAAAAGGCCTTGCCACCCTCCCCGTGCTAGGAACTAGTTTATTATAAAAATAGAAGACCTCTGGGCTTTGTCCGGGGGACCCCCATACCTCAAGATCTAGATGCAAGGTTTACATCATCAGACAAGCACAGCTCTTCTCCCTGGAAAGGTTGTTCTCAAAGTGCCACAAACAGGGAGATCACAATATTAAAAGCACATGAATTTCTCCCGGTGTAGCTGTATTCCATGTTATGTCTAAGTGTGAGGGGCTGACCAGAACAGCAATAACAAGGGACGTTGTTTTTCGGCCTTGTACATTGTGTGCAGACGAACCCCACAGAGGACATGAGAAAAGGTGAAAGGCAAAAAGGCAGACAGTTCTAATGCTGAATGGGCACAAGCAGAGTCTGGAAAAACAAAGTCACAGAGTAACGTGTGCAAAGGAGGCATCATGGCAGCTATGCCTAAGCTAACTTAGCAATGTCGACAATGATGCCACAATCCACACTAAAATTTGATGACCAATGGAGAAGCCGAAGACTGCTAAGTAACTCGATTGTTGGAGGGTAGGGTAAATTGTGAAACTGTCGGACTCTTGGGCTCTTTGTTATTAACGTGAAGCTGAGTGCCTAGGAAAATTACAAGAGGTATGCTGGGTATTACTGGTTTTGATATAGACACAAACATAAGGGCGTTAATTACATTGAATTACTAAAGAAGAAGTGACCAAGGCAATTGGAGCATTGCAATCAGGAAAAGCAATGGGACCAAGTGGTGTTCCTGTTGAGTTATTTAAAACGAATGCATCAACTATTGCCCCCTACTTGATAGATATGTATGAAGAAAGTGTTGCTAAGGGGATCCTCCCTGAAACACAACGGATGGCCAATGTGGTAGTGATCCATAAGAAAGGAAAACCTCCTGAGCGATGCGGGTCATCCCGGCCGATTTCGTTGCTAAACACAGAAGTGAAGATCCTGGCAAAAATCTTGGCCATGCGGTTGTCACCCCTACTCCATAAATTGATTCATCCTGATCAGTCCGGCTTTATGCCGGGAAGGAATACTGCACTCAACCTTCGACGTCTTAATGGGGGTATTGGGCAGGGCTGGGTCCATTAAAGAGGATGCAGTGATAATGTACCTGGAGGCCAAAATGGCTTTTGATCTGATTGAATGGCCCTACTTGTTTGCAGTGCTTGAACGTTATGGCTTCGGACCGAAATTCCTGTCATGGGTGCGGCTCCTTTACTCGGAGCCCCTAGCGAGAGTGACGGTAAATGGGGGGCGATCGGCAACCTTCACCTTACAGAAGGGGACGAGACAGGGATGTCCACTTTCCCCGCTGATATTTGCTCTGGTCCTTGAACCTTTGGCAGTTTGCATTAGACAAGAACCCCTTATAAGGGGACTAAATTTGACGGCGGACTTGGAGGATAGAATCTCCCTTTATGACGATGATATTTTACTTTATTTGGCCAAACCATATTTCTCAATACACAGAATACTACACATATTCACCCTTTTTCAAAAATACGCCGGTTATACCATAAATTGGGATAAATCACTTATCTACATACTTTCAGGGAGGGGGTTTAGGTTGCCCATACATTGCGGTGCTAAGGTTGTCAACGAGGATTTTCGATACCTGGGGAACTATGTCACGACAGATCCAGTGGCATTTTAGGATAACAACTTGGCCCCCCGCTCCGTCGCTTACAAGACGACGTGCAGCATTGGAAGACCTTGCCACTCACGTTACAGGGTAGAGAGGCGTTATATAAAATGATGGCTCTGCCCCGATTTGTTTACACTCTACAAAACACACCTTACCCAGTCCCAATCAGATATTTCCAGGCCGTGGAGTCAGAAGTTCGGACCCTTCTCTGAAACAATGGGACCCCCCGCATCTCATTGACAAAGCTCACGAAAAGCTGGTATGATGGCGGAATTGCCCTCCCAGCAATCAAAAGTTACTACTGGGCCTCCCAGTTAACAGTCACAAATCACTGGGTACACTGGCCAGTGACCAAACCCGCTTATAGGATGGACAGATACAATATGACAGCAGGGTCTTATCAAAGGGCATTATATGGAGGAAGGAAAAATGACCCAGTGTATACCCCAACCGCGACCACGGTTACAGTATGGCACGCGGCGACGTCCGCTTTGGGATGCAAAAACAAGATTACACAGGCTATCCCCCTTTTCGAGACAGATCGTTTGGGGCTCCTATCAAAAAGTTCTGGATTCGATAAATGGGACCTCATTGGGCTTTCAAGGGTCGGGGATGTGTGAGCAGGAGGTAGAGTGGTGCCTTTCAGTGACCTTCAACGAGATTATGAGCTAAGCGCGAGGGAAACTTTTAGATGCCTCCAAGTCCGGAACGCGCCATATAAGGCAGTCCCTAAAGGTACGGATCTTCCGGCCACCTCACCACTGGAGGACAGACTCCTTAATGATTATCTAAAGGAAAAAGCAATCTCTTTGACTTACAGGAAGATATTAAATAATACACCAGATGCGTTGGGGAAAATCCGAGCCAAGTGGGTGGATGACGTGGGCGATTTAGACGATGAAGAATGGCAGGAGGCATTGGCATACCCTCGTGAGGTGGCAATTCGGTCCAGATTCAAATTAATTCAGCTTAAGCTCCTACACAGAGTATATTATACCAGTGTAGTGCTGGTTAAAATGGGTACTTTAAGCTCCTCACTATGCTCCAGAGGTTGTGGTCAGGTTGGGACGTATTTACACCAGTGGTGGGATTGCCCGATTGTGCAGTCGTATTGGGAGAAAATAACCTCAAAAATGTGGGAAGTCTGCGGGAAAACTATGGAAGTCACGCCCTGGTTGTGCCTTCTCAATATATGGGATGCAACTGATCGGACGGCAAAAGAGAGGATCTGGGTCTCCCTTGGAAGTGTGGTGGCAAAACGTAATATAGCAAGAACTTGGAAGGGAGCCACGGCGCCGTGACTGGGAGGCCGACATGGATTGGTGCATGCAGACGGAGAGGGTGATATATGAAGGGAGAGGGTGCCCACAAAAATGGACTAAGATTTGGGGGGCGTGGAATAAAAGTAGAGGAATGTTGTGTGTACCGTTTAATGATCCCCCCCTGCAGGAATGAATAAGTCCTGGGATATAGGCGGTCACAAGGTAGAGATGACGGTATGTAATAAATGGAAAATGTTGGCCTGCAGCAACTAAATGATGGAAAATGTTCAAATGCACTGTATCACTTTATTGTCAACTGTTATTATTCTGTTTTTCTTATTCAATAAAAAAGAAATTTTTAAAAAAATGAATGTACAGAATAAAAAAAAACGGTTTCCACTGGGTTACTTCATGTCTGAGGTCATGCAAATAAATGAACTCTCAAAGATGGATGTGTAAGGCATAATTTAGGCATGTGTAACAGATAAGGAGTCCGTGTCTATTGTTGAGAAGCAAAGGCTCAAAACCCCTTTTCCTCACATAGCACAAAATCCTTTACACGTATAAGAGTAGGACATGCAACTTCAATTTAGGGAGCAAGACCGGGCTTCCCTATATAATCACTGATTTTTGTAAAATAAAATGTAGAACGGAGATGGAGGAAAAACTATAGTACAGAAGAGAAAAACAAATATAAACTAGTTATTGATGAGTATAAAGTTGCAATTATTACAGCAAAAAACAAATATTTAAATGAGAAAATAAGCATGACCAAAAACTCTACGAGAGAACTTTTTAAAATGCACACTGCTCTCTCAAATCTTGACCAGAGCAAACTTTTTTATTCCGGATCAAGATTTTTTCAATAATCTTGCTGAATTCTTCCAAAGGAAAGTAAACAGTGTTAACAATGAATTCTCTGCTAATCAGAATATAAATCACATGGTTGGTTTTCCTTACTCTTCTTTTGCAGGGCCACACGATAATCCAAATGATGCATTGAATGGTTTTGACAGTTTTTCCCCTTTAACTGAGGAAAGAGCATTAAGACTGTTGGAAACCACTAAATCTGGTTTCCCTATGGATCTGTGCCCACCATATGTACTGCAAATGGTTCCCAGTATGATTGCGGTCTATCTTGTCAAACTCTTAAATAAAGCACTTTCCTGTGGCATGGAAAAAGCCATTGGTGCGTCCTATTTTTAAAAAGCCTTCCCAAGATCATGCAGAGGTCAAGAACTACCAACCTTTTTCCCCCACCTACTGCTCCCTGCAAAAATCTTGGAAAAGGCTATAAATTAAGATCTGATGGCCTTTCTGGACATTTTGGATCCATCGCAACATGGTTTAAGGCCGCAGCACTGTACAGAATCAGCCTTAGTTATTGCTTCCGAGGAGTTTCGAAAGCAGGCCTACAATACACAGATAGTCGTATCAATTACATCTGGTGTCGACGTTGTAGCCAAAGAATTTAACAACTTTCTAGCACACATCACAATCTGGATGCAGAAAAACTGTCTTAAGCTAAACAGAAAACAGAGGTGATACTCTTTGGAAACAATATCTCTTTTTGGAATGATTCTTGGTGGCCTGTTAATTCAGGTCCACTTCCATCTCCAGTTCAGAAAGTGAAAAATCTTGGGGTCATGTTTGATGGCCAACTCTGTTTCTCTAAACAAATCAATCATATTAAATCTTCATGTTTTTATCTACTGAAAATACTTTAAAAAGTCTTTCCATTTATTCCATTAGACATGAAAAAAACGGTAATGGTGGCCCTGGTTCTGTCTATGATAGACTATTGCAACGCTCTCTACTTGGGAATTCACAAATGTCTCCAATCAAAGCTACAATCTCTGCAGAATGCGGCAGCCCGTCTGCTTGTAAAAATCCCCAAATTCAGTTCCATTTCAAAGAGTATTCGGGACCTCTACTGCTGCCTGTTGGTGAAAGGGTAACATTTATAAGGCCTTGTGTATAGTACACAAAGCACTGCATGGAACTGGCCCGATCTACTTTCAGGAGACCTTTGCATGGCATGCCCCTTGATGTGACTTAAGATCATCTGCCGCTAAATCAATGGTCATTCCTAAAATAATGAAGGCTAATAGGGGGTGCAGAAGCTTCTCCTACCTAGCTTGAATGCTTTGGAATTCTATGCCCTTCTCATTGAGATCTCAAACAAACAGGGTTTTTTTAGGAAATCCTTGAAGACATGGCTCTTTGTCTCCAACATTTAGTAAGCCTCTTTCTTTGCCAGTTCAGTTTCAGCATGCTAGCGCTAAGACCCCTCGGCATTCGCGCACTCTAGAAAAATCGTACTCACTTTTCGCAGACGGTGCTTTGATCTCTTTGTAAGAACAACAGGAGTCTACATTGCATTTATTCAAGATACTAGAGGATTATGGTAGAGACTCCAGTAATAAGATAAACATTTATAATTCGGAATACCCATTAATTTAAAAGGTGAGGAAATAGAAACCAACGAGAGTACTGTGAGGTTTAAAGTCACAAGTAGGCTGATCATGTATTTGGGTGTGTGGATCTTTACACAGCAACCATCCTGGTAATATTCCAAGAAATACAAGTAAATCTGAAGAGGTGACAAAATCTATATATCTTTGGGCTTGGCCATATTGCTGCCATTGAAAGGAATATACTACCAAGGCTACATTATGTAATTAAACTTAACAGTCCGCACACAAAGGAAGGTATGGGATGACATTCAGAGAGCATTAGTGTACTTTATGTAGCATTAGAATCCTCAAAGAATTTTGGGAAACATTTGAGGTCCTAGAAAAAGACAGGGTGCTTGGGATTCCCCGAGCTATCAGCTTTTACAAGGCAGCCCAAATAAGAATAATTGTGCAGTGGTCCTTATGGTAAACCTCACAGTCCTTGAACCCATATGGCCCATACCATACACTGATCACCAAGGGACATCATCATTTGGTTACCTAATGGAAAAAGATCACTGAAAAAGTCATGTGACCAGCATTTTGTTAGAGGTATAGCTTTCTGTTGTGTTATGTTGTAAAGGGCTAACTACTTACCCCACCCCAATAGCCCCCATTAATTCTGTTCTTGCTCAGGAGAGTTCCTCTTTTCAAAAGTTTAGTGAAGGAAATTGGAGGGTTTTATCCAACATGTTTCATAATGGGGAAATGAAATCGGTCAAGCCTGTAAACAACATATGGTCTGTCTGAAAAATAAAGGTACAGATATCAGCAAGTACACCATTGGGACATGCAGGCAGAACTGGCCTTGGCTGTATCTGGACAGCGGACACCCTTTGAAAAGACAGTTCCAACCTACAATTGTATGAGTGGCTAGATTTCAAATTTTAAAATTGCTTTCTAGTCCAGAAGAAGCAGAATGGAAGAACATAAACAGATGGGGTCAGAATTTAACGAGAGCAATTCCAGCAAAGAGCTGGAACATGCTATGGAGAGACAGTGAAATACTATGCAAGAGTCTGTTGATGCAGCATGCAGAATCATCCTTTAAGCCTGACAAAATGTTGACTGGGATACTGACTGATCTTTGATTCAACCATCCTTTAAAGGAGCGGTAACCTCTCCATGGGGAAATGTGTTGTGATGTTGATACTTAACTCCTAACTTGCCGTGCAGTAGCAAAGGCTATCGATGGATTGGTAGCTTCCACACTCTGCAAGTTGTAGGATTTTTCTGCCCACGAAAGAAATCTGAGAAAAGTTTTTCAAAGGTTTCCTAAACGAGCTTTGCTAAAGTGCACTGCTCAGTGTCATCTTTTCTGGCTCCCTAACTGTAAACGTCTTATACTCTACATTTAAGAAAATATTTAGGTATGTCACAGTAGAGTAACTGACGAGGTACATTAGAACTGCTATGCAGAACTCCCAAGCAAGTCTTTAAACTTGTTTACTCAATTGTTTTGCAGAACTGGAATGCAGTTTGCTGTAAACTGGATTCTGTTTTACAACTGGCTCCATGAAGGAGGAACCTATTTCGAAAAGATTTACCTGTTTCTTTGTAGATAAAACGTGCTTCAAGTACTGCTTCTGCAGACCGGCACTAAGTGTGAACAGCACCTAAAAAGTCGTTACAATAAGCCTAACCGCCCAGAGCTCCAGTACATTTATGAAGAGAGTGGACTCCGGGGACAAAAGCCTCCAGTAAAAAACTACTGCACAAATGTTCTCCATAACATGCATCTGTGACCATAACAAGATGCAAGGGGATTTATTTGAAAAGCATTAACTTACTGGAAATTAATGATGGGATTGAATGCATTTCTCTTCCTGAACTTAGTATTTCCTTAACTTTTTAGGAATGGCTCAACTGGTCTGCCAGATGTTCCTGAAGCTCTCATATGTTGAGGTTAACATTCAGTACCATACTGACACAGGAGGTGCTTGCTCCATGGCAACTCTGAACTAAAGAGTTTAATGTATTATTTTTACAGTATCCTCAACACCGTATCAATATTTCATTCCTCAGATTAACGCAATTTGCTGGCGTTTCCTTATGTTTTTATGTAAGTCTATTTTTGCTGGCCCCCAATAGTCATGTAGGAAATGATGTGCCCACACGTCAACCAAGGATAAGTGGAAAACTGATTTTGATATTGAAAGAGCTCTCTAAACTGCCTTATTCGCATATGTACAGCAGCGAATCAGCCAGACTATTTGTTTTTTAAGGACAAATAGACAAGCTTGACAACCTTGGAAGGTGTGATGAGACACGCTAAGCAGATGTCAAGTTCACATTCAATATCGAAAAAGTCCTCAAATTTGACTCGGTTTCAATTCTGATGGAGATTGACGGCGAAGGAGTGACCTTGCCCCCCTTGCAAATGGTGACAAACTGGAAGTAGTAGGACTGATTTCTGAGTTTGCAAATGTTTTATCTTGATCACAGGTGAACAGAGCCCCATCACTAATCCCCAGTCTCTTGCACAACATATTTTGAAAATATGCTACACTCCTTAATACCAAGAGTGAGACGGCATACCACACCAGTATCATAGCTGCTTCTAAACATGCAGCCACCACAGAAGTGGAAATTGTCAAAAGGAGCTGGTATGGAGACTGTGAAGAAACAATGAAAGGAAAAGCCTAAAAAAAACACAAAAAGTTTTGAAACTGCTGAAGAAAAAGGCTGAAAAACCTAGCAGACATCATGTGATCGGTGTAATGATCCGAGTCCCGCCAGAGCGGAACCCGGAGACTTGGCCCGGAAGGGCATCCACACAATGAATCATCCTCCGGCCAGGCGTGGCCACAGGTAATAAATAAAGGGGCGAAGATCGCTTGTGGTCTTCCGCCCATACTGTGAATCTGGTGTGGTCTGTTTTTGTGTGCTCCCCATTTTGGGCCCTTAAGCATGCTCGTGCCCCGCAGGAGCCATCACCACACTGGCGACGAGGGTGGGCCCTGCCCGTTCCCACCGCTCACCCTGATGACGGCGAACTCAACGCCAGCATCGGCGCAGGAATCGGTGCGGGCGAAGCCCCTCGGTCCGGCCGTTCCGGACGCGACACCTTGGTTGCCGCTCCTGCTCCCGCTGCAACGCTCCCACCAGCGGACCTATCTTCGGTGCAGGAACCGCTGCACGGTAGGCCCGCTGCCACACATCCTGGGCGCGGAGTGCACAGCAGTTTCCGCTGCTCCCGCCGCCACAGACACCAGCCTCATTTGCTGCAGCCACGCGGAGGACCGCGTAAGTACAGCGGCCCCGCCCACACAACAACGCAGCCCAGCGCTCCCTCAGCCAGCGCCCGCACGACACCTCCAATAAGGCCCAGTACAACAGACTCTGGGGCGCAGTGGCAGCAGTAACGCCCAAGTAGACAATGAGTCTGCAGCAGACAGGTGGCTATCAACAACACCTGGCAAACGTAAAAAAAAAAAAATATATATATATATATATAAAGGAAAAACAATGAAAACAAGAGAGACTTGGCATCACTGCACATAATTATCACAGACTTGAGGAAGGAAAGCACAGACAAACAAGAGGCATGACGGACAACGCGGTGCAAGCAGGCCCACAACAGGCCCCTCCACTGGCGCAACAAGCCGGCCACCCACATATTGGCCACACAACACACACAAATCAACGCATCACCGCCCTTCAGCGAGCTCATAGACCCAGCCACTGCCTCCCCGAGGTGGAAGATATGGATCGGCCGCCTAAATAACTACTTTACGGCAATGCGAGAGACAGACAACACCATCAAGAGATCCCTTTTGCTACACTTTGCAGGAGAAGAGATTTATAAACTTTTTTGCACATCTGCCAAACACCCGAGCTGCCAATGATTATGACCCTGCCATCAGAGCCCTTGATGCGCACTTCGACCCACAACTAAATCCGGACTATGAGAGATTCAAGCTCCGACAAGCCCCGCCAAAGAGAAGGAGAGTCTATGGATGCATTTAACGCACGCCTGAGAGAACTAGCCAGCACGTGCACGGCTGATGATCCAAATGAAGAAGTAAGGGCGCAAGTCATACAGGGGTGCCGAAATAAGACTCTTCGGACCCTCATCCTCCACCAACCGGAGATCCCACTTGAAGATTTCCTCGTCATGGCACGATCAAATGACCTATCGGATTCGAGGGCAGGGCAGATGGCAACTTTGTGACGGCTATCAGATCATGGCATAACCCTACACAAGGACAAATGTTCATTCTTACAGAATTCAATCGAACTCTTTGGATACATTTTTAGTCAGGACGGAATCCAGGTAGACCCAGGGAAATCACATGCCATACAACAGGCACCAGCACCAACCACAGTGTCAGAAGTGCAAAGCTTCCTAGGGATGGCCACGTACTGTGGGAGGTTTATACCCAACCTGGCCACCATAGCCAAACCCCTACGAGCCCTCATGAAAAAAGAAGCTGCATGGACATGGAGCCAAGGGGAAGAAAAAGCATTCCAGAGAGTCAAGGAAGCGTTACTCAGCAAAACCACGATGGCATACTTCGACTCCACCCGATTTACTGAGCTGTTAGTCGACGCCATCACGCAGGAGGTGGAGCCGGGCAAGTGGACACCACTTGCTTTTGCGAGTAAAGCGCTCACAACCACTGAAGCACGATAATCCCAGATCGAGCGTGTAGCGCTGGCGATTAAATGGGCGTGCAACCATTTTCACCTATACGTCAGCGGACACCCTTTTCATGTAGTCACTGACCACCAACCACTGGCCCCACTGTTCCGAGGCACAACCCCACATCCACCACAGAGGATCGAGAGATGGGCGATACAGCTACAGCATTACCAAATGAATCTCGTATATTGTCCAGGGTCAAAGAATCCTGCAGATTTTCTCTCTCGACACCAGCCAGATCCAAATGAAGAAGATGCCAGCAGTGAGGTGAAGAAGGAAGAATATGTTCACATGGTGTCCCGAGAAGCGTGCCCCCGCACTCTCACCACTGAAGAAATCAAAGTAGCAACCAAAGATGTACCAGTCTTAGCCAAAGTAATGGAATCGATACACAAAGGGTCATGGGAAAACTTCCTATGTGACGCCAACAACTGGTGTGAATCTGAAAATGCACGTCTCGGAAAGCTATGGAGAGTGCGAGACGAGTTAAGCTCCTGGTGCTACGAGGCTCCCGAATCGTAATTCCGCTGAGTCTCCAAAAGAGAGTAACAGCCCTCGCCCATGGGGGCCACCAAGGGACGGGAGGATGAAGTCACGCATGAGAGAGAAAGTGTGGTTTCCAGGGCTAGAAGCAGCTGTAGATAACCTGGTACAGAACTGTCGCTCTTGCCAAATCATGAGTAGCCAAGAGCCACCAGCACCGGTGATTACTGAAGAGCCTGTCTCCGCACCGTGGTCTCGAGTAAGCCTAGACTTTGGAAGCTTCCCACATGTGAGGGTGACTGCAGTACTTATCGACAGCTACTCCAAATATCCAATTGTGGAAGAACTGGACCCCACGTCTTTTTCACACATATCACCAGTACTCGGGAAGACATTTGCGCTGTTCGGCCAGCCACAAGAGCTAAAGACAGACAATGGCCCACCATTCCAAGGGGGAGAATTCAAGGATCTGCTCACATCACTAGGCATACGCCACCAGCAGATCACTCCTCAATGGCCACAGGCCAACGGTGAAGCGGAGCGCTTCATGCGCACACTGAACAAGATCTTGCGCATCGCCACGTAGGAACAAACTGACCCTGAGACAGCACTGCAACGATGATTTTTGTGTGAATACCGCAGCACCCCGCATTGCACAACCCAGAGGTCCCAGTGGTCCCTGATGCTTGCCGGACACAGACGAGACACCATTCCGGTGTCTGAAACCTGGGCCCCACCACCCTATGAGTCAGCCAACACGCAAACTCGGAGAACTCAGAACAATGAGCGGGTCAGCCGCCGGAGAGGGGCTAAGCCTCGGATCATCGTGCTTGGAAACTTAATGCTAATTAGGATCCGTCGTGCAGGGGGGAAGTTCAGGACACCCTACGAGCCCGAGACCTAGACAGCACTAAGAACAAATGGAACTGCCATCACCGCTAAATGCGACACCGAGGTGGTCACTAGAAACATATCGTGGTTCAGAAGAGTCAATCACCAGGAACAGGAAGTCACAGCGCCCGGAGACACAGAGACAGTAAGAACCTGGGCTGAAGAGATATCCCCTTCCTGCTTAGCGGGACCGAGTCTGGAAAGAACCTCCGATCCATTTCCAGCCGTGACTGACGAAAATGGGGAGCTGGCTGTCACATCCCTGCCAAGCCCAAACTTGGATCACCGATCCTACCCAAGGCGCTACAACCTAAGGGCGAATCCAACACCCAGCCAAAGACTTAGAGACTTTGTGTGTTAAGTTTTGCTAATATCAATTTGATACCGATTTGGGAAGGGATGTAATGATCAGAGCCCCGCGAAGGGAATCCACACAATGTATCACCCTCTGGCGAGGCGTGACCAGAGGTAATAAATAAATAAAGAGGCGGAGATCGCTTGTGTTCTTTCGCCCATACTGTGAATCTGGTGTGGTCTGTTTGGTGTGGTCTGTTTTCGTGTGCTCCCCATTTTGGGCCCTTAGGCCTGCTCGTGCCCCGCAGCAGCCATCACCACAATCGGGGGCCCCATTTCTCCGGACCTCACATGGAAAAACCCTTCTCTTTACAGGCTTCCTCTGACCCCTTTAAGGATGATCTTTCCGAGACTGGGGAGGTGGATTCTACATATTGGCCTCAGAGTACGCTCCAATACAGAAAAGACGCACAAAGTGTCCTTGGAGGAGGAGCCAGAGTCCAGAGTGCCATCGACGCGGAGGGAAACCATGGGAGAAACCGAAAAAGAGAAGCCCGTGAGATCTGAAGAAGAACGGGAGGAGCGAGGGACCGAGAGAAAAACGCAGGCGCAAGGTGGACGTGGAGATGAGGCGAGGCGGTCCAACCTCTCTGAAGAAACGGACGACGGTACACAGAAGGACAACGTACTCTTTTGCAGCCAAGAGCCCCGCCGGCAAGCCAGCTATCCCAGCCACGCTCCAGGAAGAGTGTGGTCTATCCAGGTGTGTGACAGAGTAAGGGTGTGGGGCAGACGAGCGGGTAGGGGAGAAGAGTTTGGGGCCACAGGTCACCCATAATTACTATTAGCACCAAGAAGTGGTTTGACTTTACTTTGTCTTGTTTGGTGCCATTTTACATTCTATCTCTCCTCATTCAGGGATGACAATATACGCTACAGGTGAATAAAAGTTACTCTTTAAATGCCTTAAAATTCCCCCTTGTTCTAAAGCTAAGGAGTGCTCACTTTCTGTCCGAATTCTGAGAGTGATTTCACGAATCACAACCCTTTAAAATATAGCACAATAGACCAGGTGAAGGTGATGGTGGCTACCCTATCCAACATTATAAAGAACTTACCTGTTCTTACCTCAGTTTTCTGCCACGCGACCGGCAGGGCATTCCGGAGCCTGGACCTTGAATGAAGAGGGAGACGGAACCCTAATTTTGTGGACTTTATACATTGCAGAGACCATATAATAATAAAGGAAGTGAAGAGATACCAAAATATTATTATGCCCTGGACTTTTATTAATACTCCATAAAGCTTGAGGCTCACAAGTGGTGGAGAATGCTGGCAGCGTGACATCTGATACAAGATGGAGAATTTAATACATCAACTCAAAGAGGGCCAGAAGAACCTTGAATGGGCCTGGGAGAAACATATGGCTCAGGCGGAACTAGACCGAACTGTCCTTATTAACACCATAAGAGCACGGGGAGAAAATATGACCAAAATGTCAGAGGGAAGATACAACTTGTCTCCCGGATAGCTCAAGGGAGAGGACTTTCGGTACCAGGTCCCATGGTTCCCCTGCAGAAGTATGTTACCGGAGAAGATACTATTGCTGCAAGGGCTAGTTCATGGCCAGTGGAAAAGTGGCCTTTTTATTTAGCTCCTTTGTTGACTAATGAAGCCCAAGACGCTTATCAAGTAGACAACACCAAAAATACTGCTAGATTATCTTGGGGTCGATGATGAGACGTACAGAATTAAATTCCAAAGGGGTCAATCAGGGGACACGCCAAAGACCTTGTTTTATAAAATGAAGGATGGCGCAGACCGATGGTTAAAACCCCAAAATACAACAAAAGAACAAATCATGAACAAGATTTATCTGGAGTAATGTCTTGAAGCCTTGCCTTATCAGACTCTGAGGTGGCTGAGACAACATGCTGGCCGCTCGTTTGAGCGGGCAGTTGAGACGGCCACCACCTTTGCCAGAGCTTACACACGCAATATGCCGCTAGAATGGGACAAGACCGCTAAATCCACCCCAACGCAGGAAGCCAGGAATGGAAAGAAGCCTTTTAAAATGGTACACAAGCCCTCTAAAGGTAAACCAGTCCGCCTGGACTCCAATCCAAACGCAGGACCCCAGTGCTTTGAATGCAGCAAATGGGGCCATATTTCCAGTTTTTGCAAACAGAAAGTAGAGAAACAAGAGAAAAACCTATGGACATAAGCTATGCAGCTCGGCCCATCCTATATGCTCAGGAGACAGGACACATCTATTATGTGAATTTATGTGTTAATGACCAGTGGGTAACTGCTCTTGTGGACTCAAAATGCAGGTAATCTGTTGCTAAAGAGAAACTGGTTTCTCTGTTCCAAAATGTCCCAGGAATAACAGTATGCATCTGTTGTGTACATGGAGATGTGAGAACCTACCCAGTAGCCCGCCTCCTTCTAACTAACCAATCAGGGCAGAAACGTTCAGCTGAAGTAGGCGTACTTCCCACCCTTCCTGAACAGATAATGTTGGGTACAGATGATCCCTATTTTTTAGAACTCTTGCAGGCAAACCTGAATAAGAACCTAGGGGCGAGTGTCCCGTTAGAAGAGTCTCAGGAGCCAGCTTTTCTGAAATCAGAGTCCTGGGAATTAGACAAGTAATTCAGGGTAGCCAAGTTGAACGATGCCTCACTCCAAAATGCATTGCAGGCCGCAAATGCAATTCAGAATGATCCTAGTCCCACATTCCCGCATTTTCGTATAAGAAAAGTGTTATTATACCGTGTTGGGAGTACGAATGAGGAGCCTCAAATCCTTGTTCCTCTGGAGTTTCGAGAACAGGTGTTATTCTTTGCCAATTCTCACCTATTAGCTGGTCATAGCGGTTTGGAAAAAAACAGCCAAGCCATCTTAAAGTACTTTTATTGGCCTGGTATCTATGCACAAATTAAACAGTATTGTCAGGAGTGTAGAATATGCCAGAAGAACAATCCCTATCAGCCTCCCAAAGTACTGTTACAAAGCATGCCCCTTATAGGGAAGCCATTCGAAAGAGTTGGCATGCATCTTATTGGCCCCCTACGTCGCACACCTAGAGGATACCAACACATGTTGGTTCTAGTGGACTATGCAACACAGTATCCTGAAACTATACCACTAAGGGTGGTTACCACCAAAGCTATTGACCACCACCTAATAGAAGTGTTCTCCTGTATGGGATTTCTCCGTGAGATTCTCACGGACCAAGGTACCCATTTGTCTCAAATCTAATGAAACGGTTATGTAGACAATTTCACTTAAAACATTTAAGAACCTCTGTATACCATCCCCAGACAGATGATCTGGTTGAACGCTATAATGGAAGTCTTAAGCTAACCCTTAAAAATGCTGTCTGAACATGGTATAAATTGGGATCAGTTATTACCGTTGGGCCTATTTGTTCTCCGTAGCCAAGTACAAAGTAGCTTAGGGTTTTCCCCTTTTGAACTATTGTTTGGCCAAAAACCTTGTAGTCTCTTGGAGGTTACAAAAGAAGTTTGGGAAAAAGATAGACAAGGAAACGGACACCCTCCTAGATTATGCCACACAGTTAAAATCCCGTCTGGGGAAATTAAGGGCACTGGCCCATGAGAACCTAGAAAAGAATCAACAAAAACATAAATACTTCTATGATAAGGGAAAGAAGTGGAGAGAGCACAATGTGGGTGACTGGGTCTTAGTCCCATTACCTTCTTCCAGCACCAAAATGAAAACGGAGTGGCAAAGACCTTACAAAATACTAAAGAAAATCGGTTGAGTTACTTATCAGTTGCCATTGACACCCAAAAGACACAAATCTATGATTTAAATCACCTAAACAATGGTTAGGATTACCACCCAAGGACATACACGTCTTGGCAACTAGTCATACTCCGGGAGAAACCAACATTAATGATGCCACTCACCACTGAAGAAAAAGCTACCCTGACAGGAGTCCTTGGGTCTTTTTCCGATATCTTTTCATATCTACCGGGTAGGACTCATCTTGCTGTACATTCGATCGATACCCCAGATAGAGTAGCAATCAAACAGCATCCATATAGAAAACCAGAAGATCGTTGCAAAGCACTCCAGGCAGAAATAAAAAAAAAATGTTGGAAATGAGGGTCATTGTTCCCGCCACCAGCAATTGGTGTTCTCCAATAGTCTTGGTACCAAAACCTTTTACACTGCAGCCTTGTGTTTGTCACTTCCTTCATCCTGCTGTTCATTGTCTTGACCTTCCTGCTGGAAAGTCTCTGCACTTATTTTTTGGCAAAAGTGGGAGGGTCGCAGTGAATCCAGAAAGTCTTCAAGCTGCAAAACTACTCCTATGGGTAAGTAACGTTTTAGTTTTGCAGTGTGAATCTTTCTGAATTCAAATGCTATGCTTAGATTATGTAGGGGTATTCTCTTGTCCAATGGGTGGTTGGTTAAAGATCAAGTTTGTATTTGCAAATAGGTGCTTAAGTACCCTGTGCCCCACTTGCGTTTCCTTGCTTGCTTGGATGGATGTCGACAAAGTAATGCTTGGTGAAGGTGTGTACGGACGACCATGTAGCAGCCATACAGATGTCGTTGACTGAGATATTAGCTAAGAAGCCCAGTGTTGCCCCCTTCTTTCTTGTGAAATATGCTCTTGGTCTTTAGTCTAGTGTTGCACCTGCTGCAGTGTGGTATCTCTGTATTGTCTGAACTATCCACCTTGCTATGGTTGCCTTTGTTACTGATGAGCCAGTAGTTGCTCGTGCAAATGAGATGAAAAACTGGATGGTCTTCTTTATTGGTTTTGTTTCCTACATATAATACATAACAGCCCTTCTGGTATCCAGCGTGTGTAGAGTGCACTCTGCTCATTAAGGGAGTTGGGCTGCTTGGTTTACATGAAAATGTGATACCACCTTGGACAGTATTGGAATGGATTTGTTCTCATTACCACCCTGTCCTTTTGTATTTGGATGTAAAGTTGCTGCAATGTTAGTGCCTGTAGCTAATTAACCCTGTATAGTATATAGATGATGATAGGAAGGTCGTTTTCAAGGGGAGGAATTGCAGCACTGCACTATGCATGGGTTCGAAGGGTGATTTTATCAGTTGTGTGAGTAGCAGATTGAACTTTCATGTGGGTGTGAGCACTTGGCCCCTCCAGTGGCCTTTTGACCACTGGTGTTTGGAAAAAAGCTCCTTCATATCACACCTCTTGTGTATTCTAGAATGGCTGCGAGGTGTACTTTCAGCGTGACATAGGAAAGCCCTTCATCCAGTAGGTGCATGAAGTATTTTAGGAGTGTGACGTCCTCTGTTACGATCTGTAGGTCATTATGTTTGGCGCACCATTTTCTAAACCTGCTCCAATTTTTGGGAGTAACACCTGAATGTTGTTGGTCTTCTTGCATCTTGGAGAACATCCTTGGTTACTTTCCCCATTTGGAGGTGTCCAGATTCTATGTACTCAGGAGCCATTCTTCCAAACCGAGTGTTTTTGGTTCCAGGAGGAACACTTTGCCCCACTGCATGGTTAGAATGTCCTGACGTATTGATAGTGTCATCACATTTCCCTGCGGTAGGTTCACTAAGTCGTAGAACCATACTTGTCTGGACAATTGTGAAATGTGGATTAAAGTATGGTTACCTACTTGCACCTCTCTATTACCAGAGGAAAAAGAGTGATTGGTGGAAAGACATGCAAATCTCCCTGACCATCTTAAGGATAGGGATTTTGTATTTTCTTCTATTGCAAACAAATCCTCATGTGGGGTTCCCCACTTTTCGAAGATCCAGTGTAGTATGTGCGTGTTTCACTCCCATTCAAGGGACAAACTGTTTTGCCAGCTTAGTCTGTCTGCTTCTGTATTTTCTACTCCTGTAATTTCTACTCCTTTGTAATTTCCATGTCTAAATCTCTTGCGCTAGGCTGGATAGTGCATGTGATCTTGTCCCCATCTTTGTTTAGGTAGAACATTGTTGTTGTGTTTGTTCGTATCTGTACGACCTTCCCCTTGAGTTGCTGTCTTGAGTTCCAGTATATTTGTGTTTCCCAGTGTCCTCAGGGCTCAACAGGCAATTTGTATTCAGTCTGTTCATGTATACTACCCACTGCATGACGGATGAATCTGTTCTAATAGTAACAGTGGGAGCGGGTTGTCTGAAAGGTCTGCCTTCTGTGATGTTGTTGCTGTTCCACCATTCTTTTTCCTTGTGTACTCTTTCTGTTACAAACACAAGATCTTCCCAACGTCCTGTTGCCTGGATCAGGGTGTCTGTAGCCATTCCTGGACCGTCTGATGTGGAGCCTGACATTTGGTATGAACGGTATGCGTGATGCCATCATGCCCATGCGCTTCTGGTACAGGCGAGCTTGCTCTGTCATTGTCTGGACCCTTCTTTCTACAGGGAAGGCTTTTTCACGATTCGAAGTTGTAGTGCTAGAGGCACTCTTGTGGTCTGACACCCTGTGATGACCATTGACTACCATTATTTTAATTGACTTTGTTGTGTTATTTTATCCTAGCCTGAATGTACGACGTCCTGCATATGCCTTGTTTCTCTTAAAGGTTTCTTTCTTGTAATCTTGCAGTCTTTCAGTGGGAGCTGTCACAGAGTAGAACAGCCTTGCCAAGAACAGAACGTGTGGGATGTGCATTTGAAAGCATGAGAGAGAGAGAGAGAGGTGTGGAATGTACTTTTTGGTCTCTAAGTGCAGTGTTTTGAGCAGTGGTGCACAAATGTGCACTGTGTTGTACATTGAGAAATGAAGTATGTGATGCTATAAGCAGTGGTGCACAAATGTGCACTGTGTTGTACATTGAGAGATGAAGTATGTGATGCTACAAGCAGTAGTACACAAATGTGCACTGTGTTGTACCCTGGGAAGAATTATTAATTTCTTACTATTGGCTTTGACATGGCCTCATGTCATCCTGAATTCTGACTCTGCCTGGCTTGAGCTTTATCTGCGCACACAGCCACGCTTGCAAGTTGTTTGGGTTAATCACGTTCAAGGATTGTTTTTGTGATAGATTGTTTAATGTACCCTGGAAGGCTTTCATGAGCTTCGTTAAGATAAACGCTGGAACATGCGAGAATGTAGAGTGGACGTGGGAACTCCTTCCTGCCGTGGAATGCTTGCTTGGAAGCAGGAAGCAGTAAGTTTCCTTGTGCGGGGAGGAAGACTCAAACCTTCTAGTGTGTGTTTTGAGACTATAAAGCTGAGGGTTGTTGACTTAGAAACCAGGATTTTGGAATCCGGATGGGGACGGACGCGTCTACTTCGGTACAGCGGAACCCTGGTTGCTGAGGCTCTTATCCCCGGCTGTTAAATCCCCCGGTCAGGAGTGGGCTAAGATGCAGTGTTTGCACCAGGTGAAGTGTTGAGTTTTGACTAATGCCATTGTGATGCGTGGTTCCAGTGGCTGTGGTCATTTGAGGTGTTTTCTTTGTGATGTGTAAATGAGTCAGAGTGCACATCCAAAGTATTCGTTTGAAGAATTCAGTGTATATATCTTTCTTATCTCTTGCAGGACGTTCAATATATTTGCTTGAGTCTTATTTCATATTATTTGCTGCTTGTTTATTCATTAGTATCATTCATGCATTTAACTGGTGCATTTACCAAGTGTGTTATTATTGCTTGCATATAAATATATATCTCTATATATATATATATTTCAATGTTGTTCATTTTGGCATCTGGGAAAGCCTTTCTGTTAAAGAGCATTGTAAAAATAAAACCCCAAGCCTTATTCTAAAAAGAGAGTCTTTGCATTTTGTAAAATAAAACCCTTTTCTAGGTGTTGTTGTGTTTTAGGTCTCCTGCTTCGCCGTGTTTGAGCCACCGTGTGGGAGATTTTGTATTATCTGAAAGGCGGAGCAAGACAGAAGTCCATTCCGTCCCCTAGAAAAGTTTTCTTCCTTTCTGGTGCAGTGGACAATTTTTCCATGTTGATGAGAAACCGAATTTGTACAGCCTTTGTAGAACCTCGTTTTTGTTGTTTTTGCACTACTGGTACAACTGTGTCATTATTAGCCAGACATGCAAGAAAGGGTAGACGTTGAAATGAAATGAAATGTAGGTTTTTTATAGAGCGCGTGTTTGCCGTGGCGTCTTATCGCTAGCTGTCCAGGGTCTGTGCAAGGAGCCGGGCTAATCGGCTAAACTTTGTGAGCGAACAGCCATGTCTTCAATGCCTTTCTGAACATTAACAAATTGGTTTGCTTCCTGAGATTAATGGGCATCGTGTTCCATAGTTTTGGGGCCAGATGTAGAAAACTTCTGCCACCCCACTCTAATGTTTTTATCCTTGGAACCACCAGCAGAGAGGCGGTTACAAATCTAAGCTCTCGTTGTGGTTGTAACGCCTGATATGTGAGTTAAGGTAGGCTGAGCCAGCTCCATGCAGAGTCTTATGCAGAATGCACATAGATTTAAAATGAATCCTTGCCTGGACTGGTAACTAGTGCAGGTCTCGAATGGCGTGGCTTACGGGGCTAAACTTTGGAATTTTGAGAAGTAGACGTGCCGCCGCATTTTGTAGCGTCTGTAATTTGCGTATCACGCTCTTCTTTGCTCCCAAATAGAGAGCGTTGCAATAATCAATTTTAGACAGTATCAAGGCCGTAATAACTGTCTTTTTGAGGGCCATGGGGATAAAAGGTAAAATATTTCTAAGGACTTTTAAAGTAAAAAAGCAGGAGGAAGTAATGTTGTGAACCTGTTCGGATAGAGAGAGCTGGTCATCTATCTTAATCCCAAGGTTTTTAACTTGTTTAACAGGCTGAGGGTAAGGTCCTGCTGCTTCCGGCCACCAGGTAGAGTTCCAGATGGAAGTATCTCTTCCGAACATGACCACTTCGGTTTTTCCGGTGTTTAATTTTAAACAATTGTCCAACATCCAGGTAATGATGTGCCTCATGCAATTGCTAAAATTAAATGCCACTTCTTCAGGTTTGGATGTTAAGGAGACAACTATTTGTGTGTCGTCAGCGTAACATACCACTTTAAAACCATGGGACCGTATGAGTCTGGCTAGTGGGGTAATGTAAACGTTGAAAAAGGTGGGGGAAAAGCGATGATCCCTGGGGAACCCCACAAGGCAATGTGTAGGGATGCGATTTCTTCCATCGTAATGCATTGCTCTCTACCAGTTAGGTATGACCGGAGAATTCCGGACGCTTTGTTCACAATTCCTATTTCGGCCAGGCGCTGAATGAGAATGTTGTGATCAACCGTATCAAATGCGGCCGATTAGTCGAGCAAAATCAGTATGGCCTTCCCCCCTCCATCAAGTTGAATGCGTATATCCTCAGTAGCAGCAATTAATGCAGATTCTGTGCTATGACGTGGACGGAAACCGTGTTGCGCTGAGTCGAGTTTGTCGTTGGCCTCTATGAAGGATAAAAGTTCCTCATTAAGGGCTTTTTCCAAAATTTTGGAAGGAAATGGTAGGCATGAAATAGGCCGGTAACTGCTGACCTCCGTAGGGTCTAGAGTTGGCTTTTTTAGTTTGGGTCTGACCAGGGATCTTTTCCATGTGTCGGGGAAGTGCCCTTTAAACAGAAAGTTATTAAGAAGGGGTGTTAATCTATTCGCAATTATGCTAGGTTCCATATGAAAGACCATGACGGGACAAGGATCTAAGGGGGATCCCGACTTGGTTGACAGTATTAGCTTTTCTACCCTGTCTGAGGTTAGAGCGTGGAATTCATGTAGGAAGACCTCCGTGGTTTCCTTATCGTCATTAGATATTTTGTTCAGGTTTTGCTGTTGGAAAACTCCTCGAAAACTTTAACTACTTTATCCTGAAAGAAATCTGCCAGTTTGTTGCAGAACTGTCTAGTAGGGTTAAATTGTTTGCTATTACTGAAACTAGATAAATTAGAAACTGTTTTAAAAGTTCTCTGGCCGTGTTCTTGGAGGCCATAATTTTCTCAGTAAAGAAGCTAGTTTTCGATTGGACTATTGCTTCCTTATACTTTGCTAGTGCCTCATTCTACTGTGTTTTATCAGTATCGGAGTAGTCCCTCCTCCAGATTCGTTCCTTAGCTCTACACTTCCTCTTTAATTCTTTTAAGTTGGCGGTGTACCATGGGGCTGAAAGTGCTCTTTTGCTGATATATTTGAAAGTTTCGGGGGATAATTTGTCCGCGGCTTGATCGATCCAGTTATCAAAATTTAGGGCTGCTGTATCTGGATCAACATCTATATGGAGATCATGGGCCTGTAGAGTAGTTTCAAGATCAGGGGTATTTATTTGCTTCCAAAGGCGTACTCCGCCTGATTTGTTTTTCCTATGTTCTCTGGTGAATGGTTCAACCAGAAATAAATCAAAGAATATAGCTTTATGGTCAGTCCAAATTAGTGGCAGCGTGCTCCTAAATTTTATCTGTGGGTGGTTTGTGAAAATACCATCCAGAGTATGATTCCCTTTGTGTGTGGACTCCGTAACTATTTGTTTAAAACCTAGACTATTGAGCACATCGATTAAATTGTTTGTATCACAGCTATCGATGGACTCTAAATGGAAGTTGAAGTCCCCGAGTATGGAGAAGTTGGAGTATTCCATACAAGACTCCATGGCTGTTGCAATCGATTCAATAAAAGGGATTCTAGGCCCTGGTGGTCTGTAAAATAGTAGACCATTGAGAACACAAGTATTGTTAAATTTGAATGAGAACTGAATGGCTTCCTCTTTTAGTTGGGGGAAGTCAGAGAAGGTGGCTTTAATATGGGAGCGGTATACAATGGCCACTCCCCCACCTCGTTGTCCTTCTCCGTCACATCTATGAAGGTTGTATCCGTCAGGTATAGCAGTATTTAGGTCGGGGTCTGAGGAGCTGTGAAGCCATGTTTCATTAAGAAACATTGAGTCCGGCTTATGTTGTTCGAGAAAATCCGCAAGTTTGTATTAATCTGCTTTCTTCTCAGGTGTGCCGCCACAACGGCCAGGTATTTTGTGAACACTCGAGGCCTCTATTTTATCTCAAAATGCAACACGGTGAACTGATAGTGAACCTCATCTATCAAGGATCTCAAGAACTTCTTGTGTCTTCTGTTCACTGGCACGTATAGGTACGTATCCTTAATGGTCTATTGTTGTCACGTAGTCCCTTTTTCTGATGAATGGAATGCCCTTTTACGGTGTTGTCATTTGAAATATATAGGTCTTGATAGACCTGTTCAGGATCTTGCAAACCAGGACAGGTATTAAGGAAATGTCTGCTTTTGGCACTAGGAAGCAGACTGAGTACGCACATAGCCCTCTTTCCGACAGTAGCCCTTTTCCGCAGCAGGTTGGTGACGTCCTTTTTCAAGTGCATGATGTACTTCTGCTTTGGGGTCTCGCCCATGGTTGGATGTTGAGCGGTGGATTTAAGAGTTTTATACAAGGTCTATGTCAGATTATGTTGAGTATCCATTTGTCGGAGGTGATGTTGTGCCAGTCCCTGAGGAATACCTCAAATCTGCCCCATACTGGTGTTGAGTGCAGAGGAGGGCTTTCTGTGAAGTGACTTGCTGCTGTGGTCAGCGTTTCTCCATGCTGTGTCGTGCTGTGCTGCCCGGTGTATTGCCACTGGGCTGGTGTACTGTGGTTTGGCTGCTGTGCAGTGAGAGCTGTATGAGAGGTTGACAGTTGTAAACCCTCTTCCGCACTCACCTTCCTTCTTGGGGCTGTTGATCCTCTAAACTAACGTGTGCTTTTTCAATGTTGTTCCTTTTTGAAGGGACTTGTCCACTGCAGTTTCAAAGAGCGACTCCCTCGTGAAAGGCATGATCACCACAGCTGCCTGCATCTCCTGCTTGACCCTGAAATCCTCAGCCAGGCATGCCTCCCAAGCGTGGTCACAGTGCAGAGTTGCCTGCTGGCAGTATCCGCAGAATCTAGGGCCAATTTCAAGCAGGTGCTGCTGATAGTCTTTGCTTCTTGGACGAGTACTGTCCCTCTGTTTTGGTACTGCTCTTGGGTGGTGTTGCAGGAGACTATCCATCTCCTGAGGTCCTCCGGGTTCACACCAATCTCATACGCTGATGATACGCAGCTTATCTTCTCCTTCAATAAATCTACCCTATCAGCTCAGGCTACTTTCTCTTCGGGCATGATAGCGATATCCAATTGGAGGAACAGTAACTTCCTCCAGCTTAACGTAGGGAAGACCGAGATCATGCTTTTTGGTGAGGCCACACTGCTATGGTCACCGAATTGGTGGCCACCAGATCTCGGTTCTCCCCCTACCCCTAAGACAGTTGTAAAAAATCTTGGTGTCCGCCTGGATCAGGCGCTAACCTTGAAGGAACATGTGGTACATACTGTTGGCGCCTGTTTCCATGCGCGGAGTCTGTTGAGGCGTGTTTTTCCGTTTCTTCCGGACTCTTCAAGGAAAACCCTCATCCAGGCACTGGTACTAAGCAGACTAGATTATTGCAACGCTCTGCTGGTATCAGCTACTGAATCTTCCCTGGATCGATTGCAGGTAGTCCAGAACACCGTGGCGCGCCTGGTTTTAAATGTACCTTCCAGAACGGCCTCGGCCCCGCTACTACAACAGCTCCACTGGTTGCCGGTGCGCAAACGTATTAAATTCAAACTTTGCTGCACCGTCCATAAAGCTGTGTTTGACAAGAGCCCCGTCTACCTTGCTGAGAAATACAATCATTACACTCCCGCCAGGGATCTGCGCTGAGGAACTAAATCCCTTCTTGTAGTCCCCCGGGTCAAGAAGGCTAGGATGGGGGGGGGGGGGGACAGCCTTCTCGCATCTTGCACCGCGGCATTGGAATGAGCTCCCCGTCACGCTGAGACAATGCCCAGATCATCTACAATTTAGGAAACTCCTTAAAACAGTCCTGTTCTAATTGATTGCCCTCAGCTCTCTTGTAGGCTCCGCAGCGCAGAGATACCCCTTCGGGGGTGATTCAGAAGCTATATAAGTCTATAATAATAATAATAATAATCTCCTTCCACTGCTGGTGGGAGTACCAGTTAAGGAGGGCATTGGAATTAGCAATCCTCCACTGCAGTGCAATCTTCCTGCCCACCATGTCCACTTGTTTGCTCTCTCTATCTGGAGGTGGGCCCACTGATGTTGGTGAATTGGCTCGCTTGCTGCCCATGGAGATGATGATAGAATCGGCTGCCACTGAGCCCCTGATGTAGGCAGGGTCATCTGTATAGTTACTGTACTTCACCACACGTGGAGAGACTGCCTTCGACGTGACTGGTTCCTTGAAGGCTTCCCTTCCATTGTCCAACACTCTTGGAAGCATCAGAGGAAAGTCGTTCTTTTCCTGGGATGGCAGTAAGGCTTCAAGCACAAAGCATGACTCTCCTTGCTCCTCTTCAAGTTTGATGCGATAGGTGTCTGCCAGTGGCGTTGATTCACCCAAATGCTAGGGGTATAGGAATTGACATCATCCATACGTTCAGCCGCTGATGAGATCACATTAATTTTTGACTCTGATGATGTTAGAGCAGTGTTGGCATATGACATTTAACATAATGGCATTAAGGCAGTGACACCACTGAACTCAAAAAAGCAATAATAAAACAAAGATTAAACACTAAGTGCAAGATAAATAAAATAATGCAGCAAGTTTTTAAAGCAGATCTAAATCAATTTATATATATATATATATATATATATATATATATATATATATATATATATATATATATATATAGAGAGAGAGAGTCTCAAACTTAGAGTGCCACATAAATTATGCAACAAAAAAAAAAAAGCAGAGAACTCTGGGTAATTCCCAAGTTTGTTGGAGAGCAGCTCCAGTATAGAGCACTCTACAACACTAGCAACGCTCTGAATCTGCTCACCTCAAATGTCTGTTTTTCTAGCACAATTTTTAAGCATAGGATTAGCACAGTGCCATTCAGGCTGAGCTAGAAAAAGACAAAGTCTTTTGCCATTTCTGCAACAAAGTCTTTTAAGCATAGGATTAGCACAGTGCCGTCCACACCAAGCTGTAAAATGGCAAAAGCCTTTTCCCACTCCAGGCACAGTATTACAGCTTTGGATTGGTAAAATGCCATCCAAGTCAACTTGCATGAATACCCCTGACACGTGTTTTACATCATTATAGCTCTCCAAAGAGGTTTAGCTTTGTCCAGACACAAGGGAGCACCAGTATAAGTCAAAACAATACCCTCTTGTATCCTTTTAAGGAGTTGTCAAACTTTCTCATTTTAACTAAGGCCCCCATTTCAGCCTTGTGGTGCCTCTTCTTCTTTTTGACATTAAGAGCTTTCTTCTCTAAGTTAACCGCGGCTGCCTTCTTTTTTCACAACGAAGAGTCCCTCCTCATGGGCTGACTTTTCCCTCCCGAGCTCTCTATCCCCATTTGGAGTAAAAGGCAGGTTTCAGGGGATTGGCTCTTTCGGTATCTCAGGTTTAGATTCTAGAGGCTTTTTAGCATTCTGATTGGCCTCTGCCATCTTCGAGGTCAAGGAAGGCATTTTTTGCAGGACCTTTCCTCACTGATTATGGAGATGGCCTGAGGAGCGGGCAGAAGGAAGGTAGTCTCCGGCACCTTATACCTCCTAGTTGATGGGGGAGGATTGGGGATCCCTGACTTCTACACATATCACCTGGTGGTGCAGCTCCCAAGTGTGGTAGGATGGTTCAGTCCTGGGTCCTCCTTTGATTTTTCTTACTTACGAACCAAGCTATCTCCCACAGATGTCTGACAGCAGATTTAGATAAGTGCAGGAAAGGGAACACTTCAATCCTACTTAAGGCAGCACAATATAACTAGCAACAATATCTGCGTAGAAGAGCCAGTGAGTCTCCCCATGCCCCCAAAATCCCATTGTGGGTATTACCAAGGTGTTTGCAGCTGGCACATAGGGTGGACAGATCCTCATGGACACAAGCTAGGATACCATAATTGGGCGACCTCTATGACTGCTACCTTTAAGCCATTTGAGGAGCTGACACATACGGACTGCCCCAGCCAGTTCTTGACCCACGTAGTACTTGCCAGGGTCATTACACAAACTAGGGGAGGCAGGTGGGGCAGAATAGTGGCAGGCACACCAATGTAGGCATTATGGGTGTTGGGAAACAGTCTTCATCACAATAGTGTACAGAGCCATCATAAATACTAAGGCTGTGGAGTGTATTTATGAGGAGTGTTGCTACGTGGCATAGATTGGATTTATGGGAAGTGTATTTATGTGGTATGGAGTAGAGTGTAATTATGTGGAGTTGAATTATGTGGTGTTGAGCGGTATTATGCTGAGTGTAATTATGTTGTGTGGTGAATTGTGTGGGTTTGAATTGTGTGGTGATGTGTGAAATTATATGGCATGGTATGGAACTATGCAGAGTGGAATTATGTGGCATGTTGCGGAGTTGATGTTTGTGGAGTGTAATTATGTGTTTAGAAGTAGAGTGTAAATATGTGGCGTGAAGTGTTATTATGTAGGTTGAAGCGGAATTATGTGTAGTTGAATTGTTTGGATTTGATTACTGTTGCGTGGAGGTTAATTATGTGGTTCGGAGTGGAGTTGTATTAAGTTACGTGGAGTGCTATTATGTGAAGTGGAATTATGTGGCATGCAGTGAAGTGGAAATATGTGGTGTTTCATTTTTAGGATTGTAATTATGTGGCATGGAATGTTGTGGAGTGGAATTGTGTTGCAGAATTATGTGGCACTTAAAAACTAAAATAACATGCCACTTGGATGCAATTACATAGCGAGTAGAGGAAAAATGTCTGCACGTCTGCGAGATATTAGCCGCTCTGCTCCGTTACATACACATTTTACATATCTATTTGATGATATGTGGTTCTAGTTGTAGGAGGCATTGAGCAACCTCACCCTACTGTTTCGAATTGTGAAATATACACAGAAACTTTTTTTTTAAATGTATACGAGAAAACAGCTTTTTCAGCAAACTGAGCCTGCAAGTTTTTTCCTTGCACGGAAGTGATGTCATCTATGTTGTTTCTATTTTCCATAGCTCTGTTTAAATCCGAAGACAGATCTGTAAAATGTTGCAAAACTGTATATATAGAGCCTGCAAGCTTTCTCAATATACACAACAGAATCACCTTGGCACATTCCTCAAAACATCTATGTGGGCCAGAGTTCATCGATACCAGTAGCGAACTTCAGGCAGTGCTCAGTGCTGGATAGAATCGAAGTTCTTTAGAGGTTACGTAGACTTGCAACCCTGTGCGCTGTCTCCCTATGAACATTGCATTAATAATCGAGGGGAAGTAAGCAAAAAAGCGATATAGTGCGAGAGCTGGCAGTGGGGGAAGGAGGGGGAGAAATAAATAACCAGGGGTAGTAAGCGCTATCTAAATACAATTAAAAGCACGCACTTCACAGCACAATTGTTAACTCTTTGCACTACCACTCCAAAAGAATGCATCTTTGTCATCACAAAGCTTCACGTTTTTCGATCACTTAAAGCCAGTACCTGCTCCCAAGCAAACTATACTTTAAGATTACCCTTTACGTTTGCAGAATAACTTGGCGCGCACATTTGCATTTCTTTTTTTTTTTAAAACAATTTATATTTGTCAAAATGCACATATATTGCAGGGCTCTGCACCCCAGAGGCAACTGCACAATCAGATTACAAAAGGAAGATATTTTCCTGGACTTTGACATTTTCAATTGGACATAACCAAAAAACATAAATGACAAAGTGAAACTTTTCCCCAACTCCCTCCCGCCCCCATCCCTCCCCCCCCCAGATCACACTGAGTCCTCATAGCCTGGCCAACGCCAATGAACAGATCGGAGGGTACCCCACTTCGGGCACCCCCCCCACACAGCACCCCTACCCTCCCAAGATGTAGAGATAATTTATCCCAGAGAATGAGCCTCTGCCTCCGACACTGGTTCTAACAGTAGACCCCGATAATCCGCCCATCGTTTCCAGATCTTGTAGTGTTTGCGCGGGCACCCCCTGGCAACAAAAATGGGTTGCTCCAGACCCATACAAAAGTCCAGGCCATTCTTCCAAGCGGCCACGGAAGGGGCCCTCGGCGCCTTCCACGCCCTGGCAATGTCCCTCTTCGCTAGAGTAAAGCCCAATTGCATCAGGTGTCGCTTATAAATATTGCCTCCTATCCCCTCCATAATATGTAGCAGAGCCAGTTGCGGTGTGCGGGGGAGCTCCCACCCCAGTACCTCCGAGAGACAAGTGAATACCCCCCTCCAGAGCACATTTGCATTTCTTTCAGGCACGCAGGTACATTGGCAGGAAGGTTTCTTTAGCTGTCTGTCCAGCTTGGTTTCACAGCACAGGAGACGCACTAACACTTCAGCTGAAGCATTCAAACTGTGTCAGTAAACAGTAATCGTAACTGCTGCAAGCTGACTGTGCATCACGCTCAGCACGCTTGAAGTTAGTAAATTCTCTGGGAAATGGACGCGTGTTCCACATAGCCATGTAAATTCTATGTCAGGACTCTGGAGGCGAGGATTAAGCTTCTACTTCCTTCACTTTATTTCACAGCAGCCATTAAAATCAAGTATTTCCACAATAAACTACATTTCCCATGAGGCCTTGGAAAATAGAACAAAGTAAACAGTTCATCCAATCAACAGCCATCACGTCCTCTTCATATTCCCTGTGGACGTTCTATCCTCCTCTTTCTTCACTGCTCATGGCAGCCCGAGATAAGTGTCTTTCACCGTTCCACTTATATGCCCGTTTCATTGCTGTGCTCGCCGAGTTTCTGCGGTTGCTTGTTGCGCTTAATCGTATTGCTTTGCCATTTGTGTCTGATTGTGTCTAACACACTTTGTCCCCAGCGCGGCCGCCGGAAAGTCTCTCGGCTCCTTCGCTGCCTCTTCCATTATCTGACGGCTCTCTGCGCGGTGCGTTCATCGGACCACTAGTGGGTCCGCGCTTCATAAGCTAAGTGCTAAGCGAGTCTATACCCCTCGAGCGTCCAGCACGTCAGTTTCACTGGACATTAAGCTTGGTGAAAGCACGTTCGGCCGCGATCGTTCATGGGCTGAGCAAGTTGAGTCTAAGTCAGCCGCACGCTGACCTGTTATTATTAAAGAGAGCCCCTGCCTGGAGCTGAACACCCACGCGACGGGTAAGACTGATGCAAACAAACTACTTGGACCTGCCCAGGCAGTCAGTTTTCACTTCATATAATTCAGGAGTGCTAGTCCCAGGCCCCATTTGGCCTTGAATCTTCCCTCTGGGAGTGAAGACACATTGGGGACTCCCCATTATAACTACCCCAGTGCTTGCTGAGTAGCTCCCTCCGGTTAGCACCATGGAGGAGTTCGACGATTACTGTGAAGAGGAGGAGATTACATATCTCCCTATAGATGACCATTTCTGTCAGGTCATTGATGTTTCCATTTTCAAGGCGGTCTGTCTTCCGCTCCGTGGTGCTTTACCATGGTCATGAGACCTGAGGAGGAACACCTGATAGCCCATGGGATCAGGATGATCGTCTACTTGGACAATATTCTGCTCTTGAACCGATGCCCAGTACGTCTGGTGTCCCATCTGCAGATGACGGTCGATTTGCTAGAGTCACTGGGGTTTGTCATCAACGAGAAGAAGTCATATCTCATTCCTTCTCAAAAGGTCTAGTTCCTGGGTTTTGTAGTGGACTCCATCAAAGCTACCCTAAGTCTACCGTCTCGAAAACTCTCCAGGGGTCTCACTTACTCCCAATCTGTTCCTCTTTTGGAAGAAGCAAAGATGGAGATTCAATGGTGGATAGCTCATATGGAGGCGTGGAATAGTCAAGCTATCTTGGCTCCCAACCCGATCTGGTGCTAGAATCAGACACCGGTGGGTCGGGCTGGGAAGCACGCTCCGGGGAGTTTGCCACAGGCAGCAATTTTGGCCATCCACAGAGCGAGCTATCAACTGCCTGAAACTGATGGCAGGTTCCTTCGCAGTGAAATGCTGGACCAAAGACAGCCTAATGCGGTGTCCTCCTAACAATGGACAACGTAGCAGTAGTCCGCTACATCAACCGTCTAGGCAGTACAAGATCTCTCACAGATCTTGCACGCGGCCTTTGGGAATACTGTTTGACCAACCAAATATCCACCTCGGCAGAACACCTACCGGGAACCTTCAATCAAGTAGCGGATTGGCACTCTCAAAGGTGTTCCAGGAGATCCAAGGCCAATGGGGGTCATTCACGATCGATCTCTTTGCCTCACAACTGGAACACCAGCTGGCGAGGTATTGCAACTGGCGTCCAGATCCCAGTGCAATAGCGACCAATGCCTTTCTCCAAGAGTGGAGTGCTGAGAAAGAGTATGCCTTCCCTCAGTTTGCAATGATTATGAGACTCTCCGCTCAGGTGCAATGTCAGAGGGCAGACCTAGTGGTAATTACACCGATATGGAGGTCGCAAGTATGGTTTCCAGTTCTGATGGAACTTGCTTGGGATTTTCCAATCCCTCTACCCCTCTTTCCAGATCATCTTCAGGATCCCCAAGGGAATCTGCATCACCTGGTGAGGTCAGGGTGTCTTCGCCTTATCGCAGGGAGGATTACAGGGAACGTTGGAAAGTCCCAGGAATTTCTGAGGAAGCTGCCACGTTAGCTTGGGCGGATAACACAAGTAAAAGATACCGATCTGCCTGGTCACGATGGTGGAGTCTGTGTCATCAACGGCAGATGGATCCAGTGGGGGCGAACGCTGTCCATATCCTGAATTTTCTGGCAGCCCTGTCATCAGAAGACTTGGCTCATAGATAAATTAATATCTTTCGCTCCGCCATTTCGGCAGGACATATACCAGTTGATGGCACTCCGGTAGGTGAACACCCTCTGGTATGTAAGCTCCTCAGGGGCATTTGATTGTACGGTCTCCCGGAACCCTGCTATTCTATACTGTGGGACGTTAATAAGGTTTTAAACCTGTTTAAATCATGGCCATGCAATAAATACCTAACCAGGAAGGAAATGTTGGCAAAATTGGCCACTCTGTTGTGCTTGATTTCCGGTCGCAGAATATCGGATGTGAGAGCCCTGGATTTGAAAGGTAGAGTATTTACTCCGGACGGAGTGACTTACTATTTCAAGAAGAACAAAATGTAATTCCAAAACGGTATCTTATACAGCTTTTCCAGATGTTCCTAAATTATGTGTGGTTAGGGCACTGAAAGCTTATGAAGCTATGACCAGGGATATATGCCCCCACGGGAAATGTCAACTACTTATTGCCCTCACAAAACCACACAAACCACAGAGCTTATTCTCCCACCACTGCACAATGGGTCAGATGGGCCATGCAAGAGGCAGGGATTGATATCTCTCAGTTTGGAGCCCACTCAGTAAGAGGGGCCATGGCCTCTAAAGCTTTTTTAACTGGGAGTTCGTTTGGAAGACATTCTAAACACAGCTAACTGGTCCTCCGTTTAATAGGTTTTATTTTTAACCGGTTGCGAATCCGGCTTCGTTGGTGGTGGAGTAGCTTTAAACTAGCCTATTCCTCGCTTCCAGAGTCCTGACATAGAATGAAAAATTTCCTAGCTATCGTAACAGAAAGTTTCAACTCTATTAAGGACTCGGAGGCGAGGATTAGCCCACCCTTCGTTGATGATGGTAATCCCACCCAATTTAAATTACAATGCTTATACATGAGTTCACAGATTATTGGATGATTTGTTTTTCAGATCAGATTGTGATATTGCTATGCCACAGGTTAAACCTGTTGTATGTAAATATTATGAGTAGGTTATTTGGATGGAGTTTTCAATTACTCCTTTGGTTCATTTAACACATACAAACAAACAGGAATGACATGCACGTGAATGGACAGGGTTCGCAGGAAGAAAGAGGAGGATAGAACGTTGATGGAGTGAGGTTTGTAAAGTACATCCTCATGAAGTTAAAGTAACCCCATAATAATAATATTGACTGCATGAATTAATCAACACTGAACGCACCCATTTACATAAGGGGCAAATGCATTATAATATACTAAAACATGTTGGCATGAATATGTATTAATTGTTTGCGCATTGAAAAATCGTACTACTGCATGTTTATGCTGTGTTGTACATTTTGCATGTTGTGCACGAATAATATAAAAATTGCTTTAAATTAATAGCTTTTGCTAGGATTTAATTAACACAAGGTATTAGTATGGTGGGAGGTAAACATAATGGGTTTATTTCATCAATTAATATTCTTTTGGGTTTGTTTATTTTAGTACGGGATTGGGCCTGCATGAAAATGGCCTCTCGTTGAAACCAGCATGTGGCTGGCCTAGTCAGAACTGAGTGCGCATGTGCCAGGAAGGATTGCCTGCTCGCAGACTAGAGTTTACCCGATGATGCAATCCGTGTGAAGGCCGTGTTGACCTGTGTCTTATTGTTTATGTGCCAAGATGCGACTTCGACTGTGGGAACAGCCATCACTACGTGCAATGCGAATGTGAAAGCGGATGACATGATTAACAATGTAGCAAAAAGTATAATTATGAATGTTAGACCTATATGTATGCAATGGTCTTAAATCATTCCTTTGTTAGAACCGGTATAGGATGGATTAGTGGGGAGAACTGGATGAGGCGACCCTAGTATGATTTACGACAACCAATCATAGTCCGAGTTTTTACTGATACTGCAACATTGTAAGATAGCGTGATGAGGAGAAAAGTATAATTGATATCCCAATAGGGGTGTGGCGACACAGACACTCTCTCAGATACACAAGACGAGAACAGGCGAGACAAGGCAAGAGAGAGACGGAGAGAGAGAGAGAGAGAGAGAGAGAAGATCCGAGTCAGAAGAGCAGCCCTGCACAGGGAAAGAGAACTTTAGGTACGAGAACGTTATGGGAGTGCTTGGGAGGAGATTGCGACCGAGGAGGTAGATTAAGTGGGAGATTAATATAGTAATTAGTGTATGGCAAGAATTAGCTGCATCTGTCCTTTTAACTTTGTTCTCTGAGCCTATCTCTGACCCTTTGCCACAACCTCGGCCAAGGAAGTGGGTTTCCTGATTCTTTGGTGGGTATTACCCTCCTTGTTTGCTTTAATTTGCAAAGTTATAATTCTCCAAGTTTATGCTGTACCTTCTCTTCCCCATTCCTGATGCACGTTTTGATGTCGATACAAATGATTCATTTTGATTACATTGCTTGATAATTTGTTCTCTAATATGCAATCTTGTATATGCACTGATAATAAACATAAGAGCATTGAATAATATAAAATCATTAACCGAATAAATGACTTTGTGATTAATTAGTTAAATATTAAACTGTTTAGTTAATCATAGTCACCATCAACTCTTCAACTAATGGTCCATCGACCAAAGGAAGAAGAAAGTTGATTTACGAATAGATAGACATATATATAAATGCTATTAATGTGAAGTATAGTGTTGAACTTAATAAAACTGACAAAATAAACCCCCCAAATCCAGCGCCTGTCTTCAGGGATCATATTATGGGTAATGTGTGATGGGTCCCGTTGTTTGATAAAGCAATTTGTGTGAAGAGATTTCTTTAGGTCCCTGGTTTCAGAATTTAGGGGTTGCGCTGCATCAGTATTTCTGGTAGCAGAATGATGGTTATTATTGATTAGTTTGGTGATTTATTGATTATTGATTATATGTTTAACATTTATGTAAAATGAGTCAGTGTTATGTTTCTATGTAGTCATTGGAACACAGGTACGGAAGGGTATCTGGGAAGCCGGCAGAGTAAGAATCAGCCTGAAATAAGGCAGAGGAAAAGTGTGAGAAGTGAAATCACACAGGAATAAGTACATTGTCTGTTTAGGTTATTTTAGGGACTATTGAGTGTATATGTGATAGCGAAGAGTGCACCTGTGAAACTTTGGCCTTATCCCCAGAAGAGTAGTGAGACCTCCTTTTCAACAAAAGGGTCCTCTTATGAAATTTTGGCCTTATCCCTAAAGAAGTAACAGGTTCTCTCCTAGCTTGAATGAAGGGAAGGATAGCGGAATTGTTATACTTACCCGCATTGAAAGAAATATTCTTGAGTGAAAAACTATATCTCTATGTAGTAAACAGACAGTGTGGTATTGTTTTATGTTGTGAATAATAAGTTATTTTAAAGAAAACCGGACTTAGAAAAGTGCCGATAATTTTGTAAAGGGAGGGTCAGCAGCAGGAGGAGAAGCTGACGTCACAGAAAAGCCGCACTGGCATTGGTCAGTTGGTAAAGATAGAGCGAGCACCGATTGGTTGGTTGGTGTGAGCCGCGCTGGTATTGGACAGAATAGCGGAGAAGTAGAAAGCTTTGATTGATGGAGTGAAGAGTGTATTGCGCTGACATTGGCTAGGTGTTTAAGGAAGTAAAAGAGTTCAATTGGTGAATTATAATAATTTGTGTTGAAAAGATTTTTATCGAGTGAAGGTGTTGGATAAGTGACGAAAATGTATTTCGAACCACCGCAACAGGAGAAATTGACTTTGTTTGGCAAAATAAAAAGATTCTTTAAAAAGGACAAACCAGTAATAACGAGAGAAGGAGTTCCTATCCCTCCACCAAAGACACCAGCGTCTTATATAATGTTAAAGTATGGTTATCACACATGTATTTGGATAGAAAATTGGGTAGGCTATACGAAGAATGATGGTGTGTTAGCTTTTCCAGAGCATGGTTCTTTTAATTTAGCAGTATTGCGTAACTTGAGAGATAAAATGATGGCATTAGACCCGAGACCTAGACCTACACAGTTTGAAGCACCAGTAGAATGGGAAGATGAAATGTATGAAAGAGAAAGACACAGAAGTGGTAGAGTTAATAGATTCATGTTTGGAAGATTTCATGATGAAAGACACGAAGATAGAATGAAGAGGTGGAGAAATGCAGAGATAACTGAAGGATTATACCCAGTTTTAATGGTAGGCGAGACGGAAGGAAATAAGTGGAAGGAGAAAAAGAAACATTTAGAGGAATTTAGTTATGGATATAACCCGAATGAGACTGATGATGAGCTGCTGGATGACATATTAGTTAAACGACCACCACCTTATCAGGAGAATTCCGCGATGGTGACACCAAATGCACCATCAATGGAAGCCCCAATGACACCACAAACAACACCAGTTCCAACTGTAAGTGATGTAGAGCAGGAAAGAGAAGTAGAATTTGCCATGCAAACTAAAGAATTAGTTGAAAAATTGAATCCGATGAATATGAAAATAGATGCAATAACGGTGCCAGTGACCATAGGTCCAGCAATACCTGTATTTGAAAATAGACTTGTCCATGAACCTTCCTTAACTGTCCCGTTAAACTCTGCTATAACATCAGCTAGTAGTAGAATTAATGCTGTAAATATCATAAGTGAACAGCCAAATGCAGTTCCTAGATCGACACCTCCAACTAATTTAACAATAATCGAAACGCCTAAAGAAATAATGCAGTTACAGACCAAAAGGATAGAGTTGGATGAGATTTCCAGAAATGAGGTTTCAATAGGTCCTACCACTGAAGAATTAGATGATTGGGTGAAAGGGTTACAAAGGAGAAAAACACAATCACAGCCTATAGATGTATGTAAGCTAAAAGTAGATCTGGAAGAAATGATAATTGGAACCATAAGTCCAGACAGGTTAGAGACTTATCAAGATGATGAATTGATGTATTTGTGTAAGAGTATTACTTGGAAAGCGAAAAATCTAGATGAAAGAATAGTGGAAGCTGCAGAGGAGTTGGGAATGGATATAGGAAGATCAAAGGTGTTACAAAAGACATAGAGTGGATTTCACTGAAAAGGATATAGAAAATATGAATACGTCTGGTAGACGATTGCAGATAAAAGAACTAATGGTTGTTTTGAGAAAATGGGGAGATGTTGAAAGATGGAAAGGTAGATGGATGAGAAAGATAGAAGTATTAGCTGCTAAAGAAATACATTTGCGTCCTATGAGAGAAGTGGAAAATGTAGCTTTGGAATGTCCTATGAGGGAAGTTCCAGGAGGAGGTTATGTGCATGTTCCTTGGACTAGACAGGATATATTGTCTTTCACCAATGAGTTTCCTAGGTTGAGAGAGAAACCTGTGGAATGGTATAAACAAGTTGAGAGGTTTGTGAAAGTATCGGAGGTATTGTTAAAAGATCTAGATGGATTGTTTGAAATTGTTGTCCCTGCAGATTTATGGACTGAATGTAAGATTACAGTAGATTGGCCAAAAGATGAATATCCTAGAGATGCTAAAACAGGAGCACCTTCTGATGAGGTGATGAAAAAATATCATCAAGTGATTACCTTCTTGAAAAGCAAAATTTCCCCTAAGGAAACGGATTGGGTAAAAATAGATAGAACAACTCAAGAACCAAAGGAGTCTGTGCATGCTTACTATGAGAGGTTATTGCAAGTCTTTAAACAGTATAGTGGTTTTGAGAATATTGGAGACAAAGATATGGGTCATTTTGTGTATAGATTTGTGTATGGATTAAGACCTGAAATTAGTCAGATGATACAGCAGCATATGTTGTGCTGGCAAGCCAAAACTATCGATGAGATTTTGATTTATGCGAAGTATTGTAGCGACTACATTGAGTCACGTCATCGCAAATTAAAAGAAAAGATGATGTGGGCACAAGTAAAGGTAGCAGAGCAGCAAGAAACTCAGTTGAATTCTCAGGCTATAAACCAAATGGGAGGAGTTAATCAGAATGCTCAGAAATCTACTGGAGGTAGAGGTCAAATGAGTAGAGAAGAGGCGAAAAAGAAATTTCCTTGTCATGGATGCGGAAAGTATGGACATTGGAAGAATGAGTGTAGATCAGTGCAGCAGAGGACTAATGGAGGAAATCAAATTTTAACCCCACAGGTGCAGAGTGAGATAGTTGTGCAGCAGACACCACAACAGCAGGTAGTCACTACCCAATATCAGGTCCCGCAACCACCGTTACCATATAGTGTAAATGCTCAAAAATACAGTGCGGATACAGGATTTCACGGAGGAGATCAGGTTGGTAAAAATACTAACACAAATGTGATTCCCCAATTTTGGATGCAATGTGATGGAAGTGATGTTGAGTCGAGTCAATGACGGTGCCTGAGGGGGAGGAAGAGTGCGTGCTTGGCGCTACTCTAGAGGTAGATCAGTCAGGTCCATTCGTGGATGGAAAAGTGGAAGGTAATGATATCACCTTTCTTGTGGACACTGGTGCTACCCGTTCTACTGTGAGAGCAGCAGAAATTCCAAACCTACCCCTCTCGGGAGAGACTATCCAAGTAGTAGGAGTCTCAAATAAACAGATAAATACTCCAGTTACTAAACCAATTGAAGTGCATATTGGCCCTTTCAAAGACATGCATCTGTTTGTAGTGTGTGACTCGAGTCCAGTAAATTTGTTAGGTAGGGATTTACTGTGCAAGATTAATTGCACAATTTATTGCACGCCGGATGGTATTGCATTTCAGACACCTGATGAGGATGTTGCGTTTAAAATGGTGTTAGCAAAGCAAGGAACAGAGGTGAATGAGTTATATTCGCTTCTAACAGACAAAAGTGTGCCTGAAGAATTAATGAAAATAGTGAATCCGGAAGTATGGGATTTCTCAGGACAGGAGATTGGGTTGATGAAGAAGGTAGATCCAATTAAAATCACCGTGAAAGATGGTGTTGACAACCCAAATACACCACAGTATAAAATGAAACCAGAAGTGATAGCAGGAATAACTCCTGTAATTGATCAAATGATTGAACAAGGAATTTTGAAAGAGTTAATGAGTAGTCTTTGTAATTCACCTATTATGGGATTGAAAAAGCCAAATGGAACTTATAGAATAGTACAAGATTTGAGAAAGATAAACAAAATTGTTGTGCCCCGTTGTCCAGTTGTGCCAAACCCAGCAGTGATTCTATACCAAATCCCACATGATGCGGAATGGTATACAGTGATTGATTTGTGTAATGCATTCTTTTCGATTCCCCTGCATCCAGATAGCCAGTATTTGTTCGCATTTCGGTTTGGGGATCGTGTTCTAGCATGGTGCCAAGTTCCTCAAGGCTATACTGAGAGTCCTTCAATTTTTAATCAGATACTGAAAAAGTGCTTGGAGGATTTGAGAATGCCTGAAGAGTCTGTTGTGGTTCAGTACATTGATGACCTACTGGTGGCATCAAAGACTCGAGAAGCCTGTGTTGCAGACACAGTTGCTTTACTGAACCATTTGGCAGAGGGTGGACATAAGGTGTCCCCTGCAAAATTACAATTCTGCCAACAAGGAGTCCAATATTTAGGTCACAAGATTGAGAAGGGAGTCAGAAAGGTAACATCAGAGCGTATTCGAGTAATCAGGGATATGAAACCGCCAATAACACAGAGGGAAGTGCGAATGTTTTTGGGAGTGGTTGGATATTGCAGACAGTGGATCAGTGGCTTTTCACTGATGTCAAAACCTCTACAGAGGTTAACAAGGAATAATGTGAAAGATCCAATTAAATTGGATGAAGAAAGTATGGATGCTTTTGTTAAATTGAAAGAGAGTTTGTGTAAGGCTCCGGCATTGGGCATGCCTGATTATTCTAAGGATTTTGCATTATATTGCAGTGAGAGAGATGGATGTGCACTTGCAGTTTTAACTCAAAGGCATGGAATGTCCAGACGACCTGTGGCATATTTTTCAGCTACTTTAGATTCAGTGGCTGCAGCATTACCTGGATGTTTGAAAGCAGTAGCTGCTACTTGTGTGAGTCTGGAACAGAGTGAAGGGATCATAATGGGTCATCCTGTGAAAGTATATGTGCCACATTCAGTTGAGATTCTTTTAACACGAACACGAACTCAGCATCTTACCTATAGTCGGCTTACTAGGTATGAGAGAGTGATTCTGGGAGCAGAAAATGTGACCATAGTGAGATGTACAAATGTGAATCCTTCTACTCTATTGCCAGATGTATGGGATGAAGAAGTAAAGGATGAAGCTGAACATGATTGTTTGGATGTGACTGAATTCTGTACTAAGCCCCGTCCTGATATCAAGGACGTTCCTCTTGAAGAATCAGATCGAGTGATGTTTGTTGATGGTTCATGTTTGCGAACTGAAAGAGGTGTATTGAGTTCTGCTTATGCTGTTTGTACTGTAGCAGAAATCCTGGAAGCATCCTGTCTAAAAGGGATAAAATCTGCACAAGTGGCTGAATTGATAGCGTTAATTCATGCCTGCAAATTGGGAAAACGTCAGAAAGTGACAATAATTACTGATAGTCAATATGGCTTTGGTATTGTGCATGATTTTGGAGAACTATGGATGCAGAGGGGATTCCTGACCTCTTCGGGGTCCCCATCAGGAATAGTCAATTTGTAAAAGAATTGCTGGAAGCATTACAATTGCCAAAACAAATTGCAGTGGTCAAATGTGCCGCACGTAAGTCAGGAGATGATTATGTGACTCAAGGCAACATATTTGCTGGCCAAGTAGCACAATGTTGTGCAAAGAATGAGACTGCCATAAATTTGGGTAAAGCAAAAGAACATACGGTTTGTCAACTTATGTTTACTAACCCTATTGAAACATGGGATGAAGTGAGACAATTACAAGAAGAGGCAAGTGATGAGGAAAGACAGGAGTGGGGAAAAAGCAGGATGTAGGAAACGAGAAGAGGATGATGTATGGGTATACATTGATGGAAGACCAGTCATGCCAGATAGTTTACTTTCTCATATGGCAAGGATGGATCATGGAGTGACACATGTTGGACGAGACGCCATGGTCAGATTATTTAAACAAACCTGGTTTAACACTAGGTTCCGAACTATCGCAGAAAGTCTTTGTCAGAGATGCCTAACGTGCCAACAGCAAAATCCAGGAAGAAAGATAGTAGTTAGTATGGGAACAATAGGGAGGGCAGGTGGTCCTTTTACCAGATTACAACTCGATTTTATTGAGTTACCTCCATGTGATAAGTTCAAATATGGGTTAGTGATTGTGTGTTTATTTTCCCAATGGGTAGAAGCTTATCCTACACGAAGGAAGGACAGCCTGACAGTGGCCAAACTTTTGTTGAGGGAATACATTCCTAGATATGGTTTTCCAGTCACCATGGAAACAGATAGAGAGACACACTTCACTAGTGAATTAATCAAACTGATTTGTGAGGCTTTGAGTATTCAGCAAAAACGTAATTGTGCCTATCGTCCAGAGGCTTCTGGAATAGTAGAAAAGATAAATGGCACAATTGAGAACAGGTTAGGTAAAGTGTGTAGATCCACAGCACTGAAATGGCCTGACGCTTTACCCCTAGTTTTGATGAGTCTTAGAAGCATTCCTGACAAAAAGACAGGATTGAGTCCGTACAAAATATTGATGGGAAGAGCTATGAGACAAGCATTTGCACCTGCGAACAAATTGATAAATATAACTGATGATCTCATCCTTGACTATTGCAAAGGATTGGCTGATGCGGTACGTTCTGCGTTTCATCAGGTTGGAACAGATGCGACCACAACACAGCAGACTCAAGCTCATGATCCAAGTCCTGCTGAGTGGGTTCATGTGAAAAGGCATAGAAGAAAAACGTGCCTAGAGCCCCGCTGGGAAGGACCATATCAGGTCATACTGGGGACGACTACAGCAGTAAAGTGTGCTGGTCTAACAAATTGGATTCATGCCAGTCACACTCAGCGAGTCCCAAATCCACTTGAACCAAGAGTAGAGCGACATCTGGAGATATCAAGTACAAGCTCTGAATCAGAGGCTGAAGTACAAGAAATTGGTGAGGTTAAAGCAATAGACTCTGAAACTGGAGAACCTGAACCAAAAGACTCTGAAGAGCAGCTTGGTGATGATTTGCTTAAAATAAGTCAAGTAAAGTGGGTACCAGATACTGGGACTGAAGAAACTGCTGTTGAAGAAGAAGAAAGAAAAGTTTTAAGTGAAGAGGAAAAGTGTAGAGAAGAAGTAGGTGAAAGAAATACTGAAGAAGGAGAAGAAGAAGAAGAAAGCAAACTTAGAGTAGGTACAAAGAAACAAAAGTACGAATTGAATAAAGAAGAAGAAGTAGTTCAACAAAAGAGAGCAAGGAAAGATGAGCATTGGTCAAGTGGAGTCAAAAGACTGAAATATAGAGTGGTGAAAGGAAGACCAGAAAATAGGTTAGACCAAATAGGTGAAACTTCAGATCAGTTAGAACAGGGAGAGTCAGATGACGAATCAGTGCTGCGACCAAAGAGAGTGAGAAAACCAAATAAAAAGTTCAGGTCACCTGATTGGATTTACATAGTGTTAGAAGAAACTGAGGAAGAAGAAGATTTAAACAAAAGAAGAAACAGCACTGACAACGAACAAGAAGAGAAAAGTGATCTAAATCCACCTTAAGAGACTGTAAACAAACTAAGGTGTCTCATTATCAACTGAAGAGTTTCTCTGGAAATTCAAGAAAACGTTACAAAATTGGATTTAGTTAAAATAAAAGAAGGGGTAAAGAAGAAAGCTTTTAAAGTGTGGGATCACACTACATTTTACTTTTTCTAGAAGAATAGAAATAGATTTAGAAATTTATAAGAATTTGTAGAATAATTCGTTGCTATGGCAGATACACAAGTAACAAGACCTAGATGTAGCCTTATGTATAGATGTTACAAGATTTGCTTATGTTTAGTGTGCATATTGATAGTATTTTGGATGATATTGACAATCATAATACCTTTACATTTGATAAAAGGAGATACACCACGTCCTAACAATTTAACAGGAACGAAGGTAGACACTGACATTAGACAACAACAAATTACTCACTTGAATCAAATTGATGCTAGTAGTTTACATCACAACAGATTAGTTACTAATTTTTCCTCAAATGTTTTTACCAAACTGCTGTATGAATACGTAGAAGTAATGGACGTGAGTGACCGTTATGTATGCATACAGTTGCCATTGTCTGTTTCTGAAGGTGTGACTTATCACCTTCCTTTGACTTATGGTGTGACTTGTAGTGTCTTATCAAGTTTGTTGTATAAAACAGGTAAACTAGATTATTATTATTCCAATGTAGATACAATATTTTCTAAGGTTCCTGTAGTACCTGAATTGAATAAGATAGCACATGCAAATGTTATGGGAGACTTTTTCCTGACAACTAAGCCTTTAGATATAGAATATGCTAGTAAAAACAACCTAACATGTAAATTAGGAAAAGAAGAGAAAATCTTTTTAGAGATGGTAGAGGAAAGAAGGACTAAGTTTCAAAGAAAAGCTGTTGAAGAAAAATTGAAAACGCCACCATGGGTTTTCAGAGAAGGCAACTATGACAAAAGTGAGACTTATGCTGCAATGGCCCTGGATTGGTCACAGAAGGGAAAATGATGCTTACGTAGGGAGAAAACGAATTATAACCACAATTTCATCAGTTCCAGTGAATGTGAAGATACATATAAAATTATTGGGGGTTGGGGATTAAAGGGAGGAACTGACCCTGTTTTTCCTGGCATATATTAGGTCTGTGGGAGAAAAGCATATTATTGATTACCAGATCACTGGTATGGGACATGTTACCTTGGGATTGTCTTTCCAAAAGTAGATCATGTAGACAAAAGTACAAATGGAATCGATGAAATAAGGCAAGGACTAAACCGTGTAAAAAGAGAAAGTTTTTCAGAAATAGTAGGTGATATATTTGGAGCATTGATACCTGGAGTTGGAGTTACACTGAATGCATACAAAATTCGACAATTGTCCACAATGGTTGATCGTTTATCAACAGATACTGCTGGAGGATTCCGGATGATTGACACTGAAATGATTGCCATGAGATCTATGGTTATGCAAAATCGACTTGCCCTTGATATATTGTTGGCAAAAGAGGGTGGAGTCTGTGGAATGCTAAAAGTTCAACATAGTTGCACTTACATTCCAGATAAAAGCCAGAATTTGGAAGGATACATTCAAAATATCACTAAATTGCATAAAGAAGTAACTCAACTAGAAGTTGGTGGTATTTGGGAGAGACTAAGTAAAACTTTCTCTACTATAAGCCATTGCTTTTCTTCTATAGGTAGTTCCTTAGTTGCAAAAATAATAGTACCAGTGGTTTTTGTAGTCATTATGGTACTCATGATACGAATGACTTATGTTTGGGTGAAAAAGAGTCGCAAAGAAAAGAAAGAAAGGAAATTGAGTAAGGAACATAAAGAAAGGGAAAGAGAGAGAGAAGAAATTGAGATGGAAGGTTTTAAAGAAAAATTGTATGAAAAATGTAAAGAGCAAGGGTCAAAAGACAAAATAACTATATAATTTGGAAAAACTTATGTTTTGGGATTTTATGATGGTAAAACCATCAAAGGGGGATTGATGGAGTGAGGTTTGTAAAGTACATACTCATGAAGTTAAAGTAACCCCATAATAATAATATTGACTGCATGAATTAATCAACACTGAACGCGCCCATCTACATAAGGGGCAAATGCATTATAATATACTAAAACATGTTGGCATGAATACGTATTATTTGTTTGCGCATTGAAAAATCGTACTACTGCATGTTTATGCTGTGTTGTACATTTTGCATGTTGTGCACGAATAATATAAAAATTGCTTTAAATTAATAGCTTTTGCTAGGATTTAATTAACACAAGGTATTAGTATGGTGGGAGGTAAACATAATGGGTTTATTTTCATGAATTAATATTCTTTTGTGTTTGTTTATTTTAGTACGGGATTTGGCCTGCATGAAAATGGCCTCTCGTTGAAACCAGCATGTGGCTGGCCTAGTCGGAACCGAGTGCGCATGTGCCAGGAAGGATTGCCTGCTCGCAGACTACAGAGTGTACCCGATGATGCAATTCGTGTGAAGGCCGTGTTGACCTGTGTCTTATTGTTTATGTGCCAAGATGCGACTTCGACTGTGGGAACAGCCATCACTACGTGCAATGCGAATGTGAAAGCGGATGACATGATTAACAATGTAGCAAAAAGTATAATTATGAATGTTAGACTTATATGTATGCAATGGTCTTAAATCTTTCCTTTGTTAGAACCGGTATAGGATGGATTAGTGGGGAGAACTGGATGAGGCGACCCTAGTATGATTCACAACAACCAATTCATAGTCCGAGTTTTTACTGATACTGCAACATTGTAAAATAGCGTGATGAGGAGAAAAGTATAATTGATATCCCAATAGGGGTGTGGCGACACAGACACTCTCTCAGATACACAAGACGAGAACAGGAGGGACAAGGCAAGAGAGAGACGGAGGCCACCCACCAGAAGACCGGTGCCCTCCAAGTCTGAGGGGAGGATTCCAATTCAGACGCGTACCGCCGTCGTGCAGCCAGATAATCCAGTGTTGGCCACTGCTGGTATCAAGAGGATGCGACCACCGCTGCGACAGGGTCTAATCACCTCGTAACCCAGCTTGTGTCATCAACTGCTGGGAAGAGCCTGAATTGCTCGGGGGCTCCATGGTGTGTCTGACTCAGCACCAACCCCCACGGAAGGGGCCAAGGGGCAGCCACACCAGGGAAATAGCCAGCCAGGGCGGGGGAGGTCCAGGGGCCCCAGTGGTAGCGCTCAGACGGTAGAAGGCCTCAGGTTGTGAGGGGGGAGCTACCCAGCGAGACGGGCCAACCCACGGACACTGGGCTGCAGAAGGTCACAGATTGCCGACCCTCGTCTCATGCGCTACCACCGTCCCCGTGGCGAGGAAGGAGCTAGCACCCGCTTGGTGTCTCCGTTGCGGGCGTCACCTGGCCCCAAGAACCTCGCAGTACAAGCAGGTCAGCCCCAACAAGCAGCAGTCCGAGCCTGCCGGTGTCCGCCAAACCACTGCTATGGGAGACGGTGGCCGCAATCAGGCACAAAGTTTTAAATGGAGGGCAGACAGTCCCAGGCACCGTCCAGAGCCTCAGCGGCAGGGCACAGCAGCACGAGGGAGAGTGAGGGATCGCTATGGCCGGCAGGTGGGCAGTCGGCGGGCAGAGAGGGGTAGGCCGCCTCCTCAACGTGTGTTCAGTGCAAACGCCCCTTACTCACCAGTTTGAGGAGTCAAGGTGGGAAATCCCACCGTCACCGGGGTACGGCACTGTGACCAGCTCGAAGGGGCTCCCCATCCACATGATGCCCTGCCTCGGGTCTCCCTCAGGCTTCTCTGCCGCGTGGCCTCGGAGTGCGCCCCGTCCAGTGATGTCGATGAGTCGCAGTGTCTCCGCGTCCGCCAGTGTCCCCTCGCTGCAGCAGCAAGCCCCCGCAGGGCAGGGGGCCACAGTAGCCGCGAGGCGTTCCTCCTGCAGCCGTTATGGGGCAGCTATGCTCGGTAGCGGCTGAGCTCCAGACAATGCTACTTACTCGGTCGCCATCTTGGACACGCCCCCTTTACTCGTCTTTTAAAGGCAGTATAAAACAAGCATTGGTAATTGCATTAGGTTTCGCCTATGTGATTAATAACAAGCTGTTTTTTGTTGTAAGTTGTAGCTTGGTGAGCAGTTGTGCAATATAAGTTACTGAAAGTCTGTTAAAGTGTTATGACATGTTTATTGAGAAAGACAATGCTTTCTTGCAAACTGTGTTCATGTAATCACAAATTTGCCATAATGCTGTTACAATAGCTGCTGTGCGCTGACTTGCGTTCCATTGCTAGATAAGCAATTAGGTCCAATGTCTCCATGGAGATAGATAAAAGAACAATTTGCTGAACAGTTAAAGGAATAAAGCAGTTTTCAATGGGTTTGTGTCATGCACGTGACTTGGCCTGAGCTGTTGATTATAGCGCAAGCAGTGAGCAGGGGAGATTAAGTGGACAAGTACAGTATCTGCTGCCGTTCGAAAAGCCGAAAGAACGTGACCACAGAACCCGGTGAGTTGTAGACATCAAACATGTGTCTAACATAACAGATGTCCATGTGACTGCAATACCCAGCATGCATCTTGTTTTAAACAAAGTGCTCACTGTACTTACACCACGCGCTTTTATTTAAGGAGGAAACAGAAGAATCTGTCCAGGCTCAACTGCATAAACTAAGCGCAGTCAGTAACGAACCTTTTTTTTTTTTTTTTTTTTTTAACAGATTTTTATATAGTGCAAACTTGACCCGAATCGGGTATCAGAGCGCTTTACATAGCACCAGTTGCATTACATGAGGACACATTCATTTTTGTTAGGCACGGGGAGATTAAGTAATTTGCCCAGAATCACAGGAGATTCGAGGTCGACCGCCCTAGCCATTAGGCCAACTCCTCTCCCCACCTTAAATAATAAAACCCAAGATAGATTAAGCTGCACCCCCATGCAACCACTTAAACCACCCACCAACATGTGCTGTGCAAGAAAACCAATACCTGCTACTGTTGGTCAAAACCCACTAATGTTGAAAAACAAAGGCAGTAGAGATCGTATCACCAGCTAACCAGCAAAATGACAGTGAAGCATAAACCAAATATCAAATACTTTATTACCAGATTGTCCCAGGCTGAAAGCCCGTAAAATGAATATGTGTAAAGTGAACATGGATTACCTGAACGCGATGTGACCCGGAATGGAGTGCTGCTGCAATGTGCCTAAATTTGCGTCTGTGCTTAAATAAATGAGCCACACCCATGCGAAAGACATCACCGTGAAAAGCATAAAAGACAGACCAGACCCCCACCACCCCGTCCCCTAAGAAGCAAGGGGATTTCCATTCAAAGTATTTATTTTGCAGTTTTACATATAGCGCTAACTCATTAAAGCGCTTTATGTGAGCTCCAGTCACATTACACAGTAATTTTTGGTAGGCACATAGGGAGATAAATTGATTTGCTCAGAATCACAGGATGTTTAGCCGATGCCGAGGCTCGAACCAGGTTTCCCAGCTCAAAAGTTGACAGCTCTGGCAATTACACCACAAAAGTAACATTGCAAATAACAACAGGAAGATAAAGTGAATGAAATATCCGCTGTTAACATTAAAACTCACTTGGTAAGAAACCCGGAACAGTTACAACGGGTTTTGATCGTTGATGCGAACATGTAAACAATAAAAATGATACATTTGCTATGAAAGTGAGTAAATGTTCTAACAGCTACCACATAACACTAGATACCTGCCATAAACTGTATAAGAAACTGTCTAAGAAACGTATGTGTAAAATGAAACATTTATGTGAAAAAGCCCTTAAACGAAAAACAAATGCTAATTGACCACATTTAAGTGCTTGATGGCAAAATGGACTTGTTGAACTCGAGTAGTGTATTACAATGCGGGTCGTGCACACAATAAAAGCAACATGACTTGTACAGTGAAAGGCTTAAGCCTTGCAGTGTCCATGGTGCAAGATTAACATTTACAACTCTTTTACAGTTATTTTGTGGCCGTGCAAGTCATCAACCTTAACGTAACGTTTCTTTAACAAACGCACATTTTGGAGTCATGAATGCACTCTTAACAGCTGCTGTTCAAGATGCCCATTAGAAGAACAACCACAAATGCTACGCAGTTATCACGTGACGCCTACATCATTGTGACTTCCTGGATGTATGCAGGATAATATCTTTCACCGTTTCTTTTTATAAAAATAAAATTCAGTGAAGAAATAAATTACACAACTGAACATGAAGAACTGAAGATTAATTGTTTGTTTAAAAGGGTTCGGGGGGGGAGGCGGGGGGGCGGGGGGGAGTGCTAAGGAATGGGTGACATTCCAGTAAGGAGATGACACTTCACAGCCAGCCTTATTAATGTTGTGCCAAAGCCCTTGGAAGCAACGGAAAGCCCACTCTTTTGTGCTATGCACAGTTTCATGAGCCACAGAGCAGCCGGGATAGGAATGGGGAAAGCAACTGGGTGGGGAGGGGCCAAGCAGCACTGGGAGGAAGGGGGCTGGTGCATGCGAAAGACTGCAGACACATGCACTCTCAGTGCATGTTCAAAAGAAATAATAAAAACAAGTGCTGTGCATGCAAAACCTTAAAAAATTGTTCCACAAAAGCGAATGGAAACAGTACTTGGTCGTCGGGAAACTGATAAGAGAAGCACACCAGGAAAACTCTAGGAACAACAGGAAACAGTATGCTACAGCCAATAGATAAGGAGAAAAAGTAAGTGGCAAGCACAGGACCCAATGAAAAGCAAGAAAAGCAAGGGAGGAATGTAAGCCCCTTCTAAGAGTTATATTGAATGCAATAGATTTCACAAGCACAGCGCAAGCAAAACCTAACAAGCATTGGCATAGCCAATAAGTCTCGCTTTTGGGACCTTATAAGTATTTAGTTATCCAGCACAATATCCTTGGTGCAACAACATTAACTGTTGCATGGCTAATCACTTATAAGGTCCCAAAGGCGAGACCTATTGGCTATGAGCTCATGGTGTGAAAAGTGAGGCAGACTTTAGATGATGCAACGTGACCTTTTGGTCAATAAGAAGCTTCTGGTGAAACACTTTCCTGGCTCAAAGGACCAGCTTACATACGGACACACGGTTGGGGTGACCCAGCTAACCTACTTGAGAGGTGCACTTGAAATGTTGAAGGACCCAATCAGGTTCAAATGCATCTTGCTCAAAATTACATTAAATGTCTTGGAAATGAAGATCATGTATTCTTTCCAAAGCCCTGGACCCAGGGTCAATGAACAATAACACCATAGTTAGTGGATCTGTGAAGTAACACTCTTTTTTTATCATGGCAACCTAACTTTTCATGACATTCCTTACCATGCTCTCCCACACAATCTCTCTCCGAAGTGAGGGGTTCCAGTCATCATGACGCACTCAATAGATGTTTTAGGGACAGCCAGTTGGCATTCTCCCCAACATGACATGTGACATGGGCTGTAGCTCACCACTATCTCATAACCTACCATTTGTTGTATCGTCTGTTTCACCTGTGGATGGTACATCCATGTTAAAAGGAGGACTACTTTGGGTGAACCCCATCAGTATCTGAGTCTCAAGTACTCCGCTAGTAAGAAAGTCCCCTCCAAAATCACGTAGAGGAGCTGCTTGTGTTATGTTATAGGCAGAACACATGCTGGTTGCATCAGAAAATGTTGAATCCACGTATTGGGTGGCAGAATGATCCTGGGTTGACTGAATGAGAAAGGGATTGAAAAGGTTAAAAATAGGCAAATGTTTAGAACCAGGTGTACCTTGTGACTCGTGTGGGTGAAAAGGACCCTGTGAAAGGACCGATAAGCAGAGCCTGGGGGCCTTAGGGGTGGATGCAGTGGGCTAAGGAAACTTGAGCCCCCCTGCAAGGTACATGGAGCCCCCACCTGACTCAAACAGGGACTCTCAGCCAAGGGTACTATGCTGAGCCCCCCCCCCCCCCGTCTTTGCTCCCCCCATCTCTCCCCAGCACCGCGGGGGGCCTGTGTTACGTCATTGGGTGGATGAAAATCTCGCGCTGGGCCTCTGGAATGTGCAGATGAGAAAAACAGAGGCCCGGGCCTCGGCAGAAAGGGAGGGGTCTGAAAGCTTTCGAAATGGGGGTCACAAAGGGCAAAATATGGGCAGAAAAGAATGAATAGGTTAGGAGGGCATAGTAGATGCCTCGGAACCGGACAGCCCCTTGGAAGGGGTGCGTCCCCTGTGGGCTTCTGTGAAGGGGTGAATAAACGAGAACAAGTGTGCTATGCAAGGGTGATGAAAGAGGGTGCGTGATCGAGGGTCCTGGAAATGACCGTAGGGCCCTGGGAACAGGGAATGAAAGAAACCGGAGGACTTCATCCTGCATCGTTTTTTTTTTCTTTTACTCTAACCTACAGCCTCCCTCCCCGCCTTCCTTCCTGTGCCCTTCACTCCTCACCCCCCACGCAGCTCTTGGAGGCATTCCCGCATTCCTGAGCGTCTGGCCCTCCCTGGACGGCGGCCATGTGGAGGTGGCGCAGCCGAGACCTGGGGGAACAGACCGGCTTTATACACCGCTCGCTGCCAGGAACAGGTGGCCCGGGAGAGGTCCGGCCCTTCCTCCCCTTTATTTATTGTTTCACTTTTACATGTGACACAAAGGCGTCTCTGATATCCCGGGGCTCCTAACCTCCCTCTGCCCCTCCACCCCCCAGGAAGAGTTGTCCCGTGCTTGCGCCGGCCAGGTGGCACTGCACGCGCCTCCCAGCACCTTACATGGTGCAAAAAGGGGGGGGGGGACGGTCAGCGGCGTAGCAATGGTGCTAAAATGGGCCATCCTCTATCATTGGGGTACAGCGGGCCCCTGAGTCCTGATGCCACTACGCCTCCTAAATTATTGATAACTGTACCCCTGGGAAGTTTGTTTCTGAACGAAAATCCGTTTATTCCTCGACCCCAAAGCAGAAATGTACATTATGAAATATCTGCTCTGAGTAGGGTCTCTTTGGGTGGTAAACAGGACTGCAAATCCCAGCATACAACAGAAAACACGGTCCGGCTGAGTATCTCGCGCATGGAGTTGTGTAGAACTTATCGCTGTTGACATTTATGGGGGACAGGCTACGGCTGAATTATTTCTGCAACACGTCGATGAAACACTTGGGAAATGGATGCAGACATTGGCACTGCCCTCCTAAAGCGGCGCGCCTGTGAGGTGTTGAATTCAGCAGGGAAGGATTGGGGAGTTGAGCGAGGGTGGGGAGGACTGCGCCAACCAGAAAAAAAAACAATCAATGCTGGTGCATGTCTTCAGGGTAATTTCTAAATAAAATAAGGACAATAAAAAAAAAGTGTTGAATCGACCTCAGGGTTCAGCAGTTAGTGGCTATACAAGTTTACATCTGGAAACATATCAGAGTCTGAATTGTGCAGGATACCGCCTCGGTTTTTATTTCCGATTGCTTGCTTGGGGAACAGCATTAATTTCACGCGCACATACAACACAAACCCGAGACCATCCAAAACGAATTCACCACAGGCCGGGTGAAATGTAAACAGTAAGGTCACACGAGCTGTACGCCAAAATACTAAGAAAACAAGGAAGAGCTAATTAGTTCATTCAGGCTGGTTATCACAGACACTTGTGGTGTTGGCATGTTGCTGTTAACGGCCACAAGGTGGCAGCACATCCCTAGTTCTGGATGGGGAAAGCCACACACAGCGTTTCCCTTGCGGGAGCGAGCTTTGAAACCATCTGTTTTAAAGTTAATTACAAACAGATGGTTTCAAAGCTCGCTCCCGCAAGGGAATCACCAAAGGTGCACGCGTTGCCATTGAAAGCAATGAAATGCGTGCACGTTTTTGGCAGAAAAACCGAATCGATTTCAAGAGGTCGCCTCCTATGCAACGCATGCGCGCTGCGTAGGCGAGACCTAAAAAGGACTTCCCCAATATCGGCACTATAAAAATAGTGATAAAATATTCATCTTTTTTGCAGATTAGTTTTGTGCTCATTTATAATGTCCCACTACAATTAAATACTTCCAACCCTATAGGCTCTGCACTGGTCAACATTCAATACCCAAACAAATCAGCCTCATCTCCACCCTCTCATGTGAGTGCACTGAACATCTGCTTTTCATATAAAGGCCACTAGAAGAAGGTTTAACTTGAGTAATGCTGTACAATTCAAATCAATATTTTCTTGAGATTCTTGCTTGATGAATCCATCTATATTGTTTCAACTAATCTCTACTCCTCTAGGAACATTATCACCTAGAGGTTGTTGATGAGTACTCAGCAAAATCAACTCATTTCATTGTTTCGATAACTTGTTTACCTTTGTCGGTGAAAGTCTTGCATTACCTTACCTACTGACCACTTCAACTATTTTCGCATATTCTTCACTTGGACTCTTCAAAGCTTTCCTCCTTGTTGCAACATTATAAAAGAGATCTTCTACCTGGAAAGTATATTAAATAAATTAGGTTTATATTTTTAACAATTTAGAGTGTTAAAACAACAAAAGGTTAGTAATAACCGAAAAATTTCTGTTGTTGCTCTATGGACAAAGGATACTTTAAGTATGTTTATGAAACTTAACTGACGGTTTTACAGGGGAACATGAATAACATTTTTCATAGAATGAGGGCCAAACGCTTGACCGAGTCCCCTTTGATAAAGCAAATTAAGAATTTCAAAATGTAAATATTAGGTGGGTCAAAGTAAAATATACACTACTTTTTCCTCCTCTCCCTCACTTGCTTTGTTCAAACATTTACAAAGGATTAAATTGTTAAAGAAAGTGTTTGCACCATACTGCTAAGGGACACAATGGGATAGCAGTAAATTGCAAATAAGCCTGTAGCTGGTCAGCCGAGGACTGGGAAAAGATCAGAATTCACCTGAGCACCCGGCCTTCCACTGGATACAGCTTGACTTCCACTCTCTGCATCTCTCCCCATCCGTTATTCCTCCAAAGAGGAAGCAACAGACAAGAACGGAAATAGACCACGCATTCAGCAAGAAGTGTAGAGTCTACAACAGACATCCAGGGACAATAGCTACACAAAAAGAACTTTGATGAGACACTGGATTTAGAGTGCAGTATGAAGCAAGAGGAGGAAGAAGAGGTTATGTTATGCCGATTTGTAGAGCACACAATATACCGGGAGGGTATCCTGGCGCTGAGGAGGTGTGAGGCTAGCCACCCCTATGGCCTAGTGGGACTACTCGAAAAGACAGGTCTTCAGCTTCTTGCAGATTTCAAGAAGTGAAGAGGAGGCGCCTATGTGCAGCAGGAGGTTGTTCAACGCTTTAGGAGAGATGTAAGAGAAGGCTCGCCACTAGATCTGATATTCAGTAAGGATTGGAAGTTGTAGTCCGGCCGAACTGAGGTGTCGGGAAGGTTTGTGAAAGCAGATGCGTTTGTTGAGGTATGCTGGGACAGTGCTATGTAGTGCCTTGAAAGTGGGGGTGAGGTTTTGAATTGTGCTGGTTTGTGAATGGAGAGCCAGTGGAGCTCTCTTCAAGTGTGGGGTAAAGTGAGTGAATGGTCTGCAGCCTTCTTGTGAGTTTTTTGTTGATCACGGCATAGAGGGCGGTTCAGTAGTCTAGCTTGCTTGTGACCAGAGCATGTGAAACAGTTTTCTGGGTGCCGAGTGGGAGTCATTTGAAAATCTTCCTCAGCATCTTCAGGGTATGGAAGCAAGAGGCGGTGACAGGATTGACTTTGGCGGTCATGTCCAGTTTGCACTTGATGATGATCCGGAGGTTCTTGGCGAGGGTGGTGGATTGGGTGTTGGTCCCAGCTCGGTTGACCACCAACTGGAGTCATACGGTGATATGCTCTTCGTGAAGATCATGATTTCGGTCTTGTTGGTGTTCAGCTTTAGACAGTTGGCCTTCATCCAGTGGGAGATTTCAGTCATGCAGGCATTGAACTTAATACGGGTACTGGGTGTCTTGTTTGTGAGGGAGAGAAGGAGTTGCACATCGTCGTAATAGGAGAGGACATTGATGTAGTGAGAGCAGATGATGCTGGCTAGATGGATCATGTATACATTGAAGAGGGAAAGCTCAGGGAGGATCCTTGCAGAACTCCACAGACGAGGTTGCATGCATCCAAGGTGTACTGCGCCAGGCTGACTGGGTCCTTCCACTCGGTAAGGAGGAGATCCATTACAGTGCGTGTCCTTGGATTCTGATGTCATGTAGGGACTGGATGAGGATGGGGTGGGGGACTGTGTCGAATGTTGCAAAGAGGTCCAGGAGAATGAGGGTGCCGTACCGCCTCTGTCCAGTCATGCGGATGTCATTCATGGCAGCGATGAGGGCAGTTGCCATGCTGTGGTTGGGTCGGATACAAGACTGAGTGGTGTCAAGAAGTTGGTGGTCGTTGGTGTATTCAGTGAGATGTTTGTTAATGATTTTCTCTAAGACCTTGGCCAGGAATTGGTAGCAGGGAGCTCGGCTGTAGTTGGCGAGCGCTGAAGGATCAGCAGAGGGTTTCTTCAACAATGGGAGAAAATGTAAGTGTTTTCAGGCATTTGGGAAAGTTGCGGAACAGTTGGAGGCATTCAGAATGGGTGTGAGCATGGAGCTGATGGTTTGCAGACTTCTGGAGTAGGCATGGTGGGGGCAGGAGTCCGATGGAGCCCCTGAGTGGATGGAATTCATGGTGGGGACGGTTTCTTCTGAGTTGACAATGTTGATGTGGTTAGCATTGGTTCTCTGGATAAGATTGGAAGGTGTTTGGAGAGGCCGGTCAGGTCCGGTTGCGGGCTGAAGTTGCTGTAAATGGTGGTGATTTTGTTGCTTTTGAAAAGAGGTGGTGCAGGGTGGAAGCAAAGAGAGAATTTTAAAGGCAGAGGAGGATGACGAAGGGAGGAGAGAAGAGGCTGAGGAAAGCAGAAGCGAGGACAGAACATCAGGGAGTGAGACAAAAGGAGGTGCAATGGCAGCAAAGGAAATGGAGAGAGCCAGCTAGAAGAGGAATAAACAATCTTGCATCTCCTACTGCCAAGGTACCATGGGGAAGTCGTGGCCTCAGGCAAGTTTTCATGGCATTTTCACTTAGGGTCTGGGGAGGTACTGGTAAGCAGGAACATCAAAATAGCACCATAGCAGAAGGAGAGCACAGAGGGACCCATAGGTGAGGGTGAACCACTGATGGTGGTAAGAGCAGGACATCACCGTCACCCCCTTTTTTAATTTTTTTTACAATTTCATATATATTTCAAGGGTAGTATCCTCACCAGTAACACTTGCTTCATTTTTTTCTCATGAAGAGTTAAGATCCTAGAGGGGCTCCAAAGTGGCAGGACATTAATTAGAAAGAGGAGCCCCAGAAGGGGGAAGGTTCCCAATTCCAGTTCTGCCTGTGTATCTTCCCATAACTGAATTAGAAAGCATACATCAAGGCTGACCTGTATTTCCTGATGCGCAGCTTATTATTGCTGCATTCCTTTAAGCATGATTTCAATCTTTAGCATATAAAAATGATTTCAATCTTCATCATACAATTTAAAATTCTTGTTCCATTTTTAGCTTGTGCATTATTCCGTTTACACAAGTGGTTAAAACATACATACAAATATGCCCCTGTGACCCAATGTATTTCAGGGGTAACCCTTCATCAGGGTTATTATTTAAGACCGTGGATTGGGAAGCCAACATGGGGTCGCCTAAGTCAAGAGCCCCTGGCTCACAGCTCCTTCATCCAGACGCACAGTGCATCATCAGGCGACCCCTCGGCTGCACAGCATTGGGGAGTGTCCAGAGGACTCACCTGAACCCTGCTGAGCCCGTCTGAGAAGAAGGGTCGTCATAGGAGAGTCGCTCCTCTTGGCATTGCGGCCCGATCGAACTCGCTGGCTCTAAGGCCACTCGTGCAAGGCTGCCTTCCAGCGGCCACGCGTCAACTGAAGAGTGCGGGCCACACCTTGCTGTCCTGGTGAAAATTAGCGCCGGGTTGCGGGCACACCTCTCCTGGCCATGCCCGGAGCGCCACTTATCTGGCAGACTCAGGAGGACTCTTTCGGCTGTGGCCTACCAGGTACTGCCAGGAGGGAGGAGAGCTTGGTCTTCGACTGCACCGCTGACGCACTTGACAGGTCCTTGATGGTGGGCCCTAGCTGGAGCAGACTTCTAAGCCCTATCCCCCTTTACTGGCACAGAGAGCAGGTCCCCACCCACCTGGGAGACGCTGCAGCATCTACGACCGGGGATCCTTCTGGCGAGCCCCCAGCATATGACTACTGACCAGGTGGAGGATTTTTCCCACCTCCCTCCCGATGCCTGATGAGCCACAGGGACCTCTAGTGCTCCAGCTAGATTTGTTTGCTCCCCACAGTAAAGATTGACTCTCCAGGGGTCTGACCGGCAGACAGCAACCAAACTGCTCGTGCTGCCCTGGCCCCCGGAACCACGTGGGTTGTGGCAGAGGCAAGTGGGCCCAACTATTCAACTACATTATGTGGGCACCTGGATCCCTTTGGCCGCCATAATGAGACAGGCGAAACATCTGAAGTCCGGGGCCTCACTATCTTCAGTTACCCTGGACGTCACTCGCCTCAATACTTCCGAGAAGAACCCAAATTAGCTTGATGCCATTCTGCAGGCAATCAAGGCATCCTGTCCGAAGATATTACCTACCTGCACAACGACTAGCGTAAACTCACAGAATGGGACACCCAGTCAGAGAAGACGCTCGCCAAGCTCCAGCCCCACACACGTTACCTTCAAAAGCGACTCAGGGACCTCACGGAACACATCCATTTTCTTGAAGACTGTGCAGACGCCACCGAAGGATGAGCCAGACACAGTAATATAGAGTTATGGGCCTCACAGAGGGCAAAGAAGGCCACAGCATGGTGCATTACTTGGAGACTTGGTTCAAAGTTCTGTTGGCCCCTCAGGACCTCACACCGTTCTTCTCCACTGAGAGGGGTGATCGAGTGTCAGCTATGTGCCTCTGGCAGGGGCACCCCCATGCCCAATAGCAGAATAAAATCCTTTACTTTAAGGACCGATATCCATCCTTGAAAAAGTGAGTCAATCTGACCCTCTTCTGAAAGATAATCAGCTAATACTTATCTTCCGGGACTACACACTGGCAGTTCAAAGTCAGCGTGCATCATTCCTGGGAATTGAGTGAAAACTGAGAGCTGGGTATCAAATGAGCTCTCCTCTTCCCGGCTTCATCTTGGAGAAAATGGCTCACTTATTTACTGATGTCTCTGATGGCTGAGAATGGGTGGAGACTCTGGCGCCACCCCTAAGGCAAAAAGAAAGCAGTGGTCCATCCACCCGGAGGAGTTCGGTCAGTGTTCCTTGATGGCTGCTGCCCCCCTTCCCCAGCTTAAACTAGATCTGTGCAGGCCCCTATCTGCTCTCGATTAGGCAGTCGCTTTCCAGAATCCTCCCAGAGACTGAAAAAGCACCTTGATGAGGACTCAGATGCCAGGTCTCCACCTCGATCCAACTATGCAACCATGTCTTGCCTTCTCAAGTGACAACCCCCACCCCAGACAGCAGACGTTCTTCCGTAGCACGATCCTCATTGCGCTGGCTACTCTACGACCGGACGCATGATGATACTTTATGAACTCAGAGGTGACACTGCCACAATGTAAGCCGGGGGTGCCTGGAGGGGGTCCACAGCCATGCTCCTGGAGCCTTCTCTGCCCCCTCCAGAGCAGCCAGAACTTCCTTTTCTTTGGCTGCATATGGGATGCCCTGTCCGACATCCTTCTGTCATTGAGTCCTGCACACCCTCATGTCTTTGGCACTACCTAACCAGCCCCTGTCCCTCTGAGGACTGATGTTTGTATGGTTTGGGCACCCGGCCTCGCACCTCCTGCCCATAGTATTTTAATTGATTGTTTAGTTGTTTGGACTTTCTTTTTTCCCTCTTGTTGAGACTTCACCCGTCTCTAGCCCCTGCCCTTCTTCTAAGAACCCTACCCAGTCACCTTTGTATATCCACACTGTCACCTCTCCGTGGGAGCACCTGAAGGGGGTACCCTCTGCGGGATGATTGGTAGGCAGTATAATTTCCTGGAATATTCGGGGCCTGCATAGGCCCTCTAAACACTATAAAATCCACAATTACCTTAAGCCTAAAGGGTCTAGATAGCCTTACTCCAGAAGGCTTACATCACTCAGGCTGAAGGAACCAGACTCCATAATCGATAGAGAGGCCAGATCTTTACCATCAACTTCTCCACATATACCCGGGGTACACTGATTTGGGTGTGGGTAGGTGTCCCCCCTACTGTGGTATCCCAAGATGTAGATCACGAAGGGAGATATGAACTCATGGAATTCAGACTAGATGGTCACCCCCCTACTCCTAGCCAGCGTTTATGTCTTGAGCACAGAACAGCTGCAGCTTTTCATCATCTGTCCACTCACTTGGCCACATTTCCCTTGGCTACTTGGTGGTCGTGTAGGGGGGAACTGGGGGGGGGGGGGTAGGCGGGGGGCGCACATCAATTGTGTATTAGACTCTACCTTGGGCCACTCCCACCCTCACCTCCCGAAAACTCTCACAATTACTAACTCAGCATTTGAGGACATGGCTCCAATAGTGGTCCATGGCAGACATTTGGCATCATCCTAATCCGAGGATTAAACTCTACTAATACTATTCCCCAGTACATGACATATGTGCACACTTGGGCAGGATGGTCTGCTCCTTGGAACTATGCCCCTTAGTTTCCTCGTCAGACTACCTCTATCTGGAGTTATTAGATCACAGCCCTCTACTAATAGACATGAATTGGGGGAGATTTCCTTACCCGATTCCCACATCAATCAATCAATCAATCAATCATTTGTAAAGCGCACAACTCACCCGTGAGGGTCTCAAGGCGCTGGGAGGAAGGGGGGAAGCAGCTACTGGTCGAACAGCCAGGTCTTGAGGAGTCTTCTGAAGGTCAACAGGTCCGGGGTCCGTCTCAGGTGGGTGGGGAGGGTGTTCCATGTCTTGGCGGCGAGGTGGAAGAATGATCTGCCGCCGGTGGTCGATCGGCGGATGCGTGGGACAGTGGCGAGGTCGGCGGAGTGGAGCTGGCGGTTCGGGGTGTAGCAGGACAGTCGTTCGTTGAGGTACGCTGGTCCGGCGTTGTGGAGTGCTTTGTGAGCGTGGGTGAGGAGCTTGAAGGTGATCCTCTTGTTGACCGGGAGCCAGTGCAGGACTCTCAGGTGGGTGGTGATGTGGCTGTGGCGGGGGAGTCCGAGGATGAGGCGTGCAGAGGCGTTCTGGATGCGTTGGAGTCTTTTCTGGAGTTTGGCCGTGGTTCCTGCGTAGAGGGCGTTGCCGTAGTCCAGTCTGCTGCTGACGAGTGCTTGGGTGACCGTCTTTCTGGTATCAGTGGGGATCCATCTGTAGATCTTGCGGAGCATGCGGAGGGTGTTGAAGCAGGAGGAGGAGACGGCGTTCACTTGCTGGGTCATGGAGAGTGTTGAGTCCAGGATGAAACCCAGGTTGCGTGCATGGTTGGTTGGTGTCGGGCGGCTCCCAGCGCGGTCGGCCACCAGGAGTCGTCCCATCCGGAAGGGGTGGAGCCGAGGATGAGGACCTCCGTCTTGTCTGAGTTTAGTTTCAGCCGACTCGTCTTCATCCAGTCGGCGACGGCCTTCATTCCCTCGTGGAGGTTTGATTTGTAGGTGGCTGGGTCCTTGGTGAGGGAGAGGATCAGCTGGGTGTCGTCGGCGTACGAGATGATGTTGAGATGGTGTGCTCGGACGATGTTGGCGAGTGGTGTCATGTAGATGTTGAAGAGGGTTGGGCTGAGGGAAGAGCCTTGGGGCACACCGCAGGTGATCGTGGTGGCTTTGGAGCGGAAGGGGGGGGGAGGCGGACTCTCTGGGTTCTGCCGGTGAGGAAGGAGGTGATCCAGTCCAGGGCTTTGTCTTGGATCCCTGCGTTGCGGAGGCGTGTGCGCAGGGTGTGGTGGCAGACAGTGTCGAAGGCGGCCGAGAGGTCCAGGAGGATGAGGGCCGCGGTTTCGTCGTTGTCCAGTAGGGTCCTGATGTAGTCAGTGGCAGCGATGAGGGCGGTTTCGGTGCTATGATTGCTGCGGAAGCCGGACTGGGAGTGGTCCAAGGTGTTGTTCTCCTCCAGGAAGTGGGTCAGTTGTCTGTTGACCGTCTTATCGATGACTTTCGCCGGGAATGGGAGCAGGGAGATGGGTCGGAAGTTCTTGAGGTCTTTCGGGTCTGCCTTGGGTTTCTTGAGTAGGGCGTTGATCTCGTCGTGTTTCCAGCTCTCCGGAAAGGTGGCGGTCTCGAGGGAGCTGTTGATGATCTGGCGGAGATGGGGTGCGATGGAGCTAGCCTTGTTGAAAATGTGGTGGGGGCAGGGGTCGGACGGTGAGCCGGAGTGGATGGAGTTCATGATTTTGATGGTGTCTTCGTCGTTGACGTGGTTCCAGGAGAGTAGGAGGCCGGTGTGTTTGGTGGGTGTTGAGTCGGGGGCGTCGGCGTCTGTTGTTGGCGTCTGGGTGTTGAAGCTGTTGTGGATGTCTGCGATCTTGTTGTGGAAGAAGGAAGCCAGGGAGTCGCAGAGTTCTTGTGACGGCGGGACGTCGTTGGAGCTGGAGTTGGGGGTGGCGACTTCTTTCACGATGTTGAAGAGCTCTTTGCTGTCGTGTGCGTTGTTGTTGATGCGTTCCTTGAAGGAGGTTCTTTTGGCGGAACGGATGAGTTGGTGGTGCTTGCGTCTTGCGTCTACGAGGGCTGCGTGGTTGTCTGGTCCCTGGTCAATGTGCCACTGCTTCTCGAGTCTTCGGCAGGTGTGCTTGGAGTTGTGGAGGTCGGTGTTGAACCAGGTGGCTCTCGTGTCGGTGCGCCTGTTGGAGGGTTTCTTGATCGGGGCGAGGGTGTTGACGCAGTCGTTTATCCATTGTCTGAAGTTATGGGCTGCTGAGTCCGTCTCCGCGGGCTCTGGTGGAGGGTCTCGGGTGAGAGTGGCGATGAGCTGGTCTTCGGTGACTTTTTTCCAGCTGCGGTGCGGGATCCGTTGCGGTTGGTTGTGCGCAGTGTGTTTCTTGAAGGAGAAGTGGATGCAGTGGTGGTCGGTCCAGTGGAGTTCGGTGGTGTGGCTGAAGGTGACGTGGTCGCTGGCGGAGAAGATGGGGTCGAGCGTGTGTCCGGCGGAGTGGGTAGGTGTGGTGACGAGCTGTTTGAGTCCGAGGTTGGCGATCAGGGATGCGGAGTTGCTGTCGTTGGTGTTCTCGAGGTGGAAGTTCAGGTCTCTGAGGAGAATGTAGTCCGTGGAGGCAAGGGCGTGCGTGCTGATGAGGTCGGCGATGGAATCGCTGAACTGTGGTCGGGGTCCCGGGGGTCTGTAGACGAGGGTTCCTCGGAGGGTGGTGGTGTGGTTGACGTGGATCTGAAAGTGTAGGTGTTCGGCTGTGCTGAGGGAGTCTTCGGTGTTGGTTGAGACTCTGATGGTGTTCCTGTGGATCCGGATGGTGTTCCGGTGGACATGGTACTTGCAACCCTCCACCCTCAAAGAACCTATGTTTAAGGAAACTAACTCTGAACATATGAGAGGTGGTCAGGGGCTTCTGTACACAAGCTATCTTGGGGGAGTGGAAATGTTGTTCCAAGCATGAAATACGGCTGAACAACAGTACATAGAGCAAGAACAGTGTGCTGATGAGGACCCTCCCTCTGGCCCGACTCCTTCGGCTCCAGAAAAACGAGGCTCCGATTATGGAACGCTTGCGCTGTTTGTACTACACCTCTTACACTGCCCTCACGCACTTGGAGGGTGTTAAATCAGGCCACCTCCTAAAATGATTGATGACTAGAGAAACCAGGCAACCCCAGATTGTTTCCGGCTGCAACCCCACCGGCACTTTACTCTACAAACAAAAAGATATACATGGAGCTTTTATCACGTCCAATTTATCTGTTTACTCTACACAAACCTGGTAATCAGGGTGCAATATGGGAGACAGTTATCGGATTCCATCCCGGTTGTAAGGGCACCAGACATATATGCCCCCTTTCTCTTTTCACTGGCAATGAAGCCACTGGCTGAGTGGCAGGGACCGGGGCATACCCCTTCCAGACCACACACACACCATTTCTCTCTACGCTTACGATGCACGTTTGGATATGTGGGATATATTCCCACATCACAGGGCTTTTAGCAGACTTTGGTGACTTTTTGTGCTAATGGGTCTATTGGCATATTCCTCTGTCTCTGGCAATGAGGTCGATTGATCTGGGAGAGGGCCCGGTCTGCTGGGAGCCTACCTACTTCAGATAACTGGGGATTCAAATCTTCCAATCTGTCCCGGACTTGCTTGATGCCAAACAGAAGGTGGCGGTGTTGTAACTGTGCTCACAAGTGACGTTCTGGTGCTCTATCCCTTTGTTGGTGATGGGCAGAATAACCGTCTCTAAGATGGTGATGCTCCTCCTTCTTTCCTACTTTGTGAACCTTCCCATCATTCTTCCTCATGTATTTTTTGGGGGATTGCATGCCCTCATTGGAGACCTCATATGGCACAACTCTAGCAGACAAGTGGCCCTTGTGAGACTGCAACACCTCCCCCACTCAGCCCCCCTCCAATACCAGAGAGGCCTCGGGGTCCCAATTTTGAATACTATTATGTGGCTCCCAATTACAATGGGTCTTATACTAGTTCTTGGGTCGTTTTCTAGAGGACACAGGCACGGTTAAACGCCCACTCTCCCAGGCATCACTCCCAATGCTAGTACTCTCAGGGCCTCAGCCCAAACCACTCTCCACGCTTACTCTGGTGGCACTTACCTGCCTTGGCAGGACTTTACATCTTACTCGTCCCATGCTCCCTTATGTACCTACTATCCCTTTACTGGGCCTGCGGTACCGCCGCGGTTGCATTACTGGCCAGGACCTCACCCTTTGGACCAGAGCTGTAATCAGCACCCTGGGGGAGCTTTTGTCCTTCTCGGCCCTGGTAGATCAATATGGCCTCCCTGAAGGCCAATTCCTATCATATGCCACATTGACAGACTAGCTCTGCGACCTTTAGAGGGTTCAGGACGAGGATCCAGCCATCCACCAACTTCTCCAGGCCTTGAATACTTTAGGTGACAGTCGTAGGTTGATCAGCTGACTTGCCGGGGCTTTATAAACGTAAACCCGGGGGCGTGGCCTGACTGGGAATGGAGTGAGATGCAACTCGTCTGAGCTGCAGGTTCCCGTGGGCCCTTAACGCATTTCAAGGCTACTATTGCAGGGCCCGTCACCATCCGGTGACGCTTTTAAAATGCTTTTAAAATGCGGAATCAGGCTCAGGCGTGAACGACCATCCAGAGCGCCCGCAACACCGACTCAAGCTCGCCTGATCCTCCACGTGGCCCCGCTCCAGAGATTGTTTGTTTGGTGATCTCTCTCTGGTTCAAGCCAACTTCAACAACCATGAGCAATAAAACGTAGCCACCCCCGCAGGCTGCCGCACAATCCCTCAGCTCTACTATCATTCAGTACATCATCAAATGATTTCTTAGTGAAATCAGCCCAGAAGTTAGTTTAAAAGTTGTCTTAACGACTTGCGTAGGGACATCACAGCTGTGGGTGACAGAGTGGATGACAATGAGCGCACCATAGACTCCAGAGCAGAAGACCAGGAAGCGCTGTGGAAACGTGTGAACGCCCTAGAGGAACAAAACATAGACCTCTAGGCGAAACAGAAGGACTTAAAAAATCGCGGACGTTGCAATAACATTCGTATAAGGGGGATCCCACGTGGTGCTGAGGGTGATGACATTCACCTGAGACCTAATCAACACCATGCGGGGGGGACGCAAAGAAGGCCAACCCTTAAATCCTAGAACACATAGGGTGGCACCTTCGGGCATCCGCCCGGACGCCCTCCCCCGATATCCTGACCCGAGTCCACTTCTTTCAGGGAAAGGAGGCCATCCTCAGGGAGGCACGGATTAAGGTGGACCTTGTCTTCTGCAGCCATACAATGCAAATGTAACAAGACCTCTCCCCATTGACACTCAAAACATTTGAGATTTCAAACCAATGGAACAAGGCATCAATCATCAGTGGACTCAGCCCTTTGGCCAACTTTTCCAGTGGAACGGCAAGAAACAGACAATTCCCTCAATACAGGAAGCAAACTGCAAACTCAAGTTGCCGGAAGATACTCCTGGCGAGGGCCTTCCTCCTGCCCAATCAAATCCAGAGACTCCAGCAACTGGAGGCCCACCTCAAAGACTGTCTGGGGGAAATCCTCTAGCCATGGCACTGTGGCCGCACTGTGGCCGCAGCCTCCTGCTCCGCCAAAAAATATATCATCACCCATCTCCCCAACATGAAACAGGAACCCTCTAACTCGACAGAGGACCAATGACCCCACTGGTCTCCGCTAAAGACCCGGCTCATCCATGCTGACGTGCCAAACAAATTACACAACGGCCTTTCTGCTTCACGGCTGGGCCCACGGACTGGAGCCGGACCCAGTATTGTTTGCTCTAACTAACCATTCCTTTCTCCTACAGGTTGTTTTTTACTGGTAAACTGACTGGCCCGCTTTCCCCTTTACTGGGTCATTCTCCATTGAGGGTTACACCTCAGAAAAGATTGGGGTGGTCCCTCCTACTCATCTCTGGATGGAGTGGTCCCCATGGTTGGACCCTGTTGGCCCCTTCATTTTTCAAACACTTCTCCCCCCCCTTGTAAGTCTCCCAACGATCCCCCTGCCCTAGTAGGCAACTCATTGTGGGGTTTTTATTCACTGGCTGCAGAGCCAGAAACTAGGTAGGTGTTCACACTCACACAGCTTAGCTCTACTCCCACACACACTCACTGCTGCCATTAAACTCCTCTCTCTTAACGTTCGGGGGCTCAACTCTCCCAATAAGCACCGCCAGATATGGAGATATCTGCTACAGCAGGATCCCGATGTAATCTATTTACAGGAGACACATGTTCTCAGGGAAGACTGCTGTTGCATACTTCACCCTAAATACCACTGTCAACACTGGGCTTACACAAACACTAAGATATTGGAGGTTGCTATTTCTCTTCAAACGGGGCTTCTACTCCAGAGTAGTGAAACTCTCTAGGGACCCAGAAGCACTAACGGTTGAGAGAAACAGAGACACCTTGACATTCCTGAATATCTACGCCCTTAATCAGGCACAAGATGCATTCCTCTCATAAGTACTCAAGAACCAATTGGGCAGTGTGGAAGGGGGCCTCGTGGTGGGGGGCGATTTTAATCTGTTATGGGATCCTGACCTCGGCAGAAGCACAACACACATCCAAGGAGCAGGAGCCATGTCAGGACTGCTCAGAAGGGAGTTAATTGAAGCGGGACTAATTGACACTACCGCCACCCTGACTTGAGAGATTACTCTTTTTGCTCCCATGTACACCTCTCTTATTCCCGCATCGGCTACCTCTTCATTTTCCACTCCCCCGTGAGAGGCTTGGAATCCGCCCGAATATCAGACATCTCAATATGCACATATAGAACTCACTTGGACACGATGCCCTGATGGCAACCGTGCCCCTCTGCGTTGGCACCTCCGTCCCCATCATCTTCTTCGGGATCCAGTAGACAGGGCTTCCGTTAAAGAAGCCATTGATAAATACTTTAAACTCCAGACACTCCTGGATACTCCCCTTCACACACTGTGGGACAGCTTCAAAGCCACCATCCGCTGAGTCATATCCTCCATTTCCAAAGCCAGGGCCCGCGAAGCCTGCCTAATATAGACTAACCTCATGAAGATCAGCTCCCTTAAACATTCAGACAAGCAACACCCCACGAAACGCACTAACAGGCAACTAGCTATCCTGAGGGGTCAACTCTGGGTCTTACATACAAACAAGAGTGAAAAGTCGCTTCTGGCACTCAAACTAAAATTTTACGTAGGGGGGTGACATGGTGATTCGAATGGAGAATTCGGGCTGGGCTGTGAGGCAGCCTGACAAGCAGGAGGACTTCCAAACATTCTATCAAAACCTATATACAGGGGTGGGGCGGGGGGAGATCAAACCGCCAAATGATTCATACTTGGCAGACTGCCTGTGGCCCCTTTTGCCCTCGATATTATTCGCGATCTGGAGGAACCATCCTCTTTGGATGAACTCTGGAGAGCCCTCAGAGAGCTCCCGAAAAGGAAAACACCATGCACGGTCGGCCTGACTCCGTTTATTTTACACAATTTTCTTACCCCAGCTGTGAGACCATCTTCTCAAGTTCTACAACTCTCTCTCAAACCACCTGCCTCACAACCACGATGTCTGCTGCCAAAATTGTCCTCATACCGAAACCTGGTAGAGATCAGACTCTCTGTTCTTCCTTTTGCTCCTCAACACAGATGCAGAAATCTACACAAAAAAGCTAGCAACCGTCTCGAGGCACTCCTGCCCGTCCTGAAAGACCCAGACCAGGTGGGCTTCATTAAATATGGACAGGGCCTGGACAACATTCGTCGGCGCGTATATCTGGTCGTGAAGGCACACAGGCATGATATTCCAGCTCTCCCGTTGTCCCTAGATGGCAAGAAGGCTTTCGAGAGGATGAGCTGGAAGTTGTTATGAGTAGTCCTGCACAGACTAGGAGTAGGCCCCAACATGATGAATAGGATAATGGCCTCTTGCACAATGCCAACAACGACCATTAGGCTATACGGCCAGTTGACGTGGCCCTTCCCTATTGCTCGAGGCACTTGGCAGGGTTGTCCCGTCCCCCTTACTTTTTGCCCTGGCCTTTGAGCCTCTAGCCATCCGCCTCTGGCAAAACAGTGAAATTACGGGCATCTCGTTTGGTGGGAGACCCACAAAGTCCTATTGTTTGCCGACAATTTACTCCTCGCCTTGTCTAAGCCAGAGTCCTCCGTTCCTGCAGTTGTATGGGCCCTTTAGGCCTTTGAATTGGTATTTGGCTATAAAATCAATATGTTCAAATCCCAGGCACTCAACCTCACTGTCCCACTGGACCATCTCCCACACCTCCAGACCCTCGCCCCATTCCAGTGGGCCACATGCTCCATCCAATACCTAGGCTTTACCATTACTGGCACCCTTAACACGTGGACGAAGGCCAATTGGCCCCGCTGCAGCAGAGCAATCCTTGAAGACATCCGACGGTGGCGCCCTTTCCACATTTCCTGGCTAGACCTCCTCAATGTGGTTAATATGAATATTCTTCCCGGGTTCTTATACTTATTTCAGTCCCTACCCACATCCATCCCCACAGAAGATATTAAAGCATTACAGGGGACCTTCGCACCTTTATTTGGAGGGGGAAAACACATGGCATTTTCAATGCCCTTCTTATGCTCCCCAGACACCGGAGCAGCTTCCCAATCTTCAAGAGTATTTATCAGACCCTCCAGGATTTCGCGATTTGCAAAAAAAAAAAATCGCGAAATCGGCAGTTTTGTAAAAATGCAGCGATATTTACAAAAGTGCCAGCGAAATCCGGACCCCCTTCTATTGGTCCCGTGGCTCTGGCCACGGGGCCAATAGAAGGAGGGTCCTCACAGCAGGCAGGCGAGGTGGTGTGTTTATTTACACTCCTCACCTGCCCTGCTGTTCTGTTCTTCATTCCTGAGCACCTGAGCAAGGCTGAGGGGACTGCTGGACTGCTCACCAGGCTATATCTGGCTGCTGTGGAGCATCGTCGGGCCCTGGTAAGGTAGGTACTCCTGCTGCTTGGCTGTGTTGGGGCCCGCCGCGTGCCCGCTGTGCGGCGGGCCCAGGGGGCATTGTTTTTGGGCCCGCCGCACACGGGGCACGCGGCGGGTCCTGGCTGCCATTTGTTTTCAAAAACATTTTTATACTTGGGCCCGCCGCGTGCCCAGTGTGCGGCAGGCCCTGGGGGCATTGCTTTTGGGGCCCGCCGCACACGGGGCACTCGGCGGCCCCGGCTGCCATTATTTTTTTATAGTATGTTGGGCCCGCCGCGTGCCCAGTGTGCGGCGGGCCCTGGGGGCATTGTTTTGGGGCCCGCCGCACATGGGGCACGCGGCGGGCCCCTGCAGGGCATTATTAATTTAAAAAATATATATTGTTGGGCCCGCCGCGTGCCCAGTGTGCGGCGGGCCCAGGGGGCAGTTGTTTTGGGGCCCGCCGCACACGGGGCACGCGGCGGGCCCCTGCTGCCATTATTTTTTTATTTTTGAAGTTATGTTGGGCCCGCCGCGTGCCCAGTGTGCGGCGGGCCCTGGGGGCATTGTTTTTGGGCCCACTGGGCACACGGGCCCAGGGGGCAAATGGGGGGGGGTGGTTTTTAAGGAGGCGTAGTGGGGTAAGTGGCAGTGTTGTGGGACAGGTGACATGGAAAGGGCTGGCCGAGCCTGCTCTAACTCTTTTTTCTTCTTTTGTAGAGTCTCAGAGGAAAGAATCTGCTGGTTCAAGAGCCATTGGGCCATCTGGCAACTAATATATGCTTGCTGCTGCACAGCACGGGTAAGTTTTGGGTTCTGTACACTTCCGGGGAGATGAATAATGCATATGCTAAAGCGCAGAACCTTGAGGTCGCCACCCATATTTATTTGTGAAGTCCTACTTGCGATGGGTGGGAGGGCTGTGCATGGTTTGGCGATGGAATTCTGTGTGATCATGAGGGTTTCATAATTGTTTATTTTGGGTTTTTTGGGGGTGGTTTGGGGCTATTTTGGGCTTTTCCGTACACACCCGGTAAGCACTGTTGCCCCCCCCCCCACCCCCGAGTGTAAACGCCTGGCTTATGTGCTCCTACAAAGTACACTTGTAAAAATTTGTTTTGGACGGTTAGGTTTCACTTTCTTTGCAGGTGGCTCATCCTTCCCTTTTTTGTCCTTTTTTCTCCACCCATGCAACCTTTGTCATGTTATTTTTTATTTGCAGGCACTTTGGGGCAGGGTTGGTTGTTTTTTGGAAAACACTTTTGCCTTATGTTTTTTCGGTTTACCTCTCACCCCCACTGCCCTCCACAGACGACTCAAAGTTGCCTAGCTGGACCACACAAGTGTGCCATTCCACTTCGAAGGACTTCTGCCTACCTGTATGTATTAACGCTCCGTGTATGCAACTTCGCTTCAAAAGGTTTCACGTTCTCCTTTCTATGCAACTGACCATGCTGTTTTAACACTGTTTGCTCAACTCCGTTTCGGGAGTGCCATTTCCCATTGCGGTTCTGTCCCAACAAGTTTTCCATTTTTTTGCCATTTGCAGGTGCTTCAGAGTTACATGCATTTTTAATCATTGCTTCCCTACGTTTTCTTAACTTTCCATTCAACAATTGCAATGCCTTTTTCCCCTTTGAAACACATCTAGTAACACCAAATATATTTGTAGGTGAGATACGTGACTGCACCACAACCCCATAAAGATGACTCAGACTTGCCTAACGGAACCAACAAGACAAGTGTGCCATTCCACTTCGAAGGACTTCTGCCTACCTGTGTGTATTAACGCTCCGTGTATGCAACTTCGCTTCAAAAGGTTTCACGTTCTCCTTTCTTTGCAACTGACCATGCTGTTTTAACACTGTTTTACGTGACTGCGCCACAACCCCGAGATCTTTTGGATTCCAAGGGAGCAACAAGCCACCACAACAAAAGCAGGATGGAGAAGTTTCTGCAGCCTGTGAAGGCTGTGAAGCACCGATCACACCGACCTACCCATATAACCGCAGCAGATCGGGCCAGAGAGTACAGCACTGTGATGCATGCTGATGGTGGCGTGCTGTTTTGCAGTGTGTGCAATGTGGCGGTGGACCACATCCGGAAACACACATTAGATATGCATGTGCGCTCCTAAAAATACTTGAAGCGCTGTGCAGATGATCCAGACCCTCACTCTTCGCCAAAACGTGCCCGTCAGATGACTGTGTACTCACTTTTCACAAAGAGTACAGCTGCCGGTGCCTCAAACCAAGAAATTATAAGTGAGTGGGTCAATGTCTGCACAGCGCTGAACATTCCGCTGAGCAAAACCAACCACCCTGTGTTGCGCAAGTTTCTCCACGACCGAGTACGGAAAGGTGGAGCGATACCTGGAAGTCATCAGCTTCAAGAACGTTATCTCCCAGAGAGATATATAGGAGCCAAGAACGAGCTGAAAGAACACTTGCAAGATCAGAAGATCAGTGTTATATTTGATGAAACACCTGATGTCGAAGGGTGGTGTGTATTGAATGTGTTATTTGCAGTGGTCTCTGCGCAGGGTGACCGTCAGATCCACACCCACCTAGCAGACACTGTGTTCCTCTCACAGTGCAACCATGGGTCAGTAGCGCAAGCAGTTGTGAAGAGCAGTTGTGAAGGTGCTCACAGAGTACAGCATACCCTTTCAGAACATTATTTCCTTTAACACCGACAATGTGGCATACATGCTCAAGGCATACAACACTGTGTTGAGAAATCTGTATACAAACTCCATACATATCACCTGCTTGGCACACATAATGAACCTTATTGGAGAGTCGTTTAGGAAGCCTTTTGTGGAGCTAAATGCTTTCCCTTCTGTACTTCTCGCGCATCTTTTACATGGCCGGTAGCAGAAAGAGAAGGTACCTGCACCATCTTGCTGAGAACCATGGGATGAAACCACGGATGGCACCTGACCCTTGCAGTACCCGGTGGAATTCTTGGTTTGCTAGTGTCCAGTACCACTGCAAGCACTTTGAGGCCTATGCTGGGTTTGTTGAGTCTGAGATGCAACTCAGCAAGTCTCCCCCAGATTCCCTTGAAAATCTGCAATGGATTTTGAACAGCGACCAAAGAATCGGCATTAAAGTTCAATTGGACATTGTGGCAGAAAAATGCCAAAACATTTTACATCTGAGAGACTTATTCCAGAGTCAGACACCAGTGACAATGAAGGTGTATGAATATTTGGAGGACCTCCACATGAACCTAACAAACAATTCAGTCCTCACTCTGGAGTCACTACAACCATTTCTACAGACCACTGCAGGGGCTAAATTAACTCTGACACAGAAAAAAAAAATAACAGCCCAGCTTAATGAAGCTTTTGAAAATTCTCTGGAAAAGGTGGGTAAATACATGGGGGAGGCCCAACCAGGCACTGGATTCTTGAAACAAGTGCGCCTTTCAATCCTGCACGACTCTGCATCCTGCCTAAGGACAAGAGTGCATATTCCGCCATCCCTGGTTTGAGCGAAGTTCCTGATCAGGAGCTTCGCCTCTACTTTGAACATGTAGGCCCAAAAGCAGTACAGGCATCTGTTTCTGGGGTGATTGACACTGACCTCTTTTGGCGTGGGATGGCTGACCGCATTCCAGTCCTTTCACAGCTTGCAGCTGTGTACAAGGACTGTGTGACCAGTTCTGCAGATGCTGAAAGGAGCAACAACATTTACAAAATTATTGTGTCAGCCAGACGACGGTCCCTCTCAGAGCAATCCATCCAGGCATTATTGTTTTTGCATTATAGTCAGCAGCACAATATTGGGCTACATTTGGACTGCTCAGAAGAACTGCACATACATGGCCAAGATTAACACGACAAGCATACAGGTTCCGTGGGCATTTACTCATTAACATGTTTATGTCCTATATGTAGCCTTGAAGCAAAACAAATTGTCTAAATTGTAAATAAAACAAATATACATAGTTTTTTGAGTTATTTTACAACATGAAGCTAAGATAACTGTGTTTGTTGTAGGAAAAATAGAAAAATAAAGTGCCGCAAAAATGCAGCTAAATTTCCAGATTTGTGCCACTAAATTTCCAGATTTGTGCCGCTAAATTTACTAGTTCATGCCGCAATATCCTGGGGGGGTCTGATCAATGGGCAGCCCACCTTCACTTTATTTCGGAATGGGTGGTGAGGGAGAGAGAAAAATATTGGGTGCAAATGGACAGATCTGTGGCATGTAGACCACTTTGGGACCTGGCCTAGCTCCCGAGACACTTCAGCCCACGTAGTGGATATTTTGCTACTCCGATGCGAACGGTCTTGAAGGTATGGGTCAGACTGGCACTTCGAAGGAACTTCTCCAACTTTCCCTCTCCAAATACTTCCATCGCACGCAATCCGGATTTTACACCCACGCTCCCCCCAGATTCCTTCTCAGCATGGGTTGAGGGTGAATGCAGAATATTGCAAGATCTTTTTCAAGGCCAATCCATCAAATCCTTTGAGCACTGCAAGCCTGAGTTACGACTCCCTGATGCCACCAGACACCAATACTTCCACTTACGCCACTGGGCACTACACACCTCCCCAACACTTTAGCAGCTACATGCCCCCTCACTCCTTTTGAATCTCTTATCCGCAATTTCGAGGGCACCCACGGACTAGTGTCCAAGACCTATCCAGTGCTACAACAGTCCTGTCTCTTACCTAGCCATTTATATCAACGGACGTGGGAATCAGACTGCGCCCAAGACATCACGGGTAAACACCTTATGGCATGATATTCCAAAGATTTATAGGAGCATCCCCAGCAAGATCGGGCCTATTAGGTCATGGTCCAGTGGTACTATACCCGGCCCGCTTACACTATCTACCTGAATGCATCGCCAACTTGCTGGCGTTGTGGGGAGCAGAAGGAAGACTTTCAACACATATGGTGCACATGCCCACCTATCACACTTTTCTGGAAAAAAATCATAAGCTACATAAACACTTTGAGCTATCTAATCCCGGCCGACTACAGCACTGTTATCTTAGGGCTGCGTCCCTCAGCACTTAAAGCAATGACACACACAGCTGAATGCGCTGGCCTGGAAGTCCCCTAACGCTCCTTCAATAGCCTCCTGGTACAGGAAGCTTTGGCACACCTTAGCACTGGAACAACTGACCCACAAATTAGCTAACTCCGACAAGAAATGTATGAGCCTTTGGCAGCGTCTTATTGTTTTCATGTCTAGGCTTGAACATCTATGCTTCCAACCGCTCCGACTTCGTGCTCTCCACCTATTTGACTAACTGAAAGAGTGGAAGGAGGTCACCCTCTAGCCTTTTCCGTCGGCTTAGGTGATGGACGACACTCACGCCCTTGGGGTGGGTCCCTCTTCTTGATGCCCTCCTTCCTTTCCCCACAGTGCTGCCTCCTCTGCACTCTAATTCAATGACTTGCTCCTCCAGCTCTCCTTCCCGTCCCTTACCCCTTCCATAGATGTTAGGTTTGTTCTCCTCTCTCCTCCTCTCAACCCTCCCCCCAGATGTTGAGGTCCGTTGCCTCCTCCCCCCATCCCCCACTCCAGTCCCCGCTACTTCCTTGGGTTCACCTGCTTTCCTTCTAAGTCCAGGGCAGCGTTAGAGACACCCCCATCCCCTCCCTTGGGGAGGGAACCCTCTTTGGAGGGCAACATCTTAATATCCTCCTCCTAGTCTCTTAGGCAGTACACATCAACGCACAACATGTTTTTGCTTTGCCGACCACTACTCATGTTTCATGATAATGTCATTGATTCTTATGCTGAATATCTCTCTGCACATCTATTCTTGCTCTGTTTTTTTATTTTACCTGCTTCAACTGCAATGTGAAAACTTACAATGTCTTTTTTATGTCATTGCATTACTTTATGAAAAATTCCCAAAAACAGATTGAGTAAAAAAAAATAAAAAAAAAAACAGCAAACCCAGATCTCCCTGCAACCACTGAGGGACGCATGGGAGGAAGACTTTAGCAGAGCTCTACACAAGAAGGAGTAGGCTAAGGCACAGGCTTACCAGAGGAAGTTTTCCAGGAACGCCAGCCTAAAGCTGATCCAGTTCTATGTTTTGCATACAGCCTATCTCTCCCCCCAGCAGATCTCTAGAATTTTTCTGGGATCCCCAGATACATGTGCAAGGTGCAACACCCCAGCTGCGGGACTATGGCATATGCTATGTGCCTGCACACGAATCCATCCTTTTTTGGGAAGCGGTATTGAACCGTCTTGAAGAAATCACAGGCCTATTGAGAACTAACTCCAGGGAGATATGTGCCCGAGATATTCTTAAACATCCTCAAAAACGGCGACCCACTTTTTGGATCTCACCCTTATTTTAACCAAATGATACATTACTATGAGATGGAAATGCCATTCACCCGTATCCAGAGAAGATTGGGTTCACACCCTTATCAAATGGGTGATGGCCAAGGTGACAGCAATTCATCGAGAGGAAGCAAGGGGCCTGTGCCGCAGTCCCATAGCCCATGAATGGGAACGTTTGTTGTCCTGGTGACTGATCCTCTGGACTCAGCCGACTCCTTGTTCACAGCTACTAGTCTTGGCCCATCCCCCTCTATGAACCCAACAGCTTTGCCCTGATAGGAGTGTGCCGGGGACAACGATAATCCGATTGAGACCGTCACCCTCAGGTAGTCATTTTTCTCTCCTTTGTCCCTCCCAGGTGAAAAAAAGACTCCTATGGTGGCATAGAGCCCTCAAGGCATTTGGGACTCACCTTTCCAGCTACCCTGCCCTCTCCTCCCATTCCCATCCCGGATTTCCCCGCTTATTGTTAGCATCCTGATTCTACCCTGTTTGGCAGTTGTACTACATTAGGCCCCCAAAAACTCAGCCTAGACCACTTTACTTCTGCTGATGTAGCTCCAATACCATTACATATATCAGTCCCTTACATCTCTTTGCATTGGCCCCTCCAAAGTGGACCATTAGGTCACCCCCTCACTTGACTCCTAAACACGGCTTATTTACAAGGGCCATTTATATTCCGCACTTAGGGGATTTTATGATTCATTGTTGGGATAATGATTGGCCTGTATTGTCTCTTTCTTCTCATTTGTACATTGAAAAATGCAATAAAAATATTAAACTGAAAAAATCAGGGTTATTATTTACATTTCTTAGTTCTTCAGTTTCTTCTGACAGGAGCACTTCAGCGTCTCAGTCCTGAATGACTAGTAAAAATCCCAGACTGATCCCGAGGTGGCAGAGCACCTATTGAATAGAGGAGTCCCAGAAAGAGTAAGTTACCCAAATCCAGTTCTTTCTAAGTGTGTATCTTCACCTAATAAAAAATCCAGAAGTCACCAATAAAGTACTGCGGACCCATCCTACACCAACACAGAGCCCTCTTAGAGGTTACACCTTTTCAAGTGCTCTCTAAATGTAGGCTGAGCAGTAATTAGTCTTTGTACTTGCAGGAGGAGACCTTTACCCACTGTGAAATGCTTGAAGATACCTGAAACTAAATCACACATTCTTCTAACAGTGTAACACATCTCAGAGAGAGAGAGAGAGAGAGAGAGAGAGAGAGAGAGAGAGAGAGAGAGAGAGAGAGAGAGAGAGAGAGAGAGAGAGAGAGAGAGAGAGAGAGAGAGAGAGAGAGAGAGAGAGAGAGAGAAAGAAGGAAACCGAGACACAGAGAGAGCATGAACATGGCAGGGGAGAGAGAGAGGTACAGATGGAAAGAGAGGGGAATAAAGAGAAAAATGGCAAGAAGAACAAGGGAGGTAGAGGGAAAGAGAGAGAGAGAAAGAGTCGCTTGTAACTCAGAACTTAGTAGATAAGTGGTGGCACCAACACCTGCCCGTGAGTACTGGACAATGCAAGGTCATTCTCTGCTGTGCCAGTGGGAAGGAGGCACCAGGAATAGGCCATGGAGCATTCCAAATTATAAAAAGGTGGTAACTTTACCCGGCAACTCAAACACATTGGCCTTAAACACTGGTTCTGCAAGGAGGCATTGAGTGGAAAGTGGGTGCAGAGGGAAGTAACCAAGCAGATCAGTAGCTCAAAATTTCATTTACAGTTGTCTGCAAGGATTCTGTGTAGGTCAGTGTAATGAGCCTTGCCTTTTTGGTCCCGGCCCAATAATCGTAAAAATCTACTTCAGACATTCACACATGCCTGATGCTTATCCGCTCCCTCCACCAAAAACCTTTGACTAAAATGATGACAAGTCATTAAAACAAATAGAAAGAGAACCAAACGCACAGAAATGGGGACATCTTGACAATCTTACAGTTATTTGAGTTCCTTGATTTCCGGCACAAGGTTTGGGCGGGCCTTTTAGTTTTCCATCGGAGTAACTTGCTCTAACAGGGAATTAATGGAAAATAGCATTAACGTACACAAAATGATTCAATGTCATATATCCAGAATAATAAAATAGAGCCATCATTGTGCCTTTAAAATTCACTCATTCATAAAATCAGTGGAAGATTTAAGGATCTTTAATGAAATGATCACATTAATATAGTGTTTCCAACATACAAATATCTTGTTGCTGGAAAACCATGTTTTCTGGTGAGAATGGATACCTCAATGGGGACTGAGACATGCCATGCTGCACCTCACTCCAACATTATCTAAAGCAGACTATTTTAAATGGAGCTTGAAATTTACGAAGATCGTATGTTTGATTGTATCTAGTAGGGACATTCAAGCATCTGGAGGACAACCCTTCTTTCTGCTGTTGGCACCCTACTATTAAACATTTTGTATGCTTAAACTCAGTGACCTGGAATGAGCCAATGTGAGATTCTGGAGACCAAGGAGCTCAATTAGAGCTTTTTGGGTGGTTTGCCAGTGCAATAGAGGCTTCTGTCATCCTCGTCTAGGACTGCCCATCTTATTTAGAGTTAAACGCTATGTCATCAGAGATCGTTATGTAAAATTACTGATTTGCACAGGGAGTGCACTTCAAAGCTTCAATGCCGCCTGCCACAACATAGCAGCCAGTCAGCATTATTTTTTGTTTTGCAGAAATACTCTAAAGCGAGAAATTATTTCTGCAAAATAAATAGGTGTGGCCCTGACATGCAGGGAGTTTACTCCCTGTTGCCTTTAAAGTCATTGTTTCTGTTCATGCCTGGGACTGCCACGCCTTGCATGTCAGGCCTGGGGAGGAAAAATATGCATCACATGACCTAGCATTCAAAGGACAGCAGTGCTAGCCGAGAGTTTGCTGCTAGAAATCTATGTTCTCCTGCCTCCAAAAAACCGGACAGTACCTGCCAGTCTGGGGGGAATTAATTTGAAAAAGTAATGGAAGTGGAGCTCTGGTTACTGGTGGGCATACTGTTTTTTCTATCTCAGAGGTCACTCAAAATTTTAAGGACTTGTTTTCCTCACATTTGCCTCAAAGCATGAGGATCTCAAGTGTGATCCTTACTGGTGGAGCTATTATTATTTAATAACAACAAAATGCAGTTGATATTGATTTTGTTCTGGAAATACCTCTTAAGCTGTGTGGGCCTGACCATTTACTACACAAATGTCACCAACATGATCCCCATTTAACGAATGTTTTTATGCAAATATTCTATAACAAATGGTGTGAAACATGTCACTTGTTACCCCACCAATAGAGAGTTCTGCATTGCAAGCATAAAAACTTAACATTTCTCTCTAAATCAGCTCACTGCATAAAAATGTAAGTGTTCTGTTGTATGGCACTTCACTGCAGTGGGTATGGCCTCGCAGAAAGTTCGGTTTGCTTGACCTAGTATTTTCACTTCGACGGAGTCTGCAAAAGAAATGTCCAATGGGTTTCAGAGCAAGGTTGAATACAGTTGTCCATTGCTCAGTCTGTTACACATAACCTGGTTCAACTGTAGGCCATTATATGTTGGAGAGCAAAACCTTGCATTTGTAGGACAATTGGAGATGATGTGGTTGATGATTCATGTTGGTGCATATAAGAAGTGTTGTTTTGGTGTGTTATAGACTGATTAGTTGTAGTGTTGTGGCTTCCATTATAGTTTGCTGGTTATTTAGTTCTCATTTGTGTAAAATAATTTATTTAGTGCCTAAGTAACCGGAGGTGCATTTAAATGCTGTAAAATACAAGTCTGACCGGTTCTTAAAAAGCAACATGAGCAGAACATATGCTTTCTCCTCCTTAATTTGTTAAGAAATCCCAGTGCTCCATGTTTTGGTACAGAGTTCTGGACTAACTAGAAACAAAGAGATCAAGGTGGTAGAACCAAGACCTCATAGCCCACCCCAATTCATGGTACTAAAAAAAAACCTAGAACAGCAGTGGAAGGCTTCAATTGAGCACAACAGTGGTGGGCTCAAAGTATGCTTCTCAGTGCTGCTAGTACTAATGTAAACTTTTTTACGCTAGTGGAAAAACACAAAAATCTTTCCAACTTAGTGACTTCAATCCTTAAACACTGGGAGGGTTTAGAATCACATAAGCTACACCCCTCACAAGAGAAACAAGATGAAGAGGCCTAGTTATACGCTTAACTGAACCACTTTTGGCTCCTCTGCGGCAAGAATACACCCAAAAAGATTAGCAAAACCAAGTTTTTAAAAATGAACTTTTCGCTGTACATTCACTTTGAAATATTTTTTATGTTTAGTCTACAACACCTAAACATTGCTTAGAAAACGAAAATAATAGCAATGAAGTTAAATGAGAACTTGAAAAACAACAGTAATGAATTAACTTTAAACCAGATTTCAGATCTCTACTAAAGGAATAGGTGTGGACTACTTTTAAAATCCAAGTCATTTTACTGGCTTCATGCTTAGATTTACACTTGAATTGGAACAACAGGCAATACATAGAAATTGCACAACACTATTGCAAGAAAAGCATACCTGTATGCACACTTTCCATCCGCTGTTTTAGTGGTAATTGTTACATGGGCCACGTGACTAATGCTAGCAAGTGCCTAGGAAACAGAAAACATCTTCTAAAAAATGTTGAACAATACAAAGACATCGATTTACAAAGTGAGAATCGTTTCAGAAAGGGAGAATTCTGCAGGCATCAGATGTAATATTGAAAGAGCTTGGAAGTACACACTAATAAGGCATGCAAATCGGTGTTTATCCTGGGTGTCCTTATTATCTATATGTCTGAGCTGGCACCTGGAATGCTGAGAGTAAATGATGTAATAGAATGTGGGCGTGTGGTGTGGAAGGTAGGGGACAGGGACAGCTGGAGGGAGGATGAAGCCCTGACTGGACCTACCTGCAGTTGCTGTTACCTAAGGGCCTTACATGTAATGAAGAGCATCATCTCCTACCCGAGTTGCTCCAGACTCTTGTATGAAGAATCTGCTCTCTAACTACAATATTTAGGCAATGACTTCTTACAGGACCTGCGTGAAAATGCAGGAGGACACTGGCTGCAGTTAGGAGCCAGGGGAGAAGGCCTGCAGTGAGAAGGAAGATGGCTCTGTAATCATGGGTACGGGAAACATCATTTACTACACAGTCTTTACAACGACCAGCCTTTACTACAAGGTTGGTATCCCACATGCGACGTTACCATGCGTTACTTTAGCAAGCAAGTTGTTACGACTTGCTGTAGGGGGCACGATGTTGAACTGGTCTTGGATTTTTAAGTCCAACACCTTCACTACTGTTGTGTAAACTGGAGCTGGAATAGTAGTTTATACTATTCCAAAGTCCAGCGCCACCTGAAAGCAAGTCGTTGTTACGACTTGCATGCTAATGTAATCTGTGGTAATGTCACCCGTGGGGTACTGACTGCGTGGTAAAGGCATGCGGTGTAAATGCCTGCGGGTTCCATCATATATTCCATGGGGACTAGCATGGGCCAACCACTCTCAAATCAACCGGCAAGTGGTGTCAGTTTAAGCTGCTAGGCAGGAGGGGATGTGCTCCAGTAATAGCCCTAAGCTTAAAGACAATGCTATGGAGTCAGTGTTATAAGGACAGCACTGTGGAGAAAATGCTGTGGAGACAGAGGGAAGAGGCAGGAAATCGCCTTTAAAGTAAGCACAATTCTACTCTGATATGACCCACAGAGCTTCAGGCAGTAATATATTCAATGGTGACAGTGACATAGGCAGAAGCGTTGGTGAGCACACAGTATGATTTCTTAATTAAACAGACTGTGGTATAGGCTAATCCATGCCTTTCAAGGGTCCTATGTGCCCTTTTGGCTTTAATGTACTGCAACAGTTGCACACTTTCATTTGAATTCAAGCACCACATTTGCTGGGCTCTTGTGTCACTAAAGATCTGATCACTACTCTCTTGAGAGGCATAAGCTTTAAGTCTGGGGAACATAAGGCCTGACCAGGTTTCAGGAGGACAGTGCAAGGTCTCTGACAGCACATTCCACAAATTTTATGTCACCCTGCACAAAGTGTGCAGCAGAGGAGATGGTCAATATCTTGCTAGTACTGTGGTCAAGACATTGGACAGAGGTATTGTGACTATGCACAGCACTTGGTGAATAGGAACTTTCTCTCTAGTACGAGTCAGTCAGCACTGGAAGAAAAGGGTATGGTAATTTGTGGCCTCAGCAACACAACTTGCTCACGAGAGAGCCTCACTAATGTATCACATCCAGACATGGGGTCCAGTGGAGGTGAAGCTAAGTAGACTTTGACATTGTGAAGGAGGATAGTGAGCTAATGTCTGATTGAGACGGGTCTTGGAAAGTTGAAGAAATACTATCCAAGGCCTCCTGGTTAATTAAGAAAGAGACATAGGACGATCTCCCAGGAACTAGAGAAAGGTATGGGAGTTTTTGGGTGAGGCTATCCTGTGTCCTGAAGTCATGGAAAGTCGAAACGTGGTCTGCCTGGCATCTCTCCAAATGCTATTTTAAAATATGACATTCAGTTAATTAATAAGCGGGATTATTTCGAATTCATGGAGTTTGTATTTTTTCTATGTGCTTCTGTTAAGATTTGTGCATTTTTCCCTACTAAACGTGAGGTTTATTAGGTTGGGGAACAGTTTAGTTGGACTTATTTTGCATAACGACGTGCCATATACATGTTATTGGTACCGCATGAGTCGGGTGAGTAAATTTCTGTGCAAGTGGACATCTGTTGTTCTGGAAATTGCTATTTATGTTAATGGCTGTGGTTTGTTGTATGCTTAATGCTCCAAGACATGTAGGGAAGTTTAAATTATCCACCTGTAGGTTGTTTTGGTAATTCTGTATGAGCATTTTCTTTCAACTCTATATGTCTAATCTAGCTAGCAATTTGGGAGAAGGGGTGCAGTACTCATCTGCGTTTTGCTGTGTAGATATGTGCTGGGTGCGTATGTTTAAGTATTACGGATGTGGGGAACAGTAGTATCCCTTTGCGAGAGATCCAAGTGCAGTACACTTGTGTGTACACGTTGGAACAAACTGGGGAAAAAGCAGTACCTTATTCATGTTGTAGGTGTCACATGCCTGGAATGTCTTTCAGCTTTCACTGTGGTTTTGTTGTGTAAACTATGACTGTGGCATAGTTCTACAAGGTTTGCTTTCCCACCCACGGATGACAAGGGTGACTTGGTTCAATACACCAACGATGAATGTGAAAGACAGGTTATTGTAGCCTCACAGAACACTAATCAATGTATTATTGAAATAGAGTTAATGCTTTTGGGTTACTAACAATCCCATAAAGAGATCAGGGGCACCATAACAGCAATAAACCCATTTTGCTATTCACGATATAACAAACACACACACTGCACTAAAAAGAAGGAACACTTTTAAATAAAAAGTATTTCTCATTTATCTCTAACAAATGTTACTTGCTGTTGGTTGGAACCCGGCCAGCCACACCAGCTAACAGTTTCAGAAACAATACAGTGTTGTGAAAGGACTTAGTACCCACCGCCTCGAAATATCATTAGGAACATCCCTTGGCCTAGTATAAACATGAAATTGATGTGTTTTGACAATCTAAACAAGCTATTGTGTGTTCTAATTCAAAAAGAAGTCCCGTTGATTTTAGCGGTTGAAACTTATAATATGCAGACAGCTAGAACTGCTTCAGATTCAGTTATACAAAAATACTCTTTGCCGATATATTACAAAAGATATTTAATTACTTTGACGACTGGTGTTGTGCATCTTTTTAAGAATATATATATCACACGTGATCAAGGCTCTCGCCGAAACGCGTTGTGTGGATTAAAACTTGGATACCTAGACTGTGCTCTGTCTGCTTCTTCCAGTGAGTCAGTGAGTGAGTCAGTGAGTCAGTCAGTCAGTCAGTCAGTCAGTCAGTCAGTCAGTCAGTCTCTCTCTCTCTCTCTCTCTCTCTCTCTCTATCAACTCAGCAATTGGAGTTTGTGGAGAGACACTTAATATCTAGGTCCACCCCATGTTAGATCTGTCGTACAGTATCTATTTCAGTCAACTGGCATTTTAGTATGTACACTGGGGATGCCGATTCATAGGTCCTTGAAAGCATTTATCAGAGCCTCATTTTAAAATCTGGATCAAGGAAGAGGAAAAATCCTATCGCCCAGGACACAGTGTTTGGGGTTAAGGACAACAAGTTTTAGTGTTTATTTTGTCCACCGAACAAGTAGGCCCAACTCCCTGCAGCATCAAACCTTTTGCTGCCAGATTTCAGTACCACAATATGGATCAATAAAGGAGAATTGCCTGCCACTAAGTTACAGTTTGTATCCATGTGTATAAGATGATCAAGCTTGCATATGCATAATTCATTTACGCAAGAGCCTTTACTATTATGGTGAGAGATCTAAGGAAATACATTGAGCTCAGCTTGCATTACCGGAAATGGTTATGATATATGATTGCGAAGACATTTAGTAAATGTAACAATCTGAGACTACCGGTAATGTTTCCAGAATGCTCCCTGATTATATGCAAATACATGCCTAAGCATGAAAAAAAGGATTGGTGATTGTTTGCTTTTAAAATAAAATGTACACAAAAACATTTGCAAGTACAGGAACAAGGTCTGCTACAGTTTCGCCTTATCAAACTATAGTACAACTCAACAAACCATTTCTTTGAAGCATCATTTTGTAAAAAGTGGTTGATATATGCCAATATATATAAAAAAATAAAATAAAAAAAAGAACAGATTAATAATGAAGAATCCGCGTAAAACCACTCTGGACAACATGAAAATGAACTATAGGCTCAATTCTTTAAAACATTCACAAAAGGTATATGTGCTTGCACTGGTGCAGATTCACGACAATCAGAAATCAACAGGAGTTCACTGAAGTAGGCCTGGAACCTGTACTCCAGCAAACGTTTCTGATTTCCATGTTCGCATCAGCAAATATACATGCATTTATCGGTTCTTGTGAAAATCTGCTAAGCAATTGCTAATTCACTTTTCCTACATCCCCTTTTTTTACCCCATCATGGAAAATGTTTTAAGGTCTGCCCTTGTCAAGAGTCATTTTTCAACTTTTTCCAATATGGACAGAGGTCAGAGGGGAGTTATTGAATCCTTTAAACTTTAAAACTTAATGGGTTTGGAAAGACTCACATGGCATTCTCACCTTGTCACTTCCTTCATACTTCCAGCCCCTTTGTGTAGATTTGAAGAAAGATGGAAAAATCACAGTCATGAAAGAATCCAAACCATGATATAACATGAGCCTTGGCATTATCAGAGAAGCCATTATCAGACTGTGATAGAATAAGAATGCTGAATGCTGCCATATTTTGTCACCTCTCTGCATGGCAGCAAAAGGGACAAGTGAATTTTTTACAAAATGTTTTTACAGGACCAGTAGGTTTCTCAAGCATCCTGTCCCCTGGACAAGAAGATATTTTATTAAATTCTTCACCACTGCTAGATGTCTAAATATTTGAGGTTAGGGGTGCCCATTTTGGGGGTAGATAAGAGAGGCTGCGTCCAACTAATTCTAGTGGTGATTTCAGTGGAAATCGGCACAATTCACCGTCAGCCCAGATATCGCTCTAAAGCGATCCAGTTGTATTAATGTCACCTGCAATCCCTTGTTGCATTGTTAAGACAGAACCGCACATTGTCCAGTTACAAAGATATGACGTGTAAAATTGGGAAGTTTTACCCGCCATTGTGTGCCTTTTTGTCTACGCGTTTTTGATAGTGGCTCCATTACCTGGGCAAAATAGAATGAGCAAACACAACAAGATGATGGAGGGAGTGCTGAAACTTTTCAACCACTCACCCCCAGTCAAGAGATCTGTGTTTAATCTATCGTTCTTTTGCTCACGATGCCACCCATTTTGGATCCAGCCATATGCAAATCAGTCTTAACCATGCTCCTCATGTGAATAGTCCAGCCCAAACTGCCAGGCCAGAACCTCCCTGGACCGGAAACAAGCATCCTGGGAACGGTTTCAGGGTATCACCCCCTCATCATCCAGGCCAGCTTGAATCTAGTGGCACAGCGAGCAAAATAGAATGAGGACAGGATTCCTGGAATGTGCCTGGCTCTACAGGGAAAGACTCTGGCACGACCCTTCAGGTTTTTAGGTCTCATCTGCTAGACCGTGCATGCCCTGTCTGTTGCTAGATATATTGTGGGTTTACCAAAAACATACAGGGTTTTGTTGCCCATCATTTGATAACCTTTGGTTGACTTTCCTGTCACTCATTTACCTGCTTCTTATTCGTGTCCCATCGTGTCAACCTTGTGTTTGTCCCTCCCGTGGAGCATAGCCACTGTAATATCTATTTTGATTGGATGGCTTCTATATATTCACTTCTAGTTTTTCAAGCACTACATTTTTTTTTGGGTTAAGCACTGTATGGGAGGGCATATGATTTACAGCTGTCTCTCTCCTGTACTTCTCTCACCCTGTCCTCTGTGTTGCTCTCTTTCACCCGTGTGCTTCTCCCCGCCACCTCCAGGTTGCGCTCGTCCTCGTGTATTTCCCCCACGTTGCTTTCTCACCCTTGTGGTTCTCCCCCGTCCTCTCCACACTGCTCTTTCGCCGATTTGTTTGCCCAAGTTCTCCACTTTGCTCTCTGTCATCTGCTTCCCCAAACCTCGTGCTCTATGTTGATTGCACCCCCCCATTGCTTCCACCCCAGTGTTGATTCCCCCACCTGTATTTAAAAAATGCTTTTGTGCAGTTTTCATTTATTTTTAGTTACTGATCCAACCTAGGATTGGTTACTGTAAAGAAACAGAAAGTGGCTGCATCATTTTGTAGGTGCACGTGTGGTGATCATGCCTACAAAATGACATGGCCGGCTGCGTCAAAGGCTTTTTTTTGTTTATTTTTTAGTTGGACCGCCATGAAAAGGCAGTCTGAAAGGGACATCCGGCGGTGCCTAAGCAGGCACCGCCTCCATTGACAGGATAGGATTCCGACTGCCACCCGGCTGGGATCCTTGATCCTGTCGGAGGTGGCAGTCTTTCCCCCCCCCCAACCGCTGCGGTCCGACCCCTGCATTGTAAAGCAGCAGTCGGACCGATGGCCTGGATGTCGGTGGTGGTGGTGGTCCTATCGACATTGTAATGAGGCCCTATGTTCTCTGCAGGGCAACAAAGGTACGATTTACTCAGTCAATCTTTGGATACACTACTCCACACCCCTCTGGAATGTCATGGTGAGTGTAAGGAGGAACAAGGATACATTGGAAAAAAGTGACTTAAAAGATATATGACACTATTGTGCACTTGGTATCCACTGATACTGTGAAATCCGGTTGTATGAGGGAACAACGCATTCCGTTGCAATGCATTTTTTTGCAACTAATATGCCTTTACCACACATGCCTTTAACATTCATGCTTTTACAGCGAAATTCGTTGTAAAGGCATACGCATGGTAAAAGTTTTCCCTGAGCCCTAAAACCGGTCCCTGGTGCCCCCGCCGCCCTTTTAAAAAATAACCGACCCCTGCCCTGGGACCTAAAAGTGGACTTCAGCATGACCCCACCCCCCAGCCCTTGTAAAAAAATACCAGTCCCCTGTCCTAAGCCCTAAAAGCGGACCAGTGTGCGACCCTGCCCCCTGGCTCCCAGGCCTTTTAAAAAACACCCAGATCCTGCCCTGAACCCTAAAAGCGGAGCCCTGCACGACCCACCTCCTTTTAAAAAAAACCTGGCCCCTGCCCTGAACTCTAAAACCGGACCCCGAGTCGATAAAACAAAAAAAACACCCCCAACCCAAAGCCCTAAAACCATACCCCCCTCGCCCCAGGTTCAATCCCCCTTGCCTGACCACAATGACTAAGCAGCTCTTCTGAGGAGTGGCGCAGGTCGTAAAGAGGAAGCAGAAGGGTATCTCCATTTCCTCTAATGGCGCCGATAGCCTGATCATGCCAGTGCCTTTACCACCGTTACCACGCATATGCCCTTACCACCAATACCATGCATATGCCCTTACGACTAATACCTTTACAGCGTTAATTCGTTGTAAAGGGACGCGTGGTAAGACATATGCATTGTAAAACAAATGCGTGGTAAAGGCTATGCGTGGTAACAGTACATGCGTTGAAACGCATACGTTGTAAAGGCTAAGCGTGGCAACAGCCGCGTTGTCACGGCTGTTTCCCGTGAAACCCTTTCCTGCCCTATGTGCAGAGTATGGGATTGAGAGAATATAACTGTGGCAATAGATACAATGATCTCATTGCCTCATGGATGGGCTAGGGAAGAACTTCGGAACATCCTGATCTCTCTTGTTCGGAAATTTCTTGAACCTTTTGGGAGATACAAGCGACTAGTGGCTTCTGAAAGAACATTTGTACTTGACCCGTACCTTGGAATTGCTTAGAAGCCATTGGAGTGCTACAGTGAGCCTCTAAAACACTCAGGAGGACTGGGCAACTCCTACCACTGCCCATGACCCCTGATTGTGATATTATCCACATAGCAAAAAGCTGTGCTAATATTGGCTCATATTTTGCTTCGATTTCGCAGACACTATCTAGCACTGAGGGCTTTGTAATCTCTCTTTCAGAGAAGTTAGTATTTCTCCACGATATGATGGATTTTGCGAATCCGCAAAACACAAACGAGGGTGGATGTCTGCTGCATTGGTCACGGTGAAGGTTTATGTCCCGTGGCTTACGAGATCACAGGCTTTGCTGACACATTCCAAATAGCTGAATGAGCTGGCCATCGTTTCCAGCTGTGAGCGAATTACATATAAAATGAATTACCAAAAGGATTTCATTGAACCAAACTGGGTATCCATCCTACATCCTGGGAGGGGGACTGAATAAATTGTTAGGGACTCATAATAGACAGGTTCATGATTTTTGCGAATACTAAAATAATTTGTTTGCAGGGGTGTTCATCATGCACTCTGTGAATTTAATGTAATACTGTTTTATTGGACTCCTATGGAACACCTTTCGATACTTTATACGTCCAGGTTCTATTCTTCATTCATAACATCTGGTTGCGCCATATAACTTCAACAGTATTGGTGAGGGGGGTTTGTTGGTTTGATGGCCTAAATATTTTGCCGTTCTGTGTGAAACATGCCTCAGAGAAATCTGCATGTGGAGAAGAAACAATAGCTTAAGCTCTAAACAGAACAGGGAGGTTGTGGTGGGAGGGGTGAGGGATGCTTGGATTTGATTGTTCCAATTGGATTAAAACTTGTTAGGACTGTTTAGGAATTATTACCATGGGCAACTGAGTGCTTTATAGTACACTAGATACATTTGGACTATATGTGGATATGTTTATTTATTTGTAACTCCACTCCCAAGTATCTATGCAAGTGTATTACTGTATGTGTACACCAGGAGAGTGGTTCTTGGTTCAGTCCTGTACTCCTGTTACAATTATATTAAAGAAATACTGCCCAAAAAATAAGAAGAAAAAACTATGACCTCAGTAACTCGGAGGCAGGGTATCCTGATAACAGCATGGATCGACCCTCATCCCTCTAAGAGGGTAGCGAATACAGGGCTAGGACCACTTCTCTAAAAAAAAACTGCCGGCTGAAGAAGGTCGTAGCAACCTTTTACCTAGTTTAATGCCTTTACTGATCAGCTGTATTTTCTCTATAAGGTAGGTAAGCAGCTATTCATACAGGGTTTGAAATGGAGGAATGGAAATAGCGGCACAAGTGAGGGAGACAAAATCCACTACGTTCTTTAGATCAGTTGGTAGTGGAGACACTCCTTCCCTATTACAGGTTTATGCAGCCAAAATGTCCCCGTTAGCTTTTTATGCAGCAGAATGTCATTCAATCAGTGCCCTGAAAAGGTATGCTAACATTACATCTAAATTATGGAAAGGTTATCTAGTTATGGAGCAATCTGCTTGATTGAAATGATTCGCTCAGAATGGGCCTTAGCAAGCATTAATTATAGAGCATATGGACAGATTTTATGTTATGCATATCAGCTATTGTCCAGCCCGAATAATGGTCTTAAAAAAATATATCTGGCAAGTTTTCACACAAAATTCAAATAAGGCCACATACAAAATTATTTCTGCATTCTGCTGAGAATTTAATCTCTCGAAAGAAAAGATATTTACACACAATTCGTTTGTCTTTTAATTTACATAAATTGATGAGACCAAACAGCTATCAAAGTGATTTAGATCATTGTAGGTTGATTACAAAACTGCAAGTGAACTGTATATTCCCTAGATGTGGAATAATACAGTTTTACTTCAAAGAGAATAAATATGGTCATTTGGTACACAATAAGCAAGACTAATATACTCCGACTTACATTTTGAATATTTATACAATTGCTTTTATGCAGGAAGTGTATGCACTTTGAAGAAACAGACTGATTTAAGATGGCTTCTGTCCAGTTAATAGATTTTGAGCACTGTGGTCTAGATGCACTGATTGTTTGATGTAACAATACAGACTTTGATATATTAAAAACTAACCATGCAGGCGGTTAAAGGATAAAATGGCTTATGGAACTGTGGATCACAGTTTTTAGACCACAATTATTATTGTTAGATTTGCTATATCACAGAGAAACAGTAAGATCCAAGATGGCCACTCTATTGTGAATCACAGTTTAATTAACAGTCTAGAGGATTTATTCCGTATGATGTTATATGTGCTCGTCCTTGCTTTTTGATCATGTGATCACAGGCTGTGCAGTGATTAAGGGCAACATGCTGAAATGGATATAAAACTGGATTTCAGTTCTGACTTTTTTACTTCTACTGTAGGATAAATCAAGCAGGAGACTATCTGTTCCCATGAGGAAAGAGTGGTGAGAGGATTTGAGGATAAAATAAGTGAAATCCCCATATCATTTTGTGCAAATAAGGCCTTTTATAGTTTTTTGTACATTATTGCTTAACTGTAGGCAGTAGTGGACATAGATGGAGAGATGAACGGGCAGCTCTAAGTGGAAGAAATACCATTTCCCCCTGTATGAACCCACAATGAATGTTTCATTGACAAGCTGATTGCTTTACACACTCAATTACAGAAGTTGAGGTTAGCTGCTTGAGAACAGGGACAATCAGTGAGCCGTTTGGAAGGGGATCAACTGAATACACAGTGGATTGACTATTTTGTTTGTTTCTTTGGAGTAGGTGGTAACATAGAACAAATGTGAAGTTGCACAGGTGAGAGGGATACATATCATTGACTTAAATGGCAATTCGAGTGACTATTTGAGTTTTGTTAATTTGCATTTTTATTTTGATCAATAGTGAAGTGATGTATTGCCTACCAGGTTGAAATAATTTAAGATAACGTTTTGAATATTTTTTGTGTATTTGAATTTAATTCAGTTAATAATTTACGGACATAAAATTCTTGTCATTTGATGACGTGTTAAAATGCTTTAATTGAGAATGCTGTGGGTTGGGGGTTACAATGTCTTTGTTCGTTATTTGGAAAGTATATGTTTTAATTAATATATGTTGTTATGTGTAGAAGAGTGAGGTTTTATTTGTAGTATTCTATATTTGATGGGGCATAAACATATTGAATAAGTCCTAAGTCAGAGGATTAAAGTGTAAACATAATACCAGAGTGAGGTGGAAACATAACATATACAAATGCATTTTCTCCATTGTTCCATATACTGGATAATGAATTTAGATTGTGAGGGTAATACTACTGCAGCAGTTCTCGTTTCCAGGTCTTTTAAGAGATTTGTAATCAGAGATAAGAAATAGGAGGATTTCTATGAAATAAATAATTATGCGCTTACTATGTTATTGACTGGTTTGAGCACTACTTAATAAATATATTTTTTAGATTTTTCCATACATGTATCTTTATACACATAGTTAGTGTGGTATGTGAGATTTTAGTTATTCTGCAATGTATAAATCAATGCAATATTAAGACGCCCGCTGTAGTACAGAAGTAGAATCTGAATATTAGAAAGAAAAACTCCAGAATATTAGATTACAGACAGAGTAGAACACACCATACTTGTACAGCATCAATATTACAGCTTTTCCTTCTACCAAGTGCCTTCAATCTGGTGAAATGAGACACGCCCAATGAAAATGACAGATTTGTGGATGCAAGGACTATTAAAACAATTTGTTTTCAATAACTACTTCTGACTGATATACTATTGTAACACTGCCTTCTTCTGAACAAAAGTCTGATGTACCCTGTGGTACTAGCCAAAACATTTAAAGTACAATCATGACAGGCATGCAAAACTCAGGAGCAAATTGCAACCTGCTAATTTCACAAAGTGTGCAAACTAGCAGGGGGCAATTTGATCCTGAGCACATGATCACCTCATGGAATGGGGAATACCATGCTATTAGCATGTGCTCTTCCCCACTCTAGAGTATGCAGAGAACACATGTGCACTATTCGCTCTTCCGATTTGTGCTAGTTAGGTCTCGCCTGGCGTCTCGCCATGCGAGGGCTTTTTGTAATCGATTCAGATTCGAAAGCTAGATGTGCACGCGTACGGAGGGACAAAAAAATGCACGCGCACGGACAGACATGTGCACACACGCTCGCCTGGACAGCCCGACGCCATCTTGGTTTACTTTAAATGGACTTGCGAGATCTCGTCCACTTTTCCGATGGCCCATGTGGACAGCCCTTGGAACAGCCGCCGCCGCTGCTGCTGCTCTTCTTCACGGCAGGCTTAAAGCTGTTACTCCCGCCGGCACTGCACAGCTTCTCCCCCGGCTTCGCGGCCGGGTTGGCTGCCTTGACCTTCTTCCGGGGACGGTACTTGTTTTTTTTTTACTTTGAAACTGAGCGCGGCGCCGCTTCACAGACACCGCGCTCGGTTTATTGACATATTTCTTAACTTTAACACTGAGCGCAGCGCCCGCTTCAAGGGCACCGCGCTCAGTGTTAAAGTTAAGAAATATATCAATAAACCGAGCGCGGTGTACGTGAAGCGGCGCCGCGCTCAGTTTTCAACTTAAGCATTTGCAATGCAATCGGACCTATTGCATTGCAAATGCTTGCTTTCTGAATTGTCTTCTGTGAACGATGTGTACGGTTACTGTTCCTTTAAGGGAAGCTTCTCTGGGAGCCTTTGAAAGGGAAACTAAAAATCAGCCCAGTCGCTAGCTGCTCGCAGTGCGTGAATCAACAAGAAACAGTGAGTCGGCGATGCTACCTCTCAAGTCCATCTTTTCAGAATGTACTGGAACTGATGCCTGAATGCAGTCTCCGAAATGCACGGAGCGTTTAAAGTGTGCATGCGCCCTTTCAAGGTAAGTGCTTCCAGTGACGTGCAGTCAAACAGATGGCTAATGTTAGTAGCCTCCCGCTGAGTGTTTAGGAAAGGATTACAACTAACAAGATCAGACTATGCATGTTAACATTACTGCTGCTTTAACCTAAGCGTGGTTTATGGGACGGGAGCAGAAATAAATATATCTTCAAGTACTGGCCTGAGTGTGCGTGAACATTTCGCTGTTACTTCAGTACAGATGCACTGTAGGAATGTGCGCGGCACTGCTCAATTCAGAACCTCAGTGATTGTCCTCGTGAGCAGCCTGCAAGGTGGCTTTTAATTACATGTCTAGGGCAGCAGGGAGTGCACCGCGAGGGTGCGGTCTCCTGTGTGCGCCCGATGCCAGCCTGGAAAACAATCAATGCAGAGATGCAGCGCAGACAAAGGCGGCTGAGCTGTGTTATCCTCGCTCCTTCCTCAACCTGGGCACGTAAATTACACGAGTACAATTCGGCTCCCAAACCCCTTCTCGAAGTTCTGTCAAAGCTGGTGTAATTGGACAGTGAATTCTTAATAGCTCTGTGAGAGTGGAGGTATGCCAACTGAAGGACACGCGTGAGAAACGTAACCAGAAAACACGGTTTAAGGAAATAGAGGATTTTGCTTCGCACTGGTATTATGCGCATATTGCCTTGGTGCGTCGTTTTTGTGGCCTGTTAACGGCTCTGGCTGTGCTCCCCGCAGTGCAGTATGTTTGACTTTGTGTCTGTTTTTCCGTAAATGGTTGGACCCCCTTCATGTTTTTGCTGAACGGATTTGTGAATTACACCGTGCTGAAGATGCTGCTAACAGGATATCGTGGCTCGTATATGGGTGTAAAGCCAAGCGAGCTATATATAATTCGAAATGTCCCCAGTACTCATTGCCTGTGGTGTGGCTTAAAAACAGGTATGCTAAAATTCTGTATTTACAATAGTATGCCGACCGACTTGTATTTTGCTGCTTTTCTCATTACACCCAAGCATTTGCAATGCAATAGGTCTCGCCTTTCACTGAGTTAAAGCCATTTGCTTTGCTATACAATACCATTAGCAAAGCAAATGGCTTTCTCTTAATCAAAGGCAAGACCTATTGCATTTTCATGTTTTTATCTGTCTTGAGTCACGAGAGCCAACACCTACCACAATCCTGTTTTGAGTGTAAACTCTTCTCGGCCCTGAGCCCGCTCCTCTTCAATGTCTATCTAACTCCCCTGGCGGAGCTTATCTCCAAAACTGGGATTAAAGTAACATCATACGCGGATGATACTCAGTTACTGTTCACCTTTAGTGGTGTGTCAGCCTTCACCTTTGACCCGCTAAAAGAATGCCTCAAGAACATAGCTGTCTGGATGCACCGCAATTTTTTAAAACTTAACGCGGATAAGACCGAGGTCCTGTTCTTTAACCATCACTCCCCTCCCCCGCCTAATGCTTGGTGGCCTTTTGAACTGGGTAACGCTCCCACTCCTAAGGACTCGGTCAAAAATTTAGGTGTGAGATGGGACAAAGATTTGTCCCTCTCGACGCATGTTCAAACGGTCTCAGCAGCCGGTTTTGGCAAAATTAAAACTATTAGGAAATTTATCAACTTTCTGCCTAATGCAACCGGTAAAACCGTGGTCCATGCTCTGATCACCTCTCACCTTGATTATGCGAATGGCCTATACATGGGAATTCCGCTTGGCCTGATCCGTAGACTCCAGATCATTCAAAACGCTGCAGCCCGTCTGGTCTGCGGTGTCCCGCTTCTACACCACATCTCCCCGTACCTTCGGCAACTTCACTGGCTGCCTATAGCCAAACGGATTGAATTCAAGGCCCTGACATTCGCATATCGGGCAGACAAAGGAAGAGGGCCGATCTATTTGAGGAGGAGACTCCGACCCTATCAACAATCCAGATCTTTAAGGTCTAACAACAAACGCTTTCTCTCCACTCCCCGGTTTGCAAAAGCTAGAATGGGAGGCAGAACATTCGAGGTGGGTACCACCAAATGCTGGAACAACTTACCTCCCCATTTGAGCATGATACAGTCAGAACAGGAATTCCGCAAGTCTCTGAAAACCTGGCTCTTTAGTCGGAACGACTAGTTCTGTGTGCCACCTCTCCCTACCCTCTGTCTGCAACAGCGCCGGGATACCCCGTCTGGGGTAGCTGTGCCTTTATTATTTATTATTATTGGAGTCCAAAAAGGGGTTTCCAGGCCCACTGTGATCTGGGTTTTAATGCCAAGCCAAATATCACCTCTTGTTGCTGTGTGGGTACAGCAGCATTATGCTCTACCACTGAGTGTATGGGTGTACATCATTTCTATCTTACCTCTCCTCTAAAACCGTAGGTGGAAATGCTTGAAAGATCCTCAAATGTTTGTAGTTTACTTGTTGTGAATCTTTCACACACTATATCCATATCTTCTTTCTGAGAATAAAGGGAAGATAAGCATTAGTATTTCAACAAATGTAGATTAAGTCAATATTATAGTCTAGTGTAAAACTAATTTTAAAGAAATGCCAAATGACGTCAGACAAGCTTTTAATGTTACAACTCTGAAGGAAAAGGTTGCACCTGTGTGATGCGAGGCAGGTTAGCTTATCCAAACTCTCCCACTTTTCATCAAACTCCCATTTCTAACTACTGCCCTTTGAAAAAAACATGCAAATTAAATTATAGAAAGAGCAAGGTCATGGTCAGAATCGCACTTGTTGGTAAAAATAGTCATGTAGCAATTGTTAGTAACATTTTTTATAGAACTAAAAATGATACACAGATAGTGCTCACATTTTGATTTTTAGGATAATCTAGGAGGGGAGGTTGGCAAAGACAAACACGAATAAAACTAGGATTAGGAAACTCTAATCTTAAAACGAAGTCTGCAATCTGACTGATTCAGCCATACACTATCTTTGACAATACCAATCAGAATTGTGCAAGGATGGCAGGTGTATGTAGCTTAAATGTTTGTGGAATATGAAATGTGGACTTTAGCTGATGACCGCCACATCTAAACCTTACTCCAACAGCAATAGGGATGCAGAGGTATTAAAAGTGCCATTGAGAGAAATATATATTTATCAAACATATTTATGGCCAATTGCACACAATGAAAAAGAGAATCAGCACCTATGTCCAACTACATACAGTTATTTACATGGGAGAAAAGGTGAAATATAACCCTAATAAAGAAGTTAAATCTACAGAATACTTAGTTAAATAATTGCCCAAAGTATTTCACCAAAGACACTGTTTAGTTAACTGCCTTACCCGAATTCCACTGCCGTTATCTTGGATTTGTATTAATTTCAATCCTCCTTCTTTTACTGTTACTTGAATGCTTGTTGATTTTGCATCTAAACTGCAATAAAAAAAGAGAAAAAAAGTCTTCTAGTTCATTCTCATACCAATTTTTCTAGATTGTATTATTTGATTGCCAAACACTCCAGATTTTTTCTAATATATTAATCAAATATTAACCCAACAAGCAGCAGTCCCAGCAAAATGTGTTATGAATGCCTTGATTACTTAGCGGTATTCCCGTGACTCCAACTGGGTCTTCCTCCTCCCCCTCCTTTCTTGGGAACATGCCCAAACCATTGACTGGAGGAAGATAGCACTTCCTATTAGCTATGTTTGTGCTATACAAATATCACTTCACAAACATACAATATGCACATCAATATAAACAATGTTGTTACAAAAAGAGAGCAGTAGCCACTGGTCCAACACAGAATCAAACTTTGAATACATCAAATGGACAGCAAAGCTAGGGCTGCTTAGAAGGTGTAGCTAGGCCATGAAGCAACACCTCCCCGACACAATGAAGGGCTGCTTATTGTTATAAAGGCCCTTAGGACATCCGTTGGCACTCAACTCTGATGGAAGTGGCTGAACAAGTGACATCTGAAGAGTAGGAACCTACAGACTTAAAGACGGAAGGGAATCCCAAATATGGTTGCGCATGCTTATTATCTTTCAATCGCTAAAGCACCATCTCATCCAGCAGAGGACCAAAGAGTGTAAGACTTACAAATGCCAATTTCAATAAGATACTTTTGTCCTACAATCCAATCCCTCAACCTTATTTGTCGATATCCAGTGACGGAGGATTCAAAGGTCATGGCGGCTGTCCTATCTTTATCACACTTCACAAAGAAACCAGGTTTGAAACACCATATTTTCCAAACATTTAAAATCATCCACACCCTCCTCAAGTGCCAGTGATTGAGCTTTACAACCTTCTGTACCAAGGGGGTTGGGTTATAGAAGGAGTAGGTGCCCACTCTCCGAGTGGTGATATTTCATATAGCACAGAGTTAAGCCACTTCATTTACAAATGCAAGTAGCAAACATTGATTTAAGAATGTCCCCTCCGTTGCATCCCTACTCATGAAACAACATTCTTCGTATCGTCTCATATTGGTCACTTTTAGGTAATCTCAAGTGACAACGTCATGCTCATTCCAGGGATGGCATTTACAGTGGTTTGATCAGCATAGAATGCATGGACTGTTTTGAATTTGCAGATTACCAATTTATATACAAAACCCACTGACTGAAGTAGCATGCTTCATTACCAATCACTTCACACTTGGTTTTTAAAGTAAAATAAGCAAATGACTAAAGAGACAGATGATTTTGAGGAAAAAAACTGAAGATGCAAAAGAAATACTTGGAGAGAGGGTATTCCCATACTTTCAACAAAGCTAAAGCCAAGACAGACTCAATAGCCATATATATTTTAATAAAAGAAAAGCCTAAAAGGAAATCTAAGAGACAAGTTTTAGTCCCAAAATATTCTGGTCAAAAAGGATACACAAAAGATCATAGTAAAGCATGGGAAACTGATTGAAGCAGACTCTGAGAAAAAAAGTGTTTAAGGGTACGCTTAATTTTGGTATACACAAGAAGTAAAAACATCAAGGAAATCATTACTTCCTAAAACAAAAAACTCCATCTGATGCAAACTGTGAAGGGACACTAGACACGTATCTCAGATGCAGACTGGGAGAAGGTGTGCTCCCACGTGAGAAAGACATCAAGTAATGCTCAATTCACATTAATCCACTTTGATGACCTGCACACAATATACCTAGACTCTGTTAAGCTTCCCAAGACATAGCCTGATAATCCCTTAAACTGCCCACATTGCAGAGCCACTATTGCAACCTTCTCCCACATAACTTGGACCTGTAGAAAAGTGGTACAGTAGTGGAAGTAGGTTATGCGGAGTCAATCTATGGGAGGTAACAGCTTTACCCCTTGAATGTATACCTGAAAGACATTCGGCCCCTTGGCATACTTCCTCCTTAAAGAAAGAGGCCAAGTGTGGCTGTAAGAAATTGAAAAGAACTTGGTGCCTGGACTATTCCAATTCCTCCAAATTGGAGCTTTAAAAGCCCCAAAATGTTAGTTAGTTACAGCCAGGGCTGAATACTATGCAAATAAAAGCTTAACAGCAGAAAATTCCTCTAAAGAAATGTTTACTATTTTTCGATTCTTGTCCTCTCTAAAATGTACATCATCGGCTGTAGAGCATTCACAGGGTCGAGCAGACAAACTAAAATTGTCAACATCTGTAACTCACAAACACCTCTTACCCAGAACCTGCAGTCAGACACAAATGTCCCACTTAATCATCTTCCACAGTGAGCCCCCAGCTGGCGCCTAGAACCTCGGTCAGGTCGATGTTGCAGGAGTCTCAACCCCACCCCTGCAAGAGTAGCAGCGGCAAAAGAGGCGTCATCAGTCACTTGTTTAGAACTCTTTGCTCCCCTTTACTTTGAACAATTCACTGGAATTGCCAGCTCGATTTCATCGGGGACCTCTTTAGATCTGGTTTCACCTCATTTGAGGAAAGCAGTGTATTTCGCACTGGCAAACCCTATGTTGGACATCTGCAATAGTTTTTTTTAGCAGCAGCCTCGGTACTGCCTTCCTAGAACAAGCATTGGCATAGCCAATAGGTCTCGCCTTTGGGACCTTATAAGTGTTTAGCTAGAGATATTGACTTTGCCTATGTCTTTAAGCTGTGCTGTACAGAAGTCTGCAGCATGCTGAAAAGTTATAATAAAGAAGTGTCAGAAGCATTTTTGTTACCTTATATATGACCAAGGAAGCATTATGTACAACTGAACGAATATATTAAAAAGTATTAACAATAAATAATGTCTTGAGTTTTTTTGTCCTTTCAATGCTGGCAACTTTTATCTGCCTGAGAAAGGATGTGAGAGGCCCTTTTAGGAAGGGAACGATGGAAATGTGAGAGGGAAACAGTATAGAAGAAAAGTACGTGTGAGGGGAAGGAGAGAAATGTTTTGGGGTTTGGAGAGAAGGCGTGCAAGGGTGTCAGGGGAACTGAATCAGGGAAAAGGTGGGAAGTGCAGGAGGACAAAGGTAGATAAGAGAATGGGGAGCACGTGAATGAAAAGGGAGGCTGAGGCTACAAAGGGAAATGAGGGTAAGTGATTGAGAAAAAAGAACGAGGAACATGGCACTGCACTAAGGAGCATGGCACTGCACGGCACCCTGCACTGCTGCATCTGGGGGCTGCTGGCCCTGCTGCACGGCTGCTCCGGCGGCACGGAAGGTGAGTGTGAGTCGGAGGGGGTGCATCTCAGTTCAGCCAAGTACTTTGATTTGCAGGGGAGGGATGTGTAGGAGGAGGGAGAGGGGCCAGAAGGGTGAAAGGGAGGGATGGGGAAGAGGAGTGTTAGGCAGGAAGTGTGTGTGGGCCAGGGAATGTGGGAGAGTAAGTTTGACAAGTCAAAGGATGAGTATTGGGGCAGAAAAACAAAAGGAAATGAAGCGGGAGTGAAGTGTGAGTGAAAATGAGAAGGCTGTTAGTGCAAGAAGTGCGCTGCTAGGGCTTGTATGAGAAGCAGGAGGTGTGAGAAAAGGTGTGAGGGGGAAAGTGAATGCGTGGGATCTGCGAAGGCTTTGTGTGAAAGGGAACTGTTGACATAGGTCACAGGAGGATTTACCAGTGTCTGCTTGGGCAGTGAGTGAGTGATCTGGTAAGAGGACAGTGGGAATGAGTGTGAAGGATCTGGTATGAACATGAGGGTGAAGCAAGTCTCTAATGATGGGACACTGAATGATGGTACAGTGAGTGATCTGGTACAACGGCAGTAGAAATCTGGTAACCGTACTGTGAGAGTAAATGGGAGGTTCCCAGTGAGAGGAAAGCGAGTTTGAGTGTTTTTTTATTAACGGGTGGAGAGAGTGAGTCATGGTGACGAGACAGGGAGTGAGTGAGGAATCTGGCGATTGGCTGGGAAGATGCGAGGGATCTGGTAAGAGGACAACGAGAGCTACTGCAAGGGGTCTGTTATGAGGGCAGTAAATTCGAGTGATCTTCTATCTTGACATTGAAAGTTCGAGTTCGGGTGAGTGGGCACGAGTGCTTATTGTGATGTAAAAAATACAGTGAAAATGAGGGATCTCAGAGTACACTGAGTGAGAGATGTGGGAGTTGTGACGCGAGAAAATTGAGCTATTTGGCAAACACAGTGACTGTGCTGAATTTAAACAAACCCCGCCAGGGGCGCTCCGCATCCTATGGTTCTGGGCAAATAACTTCATCTGCCCGCGCCTCACAAATATGAATGTGCTCGTGTAAAGCGCTATAAAACCTTCGGGCCGAGCTCGCGCTGTATAAATCTGCAAAAACACAGAAAAAGTGTGGGCGACTTACATGAGCAGATCTGAGCGCGCGCAGAGGAGGCGCCTTCGTACAGAAGGGACATATTAATACAGCTGAGCAGAAGCGCTGTGTACCAAACCGTGGAACACAGCACGAATCCCCCTACGTAGGTATACCGAGGTGTCCTTCTAATACTCTGCACTAATAATGCGGGCAAGAGAAACAAGCGCGCGCGACTCGCGCTGAAAGTTTTTTTTTTTTTTTTTTTTTTTTAAAGCGTGCAGGCTGCAGCAGTAGGGACGTCAGAGAGGGAGAGAGAGGCGGAGGGGTGCACCCGCGAGTGGTGTGCGCGCGCGCTTGGAAGAGCAGTCTGCTCATTTGCAAGCACTGCACTCGTGCTTGTGGCGCACCCCTGCTCGCTCCCGCAAGGTGGATGCCGCCACAAGCACGAGTGTGTGCTTGAAAATGACCAGAGCGACGGCTAAAGGTCCTCTGCAGCGCATGCGGGCTGCGTAGGCGAGACCTAAAAAGGCACTCATAGTCCCTTTATTAAAGAAACCTAACGCAGATCAACCAGTTGCTTCCAATTTTAGGCAGATCGCTCTGCTGCCCTTGGCTATTAAAATCCTGGAGAAACATGTGAATAGTTCCATCCTTGCCTGCCTGGAACAATATCAGACCCTGGAACCTATACAATCTGGGTTCAGACCAGCACACAGCACAGAAACAGATTTGCTGTCGGTCCTGGATAACGTACATGCTCTGGCAGACAAAGCTTATCCGGTGGTCTTAATGCTACTGGTTCTGTCGGCTGCTTTCGACAGAGTCATATTCCTCTCTCCTGTCCGGACTGTCAGAGGCTGTTACGCCGCGGGCCGCATCACGACCCGGGGCGCGCCGCATCACGACCCGGGGCGCTGCCTGTTTTCTCCTCGCGGGCCGCGGTGCAGCCTGCAGCGCCCCTCCCTCCTCTTCAGGGGCACAGCGGTGCGGCACAGCAGCCCGCTGTTGCCATTTTGGGGGAGTCGCGGAAAGCACCCGCGACGGCTGTTGGTTTCCTCTGTTGGCCACACCACATACTTGCACGGCGGCCCATCCATGTCATGAGGCACCTTGGGGCACTACACTTACCTGGTGTTGGCATCTGGTGATCCCCCTTCCTTGGAGGCCATATTGTTGCTCTCCTCTTCTCAGTCTTGCTCCCAGAAGGCAGTGGGGGAGGGTTACCTTCCTTTCTTACATGGCGATCTTCCTATACTGCACTTCACTCCTTTCCCTATCCAAGATGGCGACACCTCTCCTTCCTGTTTTGTCACTTCCTGTTCCTGTATGTCACTTCCTGTTTTTTCTGTATATAAGGGATCAGAACCTTTCCTTCCTTGCGTTGCAACACTCCTTGTTCCTGCTGGTGTGTCCTCACTCCTGTTGGTTCCTTGACTCTTATTTTGGTGATCCCTTCCGTTGGCGGTCCTGGTTACCTTGCGACTTCTGCTCCAGCTTGACTTCCAGTTTTCTCCTATTTCCTTTTGGGCTCCTGGTCTTCCAGTGTTTTCTGTCTCGTCTTCTCCTTCATTCCTGGAGTCTCATCATCATCAGAGGTTTTTTCCCTCCGGGGTTTTCCTCTTGGGACTCCTTCTGGAGGGCACTGGCTGCTTAGGCTTTCATTGTCGGCAGCACCGTGGCTACTGGAAGGGGTCACCCCTATCTCGGACAAACCAGGACTTACAAGAACCGAAGCCGGGAACCATCCCAACGCCTCAAGACTGGTAAGAAAGACCCTAAACCCGACAGAGGCAGGCATTGGTGGTTCAGCACTCAAGTGGTGCAAATCCTATCTAAAAAGGAAAAGTGTCAGGCTGTGTTCCTTACACCTTTTATGTCAAAATGTAAAACTTTGCATCAGGGAGTTCCACAGGGGTCAGCACTAAGTTCCACACTGTTTAACATTTGCATTCGCCCTCAGGTGAAATTAATTAGATCTTTTGGGCTTAGTTGCATGAATTACGCAAATAATATGCAATTAATTATTGCTACTGGCCTCCTTTTGAGTTGCAATCCTAGCGTGGGGACGCTCCATTTGGAGTAATCATGCGCTTTATAAATTTCATTTATTTATTATGGATCACTCTGGGTCTGCTACCATTGACATCTCCCATCTGTATATGTCTGTAGTAACATCTTGGTTGTGCTCAATGCTTTAAAGTTCAATTTTGACAAAACTGAGATGCTTTGGATTAATCACTGTCAACCTACTGAACCCCTTCCCCCAATTGTAGGCTTCCATCATGGTCTGAGTCTTCAGAGTCAGTGAAGTCACTGAAAAATGTAGGCTTCTATCTGGAGTCTTATTTACCCTGTCAAAGACAACTCAACCATCTATTGTCCACATGCTTCTTGCTTTTTAAGGATGTTAAAGACCATTCTGACACTCCTCCCACAAGTGGCACATCGTGTGTTCATCCAGGCAACCATTTTGATTCGCCTGGACTACTGTCATTTTGTCTTCCTGGATATATGTTTAGGCTTGCTGAAAAAACTCACACATATACAAAATGCTGCAACCAAATTGGCTCTTGGACTATTCCGGCATGCTTCTTCATCTACTGCATGGATTTTTTGCACTGGCTCCTAGCGAGGAAAAAGAAGTGCTTTAAAATCTCTGTGCCATGTTCGCAGAGCCTTACATATTACTAATCCTGTTTATCTCAGGAACAAGTTTGTCTGCTATGTGTCGGGTAAAACTCTTTGTTCCACTAATGCCTCTCTTCTTCTGGTACCCAGATTCAGTCCGATTAATTCCAGTGGTAGGGCTTCCTCGATGGCAGCAACTGAACTGTGGAACACTCTCCAAGTTACTCTATGCAAGATTTGTTGCAATTTAGGAAAGCCTTGTAGAACTGGCTCTATGAAGAGTAGGTTTGCCCTTATATCACATTCGCTCCGTTTCTTAGCACCAGGACACCAGAATAGGAAGCAGTGTGCTTAATAATGCGTATAACATATTTGAGTGTGATTCCGAAAGGGAAAAATAAGGGTATTCAACTTGGATTTGCATGCCTGGGACTGTTGTTGGCTAAGCACTGAATTGCCATACGAGGGCTACAATGCGAGGCACCAGAATGGATAAAGAGAAGTCTGATATGCAGGAATGGGCAACAGCAGAGGGCATTCGCTTAAAAGCAGTCAGGAGAGACCCTAAGGCAGGGTCAGATATACTAGATTGAGGGATTATGTTGAATGCTGATGAAGTGGGTTCATGATCAATTGTTTTGTTGTTATCTGCATGTGATGGATTATACCACCCGAGACTGAGAATGACGTACTATGAAGCGGCCTAGACTGTGAAATTATACTATCACTAAGACACCCTCTATTCCTCTAGGGGCATGGCACTACATAGATTTATTTCACAATAGCTGCAGTAGAGCATCTTCGTAATGCCAACTGTATACTGTTTCATATGCTAACAGCATTTGAAAAGCAACAGTGACTCTTTTTTTTGCTAAATGTTTGTATTGTTCCAATTGGGACACATGCCTAAACTTAAATAAAGTTAAAAGAAATATATATAGATGGACACTAAAATATCTTAACTATGGACATCGCCATTAAGGGATTCACAGTATGTCATCTCAGTACAGAGAAGGAAAATAAACATACACCTGTAACTGGCTGAAACAAAAACAGATGTTTATCAGAGGACGTCAATTTAATCTGTGTTTGTATAAAATATGTACTGAAAGTTTACATGTTCTTTTTTTTTTTCTCTTAATCATGTTTTTTAAACTCAACACAGGAACAGGTTACAACCCACTAATATTGGAATATCGAGTACCACTTACAAGTAACTCAATAATACACAGACTGCTAGACTGACGTATGCGAGTTACTAGTGCATAAACCAAGAACGACTTGCTAGAAATGTTCCAAGTTACTTGAAGTATTTTTTTTTTTTAATTTTAGGTACAAAGTAGAGTAGAATTATACGCCAAAAAGACTACGCACTATGGTACGTGATCTAACCGCGCGAGTCAGATTCAGTGAACTGTAACATTATACTTATGGGGTCTATGCATTTTGAAGCAATTGGTTATTATGAAATACTGTAATGCGAAATATTTCGCCCAAGTATTATGAATTCATTTCTACAAACCCACTAGTTTAATAAAACAGTATGCATGCAATATGTTCATCTCACTTTGCATTATTGTTTACATAAGCCTTTATTCTACGGATGCACTGATCTAATGTCAACTCATGATGACTTATGCAGCTCTAAATGCACGCACGCCCGCACTTGAATGAAAGTAATACATTTGTTCAATTAATTAAAATTGTTACAAAGGAGACATCACATAGTCTAAAACACAGATTAAAACTCCGAAACATATCAGTGATTTTGTAAGAGATTTAAACGTTATAACATATATGACGATAAAATATACTGCTACATGAAAATCAACAGATAAAAATGCCATGAGTATACAAAAAATAAAAGGAACAATTGAGTACCAAACATATGAGCACTTTCTTATTAATTCCAGCAGCAATAATTCGTAATACACAGTGACTTCTTACTGACTCAACTGATATTTCAGACATTGGTCCGCATATCCTACTTTTGCAATGTCCTTCCAGACTTCTGTGTAACCACACTACTTCTTAGGCCGTTGGGGTATTCACCATATTGCAAGAGCCCGTCCACTGGGTGCCCCTGTGTTGTATGGGGTCATAATTGCAGCAGGGTCTAAAATTGGAAAGTGCTGATTGTGGGAACGGAGATACTGGTGCACAAGGTAAGTTTATGAGCAGGCGTGTTTGCAGCCACTACTACAAGTGCAAATTGAAGAAACCGGGGGTTGTTAGTGCAATATCTATGTCCTAGTTATTACAGAAGATTGGCCTTTTAACAAACCTTGGATTGAAGCAATGTATTTGCCAAATTTTGCCGGTTCTGCTGAAGTCTCCAAGCGATGAAGTAGCTCTTTAGCTTCCCTGCAGGTGCGTGCCCCATATGCTAGGAAAACTGGTTTTAATAAAGTGCATTGTGCTTTGAGAAGAGCCAGACAAATGCATATTACATGTTCCAAAGTTTCCTCACTTACATGACCTAGTCTGCATGGACCAGCCATGGTGAGCGACTTCCAGCTTCCATTTAGGTCTTTAATCGAGAGAGCCATGAGTCTTGCATAGAGAATATGCTTTAGTGTTGTCTTCTTTAGAGCACTGTTCAAATAAGGCTGGATGGACTTTTCTCTACAGTCGAATTTATGATTGCCTTGATGTTGGATTTAGACACTTCTATGGTATTAATGTCTTCCTGTCTGGAAAGAAGCCTGACTTGCTTTTTCAGTGTGATTTTTAAATGATGTCGGGGAGGGTGGAGGGATTGAGCTGTTTCCCAAGACTTGGTTTAATTTGGAGTGAGCCACTGACAGATAATCTGACCAGGGATTCCTCCTGGCTGCAAATATGGCCTCCAGGGCCTCTTGTATTGTGTGTGCTGTCGATGACTTGAACGTGAATTATTGAAACAAACAATAGCATATGGATGTACGACAATGAATTGACAAATAACTAAAGATCAAATGACCCTTAACTTTCAACTTTTTAAACAATTTTTTTTTTAAATGTATAAAACTAGGTAACCCAGGATAATCTTGTGGTGCCCTGCCGTACACTATTCACACAACAGAGGTCACAGAGATAGCAAGCACAGAGAGTGGGACAACCTCTTCCAAGCTGGGTTGAGTGGGACCGAAGACCACAGATTTGCTTAATTAATGGTTTCTTTGAACCTCCATCAACATCACTAGTGATGCACAAGATAAGGACACTCATTGAAACTAATTTGGACACACAATTGTGGACTTACTAAACATAAATATAAAACCATGCATTTGGTTTGAACACTTACTGCTTCACTTTGGTATTACCATAAGTGCTCAAAATCAGACAATAAATATGAAATAAAATCCATACATAAGTGGTGCCAAATTAATACAGAGGCCGTGTTATCTACACTTCAGCAACCCTTGCCTATCATGAGAGATGCAGTAGCACGAGCAGAGAAGGAATTATCTCATTGGTTAAGGCAAAATGGTGATTCACATGTCCCGTTAAACACTGAGTAGTACACTGCACCAAGCCAGCACTCACGTAGAAACTATGAGGAGGAGAGTAAAGCCAAATTTAGAACTGGCTTGACAAAATACAAAGCTAAATTGACTCATAAAATCAGCCTATTATTGCAATAAAATCTTGGAAGCTATCAATAAACAAAAAGATTTTGAATCTCTTGAAGGAGCTTACTTCAATGGAGAAAATTACTGGAAGTGTAATCCTAATGCACAAATTTGGTGATAAGCTAAACTATTTCTTCGCAGACAAAATACAGTTAATTAAAGATGGTAAAAATATCAATACCAGCAGCAGGTTTGAGGCCAAAGCAGACAACCCTTTCGTTTTGTCTTCATTTTAAGAGGTAAATAAAAAGTGGCCTCAAGAATTAATAATGAAGGTTAAATCTGGGTCACCATTAGACACCTGCCCCAGTAATTCTAATATTACTGGCTACTGTAAACATCTTTTGCAGAGCCTCCTAAATAATTCTCTATCTCAAAGTACAGTACCAGATTCATTCAAGAGCACTGTGGTCATTCCGCTAAAAAAAAAAAAAAAAAAAAAAAACACTTATGGAGGATGATCCCTCTGAGCTCAAAAATTAAAGGCCTATATCTCTGCTGCATTTCTTGGCCAAAAACTTTAGAAGCGTGAGTAACCCAAGAAATTTGCAAACATCTACAGGCATCAGATTTCCTCCATCCTCTCTCTCCAAGTGTGGTTCTATCCTATGCATTGTACTGAATCTGTAATTCTGTCTGTAGTTGACGACTTGAGATGAGATGAAAACCAAGGATTAGTATCGGCCCTGGTGTTATTTGATTTTTCTGCTGCTTTTGACACGTTCAACCATAAGATCCTGGTCGACCGTGCGAAGGAGGCTGGACTTCAAGGATCTTCCTTAAATTGGATTAAATCCTTTTTGGCAGACGTTACTCAGGCAGTCCATCTTCCAAATGTCTCTGCAAAAGCTCTTGCAATATGGCCCCTCAACGCTCCTCATTTCCCCCCCCACCCCCTCCCCAATTTATCAGACTTTGACAAATCTACTCCCCCTCTCGCTATGGTGAGTCAGATTTGATCAGGAGGAGCTATATTTAGGGCCTACTCACCTCTTCTGGTGAGCTGAGAAACAACAGGTGTGCTGTTCACTCACAAAGTGAAGGAGCATTGAAGATGCCTTTAAACCTTGCTTTCATCTTGTCACATTTATTCTGTGTTCAGAGACAGAAGTCAAAAGTCACTTTACATCAACAATTACTTTTCTTTCTCTGACTGCAAAGTTGGATAATTTTGTAAAGTGAACTGTCTGACAAACATGCTGTATAAAACGTGTGAAATGAAAGGCTGTAGGGGGTCATGTTTTATTCCAATACACATTTAGATAGCTAAAAAGTCAACTGTACAAACATTTCAAAATACATTTTAGTAGTTATAAACTCCCTTATTTTGTAATTGTGTGATGAAAGAACATATTTTAATAGGATGAAAACAAATCAGAACACTTTATTTGGTGTTGTGCAAATTATAAATATGTTTGCTGAAACCCAATCTCCACAAATTGTTTTTACACATGATAGTTTTCCAAGTAAAACTGCATGCTAGTGGGTAAGTTAATTGCCATTTTAATGGAAAACGTGGTCTGTAAATGACAGTGCACTACCACCTCCTGCTTTAGTGGTATATGTATTAAAAATGAGTTTTTAAAGATGAACTGAGAAACATTCCTGCCCACGCCCTGATGGCAATACTATTAGTGAACTAAGAGGTAAGTCAGGGGTCATGTGTACCCTATATGTGGGCTAGATTCTTTTTATGCTTGAAGCAAATGTTTAGTCTACTAAATCAAACCAAATAGGTTTTTTGTACAGCAGGAATGCTGAACTCACATATTGGAAGGTCCTCTAATATGCGACAATGAAGAAAAAGGTGGCTCTGCAAAATGAAATATTTGCCTAGGATAACATAATGAGACCAGCTTATGGGTCAAGTATATTATAGTTAGGAAGAGTAGATTATTCAAGTTACTAGGCCTGCAGGTCTAGTAACATTTTTATGATTTGTCGAGACCTGGTTATTCAGTTTACATCTCAAGCCACTAATCCAAGAACTTGCATCAAGAAGTTGTAGACTCTATAATTACGCAGATGATTCTTAGTAATTGTTCCATTTAGATGGAACATCGGTTTCCGAACTTGAACTCCAAAACATGTCGAACTTTATTGGGGACTGGATGAGTTCTAATCAAGTACAATAACATACAGATAAAATGGAGATTGCCATGTCAAATAACATGACAAATCTCTAGAACTAACTATATTTGCCCACAGAAATGGGACTGGTGCAAGAGCCAAAAATCTCCGCCAAAGGTTTTGAAGTGGTTGTGGATAGTAATTTAACAATAAAAACCACAGTTTGGATCAGTGGTATCCAAATGTATGTTTATTTTGAAGATGCTTAGGAAAATAGCTCAGCTTCTTCCTCTACAGGCATGATAAGTGAGTCTGATGACGTCTATCATTGCCATATTGAACTATTCCAATTCCATCTATCTTGAGATACCCAAAAAAACACAGACTACAAGTTATCTACATTGAGGATGCTCATTTAATATACCTACTCCCAAGGAGCATTCATGCCACTCCACTGCTGCAGCAACTTCACTGGCTCCCAATAAAACAATTTATCAATTTTTAAATGTGCTGCCTCATATTTAAGAACTTGAGGGGCGCTACTTCTTACTTATAGTCAGGAAGGTGGAAACTTTGGATACACAGAATTCTTATTATCCACAGATTTCGGAAGAGTAAATCAGGTGGATGCAGTTTCACTTTAAAAGCCATCAGTATGTAAGACGTTCTCCTGACCATCTCCGCCATGAATGTAATCTTAAACTACTTCAAAGAAATCTCAAAACATGTTTTTTAAACAGGCTTATATATGTTGAGCAACCTCACTCAGTTCTGTTTATCACTGTACCTTCTCTCCTGCTATTTGCTAGCGCCAAGAAACCATTGATGATCTACAACTGAAATTAACATGACATTAACACTACATTACATAATTCCACATGGGGTTATTATAGAAATTTCAGGCCATGCCTTCAAGTGAATTAGCGTTTGGGTTTTATTCCACTATGAAGGCACACTAACTTCAACATGTAGTGTGCCCTATTTTTATTTATTAGCATCCTGCCCTGTGGGCTTCCCAGTCAATATAGGGATGCTTTATAAATCAATACAAATATGCTTTTGCTACCTGGCAAAGGCATATTCCCAGCAAGGTGTCACTGCTGTGCATTTAAACACCAGCCTAATCAGAGCACAGTGGTGCTTTTGGTAGAAATATATTTTTGGCTGATATTTAGGTGGTGTTAATACACACTGAAGCCCAAATTAGACATTTCACTTTCCATGCAATAGGTGCAATTAGCAAAAGACACTCAATTGATGGACGGAATGCAGAACAAATCAAAACATTCAACCCCAGTCAAGAGATCTGGGTTAAATACACCATTCTTTTGCTCACAATGCCACCCCAGTTTAGACCTGGTCATATGCAAATCAGTCTTGACCCTGTGCCTCATGGAAACAGTCCAGCCCGAACTGCCAAGCCAGGTCCTTCCTGGATTCGAAGCATCCATCCTAGGACAGGATTCAGGGTTTCACCCCTCATCAGCCAGGATAGCTTGAATCCAGTGGCACAGTGAGCCCGGGACCCACGTCTGGGCATACCCGGCGCACTAAGTGCGAGAAAGCAAAGGGCACACAATTGATGGACGGAATGCATAACAAATCAAAACATTCACCCCCAGTCAAGAGATCTGGGTTAAATCCACCATTCTTTTGCTCACCATGTCACCCCAGTTTAGACCTGGCCATATACAAATCAGTCTTGACCCTGTGCCTCATGGGAACAGTCCAGCCCGAACTGCCAAGCCAGGTCCTCCCTGGATAGGAAACGAGCATCCTAGGATCGGTTTCGGGGTTTCAAATGCACTTAAGGCATCATTTACGAGGGATTTATAGGGAAATTGAATATGCCAAATAGGAAGTTCCAATGTACAGCACATATTTTAGAGGGGGAGCACAAGCACTTTAGTACCATTTAGTAGTGGTAAAGGGCAGAGTGCTAAAGCCAGCAAACATAGGGTCCAGAAAAAGGCACAAAACCTGGGATGACCATGCAAAAAAATGCCAATTTGCTACAAATACTTAAGACTAATTCTTACAGATTCAATGTTGAATTTGACCAAAACAATCAGTCCTACAAAATCAAATTAGGATGGATTTAGTAATATTGAGGGGCAAATATATTTCAAGGTTAGGTAGGATCAATGTTGTAAAGATGAATGTTTTACCTCTGTTAATTTAGCTATTTCAAACACTCCTCACGTTGATCCCATTAGTAGAGACAGAAAACTTTAAAAAAATTAGTAATTAATTTTGTACAGGCAGGAGACTGAGCCAGGGTACAAAAGAAAACAATTATAGCCTTATTAAACAGAGGCAGCTAGTCCTTCCTAAACCTCATACGTTTTATTACAGCACCCAACTCAGGATAGTTGTAGAATGATCTTCTAGAAAATGTTGTTATGTTATATGAATTTATAGCGCGCACAGATACTCAACAGAGTGTCCCGGCGCGAACCTGAAAAGGGACCAGAACAGAGGCAAAGCTAAAAGAGAAAGGTTTTTAACTTTTTCTTAAAAGTCGCAAGATCTTGAATGCCACGCAGAGCTAGCAGCAGGGCATTCCATGCCAGGGCAGCTTTAAGGACGAAGGAGTTCCCTCCAAGCCTTTGACGGTTAAACCGAGGGATCTGAGCCAGGAGTTGCGAGGAAGAGCACAGCTGTCTTACCGGGACATAAGTCAAACCTCTTCTGTAAGTATATAGGTCCTAGGTCATGGAGAGCGCTATGAGCAATAGTCAAAATTTTGAATTTTATTCGCGCCTCCACAGGCAGCCAGTGTAGAGTTCGTAGATGAGAGCGCACACTGCTCCTGCTGGAAAGACCCAGCAGGAGTCTGGCAGCTGAGTTTTGAACTATCTGCAGTTTGTTCAAGAGGTAGCCCGGAATGCCAGCGTATAGTGCATTGGCGTAATCTAGGCGGGAGAGGATCAGAGCGCGGACAACAGTTTCCTTAGCAAATCTAGGAAGAAGAGGAAGAAACTTCCTCAGAGATTTCAGAATGCCAAAGCAGAAAAGATATGTGTTTTTTATGGCGGGAGCTCCTGCAGGTCATCCTGTATATACTATGGCACAGGAACGAGATGAGGCCAAGAAATCTGTGCATATCGAAAATCAGCAGTACCCCACATTTAGTATGGGACAGAGCATGACCTAAGAGTGGTTTCGCTACCATTCCGGCACCGTTCCATTTATCCTGGCATTTTCACTGGCGATGGTGGAAGAGAGTTCCCGTTTTTCAAATTGGTAGGGCGGCCATTATATTTTTCATCTGCTTCTTTAGAGCCTCGCCAACTACTGTAATTCAGCGTAATGTTCCATAGTAATGTTTAACACTCCTGTGTACACCTGAAAGGGAACTGAACTGTCTCCCAAGGCCAAACAGACTGACATCTCATTAACATGCGTACTGACCCATTCTAATTTGACATACAAAATCAAAAAGATTATCTCTAACAACATGAAGATGATAAGCTCATACAATATTCCCAAACACCTTTTTTCATTTAAACTTGCCAAGAATTTGAAACAACATCTTGTAAGGGCAGCAAGGGAAACAGAACCAAGAGACCTCATGACGCTTATGAAGTTACCGCCCATTACTAATGCAGTAAAGTCCTAGCATGCAATTTTACTTCGAATTCAAAAGGAGTGACAATACAGGGACTAGTACACAAACAACAGCTTTCTCCAATTGTAACACCAAAAATGTGGTTTACTGTATTTGGTGCCCGTGTGACAAATGTTACATACGACGAGCCACACAACCAGTAAAAAAAATGCATTCCCAGCATAGATCAAGGATTTGGTGCAAAACAGCGGGGGCACCCTAAGTAGAACACTACTCAGAACAATACCATTCTGAAAATGACCTAAAATGGTCAGTGCTGTTTGTGTCCCCTGCTGAGTGCCAGGACTTTTCAGCTGATAACCTTTGCCTGTACTCCTTTAGCTGCTCCAGGCAAGTTCCTTAACTTCAAACCTATTTTGGAGGCTGAAACCAATAGTCTGATGCTGAAAGTTAAGTCAGGATCTCCTCTGGACCACGCGTCCCCGATGATCCTAGAACGGGGCAAAGAAGCTATTGCACCAGTACTTACTGAGCTGCTAAATCTATCGTTCTGTTCGGGCCGTGCTCCCATAGAATGAAAACACACTATGGTTATTCCACTTCTGAAGAAACCAACTCTAGATCCTTCGCTGCCTGAAAATCTCAAACCTATATCACTACTGCCTTTCTTCAGAAAAATTGCTGAGAAATTTCTTAATCAACAACTCATGCAGTTTGTGCTCACAGAGGCTCTTCTCCATGAGACACAATCTGGGTTTAGACCCTCTTTCAGTACAGAATCTGCACTGCTACTCGCTTCTGAATCTAGCCGCAAAATAGCAGACGACGGTCAAACGGCTGCTCTAGTCATGCTCGACTTGAGTGCAGCTTTTGACACTGTCTCTCATGGTTTGCTATTGGACAGGCTACACCGTGGAGTAGGTGGCGCGGCATTGGGTTGGCAGGCTAATTTCCTGGAGGGTCGCAACTTCCAAGTCACCCTACAATCATTTGTTTCGACCACTCGACAGTTAAAACAGGGCGTGCCTCAGGGCTCAGCTTTGAGCCCGAGCCTCTTCAATATGTATATGCGCACGTTGCCGGACCTTTTGGAAAACCATGGAGTGCAGACGGTGTCTTATGCAAACGACACGCAATTGATTCTTACCTTGGCCCAGGACAACGGCCAAGTGGCAGAGGATTTTAAGCTTTGCCTAGCTGACTTGGCTAACTGGATGAAAAACAGCTGCCTGAGATTAAATGCCAGTAAAACTGATATTTTAGTGGTGGGGAAGCAACCATCTTCCTCACCTCGATCTGGTGGCCCAGTGAGATGGGTTCACCACCGCCCCCGAACCACAAAGTTAAAAACCTTGGAGTTTGGTTCGCTCTACTCTATCTTTCTCTGACCCATTCGCCACTCTTACAGGTACCTGTTTTGGGATCCTAAAAATGATCAGGAAAATCCTAGGGCTTATCCCGGACTGTGCAAAAAAAAAAAAAAAAGTGGTACAAGCCCTTGTGGCTTCTAGACTGGACTATTGCAACGTCCAAACCCTCCCCCCACCCCTCCAACGAAGGAACTGGAGCAAGATCACAGAGGAACACCTCAACACCACCCTCCTCCTCAACCCCCCCTGCGCCTCGACAGACGCCAACTCCGCAGCCAAAGAACTTCACCGCTGGATCATCAGCTGCGCAGACAAGCTCGCACCCCTCCGCCACCCCGGCAAACAACGCCCCCTGAAGGCCGCCTGGTTCACCACCGACCTCCAAGAAGCCAGGCGCTTCTGCAGACGCCTTGAGAAAATCTGGCGGGACAGAAAAACCACTGAAGACCAGAACAACTACAGGAACGCCCTGAATGAATACCACCAGCGCATAAGAGCCACCAAGCGAACCTTCATCAAGAACAAAATCCACTCCAACGCAACCAACGCCAAAGAACTCTTCAACGTCATACAGCAGCTCACCAAACCCCCCAGCATGGGGAAAGCCACGGACGTCACGCCGTTCCATGACCTCTGCAACAGGCTCAGCTTCTACTTCCACCTGAAAATCAAGGCCCTCTACGACAACTTCAGAGAACAGACTCCCGACACCAGCCCCCTCCCCACCACCGACAACCAGCCGACCATCACCATCTGGAATCCTGCCACCACTGAAGACACCACCACGACCAAGAAGAACACCCACTCAGGAGCCCCCACGGACCCCTGCCCACCACACATCTACCACAGAGCCGCCACCGCCATAGCACCCGAACTAGGCCGGACCATTAACGCCTCCTTCGAATCCGGCATTTTCCCCGACGACTGGAAGCGGGCAGAGATCAAACCCCTCCTCAAGAAGCCCTCGGCCGACCCGACGGACCTGAAAAACTACCGGCCCATCTCTCTCCTCCCCTTTGCTGCCAAAGTCACAGAGAGACTCGTAAACGCCCAACTGACCGCCTTCATCGAAGAGAACGCCATCCTAGACCCCTCCCAGTCCGGATTCCGCAGGAACCACAGCACCGAGACCGCCCTCCTCGCCGCCACCGACGACATCCGCATGCTACTCGACCAGGGCCACACGGCAGCCCTCATCCTACTAGACCTCTCCGCAGCCTTCGACACCGTCTCACATCGAACTCTCGCAGCCAGACTCCACGACACCGGGATACGAGGAACTGCCCTTAACTGGATCCGATCCTTTCTCTCCGGCAGAACCCAGAGGGTCAGACTCCCACCCTGCGGAGTACCCCAAGGATCCCCGCTCAGCCCCGCACTCTTCAACATCTACATGGCCCCCCTCGCCGCCATCGTCAGACAGCATGGGCTCAGCATTGTATCATACGCCGACAACACCCAGCTCATCCTCTCCCTCACGAAGAACCCCGAAGACACTAGACTCTGCTTCCAGGAAGGTATGAAGGACGTCGCAGCATGGATGAACAACAGCTGCCTCAAGCTAAACACGGATAAGACAGAGGTCCTCGTCCTCGGACCCTCCACCACCGCTTGGGATAACACCTGGTGGCCCTCGGGAGCCCACCCACCCCTTCAGACCACGCACGGAACCTCAGCATCATCCTTGACTCCTCCCTCACCATGACCCGCCAGATCAACTCCGTCGCTTCCATCAGCTTCAACTGCCTCCGCATCCTCCGCAAGACTTTCAAATGGATCCCTCCCGAATGCAGAAAGACCGTCACCCACGCACTCATAACAAGCAAACTGGACTACGGCAACGCGCTTTACGCTGGAATCAACAGAACTCTCCTGCACATGCTCCAAATCATTCAGAACGCTACGGCCAGACTCGTCCTCTGAACCCCACGGCACGAACACATGACCAAACACCTACGAGACCTCCATTGGCTCCCCGTCAAGAAGAGAGTAACCTTCAAATTACTCACCCACACCTACAAATCCCTCCACAACATCGGACCCAAATACCTCAACGAAAGAGTCTCCTTCCACGTACCCAAAAGGAACTTCCGCTCCGCCGACCTCGCCCTGGCAGAAACCCCACGCATCCGCAGAAACAGAGCAGGCGGAAGAGCCTTCTCCTACGTCGCAGCCAAGGCCTGGAACGAGCTCCCTGTCAACATCAGACGCTCCCCTACCCTGCACACCTTCAGGAAGAACCTCAAGCCCTGGCTCTTCGACTGGGGGCTTCCAAGAGGAGCATACATATGCTTCAGAGGGTGCAAAAGGCGGCAGCACATATGCTGCTGTACATCCCCAAATTTGCCCCCACAGGGCGAGTCCTGGAAACGCTTCACTGGCTCCCTATTGAGGAAAGGATGTCTTTCAAAGCCCTGTGTTAAGTTCACAGAATATGACAGAGCAAAGGCCCGAGATACCTTCTTCCGATGATCTGACCATACCATCCTATGCGCGGTCTGAGATCGGCTAAAACAGGACTGGTCGGTGTCCCCAAATTTAACAGAGGGCGTTTTGGCGGTAACTCGTTTCTGTTCCTGGCAGCCAAACAGTGGAACTCTCTTCCCTCACATCTCAGACTGGAGCCCTCTGAAACGGCTTTCCGAAAACACCTTAAAACCTGGTGTCTTGTGGATCATGGCCTCCTGGATGGTCTGGCCATGTTCCGCAGGCCTGGATGCCATGATGACTATTGCGCACGTTATTATTGGATGTTGTTCTTTCGCCCTCTGTTATTGCCAAGTGATTCTGCAACAGTCTGCATATACTGTTGCTCACCTTTTCTCCTGTTCCCTTTTGGGCTCAGTCTGAACAACAGTTACAAGGTCGAATAACAACCCCCTGGTTTATGCTGATTTGGCCCGTCCCTCGCACCTAGACATAACACTTGTACAGCTGCCATTGAGAAATTAGTGTGCTTTTAATAATGCGCTTGCTTGCTCTAAGATAGCACTTGGAGACGACCTTTCCAGTGAGAAGAGCTGTGATTGTTTGCTGATGTAGTTTTGCGTCAAGAGACTGAGGTATGGGGGTTCGCTAGTCAAAGCCCAAAGGTCTTCTATTATTATAATAAACTGGCTTCCAGCACGGGGAGGGTGGTAATGTTAGTTAGACATATCTCCACTGCTTTATGAGATGCTTTCCCCGTTTGTATTCTATGGAGTAGTAACTATGCTGATTATATTGTTCTTATGTATTATGCTACTAGTACTGACACGTGTACTGTACCTTAGAGCACGTAAGTTGAAATAAACATTTTAACCTATACAGTGTCTCTTCATACGCATGTTGTGGACAGGTACGAATGTGACGAAAGAGTGTTCTTGCCTCTGCGAGTCCTGAGAGAGAGATACCGTGTTCTGGGTTGTCTAAGCATTGGTACATTGGTGCTAATGGGACGCTAAGGCTAGTTGGGTTGGGGTTTTGGGTGCCAAGGTTTATGGTTGGCTCACCACTATATTCCGAGGTCCTATTATCCTGTGCATAGCTCTGTATGTGCAGAAACCCTATGACATGGCGCAACCAACAAGTGGGGCAGCTTACTTGCGAGACGCTTGAGTAGTACTTGTGCTTGTCCACACAACCCTCACGTACGCTTCCGGAAGCGTGTGTGATGGTGATACCTCCTATATTACAGTTATTGTAGGTTCTTTCAAGCTTGAAGTTATTAGAAAAGGTTTTTCTTGATTAAAACCCTACTTGTGCTGCCTCCTGTTAGTTTGTCGAAGTATTTTAGCCGTAAATGGCTGTTCAAATTGCGGCGCATAGCCGCGGAGCACTCCGGACACACTTACGGGCGTATGGAGTGCCAGATGCTGGAGTCGAACTGATCTTTGTGGTACAAGCCGATCCGGCTTACCACTTTGAGGTGTTCTACTCATGGGTAACTTTTCCTGCAGTGGATGGGACTGACGATTTGTTCCATGAATATACAGCCACCGCAGTTCCTAATAATTATATACCTTATTCTTGTCTTGAGGTACCGCTCACGGCTTGGCAACACCGTGTTTGGTTTAATGGCGCCCTCCCACAACCGACTACCACGGTTCGTTTAGGCCCCTTATCTATTGATGGGGCCACTTGGCCTGTTTTGGCCGGGTACACCCCACATCCGCGATATATGACGATACCAGTCGCGGAATTGCGCACCATGTATTCGGCTTTAGTACGAGTGCATCGAGCCTTAGTGCAATATGTTACTGGCAACATCCAGGGAGCCCCTCCTGGAGTTGCAGGCCATCCAGCTGGTGCAGCCGGAGTAACCATAAGTCCTGTCATGGTGAATTCTGTGATGGGCAAACGTCCACAACATAAGGATGATTTCCCTTATTGGCTTGCAGAAAAATTTGATCAGTTGGAGGCAGTTTTTCCACATACATCTCCAGTGGATAAACATCGTATTTTGACGATTAGTTTGCCAAAAGACTTAATTCCCGAGTTGACAGCATGTGACAACTGGGGTAGAGTATTCGCAGCAGTATATTCTAAATGTTTTGGTACGCCTTCCATGACAGTTCTCCCCTCTGTAATTAAAAAAGTACAGGATGAACACGGCCCTGAAGCGGCAGTGGAATTAGGGATGAGACTAGTGGGAGTGTTTGAAGTAGTAGCTGAACTGATCCTTGCGAATGTCAAGGGCGATGCAGTGAACTTTCAAGTAGCGAACGCCTTGGCTTTGGTCCCAGAATTGGACAAGCCTCGCGAATTACCGAAAATTATTACCCAGGCTTACAAAACTATTGGTAGAAACAGCCTGGGTAACAAGCCTTTGCTAAACAGCAAACACAATCGCAACCACAACAGCAACAAACCAAATCTCAATCTGAGAAGGATGAGAAACCAGTCTTCACTAAAAAGAGCTGGAGGCTGAAAAACAGGGTAAGCAACAGACAAAGCCGGGATCGCGAGGCGCATCCCCGGTTTCAGTTTCTTCTGAACGTACTTATGATTTACGCGATAGAGCGAGAATTAAGTCTCCGGATAGGTTTCAGATCCCTGATACGCGTTCTCCTCGTTCTTTACAGGCACAGACTTCGTCACAAGCCGGTGGAGGAGACCGCCAGGATAGAGGAAGGGCCCGTGAGGCCCCACAGGGACGAGACCAGCCTCGACAACAAGTCAGAGGAAAAGAAGAAGACGCTCAACGTTTTCGACCCCAATTTCAGAAGAAGAAAGTTGCCGCTGTAACAGCGAAATATGCCACAAACGGTGAGAACGAGACTCCTGAATTGGACGTGGGCAGTAACCCTCCTAGACAGCGCCGCGGAAGTAACCATAGTGCGGGAGGCGCTACGTCCTCATATGGAGGCGATAGCAACTGAAACATTCATTACTGTTGAAACAGCAGACACCAGAGTGGCACCCCCTGACAGACTATTTAATATAGTCCTCCAAATTGAAGGTGATATACAGCGAGTAATTAAAGGTATTTTTTGGGAAAATCTGACCTCTTCATATGATATTTTATTAGCAGAGGCGGACTGGCCACCCCCATTCGTACTTACAGCGCGTAAAGGGGAGGAGGTAATCCTTCCGAGCTTTTCTAGACATGTCCCAAAGGACAAAGCAAAGGCTCTTGCAGCAGAATGGGCTGTGTCCCTGGCTCCAGCGTTATTCCGCAATCACGTGGGTTGGGACGAAGAATCTCCCCCCCATGAAATACCTTTGCGATCGTTGCCACAGCCACAACCCCAATATCCCATAAAACGTGAAGCAAAAGGCCCAGTTTCCGAAATTCTGACACAGTTGGAATATCAGGGAGTAATTGAACCCTGTGTATCACCTATGAATAATCCCCTTTTCGCGGTTTCTAAACCCGATGGATCGTACCGTTTAGTATTGGATTACCGGCATTTGAACTCTCATTGTCGGACCTTTGCGGTGCAAAATACCCATAGTTCTGCGCTTGTAGACAGTCTTGTTCGTAAAAAATACAAAACAACTCTTGACCTTTCAAATGGATTCTACACGCACAACTTAGCCCCGGAGAGTGGCCAATGGTGTGCCTTTACTTCCGGTGGTAAAATGTTCAAATTCAGGCGTCTTCCTATGGGGTACAAAAATAGTCCAGGAGTGTTTGCCGCTCGTGTTGTCTCTTTATTAGACGGCATAGATCCAGACGCCTGTTCGTATGTGGATGACATTTATCTGACAGACGATGAATTGTTTCCGCATCTGACGAGAGTGGACCGCATTATTCTTGAATTTGCGGTTCAGGGATACAAAATTAACTTTGCAAAATCCCATATTGCTGAGTTTACCGTTTTGTTCTTGGGCTATGAGCTCAACAATGAAGGTAAGGGTTTAGCCCCCATTTTCTGGAGAAATGTGCACTTCTGTGCCCTCCTACAAGTCTGAAGAAGCTTCAGTCTTTGCTGGGTTTTCTGAATTTCGGACGTACATACATTCCCGAATATGCCCAGCGTATCAAGCCACTGTATGCCTTGATACAGCCTACTTTTTCGAAGTCTTGCTGGCTTCCGGAGCATACCTCCATTCTGCAATCACTGCAGACAGACCTTCTTGAGTCTAAATACCTTTTGACGCGTGATAACCACACAAACTTGGTGATTAGAATCATTCCAGGGGCAGTGGGTTTCACGTATCTAACCTTTAATGAAGGAGACACAGTACCTATCGCATACAAGTCACATCTATACACCTCTGCAGAAATGCGGTTCTCATCTGTGGAGAAAGTGCTAACCGCAGTGCAAATGGCGATCCTGAAGGAGCGCGCACTGGCACAGGGAAAACGCATTCTGGTGGTGACACCCTATCCTGCCCTAGAGGCAGTGACTAAAGCAAGTGTTCCGAACTCTAAAGCCTTGCACCCCCGTTGGATTCAATGGGCAACATCTTTGACGTCCCCGGATGTCACTTTCATTTTCGACTCTTCTCTTCAGACTCAGGAGTTTTTACAGTATGAATTTATTCATCCTCCTCCTTTGTCCTTATTGCCGCTTGAGGATTACGACTGTGTGATCTACACCGATGGCTCGGCACAACCTGCCACTGGGTCCAAGCATGCTTATTCAGCCGCATGTGCTATTGTTGCAGGTACGTTTGTGAATGGAAAGTTCAAATCCACTGTGGTGCATACGCAGGCACTCGGGGATAGTACCGCACAATTGGCCGAGTTGCGTGCTTTAGTGCTTGCACTCGAGTTCGTAAATCCTGATGTGACCACTTTAATCGTGTGCGATTCTTACTACTGTGTTCAATCATACAATGACAATCTGTTCTTTTGGTCGCAAAACGACTATAGAGACGCTAAAGGCAACACAATCAAGCATAAAATGCTTTGGGTTAGGGTGGCAGATTTACAAAGACGTCTGCCACTCACACAGGTGGTTCACACCCTAGGCCATCAGCGAGTGGGCGCACACGCTGTTGGTAACAGTCTGGCGGATGAAGCTGCCAGATCAGCAGTACTCACGTGTTCAGTAGCAGCAGTTACTAGATCCATGTCTAAAATAGACACTGATATCTTGGCAGCTATTGCTGCAACAAAAGAAGGAATTAATTACCCTAGAGGTTTCCCTTCTAAATATTCTTACCAAATAGGTCCCGATCAGGCTCCTTATGTAACAATACTTAGCGTTGGGGTTCGGCTGATCCCCAACGCGGACCGCAGACTTTCCTTGATGGCAGCAGCACACGAAGGCATGGCTTCGGCGCATGCTGGTGTGTCTGCGACAATATCCATTTTGCAGCAGCGTTACTGGTGGCGTGGTTTATACAAAGATACACGTACTTATGTGCTTTCCTGTGACGTTTGTCAACAGATCAAGCCTTCAACAGTCACAAGACCACCGCAGACCTCGCTTGCGATTTCGAACAGACCCTTTGGGTGTGTTTACTTGGATCACTGCGGTCCATTTTCTTCAGACACTGCTTATAAATATATCTTAGTGGCAGTGGACTCGTGCACACGGTTCATCTGGGTCTGGCCACAACGGAGTGCTGACGCACGAAATGTCATTAGGGATTTGCGAGTCTTTGTGGGAATTTTTGCATGCGGCACCTTCCATTCTGACCAAGGTCCGGCGTTTGCCTCTAAGGCTTACAAGGACGCAATGGGCTCCTTAGGGGTGCGGGTGAAATTTTCGTCTCCGTATAGGCCTGAGGGCAACTCTATCGTTGAACGAATGAACCGTGACTTAAAGCAATCCTTGACAGCTAGAGTTATAGGTACTGGCAGGAACTGGCTGGCCCACTTGTATACTGTTCAACGTGCACTTAATAATCTCCCTAGAAGGCCTCTGGGTGGGCGGACCCCTTACGAAATGCTCTTTGGCATACGAATGTTTGTGCCTGACCTTGATGGTCTAGACATGGCGGCGCAATCCGCCAAGTTTGATGTAGATAATCATTCTACTATGTTACAGGACTTACAAGAAGCCCGAGACAAACTAGCAATTGCACATTTGCCTTCAGCCACAGACCCTGCTTTGCAGATTCCGGTTGCCGGCTGGCTTCCGAAGATTGGCGACCTGGTACGAGAGAAGGTGGAGAACAAAAAGAATTCGGCCCCTCTTTTCGTGCACCGGTTCCAGTGCTGGGCTTGAAGGGAACACGTACAGTCATCCTACCACCGCTTCCCGGTCGCAAGGAAAACAGATACATCTCAGTGGAAAATGTCAAGCTACAACATCTGGCCGATCCTAAATAGTGTCACACCAGCGGTCTCTTGTCCTGCCATTTATCGGACAAGCGTTCGAGGTACGCCTGCACGAACGGTCACTGATGTTACCATGGAGATGGTTGATTTGCCTGAAAATATATTTGAACCCCCTGCATCACCCTGCATAGACGAGGACGAATATACTTATCCCGCCACAGAGTCGGTGGCACACCAACCAACAACGCCACTGAGCCCGACACGTTATTCTTTTGACTCAGAATCCAATTCATCACAAGTCCCGTCCAAGTTTAGTCTTTTTGTATCGTGGTTTAGAGACAATTTTTTGATTCCACCTTGGACATACATTTGGATGGTACTTTTCTTGGTTTTTTTGTTCATGTCCATTGGCTTTGTCACAGTGTTCTTTCTACTCATCAATGGTCACTATTTACCTGAACGCTCTGCTGTGAACAGTGTTGCTGGAACTTTGGCTCCACATTCCTCTTCACACATCATGAAGCGTGACCATACATTTGTGAACATTTCAGCGTTTCCAGTTGCTGATGGCATAGTATGGGATGCGGTAAACTTTCAAATACATGGTCCGACAGAAATTATTAATGTACCAAATGTCCTTCGAGTCTCGATGGGTGATGTAGTAAAAAGTAATATTCATTCTGATGATTGGGATGTGCATGCAGTTGAAGCATTGTTTGCTGATTTAAAATATTATGCCTCTTTTAATGCTGAAGACTTGTATATGAATTCTGCGAATTATGCCGATTTGTATTGTTACCAACATTGGGGAAATCATTTTCTCCACAAGCCAAGTGCACTACGTAGCCCTGCTACTTACACCCAATGGGAACACTGCCCAAACCCCGTACCAGGTAGTTCCCAAACTCTTCGAAATAAATTCACCTATTTTACTGATTTTAATCGATCGAACCCTGGGTCATATTATTTTAAATTAAAAACTCCATTGACTCAGAAAATAATGTTGACCCACACTAAATTGTTATATTCGGGTTCCTTTTTGAGCGCCTTGGCGGTGGGTGGTTATGAATATTGGAAAGACACAGTGGATTTAAAATCAATTTGGGGTTCGAAGCCATGGCAGGTACAAGGCACTGAGGCCTTGCACCGTGCTTGCCTTATCCCAGCCCAAATTCTATTTCTAAATGCTTCCATTTATCAGACCACGTGTTGGGGGTTGGCTACCGTTAAACAACTAAATGCACCAACCATCCCATCTTTGTCGAGTCTGCCAAATGATAGTTTGCATTTTAATATGTCCCTTATGGCGTTACAGGCTCAGTTTCAGAATAATTCCTTTAACGTTTCTGCACTGATACAGTCACCCTGGTTGGCATGGCCCATATCATCTAATGCATGCCAACTGCGTTTTCATGGCACAGTTCCTGGCTACATACAGGACAAGCCTGATCCAAGATTTACTGAAACTCGTACTGTGACCACGTATTCAGTTGGTAAATTATGTAAACAATGGTTACAACATTCGTCCTTAGACTCTGTTAAGAACCATTTATCCCTCCTATCAGGCACTATTGACTTATCTGACTTTATCTTGGGACCTCGTGGTCCCCGACCGAAGAGATTCATTTATGAAGCGTATAATGAGCTCTGGAAGCTGTCACAAATGGAAGCTGCTTCCCGTCTTAGAGAAATAGACCAAGCAAATTTGGAAAAGGTGCTTGCTGTTGTTGACAATAGTATAAATACCCTGTCTTCCCGCATTTACACATTAGACAATATTGTATCCTCTGTTGTTGATATTGTACAAGATGATGTCTCTATGTTGTATCATGGTCAGAATCAGTTGCGCTCAGTGATGCAGTTTGCATGGACTTTGCAAACTCTTAAGTTGGGTAAAGTTCCTTGGAATTTGTTAAACACCACTGCCCTTTTTCTGCCTTTTAATTTGACAGACAAACAGCAGTTCATGTCCATGAAGGATGCATCCTACACTTTGTTACATATTGAAAAAGTGGATCCTTTACCGTTCTCTGTAGCGGAACTAGATTCTGCGGTGTGGCTAGTTCATGGGGTTATAGCTTTACCTTTTTCCCTATTTGAGTTCAGTTCGTGCATGAAGCATTATCCTGTGGGCCGTTTCCAGCCTTTGGGTGGTGCTTTCCTGCATGAACTTTGGTCCTTGCCTTTCATGTATAAATGCCTTAGAGATGGCAAGGACGTATTTCTCACGGGGGAGTCTTGTGATTCAACTGTGGGTCATTCGCTTATTTGTAAACATATTAAATTGCATGGGGCTTGTAGCGTTTCAGTTCCGAATCTTGCATGTGTCCTGAAGGGTATTCCTGCTCCTGCTATTTCTCCTACTTTTACTTTGCTTACCAACGGTAGCTATTTGCTTTTAAATAACGAAAATTGTTGTGGCCTGCAGGCCGGCATTCCGTATATTGTTACAGTCTCGCACAGAGTTGTCTGCTGCAAGAATGTGCTTTTTCCTCCCCCTCACGACATCGTTGATAGCTCTATTTGGCCTTCCATTCCTACCATGGAGGCAGATTTCAATAAGTTGAGCAGAATAAAGGCCCTATTATTGAATGAGGAGGTTATGCTCACATCCGCCCGGGAGACATTCATTCTCCAGGTGGCGAGCACCCACAGTGAAATACAGGCCCTTTTGAACACTGACCTCCCCCAGCATTTTGGGGAGTTAATTCATCGTATTTTTAACACATCAAACACTGAGGGTCTGGTGCACTTTTTAAGGTTGTGGGGTCTGGCCTTGTGTCCACCTTTCAAACTATTTTTGGTGTGATACCGGCATTCATTCATTCTATTTTTCTAGCGTCTTTGGTGGATTCCCATTAATCCTCGCTTTGGCGGCCGGTGTCTTGCTGTTGGTCTGTTTTCTGCGCAATGGCTGCACTCCACTGGGCCCTTCTCGATCCCGAACGCCTCCAGCTGCTCCGTGAGCGACTCCTGGTTGGCTTCGATGTTCTGCCCTTGGCAACTATCAGTGTGTCCTACACCCTTTCCTTTCGCTTTGCGTATTTCACTTGCGTGCAACCTGTGATGTCTTGCATCCGATGTCCGTTTACATGGACCATGGATTATTGCCTCTCCAATTCGTCATTATCGGTACCGGATTTTGTTCGGTTGGTGGGTCCCTTAGAGGCCCATGAATGGGACTGTTCCGCTGCTGGTTTTATGATGCTTGCGGCTGCACTGGGGATTTTGGCACAATGGGATATCTGGGCGGCTGCTCAGGACCTCCTACAACAAAGTTACATTGAATATCACGCAAGCTGTCCCGCATTGCTTTTGGATGCTCCATACTCTGAAGAACATTCCTGCAGCTTTGACCTGTTGGACTGGATGGCGTCTACATTTTTTGACGATACCAATGATGTCCTGTTGGACGGTATAGCGTTTTTCTGCTCATTCACATTTTTGGATTGATTGACTTGCCGTTAGTTCTCAGTAGACAGCCTCAATTCTGCTCAGGTGTTTGGAACTCTGTCTTCGTTTTTGTTTCGGCCGATGGACTGTCCAGGGGAGGGTGTCTTGTGGATCATGGCCTCCTGGATGGTCTGGCCATGTTCCGCAGGCCTGGATGCCATGATGACTATTGCGCACGTTATTATTGGATGTTGTTCTTTCGCCCTCTGTTATTGCCAAGTGATTCTGCAACAGTCTGCATATTCTGTTGGTCACCTTTTCTCCTGTTCCCTTTTGGGCTCAGTCTGAACAACAGTTACAAGGTCGAATAACAACCCCCTGGTTTATGCTGATTTGGCCCGTCCCTCGCACCTAGACATAACACTTGTACAGCTGCCATTGAGAAATTAGTGTGCTTTTAATAATGCGCTTGCTTGCTCTAAGATAGCACTTGGAGACGACCTTTCCAGTGAGAAGAGCTGTGATTGTTTGCTGATGTAGTTTTGCGTCAAGAGACTGAGGTATGGGGGTTCGCTAGTCAAAGCCCAAAGGTCTTCTATTATTATAATAAACTGGCTTCCAGCACGGGGAGGGTGGTAATGTTAGTTAGACATATCTCCACTGCTTTATGAGATGCTTTCCCCCTTTGTATTCTATGGAGTAGTAACTATGCTGATTATATTGTTCTTATGTATTATGCTACTAGTACTGACACGTGTACTGTACCTTAGAGCACGTAAGTTGAAATAAACATTTTAACCTATACAGTGTCTCTTCATACGCATGTTGTGGACAGGTACGAATGTGACGAAAGAGTGTTCTTGCCTCTGCGAGTCCGGAGAGAGAGATACCGTGTTCTGGGTTGTCTAAGCATTGGTACATTGGTGCTAATGGGACGCTAAGGCTAGTTGGGTTGGGGTTTTGGGTGCCAAGGTTTATGGTTGGCTCACCACTATATTCCGAGGTCCTATTATCCTGTGCATAGCTCTGTATGTGCAGAAACCCTATGACACTGGTTATTTAGGAAAAGTCTAAATCAACAGTAGTGTCCGCCCAGTCTTCTTTTTAACTATCTCAGTCCTGTCGGAAATCAGCGCTGGGACACTCTGAACTAGAGTAACCAGGTGATATACAAGCTACCAACATAACATAACTTCATACTACACAAGTAAGACACAGGAGGCACATTAACGACAGCATAGTGGTGTAACATTTCTAAAGTGCTTAGAGACAGCCAGTTCTAGCCTAAAAACGTATAGATAGACTTGCCATTATGTTAAAAGGCTCAGTCTCATGCAAACAACCATGCAAGCATGAAACTCAGAGAGGACTTATCTGGGATAACTGCGCTGTAGGTCCTACACGGGCCTCTGTGTCAGAGGCCCAATCAACTGATCCAACATGTCAAATCCAGCAAGGCACAGAGAAAAAGCAAAATTGAATAAGGAAAAGAAAATTAGTTCTCTCTGAAAAATCAATGCTGAGGTCAAAAGACAAGCTACAGACCTGTCCATTATAGTCTCTAGCACCTGGGGTAGTAGACCACAGCCAGCAGAGTACATAGTTTGCCCAGTAAGGGAGATTACACATCTTGGTATGAATTGCAATAGAAATGTTAAACATCAGTAATAAGGAAAAGATGATTTAGAGCCCTAACATCTAAATTAACATACTTATAAGTGAACAAAGTATCACTGACTGTCAACATCCTGACCTGCAGCATAGTCGAAACATTAATTAGGCCACACTGCTTCTTGTCAGAGTATATTCCATTCTAGCTGTCACAGTTATACGGTAAATGTCTGTTCAATTTGTGCTATGAAAGATACTGGAGAATTTATCACAGAACCTCAAACATACACAAAAAGCAAACTCCTGTGAAGACCCAGCCTTCGGAAATATCCAGCCAGCAGCCCTGCAAACAACCCTTGCAGGATGCCACAACACCAGCATTTGAGTCATATCCATTTAGACGGTTGTATGGCCATGTGGTTTAAATTCCTGGCAAAACCTCTTGAAGATGACACGAAAGTAATCCAATACACCTAAAGGGTAAGGAGGATAAATCCACCTACCTACATGATATGTAACCCCTTCCATGCTCTGATTACAGTTTGTGAGTTACCTTGTGTAGGAAGCTGGCTCTTTATACGGTATACCAAAAAGAGGTATGCTGTGTAAAGAGTCCAGGTATCCCTTATAAGTGGACAGGGGCTTGCTTTAACAATCCTAAGGTGCTCTATTTGGGGCAGTGTGGTCGAGTAGCCATAGGTTATCAGAGGGGAGTGTTAGGCATTTGTTGCATCCCCAGAGACAATACCGGATACACACACACACTCCAGGAAGAGATCCACACAAATTTTGAAAAAAAAAACACGTATTTTTATATATATTTCAACACCAAGAACTTTGTGATTGGGTAAGTACTTTTCAAGCTTTTACTTTTACAGTTTTTAGCAATGCTAGCGAACGTGCTTTTTTACCCGGTAATGCTTTTCCTATGGAGAGAACATTTACTGCATACAGGCATTTGCAATAATATTCTGTGGGTCCCCTTTAGGTCGTGGGATGTAAGGGGGCCAAGGTCCCAAGTTCCACCAGCAGTTCGGTTTTTCCTGACCTGGAGTCTGGATGCAGAGGTGCTGGACGGGTTAGTAGCCTGGCGCGCCACACTGTTGGCAAAGAGGGGGGCCACTTATAAATGGGCTGCAAAGGGGAACTTGGGGACACATCCGGTAGCTCCCAACGGGGGACTCACTTCGTGAGGGACGTGGGAGCAAGGGGGAAAAGTGTTTGTGGACCCTGACCAGGAAGCTTGGGCGCAGGTTTTTTTTCGACTGCCCTCATGTGTTGTAGGCGGTCACGGTCTGGAACATCTGGGCCACTCTCTGTGCTGGCTTCTGCGGAGCAGACGTCCCTCGCCGGCTGGTCAGTCTTTGGATTGTTAGAGTCCAGATTGGACTTTAAACAAGCGTTGGTAATGGCAAGGGGTCAGGTACCCTTAGTATTGGTGCAGGAAAGCTCGTAGTGGACCTGGCGTCTCCAAACTTGGTAAGGAGGCAGATTTGATCTCTTCAAACGCTGACCTCCTCCTGGGCGGCTACCTCACCGGTGGACTCAGTAGTCAGCAGCTTCTTTGAACCAGACGTCGCAGTAGGATGCAGGGAATTGGCTCTTCCACTCCAAGGGAGATGCTAGCTGGTTTTCGAAGTACTGGCACCCCACCAAGGCTTTTGGAGGATGCACAGCTGCAGTACAAGTCAGGTCTTTGCAACTGTCGAGTCTGGAGCGGGCGGGCAGGGTTTGGCACCAAATGTCCACAGCAGTCTTCAGTTCTCGCGTTGATCAGCTCTTCAGTGTCCTCTTCTGTAGTTAGGTGAATCTAAAGTTCTGGTGTCAGGGGGCTACCTAAATACTCAATTTAGGGGTGTTAGGGAAGTGTAGAGTAGTAGCCATGGGCTACTTACCGCTGGGATCACTACGCCGCCTATATGAGAACTTCCTGTGGGAAGTGGGCCTATTCCTGTCCCAATGTTCCTAATTCTGCAATCACCAAGATGGCAGAACTTTCCTAGAGTGGGGCACATCAGGCAGGTCACCTTAGGAGTGTGTCTGACCTGGGTGTGCTACACTCCTCCTCGCGTAACTAATTTCCCACCTGTCATGGTGCCAAATGGGCCTCAGGGCAGGAGGTGGCATCTCCCAGGTCTGGGGGAAGGCAGGGTCGCATATCAAAGGCAACATAGGCTTTGAAGCCTCTGGCCTAGGTATGCTGATTTACTAGCCATCCTGTTGGAGGAGGTATAAACACCTCCTGACAGAGGAGGCATTGTTCGTGACCTCCGAGAGCGAGGCTCTCACCTACTAGGGGGTCAGAAGCACGTCTGTGGTGTCAGGCTGGACTGTACCAACAGTCAGCACACTTGAGGGCTAGTAGGGTTCAGGGGGTACCTCTGAGGTACCCTCTGGGTGCATGCATTAATAAATACATCACTGGAATCAGTGTGGGTTTATTAAAACGAGGTGTTTGATACCAAACACCTTTGGTTTGAGTGAAGTCATCATATATTGCATGCAGTGTCTGCAGGCATGGCACACAGGGTGTGTGCCATGTCGTGTTTTCACTTTTGTCTTCATCATCCTGCAGTGGCAATCTGCACGAGTGGGGTGAGTGGTCCCTCTGGGTGGCAAGATGCATGCTGCAGCTCTTAGTGACCCTCTTTAGTACCCATGCCCTAGGTACCAGGGGTACCATTTACTAGGGACTTACAGGGATGCCAAAGGTCTTGCCAATTGGGGAACAATTGCACAGTTTTAGGGAAGAGATCTGCCACTGGTGGCCTGGATATCAAGAACCCAGTGCACTTCTGTCAAAATTGTATCAGATACCAGGCAAAATGTGGCGGTGAATATGTCAAACAGGGGCACTTTCCTACACCTTATAATTCAATGTCCCCATCTGATACACAGGCCCAAGGGATACCACAGATGAAAGAAAAGTACAAAACAATTTGCCTAAATAAAAATGGTTATTTCTGTTTTTCTGAGGCACACTAGGTGGACTCAGGAGCGAGAACAATCTCCTAGAGTCACCAAAATTCAATACCTCCCAAGCGCTGGTTAGGCACAGGCAACTGGGGCCTCAGCAGAAAAGACCTCATTCACACTTCCACTCTTGGCTGCCATGGGTTAGGCATAAACCACTAAGCAAGTCCTTTAATCCTCTTGTGCCTGCCTCCAAGACTCACGTTCGTTGGCATATCAAGGGGTATGCAACCAGGGTTCTGCAAATACAAAAACACTGGGGCAGAGAACATGACAACAAGACCATAGACACACACATCCTTTGAAACTAAATAGACTGATCAATCTCATGGGTGTGGTGAACAGTCACATGACCCCTATCGACCCTAAAGAACACCACTATTAGCATATTCCACGACCAGTGACAACATTCTGCATAGACAAGAACAGCACAAAGATATCTGATTCCAGTTTTACTCTACTTTGTCTATATATACTTCTCAGTCTCCATTTTCTATTCTATTTCAAATTGCTGCCCTTTATAGACTAACACTTCCTATATTTTCGGACCATAAACATTTGTCTTTTGAATGCATTTGTGTGAAATGGGTATTTACACCTTGCTCTACATTTCAGGTTAGTTTCAGTCACATTTTTAGCACACCATTGAAATCTTCCCCTAAAAAGGAGCTCCTTGGAAAAACGTCCATCTTTTCATACTAACTGCGAAGAACAAAATTCAAAAATGATCAAGGAACAGTTCAATTAAGCGGAAGGTGAGAGGAGCCCCTCACTAAGCACCTGCTTTTAATCTTTTTTTTATCTTTACACTTTGGTCCGTTTTTAAGCATTTTAATTGCCCTGAATACTCGTTTTTAAGCATTTTAATTGCCCTGAATACTCGAATAGAATACTTGCATTGCCACAGTTGGCACTCACTGCATCTTGCTGGCCGTGCACACCCGAACCCACAAAACAGGACAGCCTCTATGTTTCCGCTTCCCTGGTCCGCCACGGCACTTGCCGATTGAGCGGAGGGAAGCAGACACACCTCCTCGCCTGACCTGCCTGACTTCCGGCGGGGAACTCCGATCACGAGGCAATTTCGCGCCTGGCCAGCTACTTAAACACATGCTGGGCCGGACACGCAGCGGACGCGCACAGCGGGCGCGCCAAAGGCAAGCCCGTCTGCGCCCAGGCCACGCCGAACGCCAGAAACGCTGCCCAAACCCCCCAGGTATTGTTTTTACATCAACACTATTAAAAAGCCTAAACACAAGGGGAAATTGCAGCGGTCATATCGCCTGACAAAATAATGGGACCTCTTACATGTTACAAGTGTAGATCAGAACTCGCCACTACAGTCATATGCCCCAACATCATGGGTAAGAAAGTCCCGACAACTAGCACCGCCCAATTAAAAGGGGGACTAATTAATGCTCTATCATTATGCAAGCACTCCCAGGATATCAGAAAATTGATCATGGAGCGACAGCTAGACCTTCTCTTTGTCACTGAAACGTGGTTAAAAGACTGGTGTAATCCAGATATCACAGCAGCACTTCCCCCTCCCCCCTCCACCCCCCCCAACTATACGATCTGTAGGAAGGACAGAGGAGATTCCAGAGGAGGGGGACTGGCCATTATCCTACGTGACTCACTACACTGCGCTAGTTTCGAACTGGACACACTTAAGGGAGCAGAAAGCCTTGGCTTCTGCCTCACAATAAACGCCTCCCTCACCTTTTCAGGAGCCCTGATCTATCGGCCACCCGGTCATAGTGCCACCTTTCTCGACTCATTAGGAGAAACCCCAAGCCATTTTCTGCTTAGATATGGCAATTTCACCATCCTAGGAGACTTTAATCTCCACTTAGAATGCAGAAATGAGCCGGGAGTCGACAACTTCCTCGAAATAACAGAATCTCTCGGACTGCACCAACTGGTGGATGTTCCGACGCACCAGGCAGGCCATACTTTGGATGGTGTCTGCTCCAATTTTACCTTGTTATCAGTAGATACCCCCATCCCACAGATATGGTCAGACCACAAACTCATCCCCCTTGCTATTAAGAGTCCACTCGTGAATTGTCCTGCCAAGCAAACCACCCCCCTACAGCCAAGGCGCAAGTGGCCACAACTAGCCATCAATCCAAAACGGTCCACCACTGCTCAGGCTCGTGTCCCTGTCCTAATTGGTAAAACCTCAGAAGACTCACGACTCTTCCACACCTGGATGACCGCAACAAGCAATGAACTAATACCACCAGAACTACACAATAAGAAAGGAAAGCCATAAAAGCCCCCTGGTTTACGCCCGCCCTAGCTCATCTACATCTCCAATGTAAGCAACGGAAGCGTAAGTGGAGAAGAGCCTATGAAGCAGCAGAGCAAAAAGCATTTAAAACAAGCAGGAAGCACTACCATACTCAGATCAAATTAGAAAAAAGAAAAAAAAAAAAAAGAGTACTACTCCAACAAAAAACTTGAGGCCAACCAAGACCAAAAAATCATATTCTCAATTATAAAGTCCTTCAGCGACCCCAAAGCATTACAGAAAGAAATTCCTCCCTCTCAGAATTTATGTGACCAGATCTCGATCTTCTTTGAGGAAAAAATCCAGAATATCCAAAAGGATTTCCTAACATCCCCCGCACAAAACCGAGACTGGGACACGGAGCCCGACCCAGCCAGTACTGGTCACTCACTCCAAACCTTCGAACCAGCTTCGCTGGAGCAGACACAGGCTGCAATTGCCACCTGTAAATCAGGCTCTCCCTTGGATGCCTGCCCCCCCCATGATTCTTCACCAAATCATAGATATTGTTAACCCAGTAATCAACCAGATAGTCAATTTCTCATTACTCTCAGGCACAGTCCCAGACGAATGGAAGCTAGCAATAGTAAAACCACTGGAAAAAAGCAAAATATAGACTCATCCAATCTCTCCAACCTCTGCCCTATATCGCTCCTCCCGATACTGGGCAAAATCACGGAAAGACTAGTCCACAAAGAACTAACCAAGTTCCTTGAAACTGCCATGATCCTTCACCCTCAGCAATTTGGCTTCCGCCCCAAGCATTCCACAGAATCTACACTCTTGGAAATATGGGACACGCTAAAAACTATAGCGGACAAAGGCAGGAAGGCAGTTCTGATTTTGCTCGACCTGTCTGCTGCTTTGGATACTATCTCACACAGTATTCTCCTTGCAAGGCTCAAATCCAGTGGCATCTCCAATACCGTATTAGCATGGATGGAGTCCTTTCTCACCAATCGCAGGCAAGCAGTTTCCCTTGGAACGTTCCTCTCTGCGTAACGCCCCATCGCAACTGGAGTACCACAGGGCTCATCCCTCAGCCCGCTGTTGTTCAAGCCCGCTCATCTCCCGGATATCCTCCTTTGAGATAGAAGTGACGTCCTACGCAGACGATACACAACTGATTCTATCCCTGGACAAAGATTCCACCAACGCGGAACTCAACTTCAAACTATGCTTAGCTGAGGTCATCCAGTGGATGAAGGACAATCACCTCAGGTGTAACACAGACAAAACTGAGATCCTACTGATAGGAAAAGACAATCCCTTCCAGCCAAGTGCTTGGTGGCCGGAGGGCACGACACCACCTCCCACCACTGATAAGGTAGCCAAAAACCGAGGAGTGCAATTCGACACAGCTTTCTCCTTCCGACCACATGCAGTGACAGTAGCAGGGACCTGCTTTAATCTCATCAAGTCATTAAAAAAATTATTTGACTTCATCCCCCTTTCTGCAAGGAAGACAGTGGCTGTGGCACTGATCCTTTCGCGCCTGGACTACTGTAACAGCCTTCTGGCGGGAGCGAATAAACAAACACTAAAAAGACTTCAAGTGGTACAACACCCTGCGGCCCGCTTAGTCCTGAAATTACCACGTAGGTCCTCCGCATCCGCAGCACTTAAAACCCTTTATTGGCTTCCACTGCATAAGAGAATCTTATTCAAGATACTCTTAATCACTTTCAGAGCATCACTAAACCTGGGTCCAACGTACCAATCAGCCAGATTCACCCCATATACCCCGATCAGGACTCTGAGATCCTCAACAGCAAACCTCCTCAAACCCCCCTGCTTCAGGTACAAAACCAAGGGAGGAAAAACAGTAGCCGCAATAGGAACCAAAGCCTGGAACCTTTTGCCAATATACCCGAGGATGTTGAAAACAGAGACACAGTTTAGAAAGGCACTGAAAACTTGGATCTTTGGATCTCCAGACGAACTCTGCCTATCCCTCATATAGGATCCCCGCGGCTTCAGCTCAACCTTCCTACCGACCAGCGCCAGGATGCTCTTTTCGGAGTGACAACTCGCGCTCTGTAAATGCAACAATCAAATCAAATCAAGTTCAGCCTTTGGGAATTACTCCAGTCAGCATTCCAGGGCATCAATTGTTTTGCCCACTGTGCGGGTACAGAGAGGGGCAAATCATTTGGAAATCAAAATTGCCTCCTCACCAAAAAGGACAGTTTGTCAGCTGTGCCACTGGATTCGAGCTAGCCTGGTTGAGGAGGGATGATACCCCCAAAACTGGTCCCAGGATGCTTGTTTCCGGTCCAGGGAGGACCTGCCCTGGCAGTTCTGGCTGGAGAGTTCCCATGAGAGGCAGGATCAATACTGGATTTGCACATGGCTGGGTCCAAACTGGGATGGCATGGTGGGCAAAAAACACAGAGGATTGGGATGTGGCCCGAGCGACTGCCAGTGGCTAAGATTAATTCAAGCATTCCATCCATCACCTTGTTGTTTTTGCATTTGCCGCCCTAAGTGCACCGTGTAGGCCCAGACATGGGTCCTGGGCTCACTGTGCCACTGGATTCGAGCTAGCCGGGCGATACCCAGAAACCGGTCGCAGGATGCTTGTTTCCGGTCCAGGGAGGACCTGGCCTAGCAGTTCGGGCTGGACTGTTCCCATGAGGAGCAGGGTCATACTGATTTGCATATGGCTGGGTCCAAACTGGGGTGGCATCGTGGGGTAAAAAAAGATGGATTGGGATGCATCCCGAGCGATTGCCAGTGGCAGAGATTAATTTAAGCATTCCATCCATCACCGTTTTTGCTTAGTGCCCATAAAGGCAGGGTACATTGTATTTAAAAGTAGGATATGCAAAAATGTATGTTCCATATGCCCTTACAATGAAAACACCTAAAAACTATTTTCAATGTAGCAAGACTGACTGCTTCCATAGAGAAACACAGGATTGCATTATAACACTTTATAAAGCAAATTACGGGTTGGTAACAGCTAGAAAAATATTTCAACGACTTTTTTAACAGGTAGACAAAATTCAAAGTAATGGTAAAGTAGAACGGTATCCAACTATTAAGGAAAAGGTATTTTAGAAAAATCACTTTTTCCCAAGCCTCTAAGGCCTTTCTGTAAGTATTCCAACTGTCACCTGACAGCTGATAGATCCCCTGTAGTGAAGGTGTAAATTGCTCCCCAGACAGGGACAAAGGAACTTGGATGTGGGGAGGTTTGTTTTTTCCTTGACAGGATAGCCTGGAAGCTGTGCCCAGGCATATAGTGGGCTCCAAAGGAGGCCTTACCTGGTCACAGGCAAATGTAGCTCACACCTAGACCTGCTCCATCTATTGTCCGTCTAGTCAGACTGGCACCAATCTTTGCAGGATGGGAAGCTGCTCCAGGACTGGTTTAGAGTGACCACAGGGAAGGAGGTGCCCATGTCCATATCCACAACTCTGGGTGGGCACAAGGAGCTCTGACCAGGAGAAGAAAGATTCTGTCATGGTAGATTTAGGTAGACAGGGGTACTTTGGGATTATTTGTAGTAGAGGACACAGGTAATTATGCAAACGTGGGTAGGGGCATCCCTGGGAATTTTTACCCCATTGGTTAGGGAATGGTCAGGAGTTTCCCCCCAACAATAGGCTGGTGCCTGGCATAAATACGGTGTCCACAGCATCCTCCTTAGATCGCTTCCTAACCTGTGGAAGAACAGAAGACTACTGGACCTGCTGCCAGTGACCTAAAATTAGACTTGCTCTCCCTCTTGTACTCAGGACTAAGAAGTGGACTCCAAGGGTCATAAGGCTGACCTCTTGTTTGGGATACAAGTACACAAGCTTCAAGAGGCCTTTTCCTGCATTCCCAGCTGACCAGTTGCCACTGGAGCTGCCCTGGACCACGTTGCTGGCTCCGTACTGGAGTGAGTCTCAACCCCCAAGTGCTGTTCATAAGGTTATGAACCCTTGGCTGGTGTCAAGGTGTACTCCTCCTAAAGATTCTTGAAACCTGGGATTTACAAATGTATTGCCAAACCGGAACCACCTGCCAAGCCGATCCACTGAGGGTGCATTACCACTGGGATTGAGTGTGCTGCAGCTCCCACAAAGTACTTCTCCGTAACAGCAGAATTCAGTGGGACCGCTCTTGAAACCATTCAGTGACATTGAGCCCTTTACGGCCACAGCCAGCAGCCTTGCCCCGCTAAGGAAATCCGAGCTCCAGTAAGGTATCAATGTCCAAAAGTAGAAAGCTTAACTGGACCAAGCCACCGCCTGTATCCGATGGACGTTGAGGACCATTTGGGCGTGAAACCTGATCTCTTCCTGATTGACGATGAGGGCAGTTTAGGCGCGAAACCGGAACTTCTCCCACTCTGAGCTTTTTCCCCTTACTCAACGTCTTCACCGAGACCTCAGACTTAGGCTCCCTGCCATTAAAAGCCCCACTTCAGCCACAGCCTGCTGAACTGCCCAAGTGAAGACTTTTTGCTCTCGAAGAAGTTTCTAAGGTTAAAGGCAACTTTTTGACCGGTCAAGGGCAACCAGATGACTGTGGCTGGCACCTAATCCTTTTAAGTATGGCTGATAGAGTGAGGCTTCCAAAGTGACATATCTCCATGTGACTTGCTAAATAGACAGATGTGATGTTGCAAATCCCACAGGCTGTCACAGTACACATTTATGTGTGTTTGGTCTCACCATTGATTTGGTTAGCTACCACTGTAAGGGTCAATAGATTTGTAGTGCTGCCTTCTTCAATATGGCTAACCCCTATGAATTATGTGCTGCGCTGTTTTTACACTTTTCAGAGTGCTGCCTTCAGGGTACTGGTGAGCTACTACCTTAAATAGCATACCGTTCTCATTTCAGACAGCCCTTCCACCATGAGACACATTCCTTTCACATTGCAAGAGTCCGAAGTAACATCAGAAAGAAGCAAATTGATGATAAAGGATGTGTGGAGAAGAAAAAGAGACATAAATCCGTGAAAGAATTATTTTAAAATGTAAGTAAGGGGTGGACTACATTCAGCACACAAAGAGGCAAAAATAAAAACACTTTTTTAAAAGTACAAAACCTCATATCTGCAGTACTTATATGAAATACATTAGTGCAGGGCTTTAAGTGGGCTGGGTCCCTACAGATCTAAAACCCGGTAAGAGTTTAAAAAAAGGACACTAAAACAAATCTCTACCAGGCTCTATGTTCATGTCCTTACACTAACTGCCAAATAACACTGATCGATTTCTGAACAATGAATGTAAACACCGTTAATGTAGTCTGTCAGTGATGTAGCTAGTATTTGTATTTCACATGTTTTACTTAATTTAGACTTCCCCAACAGTGTTAGCTATTTCCAGGATGTTGCGTTTCTGTGTTTTTTTTCGCACAGCATATTACTCCTGTGTAGTTCATACTTTGAACAGAGAAGGCCTCAGGTGTTTATAACAGCACATAAGCGAGGCCTGGAGTAGAAGCTACAGGAGCGTGAGGTTCTCAAAGTGCCTGTCAGTGAGTCAAAAAGGTGTTTAGAACACAGTGCCATTCAATTATTGGCCTCTCTGTAGAGCACACAAAGCAATCACCATGTATGCCAGGTGCAATTGTGATTCTGTGTTAAGGAAGCACGCAATTGTCAAAATATTGACAAGGTAGAAGCAAAATAAAAAATGCATACATGTCCAACAGTAAATACATCAGGAGTGATTGGGACACTCTGAAGACCGCTAACTTTTCCACAGGTCTCAGTAACGTTTAATTCACAGTCTAACTATCTCAGAATTTAAACATTTTAAATATTATTTACAACAAAGCCATTTGCAACTCATTTATCTTACACAGCTAAGAGCCATTGACAAAGCCAATAGTCAGTTGCTGTGTTATATGTAATGCAATAACAGTGCAATCAGAGAAAGCTCAGAGGAACCAAAATACCGGTCTGACGGCACACTATAGGATCACAGAATGTTTGTTTAGTTGCGGAAGCCACGCCCCTTTTAGAACCCCCACACACGCATACTTTTTTCATCCCCCTTAAAGCCCTGCATTAGTGAGATTTAAAACATACATATATATGTCCTGATGAGGGGGTGCTTTAACTTTGATTAGGAGCTAAAAAAGCCCTTTGTCGATGTTGATTTGTGGACATTATTTCTATTGACTGAACTGGTGCCATAATCCTACTATTGTCATCGCACACTGCATAAGAGTTGTGACCGTCAGAGGCAGTGTAAAGGTGTTGTAAATGTATGTGAACAATAGTTGTAGAATAATCCTAAAAGGATGCCCCCCCACCCATTAATTCAGTAGGTAGTTTTCACAGCACTTCTCATTCAGATATTTTTAATAGTAGGTGCCTGTTTTGGGAGAAAACAACTTTATCTTCATCACGGCCAGCATTTTCAAACTTCTCACTCTATTTAACTACACGTATAAACGATTAACAATTTCCACAGAACCTACAGTTCCCCACCTCCAGGGGCCAAGATAAGTATCCAACTTTCTACGTACACACAGCATTTGCACAATGCGATATAGGGCGCACGCACACACGCGCGTAGCAAAATCCAGCCATAATGATCATGTTTCCATATTCTGACAGGAACACAGACAAAATCAACCCCCACCCACATGCAGCACGTGTATTGTAATTGGATTTATACGGCCCCTCAAAGGATTGCCTTGACCCACAACTCCCCACGTTCTCGCACCAGTTCTCCAGCAACTCCTTAATGGCGTTGGCTGGTCTCTGGATCACTTCTCCAGCGGCGATGCGGTTCACCACTGTCTCATCCAGCCGTCGGATAACCCCAGCCATGAGTGCCAATGGCCCCGTAGAGCGAAACGTGAAACGCCTCGCCTGTTGACCGCCTCACAGCGACAGCACAAGCCTTTCACCAGCGCGGGATGTATACAGCGACGTCACTACCAATGGCACACCGCCATTGGATAGAAAGAGGAAACACAAAAAGGAGGTGTGCACCATCGCTGTCAAGTGCAGCCTATTTAGGTAGACATAAAAAAAGGACAAACGGTTCTTCGAGCCGTGTCCTGGAAGTAGAAAACAAGCATTGGCATAGCCAATAGGTCTCGCTTTTTGGACCTTATTAAGTGTTTAGCCAGAGCTAATGGCTTTGCCAATGTCTTTAAGCTATGTTGTAGAGCACCGTGGGTGGTGTGCAGCATGTTGAAAAGTTATCATAAAAAAGTGTTACAAGCATTTTTGTTACCTTATATATACATACATGCCAATAGATCCGATTCAGGCGACAATGCCTCTACTTCAACAGAAGGCCATGGGGGAATACATTCTCCCGAATATTTTATTTTCAAATGTTTGCATGTATGTATATATAACCAATTAAATATTATGGTTTAGGCGAGACCTAAAAAATGAAGTACTGCATTCTTTTCAAAGCCGGCAAGCAGATCAAAAATTACTAAAAATGCAGCAACATGGGCTGCTGCACAGTGGAAGGCCCTTCCCAAAGGTTGACTGGTCACCATTCAGTAGTTTATTGTTTTATTTGAATGTTAAAGAGTTGCTAATAGGGTGAAACCTTTGATATAACAGTATTAACATGAGTGAAAATGACAACATGATGTAGTAATACTATCAGGGGCGTAACACAGGCCCCCGCAGCCCCCGCGGTATGGGGGGGCCCCCGAGCTGCAGGGGGCCCCCTCATCACAGAACTCAGGCATGAGAGCTCCGGATTAAATCCGGAGCGGGGGCCCCTCTGTGTACCAGGCAGGGGGGCCCCCTCAACGTTTGTTACGCCACTGAATACGATTACAAAATCTGCCATAAAATTTGCCTCTTCTTGCTGTATAATTTTGTTAACTCTGCCACATAATTTGGTCGCTCAAGTCAGAGAATTCCAGTGGACCTGGGTATAACAAAATGCCACTGCAATTATGAGAGTATGCTACTGCAGTGTTTTCTAAATACTAATGGATTAACCCCATTTGGCACATAGCACCTGCCTTATCATTTGTAGTATCCCATTATAACCGTAGGATTTATATTTCGGCGACGGGATATCCGTCACCGTTGTGACGGAGTAACCCGTCCGTCAAGATCTAAATCAGGCCTTATGTCTTAAAATCACACAGTCTTCCAAAATAGTAAGAAAGGGTGGAAGATAGCACCCACATCTCAAATTCTTCTAGCAGAAGTAACAGCCAATAGACAAGCTACTTTCATTTTAAAACATTTAAGTTCAACTGATGGAAACAGTTCAAGGGGGAACCCTGCAAAACCATTAACAGTAAAGGAACATCCCAGAGAGGAACCTAAGGTCTTTTAGAGGGTCTAGAAATCTAAAACTCTAATAATCTTAATAACAAGAGATTTATCCTTTCCAGAACCTACTCAGGGTTCCCAGACAGCTTGGATAGTAGACCATTGACATTTTAAGATAGATACTGCCAAATGTTTACAGAAACCATCTAGTAAAATTTGGAGTAGCGAGGAAATTTCACAAGCGAAAGGGGAAAGAGAAAAGGATTCGCGCAATCATTGAAAAACCCCTCAATGCTTAGAAAATTCTAGAAGTAGCATGGATTTCTGTAAAATCTGAGATAAATGTTCAGGAATTCCTTTGTTTGGCAATCCCACCATTTCAACCTCCACACCGAGAAAGCCTTGCCAGAGGAAAGTATGAAAGTGGGATTTTCCAACAAGGTGCTACGGCCATAGACTTTAGAAGAGAAAACCAGAAGCGATGAGCCCAAAAATGAAGCACTATTATCACCTCTGCTGCTTCTTTCTGAATATTTAAAAGTATATGGGGGATAAGAGGAAAAGGTGGGAAAGCATAGAGGAGTTGAGGAGGCCATGGTAGATCTAGAGCATCCACTCCCATTGTTCCTGGTACAGGAAAGCGAGAGAAGAACTTCAGTAGTTGAATGTCTTCTTAAGAAGCAAATACGTCTAAAACTGTTCCCTCAAACTTTTGAAAAATGAGGTAGAATACCTGTGGAGAGAGAGGTATTTAGATGAAGGAAACACCCTGCTGAGTTGGTCTGCTGTTATATCCTCTATCACTTTGATATGAATCATCTAGGGGGCTGTGTGTGGACTCTAAGCCCTTGCATCCAGTTTGGCGGAGAGAAAGAGGCGGGACCCTAACGCACTTCTAGAGCACTCCTGTCTCTAGCTGCACAGGATGAGCTCTGGTGTGGCCCAGGTGATGAGCAGGCCAGTCAGAACCCAGAGGAGGCTGGGATAAGCCAGGTCTCTTGGCCCTTGGACCAAATTTTCTTTTCTTTTGCTTCTTTCTTCTTTTCTTTTTTTAAGAACTATCAGCAACAGAAAGTTCATTATTCCTGCCGCTAGAAAAGCTGGTTCTCAGGTGAATACCTTCCCCAACTTTTTATCTAGTGCAATTGGAGCCTTAAAGAGATTATCAGTACTGAAGCAAGAATTAATGCCACCTGTTAGAAATGGGGGTCTCCAGTTGGCAGTCGCTTGCACCCTTTCCAAGAAGGGAGCCTTCCTTCTAGTCAGGGTAAGGGGATTACACAGCAAAGATATCCCCTGCTCACCCCACAAGGAGATGATGGACGGAGTGCTGAAACTTTTCAGACACTCACCCCCAGTTACAGATCTGGGTTGAATCCATAATCGTTCTTTAGCTCACTTCGCCACCCCAGTTTGGACCCAGCCATATGCAAATCAGTCTTAACCCTGTGCCTCATGGGAACAGTCCAGCCCAAACTGCTAGACCAGGTCCTCCCTGGGACCGGTTTCAGGGTAACACCCCTCATCAGCCAGGCTAGCTTGAATCCAGTGTCAAAGTGAGCAAGGGACCCAAGTCTGGGCATACCCTGCTAACTTAGGGCGAACAAAGCAAACACAAGGAGATGATAGACAGAGTATTGAAACTTTTCAGACACTCACCCCAGTCACAGATCTGGGTTGAATCCATCATCGTTCTTTAGCTCACTTCACCACCCCAGTTTGGACCCAGCCATATGCAAATCAGTCTTCACCCTGTGCCTCATGGGAACAGTCCAGCCCGAACTGCCAGGCCAGGTCTTCCCTGGACCCGAAACAAGCATCCTGGGACCAAACTGGGGCGGCGAAGTGAGCTAAATAACGATGATGGATTCAACCCAGATCTGTGACTGGGGGTGAGTGTCTGAAAAGTTTCAGCACTCCGTCCATCATCTCCTTGTGTTTGCCAAGTATTTGTACACAACACACACAGTAACACAGTGAGAACACTACAAATGGACACCACACCAGTTTAGAAAAATAACCAATCTTTATCTAATCTAAACAAGACCAGAATGACAAAAATCTAACATACATAACTTAACATATCACTTTTTAAAGGTTTAAGCTATTCTGTCCATTGAACTATATGGATGTGTTGATTTTAGCACAAAGGCTCTTTGATGAGTCAAAATTCAAGACCAAAAACAGCCACAAAGGAGGAAAGCACCAGAAAACACAGCAATGCATCGGTTCTTGAGTCCCAAGTGAATGGAGGCATCAGGTCTGCTGCACGCAGGAGAAGTGTGGCATCAATTCCTTACCGCGAGGAGAAGCGGTGCGTCGATTTTAGGAGGCGACTCCTTTCTGTAGGGCGATGGGTTGAAAACTTTGGTGCATGTGTCAGGTCGACATGGCAGCTTAAAACTTCACTTGCAGAAACTGCAGTGGCAGGACTGAGGCTGTCAGGCCCAGCTCCGCAGGGTCCAGTTGCAGCAAACAAAGGGCCCACCTCCAGATCTCACCAACACCCTGATATGAATGGTCTACAGGGTGTTCGAATGATCAGGCGAGGGAAAAGGAGAGGGATAAGGAACTGCAGTGGAATAGAACCTGCAAGAATAAAAACACTGGTATTAATACAGGTATAACAGTGGCTACTCTCAGTAATGTCTCACCTGAGCAGATATGCTGTTGTCTGTACAATCCTCAGGACTCATCAAAGTCATGCATCTCAATCCTTCACCCCCCCCCCGTAGGCATAAGCGTAGGGGAAAAAATTGCAAAGCTTGCATGCAGCCCATCCCTAGCAACCACGTGGGCCACAGTACCGAATAAGGCTCAGCAGTTTCACGAGGTTACGTCACCTCTGTATCAAAGATAAACAAGAGTAATAAAGTTTTGTTGAGAACTGATTTCTCAAAACTTCCCGTCTCCGTATTTGTAAAGACAAAGTCACCCGCACACAAACGGTGATACGCGGTTCCTTCACCACTGCAACCCGCTGTGTAGCACTTAAGCCTTCACAATGGCCAAACAAAACGTTTCTCGCAAACAAAAGGCAATACGCGGTGGCACCGCCGTATTCCGCTTGCCTCTCCCTGAAATCCGCCCTCAGTATAAGGGCAAGGAACAAACACAAACAAACGGCAATACGCGGTAGCACCGCCGTATTCCGCTTGCGTCTCTCTGTAATCCGCCCTCAGTATAATGGCAAGGAACCAACACAAACAAACGGCAATACGCGGTAGCACCGCCGTATTCCGCTTGGAAATAAACGAAGAAATTCAGGCTTACATGAGATCTTGATCGGTACTCACTTTTCACGGAAGTGTGGAAAGAAACCCTCAGTCTCTTGGAAGCGGCAGGACTCTTCCCTTGATCCTACTCCTCCGGCGCATCCGCAAGCAGCTCCCTCTCGTCCGAGAGATAGTATGAACAGAAACAGTATTACGCGCAACTTCCTGTGCGCCCTCCCTGACTATATTTCCTCCCGTGGCCGGGCATCATGGGAATTGTAGTCTCGGGAACATGGCAGGCGCCGTAACGCTCGTTTTCCCTGACAGTATGTCCCCCTCCCTAGCGCCTCCTAGGCCCAGGCTTCGTCGGATGTCTTCTATGGAACGAACGAACAGCTGCTGGGGCATGGACATTCCTCCATGGTTCCCAGGAATCATCTTCCGCTGAATACCCCTTCCATGATATCAAATACCATAGCATCCCTCTTCTTATTTTGGAATCCCGAATGCACTTAACCTCGTATTCCATACCCCCATCACAGATCACAGGGGGCGGAGTACGCCTGCGCCCCCCCCAAGGCAGTCTTCAAGAGGTTACAATGGAATACAGGGTGAATCCGAAGGGTTCCAGGCAATTTCAATTTATAGGTGACGGGGTTGAGTTGTTTGACTACGACGTATGGACCAATGTATCTAGGATGAAAAATGCTACGCAACTTGAACCGGATGTTCTTGGTGGACAGCCACACCTTGTCCCCCACCTGATACTGCGGTCCCTCTGTTCGGTGGCGATCTTCCCACTTCTTGTAGGTCTGTTTTGCCTGCAGCAGATGCCGTCTGACTTTACGATGCAGAGCGTGGAGCTTCCGTACCTGAGTCAGCACCATTGGTTGATTTGCCACCTCCTCCGGAATGTCAATGGGCAATATGCGGGCATCGTACCCATAATTCGCGTGAAAGGGAGAGAGACCGACAGAGCTGTGCCAGGCATTGTTATACGCCAGTTCTGCCATCCATAACATGTCCACCTAGGACTCCTGAGCCTCCTTCGCATAACATCTAAGGTACTTCTTGAGTGTTTGGTTCAGTCGCTCCGTCTGTCCATCAGTCTGTGGATGGAAACTTGTTGACAGAGAGGAGTCTATGTGCAGGGCCTTGCACCATAACTTCCAGAATCTAGCAACAAACTGAGGCCCCCTATCACACACAATGATTTCGGGCAGTCCATGTGCCCTGACGATGTTTTTTAACAACAGCTGTATTGTGTGGAAGGCCGTAGGGAGGTTCACACAAGGGATGAAATGACCCATCTTCGTGAGTCCATCCACCACCACCAGGATGGCTGAATACCCCTTCTCCAATGGTAACCCAGTAACAAAATCCAGGCTGATGTTTCGCCAAGGACGGTGTGGAGTGGGCATAGGGATGAGTTTTCCCTTCGTCTTGACTTGTTCGTTCTTTGCTCTGGCGCATTCCTCACACCTAGCCACCCAAGAAGCAACATCGGCGTTTAAAGAACCCCACCAGAAATGGCGTTGAGTCAATTGCACAGTTTTCCGTACTCCCGGATGTCCCGCCAAGGGCGACATGTGACACCACTGGAAAGCCTTCTTCCGTAGCACTGGAGTGGGAATATACAATTTGTCTTTATGGAACGGTAATCCATGTTTCACTGAGCGCTCGGTCCCCTCTATCGCCCATGCCTCCCATTCAGCTATGGGTTTATGTTGTCTCACTTCATCCAAAAAGGCGTCCGCTCGAATGACGCATAATACCTTAGAGGGTTCAATAATAGCCCCTGTGTTGTGGTCATGTGCGGCAGGTTCCATCGTTTCTTGTCGAGACAAGGAGTCTGCTTTTCAGTTCTCCACCCCTGGTCGAAAAGTAACTACGAAGTCAAACTCGGCAAAAAACAACATCCATCTCATCTGGCGCTGAGAAAGATGACGCGCAGACTTCATATACTGCAGATTCCGATGATCCGTATATACAGTGATAGGATGGCTAGCCCCCCACAGGTGATGCCTCCATTCTTGAAATGCCCTTTTTATTGCCAACAGCTCTTTCTCAGCGACGGTGTAGTTTCGTTCTGCAGGGTTCAATTTCTTGGATAAATAGGCCACAGGATGCAGTTGTCCTGTGTTCTGATTCCTTTGAGACAGGATGGCCCCAATGGCCTCATCTGAGGCATCAGCCTCCACCACGAAAGGATGGTCAGGTCGGGGATGTGCAAGTACTGGAGCCGTGGTGAAAGCCCTCTTTAGAAATGTAAAGGCCTCCTCCGCCTCTCTGGACCAATGAAAAGGAAGGCCCTTCCTGAGGAGCCTGGTAATGGGAACTGCCACCTGAGAGAAATGGATGATGAATCTACGGTAATAGTTCGCGAAGCCCAGGAAGCACTGCACATCACGCACTGTCTTAGGGATAGGCCATTCCTGTACTGCCAACACCTTTCTCTCAGCCATCTGTAAACCCTCTGGGCACAGCATAACTCCTAAAAATTCCACCTGGCGTACCCCAAACTCGCATTTGCTCAGTTTACAGAATAACCTGTGGGCCCGCAACGTGGTCAGTACTGCAACGACTTGACTGGCATGCTCCTCCACTGTGTCAGAATAGATAAGGATGCCGTCGATATACACAACAACAAACAAGTCCACAAAGTCTTTCAACACATCGTTAAGGAAATACTGAAATGCCGCTGGGGCGTTGCAAAGGCCAAACGGCATGACAGTATACTCAAACAAACCGTAACGTGTTTTAAACGCATTCATCCCCAGCCCTGACACGCACCAAATGATACGCTCCCCTTAGGTCTAATCTTGTATATATCTTGGCATCTCTCACCTGATCCAGCAACACAGAAATAAGGGGTAATGGGTATCTGTTCCTAACGGTGTTTTTATTCAATACTCGATAATCCACACAAGCCCTAAGATCACCATTGGCCTTGGATATAAAAAAAAGTGGAGAGGCAGCCGGTGACCGCGAATGCCTAATAAACCCTATTTCTAGGTAATGGTCGAGGTATTCGCGCAAGTGTTTTGTCTCTGGTACAGATAATGCATACACCCTACAGGCAGGGACCGTGGCCCCCTCTACCAGGTCGATCTGGCAATCATACTCCCGATGTGGGGACAACTTCTCAGCCTGGACCTCACTGAACACATCGGTGAACTGAGAGTACGCCATGGGTAACATGATCTCCTTCTCAGCTGCCGTTGCCACCACATATGGATGCAGTAGCGCTGCTGCTTGTGAGGGACTGCTTGGACTTAAATGGCCTCGACATTCATCTGACAGAAACTGAGACGTTTTAGTCTTCCAATCGATGGTGGGGTTATGATGGCACAGCCAAGGCATACCCAGAATAACCTCATACTGGGGGGCATCGATGATATTCAAAGATAACTCCTCCTGATGTCTTTCCTCTGCCAAAACTAAGGACAAGAAAAGTACCTCCGTCTCCTCTACAATCAAACCTGATTTCAAAGGCTTTCCATCTACAGCGAACACCTCCTCTGGAGTTGACCTAGGTACCCTTAGTAATTCAAGGCGATTGACCAATCCACTGTCTATAAAGTTCCCTGTGGCGCCGGAATCCACCATGGCCTTTACCTGATGGAACTGATCATGGCGCCCAAGAATCATAGGAAGCACTATATGTGATTCTGTGTCCAGCAATCCAGAGGTAGCTAATGAGGGAAGCTGCCAACCCTTGTTAGTGTCACCAATACCAGGGGAATCCCCTAAAGCCATTGCAGGTACCAAAGCGGAAACAGCCACCTTTTTATTACGGGACCATGCATCTGAGGACTTGGGTTTAGAAGGGCATTCCCTAACATAATGACCTTTTTTCCCACAGTACATACACAACCCATGTACTCTTCGGCTCTCTCTTTCATCTCTGGACAGAGGGGTTCGAACCGCCCCAATTTCCATGGGTTCAGGGGCCATCTCAGTGGTAGACAACGGTCTTCGTGAGGGTCTCTCAGGTCTATAGAAACCCTTATCCCACTTCTTCCTCTCACCCCCTCTCTCGGACAGTCTCCCATCCAACCGCAGCGTTAAATTAATCATGTCCGCGCAGGTAGTGGGTTGTGGATCTATTTGGGCCAGTATATCTTTTAACTCCTCCCGTAGCCCCTGATAAAACAAAGACATTCTCTTCTCCTCTGGCCAAGCAGTTTCGGCCACTAACCGGTTAAACGTGGTTAGATATGTTACTAAATCGTTTCTCCCTTGTCTAAGGTCCAATAATTCTTTGTCAGCACTAAAAGTGGTGGTCCTACGATCAAACACCCTCTCGAACTCCGTTCTAAACGCTGTCCAATCCGATAACACAGCATCATTGTTTCTAACTAACGGAACGGCCTAATTGGCTGCATCTCCTACCAAGTATGAAATCGCAAACGCCACCCGTGAATGGTTATTGGGGAAAGAGGCTGGTTTGCAAGAGAAATGCAGCATTATCTGCGTCAGAAACACCTGTATTTTTTCCGGGTCCCCGGCATATCTTTCAGGACTTGCTAACGGGATGGGTGGTGGTACGGTCACCTGTATCTGTGGAACACCGGAGGATACATCAAAAGGGTTCCTAGACAATTTTTCCACTTTTTCTCTCAAGGCGGCTGTTTCAGCCTTTGAAGAGGCCAACTCCTGCTGAACCAGAACTAACGCCTGAAGCACATCCTCCATGGTGGCCATTCTTTACCACAACTGAACCGGGCGGAGCTAATTTCGTGGGCGCGTAATTCTGTCAGGCCCAGCTCCGCAGGGTCCAGTTGCAGCAAACAAAGGGTCCACCTCCAGATCTCACCAACACCCTGATATGAATGGTCTACAGGGTGTTCGAATGATCAGGCGAGGGAAAAGGAGAGGGATAAGGAACTGCAGTGGAATAGAACCTGCAAGAATAAAAACACTGGTATTAATACAGGTATAACAGTGGCTACTCTCAGTAATGTCTCACTAGGGGAAGTATGTACCTGAGCAGATATGCTGTTGTCTGTACAATCCTCAGGACTCATCAAAGTCATGCATCTCAATCCTTCACCCCCCCCCCCTGTAGGCATAAGCGTAGGGGAAAAAATTGCAAAGCTTGCATGCAGCCCATCCCTAGCAACCACGTGGGCCACAGTACAGAATAAGGCTCAGCAGTTTCACGAGGTTACGTCACCTCTGTATCAAAGATAAACAAGAGTAATAAAGTTTTGTTGAGAACTGATTTCTCAAAACTTCCCGTCTCCGTATTTGTAAAGACAAAGTCACCCGCACACAAACGGTGATACGCGGTTCCTTCACCGCTGCAACCCGCTGTGTAGCACTTAAGCCTTCACAATGGCCAAACAAAACGTTTCTCGCAAACAAACGGCAATACGCGGTGGCACCGCCGTATTCCGCTTGCCTCTCCCTGAAATCCGCCCTCAGTATAAGGGCAAGGAACCAACACAAACAAACGGCAATACGCGGTAGCACCGGCGTATTCCGCTTGCGTCTCTCTGTAATCCGCCCTCAGTATAAGGGCAAGGAACCAACACAAACAAACGGCAATACGCGGTAGCACCGCCGTATTCCGCTTGGAAATAAACGAAGAAATTCAGGCTTCCATGAGATCTTGATCGATACTCACTTTTCACGGAAGTGTGGAAAGAAACCCTCAGTCTCTTGGAAGCGGCAGGACTCTTCCCTTGATCCTACTCCTCCGGCGCATCCGCAAGCAGCTCCCTCTCGTCCGAGAGAGAGTATGAACAGAAACAGTATTACGCGCAACTTCCTGTGCGCCCTCCCTGACTATATTTCCTCCCGTGGCCGGGCATCATGGGAATTGTAGTCTCGGGAACATGGCAGGCGCCGTAACGCTCGTTTTCCCTGACAGAGACACGTTTGAAGAGCTACTCATGTGGGTGGTACAATCAGTGCTGCAGGCCCAATAGTAGCATTTGATTTACAGGCCCTGGGCACACACAGTGCACTTTACTAGAGACTTACCAGTAAATCAAATATGCCAATCTTGGATAACCAATCATAATCACAATTTACACAGGGAGCACTTGCACTTTAGCACTGATCAGCAGTGTGTTGTACCTGCTGCTCAGCCAGTGCGAGTGTAGTGTGGAATGTTGGTGCGTGATGATGCTGTGGAATGTTGGATGAGTGAGGCTGTCAGTTGGAGTATGGGCTGAGCAGCAGGAAGGCTGCTCCTGGTGGGGCTCTTTGTACCTTTTACCTTGAATCTACTACTTGAATAAATACCATCGTAAGTTAACCTGGAACCGGATCCTCCATTCATTACAACATTTTGGCGACGAGGATGGGATACAAACCCACGCGTGCAAAGCCTTACCTGCAACGGCCTCTTCGCGTTCGTTGGTGATAGTGCGAGCCCTGCCTTCAGCTCGCGCAGTGTCTTGCAGCTTCCACGTCGTTCTTCAGGGACGTGCCGGGAGCCACCCGGCTCTCCTTCAATCTGCGTGCCACCATTTCCTAAGTCTCTTCTTTTACTGCAGTGAGCGGGAATCCCGCAACGACAAGACACTTATTCAAGTCATCGATGTCACCATTTGTTGAGTTGCGGAGGGGAGCCTCAGCAACAGCAGTGTTTTCCGATGCACAGTTTTCTGGTGTGTTGCAAAGTCACAACAACTAAGTAAAGTCCCTAACCAAAGGTTGTGGATCATGTGTTGAATACAAAAATAGTACAGTGTAACAGTATATGACAATTATAAAATACCCAGTTGAGAAAAAATCAAAGTATCATCTAGAAATATCAAAGACAGTAATGCAAAAAACATATCAAATTCAAAATTCAAATTTTATTCATGATTGTTAAAACTAGACACAGAAGAATCATACACATTTATTTAAAAACAAAATTACTTATTTGTAACAAATAGTGTTGATAATAAATAAAGGAAAACTACAACAGTCGACGCGGCGTTTCGGTGAGATTTGTATCAACTACCTTCTTCAGGACAGAGTTTTCTAAAAACGAACTAATAAAATGCCATTGATTAGATGAATCCTTTGATAGGATTGGAAGGGAAACTTTCTTCTCAGTGATTATTGGTTAAAAATAGGAATGACCTTTTTATATGGTACTGTTCCTTAGTACTTGCGTTCGTTGGAGCCACCGATAAAGTAGGAGCTATCTATACATAACCATTAAAAACTAGTACAATCAAAAACTATGCAGGTGAGCCGTGATTGTGTCTGCGATTATTAACCTCCGTTTGTGAATAATTTGGCGGAGTTGTACTGGTCACATTGCTTTTCACAGTATTGCAACTTAAGGGGTAACATTTGATAAAAATTCTGCGGCCTCCCTGCTACCAACGAACGACTTCCGGGTCAGGATACACCCAAGAGGCCCAAAAAGGTGTATTGGACCTTAGAGTGTCAGAAAGCTTTTGACACTCTGAAAGTTGCTATGTATTCAGCACCAGTGTTGCTGGCCCCTGACTACACAAAAGAATTTGTGGTTCAGACAGATGCTTCAGAACAAGGGATTGGGGCAGTGTTTTCACAGCTAAATGAAGACGGCCTTGATCAGCCAGTTGCCTTTATTAGCAGGAGGCTTCTTCCCAGAGAGCAGAGATGGAGTGCCATTGAGAGAGAAGCTTTTGCTGTGGTTTGGTCCCTGAAAAAGTTGAGACCATATTTGTTTGGGACTCACTTTCGTGTTCGAACTGACCACAGGCCTCTCAGATGGCTCATGCAGATGAGAGGAGAGAATCCCAAGCTGTTAAGGTGGTCCATTTCCCTACAGGGAATGGACTTTACAGTGGAACACAGACCTGGGGTTGCCCATGCAAATGCGGATGGACTTTCCAGGTTTTTCCACTTAGCTGATGAGGACTACCTGGGTGTAGGTTAGTAACCCATCACCTTTCGTCTGGGGGGTGGGGGGCAGTGTTGCAAAGTCATCCTGTGCCCTGGGCACCCCTTCAACTTTTTGCTGACTGGTACTGGTGGTAGCTGACTCTGACTGACCCTGGGCTCTGCCTAACCAGGCCCAGGGCCAGTGCTATGCTGAAAACACTTAGAATACAGTGAAAACACCTACATACACTAGGGTACACTAAGGGTTGGGGTACCCCTGTGATTGGCATGACCTACCCCATAGGGCCCTAGTACATATTAGGACAGGAGGATTGAAACTACCTATCAGTCCCTAGTATATAATAGGGCATGGCAGTTTAGAGCCAGCAGACCTTTCTGCACTTGCATGTGTGCACTGCTGAAGCCAGAGGTATTTTTAAAAGTGGCTCTGTGTGGCAGGACTGCTTTTAAAAAGTTAATTGTGCCCAAACTCGACTTTTGTGTTTGGGGCACTTAAAAATGGTTAACCTACAATGTTTGGGCATATTAGGTACCCCCAGGGTCTCCCCTAGGTGTCCCAGGGGTGGGGGGTCAGGTATCTATAGGGTGGACCCTTATAAAATGAGTTTTATATGCCCTGGGTAAAGTGAAATTCGCATTTCTCTCCCCACATTGTGTTAAAGTGCTGCCCAAAATTGACTTTGGTGGTAGGAGCACTGTGGAGGTAGGATCTGCAATATTTTTACATATTCAGAACCCCTTAGTCTCACTTAGGTGGGGGTCCTGTAGATATATGTAGCGTACTTATAAAATATGTTTTTATAAGCCCTGGTGCTGGAAAAATGGCCCAAGTCACTTTTCTCTTTGCAAATCCCATGCCATAGGTTAACATTGGAAAAGGTTATTAGTTAACAACTGGAGAAAGAAAAGCCACAAAACTAGGATGAAAGGACTCAGTAGAATGGTAATGATAAATCCAACAATATGGTATTGTTGAATTTATTGTAAAATGTACAGACAAGAAGTTATAAGACTTTTTTTTGTCTGTAAGCCAAAATTCAACCCTGTACTGCTCTGCTCTGATTGGTCAGAGATAAGTGGGTGAGCCTGGCTGCTTTGAAGAGGTGATAAATGACCCCTGGGGTTAGGAAGCCTCTCGGGAGGAGAGGTTGATGGGCATAGGAATGCCAGAGCAGGGGGAGGAGTCGTAAACCATGGACTTCAAGCGAAGGGGAGGACCCCTGTTCACCTCCAGCCAGATGCTAGGATTAATGAAGGAATGAGCAGATGCAAGGGGGAGGGACTGTGGAGAATACCCATCCTAGGGGTGTGTCTAGCCAGGTCTTCTCTCCCTGCTGAAAATTCTGACAAATTGAATTTTGGAAGAATAGTGGTTTCTGGGTTAGCATTTTGCCACACTCTGCAGGAAGTGGTCAGACCTTTGGGTGGAACCCTGCAGCTCATTTGACAGGAGTGCCCTCCTGCTTGACCCCAGAGAAAACTAAATAAGTATCTGAGAGGGGCGGTGCCTCTCAGATCTGCTGCTTGAAACTTAAGAAAGCAAGACGGGCCATGCTGGAAGTTTGATGTGCATTTCAAAAGGCCGGCACTCTGAAGGCTGCACCATCTGCAACTACGATACCAAAGGGGATGATGGACGGAGCGCTTGAGCAAATCAAACACTCACCCCCAGTCAACTGATCTGGGTTTAATCCATCATCATTCTTTAGCTCACTCCACCACCCCAGTTCAGACATGGCCATATGCAAATCAGTCTGACCCTGTGCCTCATGGGAACAGTCCAGCCCGAACTGCCAAGCCATGTCTTCCCTGGACCGGAAACAAGCATCCTGGGACCGGTTTCTGGCTAATCAGCCGTCATCAGCCAGGCTAGCTTGAATCCAGTGGCAGAGTGAGCAAGGGACCCACGTCTGGGCATACCCTGCCAACTTAGGGCGAACAAAGCGATACCAAAGGGGATGATGGACGGAGCGCTTGAGCAAATCAAACACTCACCCCAGTCAACTGATCTGGGTTTAATCCATCATCATTCTTTAGCTCACTCCACCACCCCAGTTCAGACATGGCCATATGCAAATCAGTCTGACCCTGTGCCTCATGGGAACAGTCCAGCCCGAACTGCCAAGCCATGTCTTCCCTGGACCGGAAACAAGCATCCTGGGACCGGTTTCTGGCTAATCAGCCGTCATCAGCCAGGCTAGCTTGAATCCAGTGGCAGAGTGAGCAAGGGACCCACGTCTGGGCATACCCTGCCAACTTAGGGCGAACAAAGCGATACCAAAGGGGATGATGGACGGAGCGCTTGAGCAAATCAAACACTCACCCCCAGTCAACTGATCTGGGTTTAATCCATCATCATTCTTTAGCTCACTCCACCACCCCAGTTCAGACATGGCCATATGCAAATCAGTCTGACCCTGTGCCTCATGGGAACAGTCCAGCCCGAACTGCCAAGTCATGTCTTCCCTGGACCGGAAACAAGCATCCTGGGACCGGTTTCTGGCTAATCAGCCGTCATCAGCCAGGCTAGCTTGAATCCAGTGGCAGAGTGAGCAAGGGACCCACGTCTGGGCATACCCTGCCATCTGCAACTACAGCCTGTGGATTACTTTGCTGTAAAAGGACTAAAGAGTGGACTCCTTGCAAGCTACAGGTTAACAGAGCTCACCTGGAACATCACCACAAGAATCAACAGCCTGGAGTACTACCAGTGGACTTGTAAGGGTTTTGTTCAAGTGGATTGTGGGAATTGACGTCTCACACTTTCAAGGACCCTCTTGGAGATTCCAGAACCTTGGATTGTGTGTTGGATACTTTGGGACCCGCAAGAAGAACTTCAGGAAGGAGTTCTAAGTGGATCCAGCCTGCTGGAGGGGGCTGCACAAGAGTGGTAAGAGATCCTCCAGAACAATTGCTAAAGGTGAATGTGTCCCTGTCGGAGGCATCGAAATGACTAAAAGGGGCACTGTTGGTTTCTAAGCACTAGAAAGTGACTAATCTTTAAAAATTCATGTCTCTGGTTCCCTGCAGTGGATGTTTTTCGTTTTGGTGTCATTTAAAAGATAAAAATATTTCCTATTTTTATAAACTGGTGTTGGATTTTTATTTTGTGTTGTGTCTTAATTATTTACTGAATTGGTGTTTTTAAATGCTTTACATACCTGTCTTTGAAGTTAAGCCTGCCTGCTCGCAGCCACGTTACCAAGGGTTGAGCATAGGAATAATTTTCTAAGACCTATTCTGAGCCTTATACTGTGTTAGTGGCCTTATTGCCAGTGGCAGACCTACATTTGCCCCTACCAATAATCCACTTTCCAACATTTGGTGCTCAGCGGTGTGGATGAGGACTTGCGTTTAAAGAGTACACCTTGGGGGCGTGGCCAAGATGGCGGTGAGGTGAGACGTACCTTGCTGTCTCTCCGCCGACCGCCGATATTTAGCACCAGCCTGCAGCCTCTCGGAGCAGATTCTTTGGGGCTGACGGCTGCTATCAGCGACTCTGCACCGGAGACGCCCGGGGAGGGGTCTAGCTGGCGCCGGGGCAGGTGTTTGGGTGGATCGCGCTGAGCCCCGGGACCTCCACGGCAGCGGTGCGGCCTGCGCCCACGCTGTGGCCGACTCGCGGAAGAGACCCGCGCCCATCTGCCGCCACCTCCCGCGGCGGCTGGAGATCTGGTGACCGCTCGGCCGGGGGCTGCTGCTGAGACGCTGCGCGGTCTCCCCCCGGGACTTGGACATCGGAGCTGGCGGGGGCGGACCCAGAAGAGGGAAGGGACATCCCGGCGGCGGCGACACGGCCAGTACTTCGGCGGCGCCCGTGCCGCATGGCAGGGCCGCCCCTCTGGACCCAGACGATCACCCGGGGCCTCTGGGCGGGCGGCCTCTTGTAGTTGTGGGCCGCTTGGCGTTCGGACCGGGCTCGGCGGAGCCTTCTCGGCGCCTGGAGCGCTCCAACGCCCAGCAGAGTAAAGCACAACTTCACAGCGGACACCCCCTGGGGGGGCTGCATCCGGCGCGCTGACGCTTGACCCCCCCCCGACCGGACCGGAGCCAGTGGCTGCCCCCCGGCCTGTGGTGGACTCGGCGGGGGGCCTCGAGGATCAGGCCCTGTAGTGCCTCCTGACTGGCCCTCAGAGAGGGAGAAGATCTGAGGTAGGCCGCGCCTGGCTGGGCCTGCGCTGTGGGCTGCTGCGGCTGACGACCGCTGGGCTTGAGGGAGTGACAGAGGTCCCTGGGGAGTGGTGGCCCCCGCCTGGGGGTCTGAAGGACAACGCTTGACGCCGTCTGTCGTCGCTGCTGGACCCGCCTGGCCTGAGTAGGGTTTGGTCTGGGAGTGCACGGGGCGAGTGCCTGGAGTGCGCTGTCTGGTAGCGGCGGAGTGCGCTCGACGTCGCGACGCTCTAGCTGCCGCCACCCCCCCCCAGGCCTTACCCGTAGTAGAAGCTGGACTGGGTACTGGGGAGCTGTTGGAATTGGCCTTAGCGCGACCCTGCTTTGGCACTACACGGGAACTAGCTTGCTTTCCTCACCATCTGGCGCAGGCCTGGGATATGTCCTCCACCCGCCCCAAGAGAGACAAGACCCAAAAGGACGCCAGGCCTGAACTCACAGTGAAGGACCTCTTCTCGCGCACCCAGCGGGGCCCTCTCAAGATGGCCCATTCATCCCAGGAGACTGGGGCCACCCCGATGTCAGGAGATGCCCAAGATGAACCGGTGACTCGGGCCTTTCTTGAGTCCCTCTTTACGACGCTCAGGGAAGACCTACAAACCGTGAAATGCGACCTCACCTCTGAGATAAAAGACATTCGCAAGGACGTCGATAGCATTGGGGAACGCGTGGCGTCACTGGAGGACAAAGGGGATGACAGAGACACGGAACTCTCTTCGCTTCAACAAGAGGTCATTCGTATACACGAGCAGCAGGTTGACCTCCAGGCGCACCTGGAGGATCTTGAAAACCGCTCTCGAAGGCACAACATAAGGATTCGAGGGGTGGCCACGAATTCGGAAGCGGGGGACATCTTCGCCTACGTGCAGGGGCTCTTTAACCATGTGCTGGGGAATCCATCTACTTCCGAGATTAAAATCGACAGGGCCCATCGGGTGGGGCCCCCTAGAGCGGACAGGGTGGCCCCGGCAGACAAATTGGCCTGCATTCATGACTTTCACACCAAGGAGGAGATTCTACGGAAGGGCAGAGATATGCACCCGATTGTTTATCAGGATCAACGTCCCACTCTCTACCAAGATCTAGCGGCGATTACCCTGCAGAAACGCAGGCTCTTTCGTCCCATCACGGCCCACCTCCGCCAACGGGACATCTCTTATTCTTGGGGCCACCCGTTTCGATTGATGTTCCGCTTGGACGGGAAACAATACCAGCTCCGTTCGTTGGCGGAGGCCTGCAGACTTCTTGACGTTGAGCTGCCAGAAGATGAAGGAAGTAATCGTGGCTCGAGCCTGGCGTCCGGCGTTTCACCATCGGGTTGGCAGAGACAGTGACGCCGCAGACGCCCTAAACGGCCGGACCCTGCCGAAATTGCAATGAGCCAGAAAGCAGCATTGGAGTCACTTCCCGAGGAATTGGCGAAAACCCACCCTTCAGGACAATAGAAGAGGCTGTCTGCTCTTTATTATTTTGAGATACCAAAGGGGACGATGGACGGAGCGTTTGAGCTAATCAAACACTCACCCCCAGTCAACTGATCTGGGTTTAATCCATCATCATTCTTTAGCTCACTCCACCACCCCAGTTCAGACATGGCCATATGCAAATCAGTCTGACCCTGTGCCTCATGGGAACAGTCCAGCCCGAACTGCCAAGCCATGTCTTCCCTTGCCCGGAAACAAGCATCCTGGGACCGGTTTCTGGCATTTCAGCCATCATCAGCCAGGCTAGCTTGAATCCAGTGGCAAAGTGAGCAAGGGACCCACGTCTGGGCATACCCTGCCAACTTAGGGCGAACAAAGCGATACCAAAGGGGACGATGGACGGAGCGTTTGAGCTAATCAAACACTCACCCCCAGTCAACTGATCTGGGTTTAATCCATCATCATTCTTTAGCTCACTCCACCACCCCAGTTCAGACATAGCCATATGCAAATCAGTCTGACCCTGTGCCTCATGGGAACAGTCCAGCCCGAACTGCCAAGCCATGTCTTCCATGGACCGGAAACAAGCATCCTGGGACCGGTTTCTGGCATTTCAGCCGTCATCAGCCAGGCTAGCTTGAATCCAGTGGCAAAGTGAGCAAGGGACCCACGTCTGGGCATACCCTGCCAACTTAGGGCGAACAAAGCAATACCAAAGGGGACGATGGACGGAGCATTTGAGCTAATCAAACACTCACCCCCAGTCAACTGATCTGGGTTTAATCCATCATCATTCTTTAGCTCACTCCACCACCCCAGTTCAGACATGGCCATATGCAAATCAGTCTGACCCTGTGCCTCATGGGAACAGTCCAGCCCGAACTGCCAAGCCATGTCTTCCCTGGACCGGAAACAAGCATCCTGGGACCGGTTTCTGGCATTTCAGCCATCATCAGCCAGGCTAGCTTGAATCCAGTGGCAAAGTGAGCAAGGGACCCACGTCTGGGCATACCCTGCCAACTTAGGGCGAACAAAGCGATACCAAAGGGGACGATGGACGGAGCGTTTGAGCTAATCAAACACTCACCCCCAGTCAACTGATCTGGGTTTAATCCATCATCATTCTTTAGCTCACTCCACCACCCCAGTTCAGACATGGCCATATGCAAATCAGTCTGACCCTGTGCCTCATGGGAACAGTCCAGCCCGAACTGCCAAGCCATGTCTTCCCTGGACCGGAAACAAGCATCCTGGGACCAGTTTCTGGCATTTCAGCCGTCATCAGCCAGGCTAGCTTGAATCCAGTGGCAAAGTGAGCAAGGGACCCACGTCTGGGCATACCCTGCCAACTTAGGGCGAACAAAGCGATACCAAAGGGGACGATGGACGGAGCGTTTGAGCTAATCAAACACTCACCCCCAGTCAACTGATCTGGGTTTAATCCATCATCATTCTTTAGCTCACTCCACCACCCCAGTTCAGACATGGCCATATGCAAATCAGTCTGACCCTGTGCCTCATGGGAACAGTCCAGCCCGAACTGCCAAGCCATGTCTTCCCTGGACCGGAAACAAGCATCCTGGGACCGGTTTCTGGCATTTCAGCCATCATCAGCCAGGCTAGCTTGAATCCAGTGGCAAAGTGAGCAAGGGACCCACGTCTGGGCATACCCTGCCAACTTAGGGCGAACAAAGCGATACCAAAGGGGACGATGGACGGAGCGTTTGAGCCAATCAAACACTCACCCCAGTCAACTGATCTGGGTTTAATCCATCATCATTCTTTAGCTCACTCCACCACCCCAGTTCAGACATGGCCATATGCAAATCAGTCTGACCCTGTGCCTCATGGGAACAGTCCAGCCCGAACTGCCAAGCCATGTCTTCCCTGGACCGGAAACAAGCATCCTGGGACCGGTTTCTGGCATTTCAGCCGTCATCAGCCAGGCTAGCTTGAATCCAGTGGCAAAGTGAGCAAGGGACCCACGTCTGGGCATACCCTGCCAACTTAGGGCGAACAAAGCGATACCAAAGGGGACGATGGACGGAGCGTTTGAGCTAATCAAACACTCACCCCCAGTCAACTGATCTGGGTTTAATCCATCATCATTCTTTAGCTCACTCCACCACCCCAGTTCAGACATGGCCATATGCAAATCAGTCTGACCCTGTGCCTCATGGGAACAGTCCAGCCCGAACTGCCAAGCCATGTCTTCCCTGGACCGGAAACAAGCATCCTGGGACCAGTTTCTGGCATTTCAGCCGTCATCAGCCAGGCTAGCTTGAATCCAGTGGCAAAGTGAGCAAGGGACCCACGTCTGGGCATACCCTGCCAACTTAGGGCGAACAAAGCGATACCAAAGGGGACGATGGACGGAGCGTTTGAGCTAATCAAACACTCACCCCAGTCAACTGATCTGGGTTTAATCCATCATCATTCTTTAGCTCACTCCACCACCCCAGTTCAGACATGGCCATATGCAAATCAGTCTGACCCTGTGCCTCATGGGAACAGTCCAGCCCGAACTGCCAAGCCATGTCTTCCCTGGACCGGAAACAAGCATCCTGGGACCGGTTTCTGGCATTTCAGCCATCATCAGCCAGGCTAGCTTGAATCCAGTGGCAAAGTGAGCAAGGGACCCACGTCTGGGCATACCCTGCCAACTTAGGGCGAACAAAGCGATACCAAAGGGGACGATGGACGGAGCGTTTGAGCCAATCAAACACTCACCCCCAGTCAACTGATCTGGGTTTAATCCATCATCATTCTTTAGCTCACTCCACCACCCCAGTTCAGACATGGCCATATGCAAATCAGTCTGACCCTGTGCCTCATGGGAACAGTCCAGCCCGAACTGCCAAGCCATGTCTTCCCTGGACCGGAAACAAGCATCCTGGGACCGGTTTCTGGCATTTCAGCCGTCATCAGCCAGGCTAGCTTGAATCCAGTGGCAAAGTGAGCAAGGGACCCACGTCTGGGCATACCCTGCCAACTTAGGGCGAACAAAGCGATACCAAAGGGGACGATGGACGGAGCATTTGAGCTAATCAAACACTCACCCCCAGTCAACTGATCTGGGTTTAATCCATCATCATTCTTTAGCTCACTCCACCACCCCAGTTCAGACATGGCCATATGCAAATCAGTCTGACCCTGTGCCTCATCCCCTTTTGTATCGCTTTGGTCGCCCTAAGTTGGCGGGGGTATGCCCAGACGTGGGTCCCTTGCTCGCTTTGCCACTGGATTCAAGCAAGCCTGGCTGATGACGGCTGAAATGCCAGAAACCGGTCCTAGGATGCTTGTTTCCGGTCCAGGGAAGACATGGCTTGGCAGTTCGGGCTGGACTGTTCCCATGAGGCACAGGGTCAGACTGATTTGCATATGGCCATGTCTGAACTGGGGTGGTGGAGTGAGCTAAAGAATGATGATGGATTAAACCCAGATCAGTTGACTGGGGGTGAGTGTTTTGATTGGCTCAAACGTTCCGTCCATCATCCCCTTTTGTATCGCTTTGGTCGCCCTAAGTTGGCGGGGTATGCCCAGACGTGGGTCCCTTGCTCGCTTTGCCACTGGATTCAAGCAAGTCTGGCTGATGACGGCTGAAATGCCAGAAACCGGTCCTAGGATGCTTGTTTCCGGTCCAGGGAAGACATGGCTTGGCAGTTCGGGCTGGACTGTTCCCATGAGGCACAGGGTCAGACTGTTTTGCATATGGCCATGTCTGAACTGGGGTGGTGGAGTGAGCTAAAGAATGATGATGGATTAAACCCAGATCAGTTGACTGGGGTGAGTGTTTGATTGGCTCAAACGTTCCGTCCATCATCCCCTTTTGTATCGCTTGGTCGCCCTAAGTTGGCGGGGTATGCCCAGACGTGGGTCCCTTGCTCGCTTTGCCACTGGATTCAAGCTAGCCTGGCTGATGACGGCTGAAATGCCAGAAACCGGTCCTAGGATGCTTGTTTCCGGTCCAGGGAAGACATGGCTTGGCAGTTCGGGCTGGACTGTTCCCATGAGGCACAGGGTCAGACTGATTTGCATATGGCCATGTCTGAACTGGGGTGGTGGAGTGAGCTAAAGAATGATGATGGATTAAACCCAGATCAGTTGACTGGGGGTGAGTGTTTGATTGGCTCAAACGTTCCGTCCATCATCCCCTTTTGTATCGCTTTATTATTTTGAGGCGGGAGGCGGGGAGGGGGTACTCTTGGCCACTCTATGGACCCCTTGCCGAACTCTTTCTGTTCATCCTGGGATGACGGACTTTCTTGTTCCACAGTTTTGACTCTTGTTGGGGTTGTTTTTTCCTTTTGTCCTTTTTTTGGGGGCCCTCGTCCACTGTTTTTAAACACGGGCAATGATAGGCTACCTTGGCTCTTTACTCATTCCTGCTTGATAGGCCCCGGGATCCATAGATACACTTGGGCTCTCACTCTTTAGATGGCTCCCACTACACTTCGTATCCTTACCCTGAATGTGCGGGGTCTTAACAATCCCATCAAACGGAGGGCGATTTTGTCCTATCTAGAACACTCGAGGGCGGACATATGCCTCCTTCAAGAGACGCATCTGTTGGCCCGGGACTGCCACCGCCTCAAATCTCGTCTCTTCCCAACTCAGCTTTTTTCCTCAAGCGCCACTAAAACAGCAGGGGTGGCCATTCTGGTTTCCCGCTCCTTCCAGGGAAGGGTTCTTCAGAAGGAGGCAGAAATTAGAGGGAAACTTCTCATATATCAGTTCGACATTGGGGGGCTGACTTTCACGATTGGGTCCATTTACGCCCCTAACGAGGGGCAGGAACAGTTCTTACACGACGCACTGACTGAAGCCACAGCGACGGTAGAGCGTAGAATTCTGCTGGGTGGGGACTTAAACCTGGTGTTTGATAACACGTGGGATAGGTCGGCTCAACGCTCTGGTCAGACGGGCGCACTCTCCCAGAGGGGCTTAGATCGCTTGAGGGATTTGGGGATGGTGGATCTCTGGCGCGCCACCCACCCTAATGACCGCGAATACTCATTTCACTCGAGTGTCCATAAGACTTACGCCCGCCTCGACTATTTTCTGGGCATGGAGGTGCTCTGAACCCTGCTGGCGGGGTCGGAAATTTTAACCGCCTCTCTCTCCGATCATGCACCGGTGATGGTCACCCTCACGCTTCCACCGCTGCAGCGACCTTTCCGCCACTGGCGCTTGCGTGACACCCTTTTACACCGCGCAGACGTGGTTCAACAGATACAACGCGCGATAGATGACTTTCTGACCCATAACGATAACAATGACACCCTACTTTCTACACGCTGGGCAGCGCTTAAAGCAGTCTTGAGGGGCGAGATCATTGCTATAGTGACGGCAGACAATGCCGATCGTAAGCGCAAGAGGGACGAACTCACACAACGAACCAGGGAGCTGGAACAGATGCACCAGCGCACCGGGGCGCCCAGGATTTGGAGACAGCTGCGCGCAGTGCGGGCCCAGCTTGCGGCCATTGATAACGACCAGGCGGAATACGCTGCACTACTCCTGCGCCATGCATTTTACACGGGTGGTGACCGGTGCGGCCGTTTACTCGCTCATAAGTTACGCGAGGTTCGGCAGCGCCACGGGGTCCGGGAGATATGCGATGGTGCGGGTCGAGTGGTCATGACCGACGCGGACATTGCAAAGGTCTTCCGCGACTTCTATGCTCAATTGTATGCAGCGCAAGCATTAGATGGCTCGCTTAGCGAAGCTTACATAGCGGCAGTACACCTTCCCTCACTCACGCAGGCTCAGGTAGATCACCTGGAGCGGGAGATACGCGTGGAAGAGGTCATAGCGGCGATCTCACGCCTCAAGTTGGCCAAATCGCCTGGACCTGACGGCTATACAGCCGCCTTTTATAAAACCTTCTGCCCAACAATAGCACCCCTCCTGACGCGCCTTTTTAATTCTTTTGCGACCGCGGGGGCGATACCGGAGGACATGCTGGAGGCGGCCATAGTGGTCATCCCTAAGGCAGGGAAGGACAAGACCAGCTGTGGGGCCTATCGCCCTATCTCGCTCCTTAATATTGACCTCAAACTTTTTACAGGGATCTTGGCCGCCCGATTAGCACCCTATATGCCGGGACTTATTGACCCGGACCAGGCGGGGTTCATCCCTCAACGTCAGATGAACGACAACACTAAACGTGTACTTCACCTGATTGAGAAGGCCTCCCGGGTCCCTGGGGAATACATGCTCCTCACCATAGACGCAGAGAAGGCCTTCGTTAGGGTCCATTGGCCATTTCTAGAACAGGTGCTGATCCACGTGGGGTTGGGGGAGAGAATCCGTACTTTAATTCTTAATTGCTACCAACACCCTACGGCTTCGGTCCGTGTTAACGGTCATACCTCGTCCCACCTTCCTATCTCCAGAGGGACCCGCCAGGGATGTCCTCTCTCCCCCTGCTCTTTGCGCTCTATATGGAGCCCTTTGCCCAATGTGTCCGGCACAATCCCCTTATCACCGGGATTAAATTTGGAGGCGACATCCATACCATTAGCCTCTACGCTGACGATGTCCTGGTGTCTCTCTCTGATCCCTCTCGAGCCTTGGGAGTCTTCATGGCGGAACTGGACCGCTTCGCTCAGGTGTCAGGCTTCAAAGTCAATGTTGAGAAATCGGTCGCACTTAACCTCTCCATGCTGCCCTCCACCCTGGCGCGCCTATGTGCGTCGCACCCCCTGCAATGGGCGGATAGATCTGTCTCCTACCTTGGCATCCAGCTGGCGCCTACGCTGCCTGAGATCTCCGCCACCAACTACGCTAAACTGCTGACGCAGATTTGGGCGGAGTTGCGGCGGTGGAAGTATTTCCCGATATCCTGGCTGGGGAGGGTGGCTGCTATAAAAATGACGATCCTACCCCAAATACTTTACATCTTCCAGACTCTCCCTCTACGACCACCCGGTGGGTGGATCAAGCAGGTTCAATCGGAACTGTCACAATTTATCTGGCGGGGCCGCCGGCCCCGCATGAAGGGAACCATAGCGAGGCTGCCTCCTGAGAAGGGCGGGCTGGCAGTTCCGGATCTCCGACTCTACTTTCAAGCGACACAACTCCGACATTTAGTAGAATGGAGCAGATCCGAATCAGAGAAACACGGATTGTTTCAAGACCAAGCGGTAGCAGCCACGACTTTGCAGAGAATCCCCTTTTTACGCAGGGCTCACAGACCTGCCAATCTTTACGCTTCCCACATAACCAGGACGATTCTGGAGGCCTGGGATCAGACCTGTCTGAAATACAACCTGACTTCCTTCCCGTCCCCCCTCAGCCCGCTCTTCGATAACCCAGACTTTCTACCAGGGATGGGTGAGGCCTCTTTCGTAAGCTGGCGCCCAACGGGTTGCCGGTCTTTGGGGCATTTGTTCGACTTTGACGGGATTCTCTCTTTTCCTCAGGTCCGGTCACACTATGGGATCCCAGAGTCGGAGCGATTTCATTATCTCCAGCTCCGTCATTGGGCTCTCCATCCCCTCGTGAAGCCACACGCACACCGTCTCCTCACACCATACGAAAAATGGCTGCTGACGCGCTCATCCGACAAAATGCTCATTTCAGATCTGTATAAGATGTTGTTAACTGGACACACACACGCTTATAATGCAGGGCTCATGCGCTGGGAACGTGATCTGGGCCGGGCCCTTAGCCATAAAGAATGGGATGGGATTTATTATAGAGCTCGACACTCAGCACGCAGTATGGGACTGACGGAGACCCTGACCAAGGTGACCACACACTGGTACTATACTCCCGACCGCCTCCGCTCGATGGACCCTCGACAAAGTGCGGATTGCTGGCGGGGTTGTGGGCAACGGGGCACTCTGGTGCATCTACTGTGGGACTGTGAGCAGCTGCACGCCTACTGGGCGCTGGTCATTGACGAAATAGATAAACACTTCGATACTCAGCTCCCACGTTTCCCAAGCTATATCCTCCTGGGCCTCCCCAACCCCCTCACTTATCCTCTTCGCTCACAGCGTGGTCGTCAGATAGCGATTGCGCTGGGCTCGGCCACACAAAACATTCTGATTCACTGGCGGACAACAAGTATCCCCACGTTTACTGGCTGGCTGCAACGTCTCTGGCAGGTTTTGGGGATGGAAAAGATCACTCTTACACTAGCTGGGAAGGGTTCTGCCTTTGCGGATCTCTGGCAGCCATTTCTCGCCTTACTTGGTTCTGAATTTAGGGAACTCACCTGCCCGAGATATCTTCGTCTACTGCGTCTATCAGCACCGACTGAGGGGGAATCTCAGGGAGCCTCACGGACTGAGGAGAAGTAAGCCTATCCTGAATTGGCATCTTAGTTGGTGGATGGGGGTCGGGGTGGGGTGGATGGGTGGGGTGGATGGGTAGGGTAAGTTTTCCTTTTTTGGCCATTCGCAGAAGTAAAACAGCTGGTTTCCACCATAAACCGCAATTCACTGTTGCTTAACTTGTCTTGTGCTGGTGAACACATGTGACGCTTATTGTTGGCCTCTGTTACGAAATGCAAATAAAAAAGATTTAAACCATAAAGAGTACACCTTTCAGTAAAGTGAATTAAGATTGTAAAAATCCTCTAAATTGCCTTAGAACAAAACTTTTGAGTTTAATTTTTGGAATTTGGACTAAACTGTTTTTAATCCATTGTTTTAATTTTTCCAAATTGTTCTAAGTCTGTTGTGCCTAGTTATTGTGACCCACAACTAGGGAACCATGGAGCTGGACCTGGCTAAACTGTCCCAGTTTGCGGTGGGTGATTTTAGGGAACAGTGTAGGCTTAGGGGGCTGCCTGCTTCCAACAAGATTAAGAAGGCAGGGTTGCTTAAGTCCCTAACGGCCTGGGCTGGGGTAGCTGAGGAGACTCAAGGGGGGATGAAGGGTGAGCCCCCCAACCTCACCCCAGAGGGGGGTGAGGATGATGCCTCTTCCATTTTTTCTAGTGTTAGCCATATGATTCCAGATGGTGGGAGGGGGGGGAAGGGTCCCTTACTCAGGACCCACCACTATCCCTTGCAGAAAGACAGCTTAAGGCTCAATTAGCTTTGATAGCTTTGGAGCAGAGGAAACTGGAATTGGCTGAGAAGAGATGGGAGAGGGAGGAGGCATTGAGAAGAAATGATGGCAGTGAAAATGATGAAGATTTTGAAATGTCCAGGGGTGGTGGTCTTGATCACAAACTTCCCAAGGGTATAGTACCCAACTACACTGAGGGGGATGACATTGACAAGTGGCTAGCAGCTTTTGAGAGGGCCCTTAGAATGAGTAGGGTCCACTCTAAGTATTGGGGTACACTCCTGTGGGAGTTGATTCCAGTAGCTGGGAGGGATAGGCTCCTGACCCTGAAGGGAGAGGATGCAGAATCATACCAGCAGATGAAGGCATGCTTAGTCAAAAGATTTGGTCTGACTCCAGAGCAGTGCAGGGTGAAGTTTAGAGGCACCCAGAAATTGAATTCAAAGTCTTGGGTAGACTTTGTGGACGTTTCAGTGAAAGCACTGGAAGGCTGGTTTTTTGGTAACACTGTTGACACATATGAGGGATTGTATAATTTGTTTTTGAAAGAACATATTTTGACTCATTGTGCAGAAGAGAAGTTACATCAGTATCTAGTGGACTCTAAGCTGACAGACCCCAGAGAGCTGGGAGAAGCAGCTGATGAGTGGGTGAGAACCCGGGTTTCCATTCAGCACCAGGGGGGTGACCAGAAGAAAGAAGGACAAGTCCCTCCCCAGGCGAAAGCCCAGGGAAAAGAAGGTCAAAAACAGAAGGAGTCCTCCAAAGACCCACAAATACCTGCACAAGGAGGGGGGCCCCGAGCCAACCCAAATTCAAGGGGAGGGGGTATCAGGGAAAGAATGGTAGGTTCTTTGATCCCTCAAAGGTGGGTAAGTGCTTTGTCTGTAACCAGCCAGGGCACAAGCAGGGAGATGCTGTCTGCGCCAAGAAGCTCCTCCCTAAGGGGCCATCCACAGGGATTGCCAGTGTAAGTGTTGGGGTGGAGAGTGGTGCCCCAGAGAGGGGTAGTCAGGTAGTGGAAGCAACCTTAGTGTCCCTGGGTGGGGTGAATATTGCAACCCTTGCTGCCTTACCTCCAAACATGGACAAGTACAGGCAGAGGCCTAAAGTGAATGGGACTGAGGTTGAGGCTATCAGAGACACAGGGGCTAGTGTAACTATGGTCCTGGATGAGCTGGTGTCTCCAGGGAGGTTGCTACCTAGTGAGTTTCACCAGGTGACTTATGCAGACAGCACTACCAAACTCCATCCTATGGCTGTAGTGGATTTGGAATGGGGAGGTGTGACAGGCCCTATGCAGGTAGCTGTGTCAAAGGTGCTCCCAGTCCAGTGTTTACTGGGCAATGATCTTGAAGCCTCTGAGTGGTCAGAGGTGGAGAGAGGACTCCATATAAAAATATTGGAGCTCCCTGAGTGGGTATGTGCTGTGACTAGGTCACCGACTAGCCAGAAGGGAGGGGCTGGACACTTGGACCCTGGAACAAAGGGCCAAGCATCTAAGGACAAGAGCACTGGGCCTGGTGAGCCATCCCAGGGAACTCCAGAGGTGCAGGGAGAATCTAACCCTGATGGGGAGGATCTGGCCTCTGAGGGAGGGACTCGATCCCTGCCAGAGCTGTCAGATTTGGCAGAAGTGACAGGAGCAGGTGGACCCTCCAGAGAGGAGTTCAGTAAGGGACAGAGAGACTGTCCCACCCTTGAGAGCTTGAGGTGGATTGCTTCTAAGCAAGAGGAGGGGATGACAGTGGGTTTCACAAACTCTACTGGGAAGATGGACTGCTTTATACAGAGGCCAGAAACCTCAAGGAGGGGGCCACCAGGAGGTTGGTGGTGCCCCAGAAGTACAGAGAGCTCATCCTGATTTTGGGTCATGATATCCCCTTGGCAGGATATTTGGGACAGACAAAGACATGGAACCGGTTGGTGAACCATTTCTACTGGCCTCATATGTCTGAAAAGGTAAAGGAGTTTTGCAGCTCCTGTGTCACCTGTCAGGCCAGTGGCAAGGCAGGGGGCAAGACAAGGCTCCCCTAATACCACTGCCAGTGGTTGGGGTTCCTTTTGAAAGGGTGGGGATGGACATTGTTGGTCCCTGGACCCACCTACTGCATCAGGGAATAGGTATATCTTAGTGGTAGTGGACCATGCCACTAGGTACCCTGAAGCAATCCCTCTTAGAACCATTGATGCTCCTGCAGTGGCTAGAGCACTGCTTGGTGTGTTCACCAGAGTGGGTTTTCCGAAAGAGGTGGTATCAGATAGGGGCACAAACTTCCTGTCCAGCTATCTGACTGCTATGTGGGATGAGTGTGGTGTCAACTACAAGTTCACCACCCGCTAGCACCCACAAGCAAATGGTCTTGTTGAGAGATTCAACAAAACCCTGAAGGGCATGATAAATGGGTTGTCAGAGAAACTCAGGAGGAGATGGGATGTTCTCCTCCCATGCTTACTGTTTGCCTACAGGGAGGTGCCACAGAAAGGGGTTGGTTTCAGTCCCTTTGAGTTGTTGTTTGGACACCCTGTGAGGGGGCCATTGAGCCTGCTGAGAGAGTCTTTAGATAAGCCTCTTAAAGAAGCAAAGGACAATGTGCTTGACTATGTGCTAGGCCTGAGATCTAGAATGGCAGAGTACATGTACAAGGCAAACAGGAAACTGGAGGCCAGCCAGGAGCTCATGAAGCACTGGTATGATCAGAAGGCTACTATGCCTGAGTATGCTACAGGACAATTGGTGTGGGTGTTGGAGCCTGTGGCTCCCAGGGCCCTCCATGACAAGTGGAGTGGGCCCTATCCAATCTTAGAAAAGAAGGGTGAGGTTACCTATTTGGTTGACCTTGGCACAGGAACCCTCATAGGGTCCTGCATGTGAATAGATTGAAACCCCATCATGACAGGGCAGACATGACCATGTTACTGGTCACTGATGAGGGTGTGGAGGAGGAAACTGAGCCTGTGCCCGACATCCTCTCCACTAATGTGCAAGATGGGTCAGTGGAGGGAGTTGTGCTCTCTCTCAAGTTGACAGATCAGCAGCGCAGAGACTGTAAGCTAGTGCTGGAGCAGTTTGCTGGCCTGTTCTCTTTGACCCCAGGCATCACTGAGTGGTGTGTGCACCACATTGACACTGGTGACAGCCTACCTGTCAAAAATAAACTGTACAGGTTGTCTGACCATGTCAGAGCCAGCATGAAAGCTGAGGTTGCTAAAATGCTGGAATTGGGGGTAATTGAACCGTCTGAGAGTCCATGGGCCAGTCCAGTGGTGCTGCTACCTAAACCTAATCCTCAGGGGGGACCCAAGGAGTTAAGGTTCTGTGTGGACTACAGAGGAGTGAATGCAGTCACCAAGACTGACGCTCACCCTATACTAGAGCTGATGAGCTCATTGACAGGTTAGGGGCTGCTAAGTACCTGAGTACTTTTGATTTGACTTCAGGTTACTGGCAGATTGCCCTTACTGATGGAGCAAAGGAGAGGTCAGCATTCTCCACACCAGAGGGACATTATCAGTTCAAGGTCATGCCCTTTGGCTTAAAGAATGCACCTGCCACCTTCCAAAGGTTGGTGAACAGGGTCTTGTCTGGGTTGGAACAGTTCAGTGCAGCTTACCTGGATGATACAGCTGTATACAGTTCTACCTGGGGGGATCACTTAAGCCATCTAAGGGAAGTGCTTCAGGCGATGCAGCAGGCAGGCCTGACTATTAAGGCAAGTAAGTGCCAAATAGGGCAGAGTTCTGTGGTGTACCTGGGCCACCTGGTAGGTGGCGGCCATGTACAGCCTCTCCAAGCTAAAATCCAAACTATTTTGGATTGGACCGCTCCTGTTACCCAGACTCAGGTCAGGGCATTCCTTGGACTGACAGGGTATTATAGAAGGTTTGTTCAAAATTATGGGACCATTGTGGGTCCCCTAACTGAACTCACTTCTAAGAAGAGGCCCAAAAAGGTGTATTGGACCCTAGAGTGTCAGAAAGCTTTTGACACTCTGAAAGTTGTTATGTGTTCAGCACCAGTGTTGCTGGCCCCTGACTACACAAAAGAATTTGTGGTTCAGACAGATGCTTCAGAACAAGGGATTGGGGCAGTGTTTTCACAGCTAAATGAAGAGGGCCTTGATCAGCCAGTTGCCTTTATTAGCAGGAGGCTTCTTCCCAGAGAGCAGAGATGGAGTGCTATTGAGAGAGAAGCTTTTGCTGTGGTTTGGTCCCTGAAAAAGTTGAGACCATATTTGTTTGGGACTCACTTTCGTGTTCGAACTGACCACAGGCCTCTCAGATGGCTCATGCAGATGAGAGGGGAGAATCCCAAGCTGTTAAGGTGGTCCATTTCCCTACAGGGAATGGACTTTACAGTGGAACACAGACCTGGGGTTCCCATGCAAATGCGGATGGACTTTCCAGGTTTTTCCACTTAGCTGATGAGGACTACCAGGGTGTAGGTTAGTAACCCATCACCTTTCGTCGGGGGGGTGGCTGTGTTGCAAAGTTATCCTGTGCCCTGGGCACCCCTTCAACCTTTTGCTGACTGGTACTGGTGGTAGCTGACTCTGACTGACCCTGGGCTCTGCCTAACCAGGGCCAGTGCTATGCTGAAAACACTTAGAATACAGTGAAAACACCTACATACACTAGGGTACACTAAGGGTTGGGGTACCCCTGTGATTGGCATGACCTACCCCATAGGGCCCTAGTACATATTAGGGCAGGGGGTTTGAAACTACCTATCAGTCCCTAGTATATATTAGGGCATGGCAGTATAGAGGCCAGCAGACCTTTCTGCACTTGCATGTGTGCACTGCTGAAGCCTGAGGTATTTTTAAAAGTGGCTCTGTGTGGCAGGACTGCTTTTAAAAAGTTAATTGTGCCCAAACTCGACTTTTGTGTTTGGGGCACTTAAAAATGGTTAACCTACAATGTTTGGGCATATTAGATACCCCCAGGGTCTCCCCTAGGTGTCCCAGGGGTGGGGGGTCAGGTATCTATAAGGTGGACCCTTATAAAATGAGTTTTATATGCCCTGGGTAAAGTGAAATTGCACATTTCTCTCCCCACATTGTGATAAAGTGCTGCCCAAAATCGACTTTGGTGGTAGGAGCACTGTGGAGGTAGGATCTGCAATATTTTTACATATTCAAAACCCCTAAAGTCTCACCTAGGTGTTCCTGGGGTGGGGGTCCTGTAGATATATGTAGCGTACTTATAAAATATGTTTTTATAAGCCCTGGTGCTGGAAAAATGGCCCAAGTCACTTTTCCCATTGCAAATCCCATGTCATAGGTTAACATTGGAAAAGGTTATTAGTTAATAACTGGAGAAAGAAAAGCCATAAAACTAGGATTAAAGGACTCGGTAGAATGGTAATGCTAAATCTAACATAATGGTATTGTTGAATTTATTGTAAAATGTACAGACAAGAAGTTATAAGACGGTTTTTGTCTGTAAGCCAAAATTCAACCCTGTACTGCTCTGCCCTGATTGGTCAGAGATAAGTGGGTGAGCCTCGCTGCTTTGAAGAGGTGATAAATGACCCCTGGGGATAGGAAGCCTCTCGGGGAGGAGAGGTTGCTGGGCATAGGAATGCCAGAGCAGGGGGAGGAGTCGTAAACCATGGACTTCAAGCGAAGGGGAGGACCCTTGTTCACCTCCAGCCAGATGCTAGGATTAAGGAAGGAATGAGCAGATGCAAGGGGGAGGGACTATGGAGAATAGCCATCCTAGGAGTGTGTCTAGCCAGGTCTTCTCTCTCTGCTGAAAATTCTGACATATTGAATTTTGGAAGAATAGTGGTTTCTGGATTAGCATTTTGCCACACTCTGCAGGAAGTGGTCAGACCTTTGGGTGGAATCCTGCAGCTCATTGGACAGGAGTGCCCTCCTGCTTGACTCCAGATAACACTAAATAAGTATCTGAGAGGGGCGGTGCCTCTCAGATCTGCTGCTTAAAACTTAAGAAAGCAAGACGGGCATGCTGGAAGTTTGATGTGCATTTCAAAAGGCCGGCACTCTCAAGGCTGCACCATCTGCAACTACAGCCTGTGGATTACTTTGCTGTAAAAGTACTAAAGAGTGGACTCCCTGCAAGCTACAGGTTAACAGAGCTCACCTGGAACATCACCACAAGAATCAACAGCCTGGAGTACTACCAGTGGATTTGTAAGGGTTTTGTTCAAGTGGATTGTGGGAATTAAAGTCTCACACTTTCAAGGACCCTCTTGGAGATTCCAGAAACTTGGATTGTGTGTTGGATACTTTGGGATCCGCAAGAAGAACTTCAGGAAGGAGTTCTAACTGGACCCAGCCTGCTGGAGGGTGCTGCACAAGAGTGGTGAGAGATCCTCCAGAACAATTGCTAAAGGTGAATGTGTCCCTGTCAGAGGCATCGAAATGACTAAAAGGGGCACTTGGTTGGTTTCTAAGCACTAGAAAGTGACTAATCTTTAAAAATTCATATCTCTGGTTCCCTACAGTGGATGTTTTTCGTTTTGGTGTCATTTAAAAGATAAAAATATTTCCTATTTTTATAAATTGGTGTTGGAGTTTTATTTTGTGTTGTGTCTTAATTATTTACTGAATTAGTGTTTTTAGATGCTTTACATACCTGTCTTTGAAGTTAAGCCTGCCTGCTCGCAGCCACGTTACCAAGGGTTGAGCATAGGAATAATTTTCTAAGAACTTTTCTGAGCCCTATACTGTGTTAGTGGCCTTATTGCCAGTGGCAGACCTACTTTTGCCCCTACCAATAATCCACTTTCCAACATGGTGCATTTGAAGCGTCGTGTTTCTGGGTCGGAGTCTAAGACCTGTTCGCACACCCGTATCTTGTGGAGAAGCTGGTGAGGTGTTTGGGTTTCCTGTGGTCTGGACATTTGAGACTTTAGAGACCTTCGTTCCTGATGACTATCATTTAAATGATTGGAGGAAATGTTTTTAAAAATTGATGTGGGGTTTGATTCTAACGGCAGCAAATGTTCTTATGGCATTGTAGTCTTCTTAATGCTACAGTCTGTCAATTGTTTTGTTTCACTCTGGGTATTGACTGCTTCATCTCTCATTGCATTTATATCATAAGTAAGTCGTGGTCTTGTGTTGGGTGTGGGTTGGCACAGTACCATCGTCACTGCTGACATTATTGCTATTGCTCTTTGTTGGAGGGGGAACCACTCCTCTGCTGGCTTTTAATTCCCCTTGACAATGTTTGTTCATTGGAGTGACTGTTTCTACTGAGTGTGTGTGTGTGTGTGCGTTGACTTTAAGTCACAAAGTCACTCAGTGTATCCACTTGTGTGTGGATGTGGGAAGGATCACCCACTGTTGGTATGTTGTTTGAAATGACTTTTGATGTTCTGTCCCCCTGGGTTACCACCTTGGTGTGGTTGTGGGGGTTGCTTAATCCCTCTCTGTTGGGGGTGTGCCTGTGAGAAGGTTGTTAGGGGTTAAGCCTCTTTGGACTCCCACCTTTTTGGTGGACATGGGTTGTCATGAGTTGGTCACCCTGTTGGTGGTGTGTGTGAGTTGACTTTTGGTGTTAGGTCACTCTGTGTTACCACCTGGGTATGTGTTGGTGAGCTGACTCTTACGCGTGAAGTCACCCTGGGTTGTCCCCTTATCGTTGTTGTGGGAGTTTGTGTATCTCACTGTTGGGGGTGTGTACGAGAAGGTTCTCAGGTTCCGAGCCTCTCTAGCCTACCACTATTTTTGTGGTTGTGGGTTGACATAGGTTTGTCACCTTTGTGGGCACTTTGTTTGAGTTGATCCCCTTGTCGTTGTCGTGGGAGTCTGTGCATCTCTCACTGTTGGGGGTGTGTGTGTGAGAAGGCTCTTTGCTGCAGAGCCTCTCTGGCCTACCACTATTTTTGTGGTTGTGGGTTGACATAGGTTGGTCACCCTTGTGGGCGTTGTGTTGGATTTGACATGTTTTTGAGGCACTCGTGTCTACCACCTTTGTGTGGTTGGTAGGTGAATTTCGCTTCACCTTTAGCTTTGGCGTTGTTGCTGAGTATTTTCAGTGTGCTTGTCCTCTCTGTCCTTCCTCCCTTTCAGCTTGGGGGTTTGTCTCACGTCGTGTATTTCTTTTGCTCTGGCGTGTTGTCTCCTGCACCGTTGTGGTTTGGTTCCCTGTGTGCTCACGCTCATTTTTGGCCTGGCCAACTGTTGTGTTTGTGGCATTAGGGGTTGGTTGGTTGTGCGCAGTGTTGTTACTTGCTGGTTTGTTTGGTTTTGTGTGGTAAGGTGGAAGATTTTTCTGTTTTGTGTGGAAAGGGAGTGGATGTGTGTAGGTGTTGTCTTTCTGTTTGAAGACCTATTTTCCTTGTCCAGCTTGGTGTTTTCTTCCCTTTAAGTACATGGGTGGGCATTGTCATTTTTCATTATTGCATTGCCTTATGTTGTCATTTATGCTATTTATTACTTTCTACTATGCATTTCTGCATTTTCGATGTTGACCTGTAAGCCCATTGTACTGTGTTTCCCTTGTTTTTATCTTAACCGGTTTGCCCTCAACCATCTTCAGGTCTTTGCAATGGTACCTTTCCAGATTCATGTGCATGTTATCTTCACTATTGTGTGCTTTTCACTTGGATCATTGCATTGTGTTTTTGTTTACTCTGAGGAAGGGAGAAGTGTTGTACCTGCTGCTCAGCCAGTGTGAGTGTGGTGTGGAATGTTGGTGCGTGATGATGCTGTGGAATGTTGGATGAGTGAGGCTGTCAATTGGAGTATGGGTTGAGCAGCAGAAGGCTGCTCCTGGTGGGGCTCTTTGTACCTTTTACCTTGAACTTACTACTTGAATAAATACCATCGTAAGTTACCCTGGAACCGGATCCCCCTTTCATTGAAACACAGTGGTAAAGTGCCCAGCGTGGGTGGGCATGGCTGGCGCGCAGCGAGATGGCCGCACTGTAGTGCAGCTCCGCCGGCTGTCCACAGAATCCAACAATTATCCTGCTTTTTAGTTGCCATCTGCATCGGCTGAGGGGTGAATCACTCTCCCTACCTGCGGGCCTGGCTGTTCATCGGGCTGAATCGTTGTTTGCGGCGTTCGAAGGGCAAGGAAATCGAATGTTGGTGTCTCGAGGTGAAGCCAACATGGCATCCGCCTGATGACAATCGATAGCCCAGCGCTGCCTGCTACACCTCTAGCAAGCCAGAGACGATCAACGGAAGCTGCGCCCGAGGGATCTGTGGGTGCTGCCTGGCCGGCTAGAGTCGGGACGTCTATCTACTCACGGGGTGCCGCCGGTTGGTATATTTGGGTCGGACCGGTCCGAGCACTGCGGCCTGCACACGGAAGTGAAGCGCCCAGCCGTGTTGTCGCTGCTGCTGGAGGGACCACATCGCCTTACCTGAAGATCCTTGCCCTCTGTCCGGAGACCTGGGGGGCGCCCTGACGTGGGATGTGTGCCGATGGTGCACTGAGAATCGGAGTCGCATAGAAGCGGAAGGAGTCGCGTAAAGCCCCGAACTGCGATGGTGCCGCGAGTGAGTCGCTGAGTTCGCTGCGCCGGGAGGAGCTCGTCGTATTGTGAGCGAAGGTGAGGTTGGATAATTTGGGGGCCCCTCGTGCCTTGGAAATCTGCAGCGGAACACTGCTGGAAGTAGCGCGCAGGCCTGGGAGTGCGAGTGGGGCCTAAGGGAGCTGACGCGGCAGAATCACCGCACTCTCTGAGAACTGCGTCATACAGTTGCTGCCGGTGACGGCGGCGGCCGCCGGCCCAGTGGGTGATGTATCATTGGCGTGCACCGGTGCCTCCTCCCCGGATTGCTTGACTGTGAGTGCATTTCCGCATCGCTAGCATTGAAATACCCAACTACGTTTATTGTCCTGATACCCGGGTGGCGACAATTGCTGTGACACTGTGCGGCAGGGGGGAGCTATCTGCTTGTGTGGTGTGGACTAGTGTGCGGCCTATACATTGCTCTGGTTGAGCACATCGAGGATCTAGTTATTGCGCTACGCACACCGGTCTTTGCTGCTGTGTATTGGTGTCTCCTGGCTGCCGGTCATCATATGCATTGCGCATTGTAATAGTGCTGTGGAATATTGAGGCCGGGCCCTATCTGCATGGCGTACGCAGCCATAGCTGCACATCTTGAGGGGACACGTGGTGCGGCTGGGGCGGCGGACGCCCCGTCGAGTACAGCAATCTCTGTTCATAATGGCACGCGGGAGGCCCCTCCTCTGCTCTGCTCCCACGAATGCCTAAGTAGCACCGCAGCCTGCATGCTTTTGTCCTATGTATAGTTGAGACTGCCTGGACTACCTGTGGGCCCCACGGTCTGGTAATTTGTCGTGCGTGCGGGGACTGGTGCCCAGGGCTGAACAACTAAAAAGGGCGCGGGCGGGTTGTTATATTCTGAACTATTGCTCCCTGGACGTCATGGGCAGAACTGACAAGTCCCAACTGCGCCTCACTTTCGAACTCCGCAAACCTGGTAAACCGCAACAGGGCACGGCATCGGACATGGAGCAAGATACAGGTGCTGAGGCACCGACTGCGGTGGAGAAAGCACTGGCGGCCATACAGGCTAGTCTACAAACCACTGATGAGAAGATAGAATCGCTGAGTACCCGCATGGACCACATGTCCGCTAAATTGGACAAACAGGCTACTAGACTGGGCGAGGCGGATCAGCGCATTTCTGAAACCGAGGATGGACTGAAGCAGGTTACCACGAAAGTCTCCGACATGGAAAAGATCTTGGCAGTAATACAGGCCAAAAACGAGGACCTTGAAGCCCGGTCCCGGCGCAATAACCTACGCATAATGGGACTGCCGGAATTCACAAATGTTGGTAGACTTGAAACATATGTGGAAAACATGCTTTGAGATATCTGTGGTGCGGAAAACCTATCTGCAGTGCTTATAGTGGAACGGGCACATCGGGCGCTGGCGATTCGCCCACCGCCGGGGGCCCCGCCGAGGCCGATCATAGCGCGCTTGCTTGACTATAGAGATCGTGACGCGGTTCTCCGCATATCTCGACAAAAGGGCTCCATTCAATACCAAGGTAACGCCATCACTTTTTATCCCGACTTCACGGCAGCGGTCCAGGCGGCGCGCAAAGAATTTATGCCGGTCAAAAAGCTTCTGCTCGCCAAAAATATACAATATGCAATGCTATATCCGGCCAGACTCCGCATTGGCACAGACGACGAAACAAAAAAAAATTTAACAATCCAAAACAGGCTAGGAACTTTGTCAAGTCCCTTAAACGCAGGAAGTCACCCCCGCCGGATGCCTCAGATGACGAGGGCTAATAACTTATCACTAGAATCTGACACCGCTCTACAAAAATTGTTCTACAGCCCCTGAGCTGGGGGCGGCCTCATTCCTGTTGTTGGACTCCAGGTGGTGAGATGTTGATATTGTTATTATGTGTTTTTCCTCTTGCTGAACAATGTCAGAATTCTGGCGGGGGTGCTGTTCTCTATGTATCTGTACCTTTGTTATAGATGTGGCCGATTTGACTACCTGCAGGAAGGGTATTGATCTATATGCTAAATGGTTGAGTGTGATATACATGACAGATGATCCTTGGTGGATGGTACTAGAAGCAAATGATCTACTGGATGGCCACCTCCCTTGTCCACCAGGGAGATAACTGTGCCGCAACGTTCCCCGCTATGGGTGTTCCCCACTTTCTGCTTCGTTCGTATTTAATTTTGTTGGGGTTCTGGGTCTGTTCATGGGATGGCTTTGGCAATTGGGGGCTGCTGAAGTGGGTGGGGGGGTTTACTTGTTTTGATGTGGGGTTTGACACTGTGATTGAACCGATCTGCTGGCTGTGGCATACATTGATTGTACTATTTGTGCACTGCAAGAAGAACTTGTATTCAATGGCTATTGCTTCCAATAATGTACATGGGCGATAAATATAACTGTTTGACGTGGAACGTTCGTGGGCTCAATACCCCCAAAAAAATCAGGCAAGTGTTTACCTATCTGGACCGACATGGGATTCAGATCGCTCTTCTCCAGGAGACGCATCTGACCAAGACCTCTGAGGCCAGGATAGCACTTAAATGGGCTGGGTATAAATTAGCCTCATCGTACTCTTCCTATGCCAGAGGTGTTATTATTCTGCTTAAACGGGGGCTTCCCTTTACAGCAATCAAAACCTATATAGACAATGAGGGACGCTGTGCCATGGTGCACGGTAAATTGGGAGTCTCCCTTGTCACCTTCATTAATGTATATGGTCCCATAGCGGATGAGCCAGAGACATTCGCACGATTATATGGTATATTGCGAGAATGGCCCGAGGCGGATATTGTGTGGGGGGGGGGCCTCAACACTTATCTGGACCCTCAGTTAGATAAATCTTGTCCGCAGGGTTTGCGCACACCTAAAATAGCCCAAAGTATTAACAATGCCATGCTGGAATTTGGCCTAGTCGATGCCTGGAGGCTGCGTAACTGCGCCACGAGGGAAGGCACACATGCTACGCCAGCGCATAAAAGTTGGTCCCGATTGGACTACTGGCTCCTAAGCGAGGGGGCAAATGAGTGGTTCACTGACATTGCTGTACTGACGCGCACACTCAGATCACAACCCGGTGCAGCTTGCTCTCATGATTCCTGCTAATGTTTACCGCCCCTTTACCTGGCGCTTTCGCTCGGAGGCCCTACTAGACCCCATTTACACTGACACTATCAGGAAAGCCATAGAACAGTACTTTGAGTTCAAAGTAGGTACAGTGGCGAATGCGTCTACACTGTAGGAGGCTTTTAAAGTAATCATAAGGGGGTTCTGTAACAGTACCACGGCTGGTATTTTGAAAGATCTCTGGGGGCAACTAGCAAAGACGGAAGCAGCATTGGTAGAGTTGGAGCGCCAATACGCAACCACACCCTGTCCCGCAACATTATCCCGTATTCACGAACTAGTGTTAGAGTATGACTCTTTGGCAGAATCTGAGATCTGCTATCTTTCTCGTAGACACGTGGCCTGGGTTTACGGGGAGGGTGGACGACCAGGCCGCAGCCTGGCCGCCAAAATTAAATTCCGAGTCGATCACCATCATGTAACTAAAATAACGGATGCTCATGGAGTGGAACACTATGACCCTCTGGAGATAGTGGATCAATTCCATGCTTTCTACGCCAACTTGTATACATCACAGGGGACTGCACCTCAACGAGAATTAGAGACATACTTAGCCGATATAGCTTGCGCATGGCTGGCAGATGGCCACCGCGAATACTTAACTCCTCCGATTGATGAATCAGACATAAAGGCGGCAATACGCGCATTACCCAACAAAAAAGCACCAGGGCCGGACGGCCTTACAGCCGAATTTTACAAAGAATATATTGAGTTAGTCACGCCCCACCTGCTGGAAATGTACGCAGAGGCGCATGAATCTGGTATACTACCACCATCCCTTCGCCAAGCACTAATTATTACTTTATTAAAAAAGGACAAGGCACCAGATCTTTGTGAATCATATTGGCCGTTATCACTAATAAATCTAGATGCCAAAATCCTTGCAAAAATACTGGCGACCAGGCTTCAGCCTCTATTGTCCTGTTTGGTACTGCCGGAACAATCGGGCTTTATTCCAGAGCGCTCCACCTCACAATTTAAGAACAATATTTGCAATGTTTCATGTCCTGGATCCACACCTACACGCGGCCGCGGTAATGTTAGATGCAGCAAAGGCGTTTGATTCCATAGAGTGGAGTTACATGTTTCAAATCTTGGGGCGCATGGGATTTCCACCATTGTTTCTTGGCTGGGTGCGACTTTTATATTCCGACCCCTCGGCATCGGTACGTGTAGGGGGCTTGACATCAAAACCATTTCCGATCCACAGAGGCACTCGTCAAGGGTGCACTCTATCGCCACTGCTGTTCGCCCTTGTGCTCGAGCCGTTGGCCTGTATCATTCGCCAGCGACACAGGGAGTCGGCCATACATTTTCTACACCGCCCGGTTGGTATATCACTCTACGCCGACGATATGGTGCTATTTATTAGAGAGCCACGACGTTACCTAGCTCAGGTGCTGAGGGAATACATTAGATTTGGCTTATTCTCTGGTCTGCACATTAACTGGAATAAATCGATAGTAATGCCACTAACAACTATAACGACTCCCCCAAGTATGGACTATCCCTTAGTTTGGACTACGGATCCAGTAAAATATTTGGGTGTCTGGGTGCATCGAGACCCTGAGGTTGTAAAAACTGAAAATTATGGCAGAGCATGCACCTCCCTAGAGCAGCAGATCGATAGATGGATCACGTTACCTCTGTCCTTAGCAGATCGTATTGCGGTTATCAAAATGGTTATACTACAACGCTTTTTATACTTATTCTGCAATATCCCGATACAATTGACACAACATTTCTTCCGAGTGGTGCGATCTTCTCTTCTTCGACTGATATGGGGAGGGAAACAGGCTAGGGTGACCTGGGCTACACTGACGCTAGAGTATGCCAAGGGGGGCTTCAGTGCTCCAGACCCATTTTTATATTATTTGTGCGCTCAAGCGCAATATGCATACTATTGGTTCAATCCCCACGCCTACACTCCTCATGTGGCAGTAGAGGATGGCGACGCCCATCCAGTTCCCCTAGCTGGCATTATTACGCACACGCGCAGAGGTACGCCGAAACAAGAAATTAATACGCTAGACAATACTATTGCGGCATGGCAAGCTATAGGCAAGCTCGCCAACAAGCTCCCTATATATGCCCCGGCATTGCCCCTGGCGCATCATGCAGTTCTGTCGGTCGCGCAAGAGGAAGGCCCACTGAGAGCATTGAAAGAGGCGGGTATAGACACTATGCACGACATCTATCCTGATCGTCTTATCACTTTAGAGGGGCTTCAATATATTACCAACCCATCACCACTGTTCCAGTTCACTGTGCACAGGCTTAGACAGGCCATCAAAACACATTATACCACTTATCCAGCTGAACCCCCAACATTGCGCTCGTCGCAAATGCTATTGATTGCACCCACACGGCGAACGCTGGTAACTAAACTATATAGGGAGGTGCGAGATGAGAAAGTTACTGAACCAGACAAACGTCTGGCCCGCTGGAATGATAGATTAACACCCCCTTTGCTGGCGAAAGAATAGGAACATATATGCAAGTTAACCAGTACCCTTACACCTAACGGCAATTTGCGAATTATACACTTTAAGTATATTCATCAGATTTATCATACCCCCCTTAAACTATACAAATGTGGTCTTCGTGACACAATCGACTGCAAGCGATGTGGCCATTCTGACGCCGATTTTTGGCACCTAGCGTGGGAATGTAGACTGGTATTCTTGTTTTGGGAAGATGTGGTGAAACGCGTACAGGAAATGGCTGGGATTTTATTGCAATGTACACCATTAATCTGTTTGCTTTGTTATGTACCTCAACTAAAAGGGACGGTGGGTAAGTTTGTGCGCATTGCATTATTGATGGCCAAGCGCCGTGTTGCCTTGACATGGGAAAGCGGTATGGCCCCGAAAACTGAGCACTGGATTAGGGACATGGTGTTCTGTAAGGAGAAACTTGAACTTTACGCAGAAGAACTGCCTACATCATCTAAGCCCAAGGACATTTGGGAGCCACTACGCCAATATCTCCAACAACAGGCTACCAACGGCTCACTAATTGAAGAGGGGTAGTATTGCTGTATATGAGTGTTCTTGCTACTGTGGATTTAATTGCTGATTTTGCTTAGACATCTGATATCAATGATATTTTGCACACGGTCAATCACAAGTTGTTTGTATGTTTATTTCCTGTTTGTGCTGCCTTGCAAGGCAGTGATATTGCACTTATCATTTTGAAACTCAATAAACAGATTTAAAAAAAAGAAAAAAAGTGCCCAGCGTACACAAACCAGCAATAACTAAGTCCAGCACACAGTCAAAAATACAGGAGGTAGAGGGCAAAAGACAGGGGAAACCACGCCAAGGATGCCAGGTCTAACACGTGTCCCCTCCAAAGTAGGGAGAACTACCCAACCTCTTGGGAGTTTTCATCACTAAGGCGGAAGAATCTGGACAGACCATCAGCATTGGTGTGTTCTGTGCCTGGGCGGTGTTCCACCATAAAGTAGGGAGATGGACGGCCTCAGCAGTTCTGGGTTCTCAATCCTCATCTGCATTAACTATCTGAGGGGCCTGTGGCCTATGTGAACCCAGAAGTGAGTCCCAAACAAGTAGGGCCTTAGCTTCTCTAGTGCCCAGACCACAGCAAAAGCTTACCTTTCAATTGCGCTCCACCTTTGTTCCCGGGGAAGTAACCTCCTGCTAATGAAGGCTACAGGCTGGTCTAGGTCCTCTTCATTTAGCTGTGCGAGTACCGCACCCACACCATACCCTGAAGCATCTGTCTGCACAACAAATTCCTTGGAGAAATCAGGTGCCTTGAGCACGGGTGCCATGCACATGGCTGCCTTCAGGGCATCAAAAGCGGTCTGACAAGCATCAGTCCAGATCACTTTCCTGGGCTGCTTCCTGTAAGACAGCTCAGTCAAGGCGGAAACAATGGTGCCATAGCCTTTGACAAATCTCCTGTAATAACCGGTGAGACCTAAAAAGGCTCTCACCTCTGTCTGGATCTTGGGGGGGCTCCCAAGCCAGAATGGTGTCAATCTTGGTTTGTAGGGGTGCGACCTGGCCGCTTCCTACCTGGTGTCCCGAGTACACCACAGACCCCTGCTCTATCTGGCACTTACTAGCCTTGTTAGTGAGGCCTGCCTTCTGCAGGGCCTTCAACACTTCCCAGAGGTGGTGCAAGTGATCCTCCCAGCTGGAAATGAACACTGCAATGTTATCCAGGTAGGCGGCGCTGAAATCCTCCAGCTCAGCCAAGACCTAGTTGACCAACCTCTGAAAGGTGGCAGGGGCGTTCTGCAACCCGAACGGCATGACACAGAACTGGAAGTGCCCCTCCAGCGTTGAGAACGCAGACCTTTCTTTGGCCCCATCGGTCAAGGCAATCTGCCAGTACCCAGACATCAAGTCAAAAGTACTTAGGAACTTGGCAGCTCCTAGCCGATCAATGAGCTCCTCAGCTCTGGGTATGGTGTGCACATCAGTCTTAGTGATGGCATTGAGCACCCGGTAGTCCACACAGAACCGCAGTTCAGGTGTGGCACTGGGTGCAGCATCCGCAGCAGCCTTTGGGACCAAGACTACTGGGCTGGCCCCAGGACTATTGGAGGGCTCTAACACCCCTAACACTAGCATCTTGGAAACCTCTTCCTTGATGCTGGCTTTGACCTTGTCAGTCATCCTGTAAATGTTATGTTTCACAGGTGAACTATCCCCAGTATCCACATCATGAGTACACCAATGTGTGACTCCTGGGGTCAAAGAAAACAGAGAGGCAAACTGTCCCACCAACTGGGGACAGTCACTCCGCTGTTCTAGAGTCAGTGTTGGGGAGAGGTTCTGTTACGGCTACCGATGGTGCCGCGGGGGTGCCGAGAGTAACGCTTCCATATGCATGACTCGGGCTACCCTCCGTTCTTACCTGCGTTCCGGCGAGAGGCTCTGTCATTGGTGGCGCCACGCTCAGGGAGGAGGACTCCTACGGTGCACCTCCGCATTCCACCAGGAGGAACGTGCGTGAAGACGTCAACCCGGAAACTCTTAAAAGAGGCTTCCAGGTTGAGATCGAGGCAGATTATTTTGCTTCAGGATCGCTGTAGAGACACGCTGTGAAGGAACAGCGTCTTCTGGTGCGGTAAGGTGGCAGGATTTAAATGCTGAGATGAGATAACTTGATCAGTCGGCAAAATTAACTTTGGGCAGAACTTCAATTCTAAGTACCAGAACTTGATTGGGTATTTATTCTATGGAAGTTCTTATGCTGCCTCTACCCACAATAATTCACGGAGTACCTTTTGAACAAACAATTTCATTTCATTGTTAGTATTTGCCTTTGGAGAAAACTTTCTATTCATTGCTGCTAACTGGGATTGTTTGACCGGATAAGAAGTATTATTGGTCATTGCACATGAAGAGCGCAATCTAAAGATTCATATAAATTCGCAGCTCCTGGTTTTTATTTGTTTATTGCTGTTTCCTAACAGGGGGTCATGAGGTCTTACTAGGATTCATCCCCTGTGACGCTTGGTATCATTGTTATGTTGGTGGGTATTGTGTGTGTGTGTCCTTGATGGTGTTACAAACTCAGGTGCATGTGTCTATATCAAACGTACATATATATTCACTGGCTAGTTCTTTATTTCAGCAACCTTTTCACCACCGTGGCTAGAAAAGGATAGAACAATTCCTTGTGTGCTCTTTTGTACAGGACTGTATTGTTGTCTGTTACAGGTAATAAGAGAGAGAGAGAAGTTCCGTACACCTTAGGCTGGTGATTATTATCCAGAGTTCAAGGTGTTGTTTCTCGTTTCAGGTCTCCCTCCCTGCTGTCCCCATCCTTTCCTTCCCTCACTTCATCACCTTAACCTTCTGTGCTATTATAGCATTCAGAATTGAGGCTATCAAGGGGTGGACCCACTTGAGCCACGAATCGATCCCGAGTATTCGACAGGAGAAATCCGATAGATGACAGAATAATCTGCCCAAGTATCTATCATTCTCTTGGTCGATTCAGGGATAAAGATGGCCACCTTAGAAGACGTGTTAGCAACCTTACCTATTGTACAACAGGAAGTAATAGCTTCAAGAGCTGAAACAGCAGCCTTACAGGATCAGTTTAACAGGTTTCAAAGAAATCCTTTTGATGCCTCCACTACCCACCCTGGCGGTGGGGGTGTATGGCCCAACAGAGGAGGGGCACAGGCGATCCCCCCTATATCAGTAGAGATTCCGACACCCATTCCGTTAGCCCCCCCCCAGAACGATATTATGGAGACGTTAACAAGGTGCAGGTCTTTTTGACACAAGTTTTGTAACACTTTAATTGCCGTCCCAGAGCCTTCCCTACTAATCAGGCCAGGGTTGCGTTTATGATATCATACTTGGCAGGCGCCGCAGCCTTATGGGCAGTACCATTGGTAAAGATGGACGTCCAGATATTATATGATTGGGATGAGTTCCGGGTCGAATTCGAAAAGGTATTTGACCGAAGAGCCACTACTCTATCAGCCGATAGGGAATTATTGGAATTAAAACAAGGGTCACGAGACTTAGTGGTGTATATTAATTCCTTCCAAAGGCTAATCGCTGAAACTCAATGGCCTGAACAAAAAAGAGTGGCCCTTTTTACCAAGGACTGAAGGACGAATTGAAGGACGTCCTGGCCCAAATAGACCCCCAACCTTCCAATTGCACGGATTTAATTAATCTTATGTTGCGATTGGATCACCGTTTAATCGAACGAAGAGGGGATAAACGTAGAACAGAAAAACCGTACCTCAGAGGAGAAAAAGGCCGAGTACCAGGAGGTAGTACCTCTACTCTACCTGAACCCATGGAAATAGGTACGGTGCGAGCCTCGTTATCTGTAGAAGAGAGAGAACAGAAAAGAAAGAATGGCCTGTGTCTATATTGCGGGTGAAAGGGCCATTTTCTTAAAGACTGCATGGTGAAACCTAAGTTTAGAGCAGGATTTAACTAATCTATATCAGACGTTACTGAGAAAAAGGCGGAAAACTGAAGTGCTCAAGAATAGAAAAAGGGGAACTCTTGGGCAAAATCACAATCCCTTCTATAGCGTAATTAAAACCAGCCACTCACGAACATTTCTTTCTACCTCTTTCCATACTTACCAACACAGGGTGGAAGGAAACCAAGGCCATGATTCATTCTGGGGCTACAGGCCTTTTTATGGATGAACATACATCTATAGAGTTACAGGTTATGCTAGAAAGAAAAGAGAAACCTGAAAAGGTATGTACGGTTGACGGAAGGGACTTAGTTTCAGGTCCCATTTGTTTTCATACACAAAGCCTAGAAGTAGTGTGTGATGGTCTTCATAAGGAAGAGATTAGATCCAATGTTATCAAGGCTCCCCAATACGGAATCATATTGGGGTTGCCATGGTTAGTTAAACACAACCCTAGTGTGGGTTGGGTTTCTAGAACCCTGACCTTCGTTTCCTCCTGGTGCAAAGAGAATTGTGGAATCGCTCTGCCTTTGTCAGTCACGGCCTTAGCCAACAAATATACCATAGCCACTGCTGCAGAACAAGACATTACACTTCCGTCTTGTTATCATGAGTTTCAGGATGTCTTTTGTGAGAGCCGGAAGGGGAGAACAAGGGAACCCTACTCACTGCGGAACCAGGGTGACTGAATATACCAAGAAAACAATGGTTGCTGTGGAATAGTAAGTATCTGTATGTAAATATATTACTGCGCAATCGCGATACAAGGGTTACGATGATATCAAAGAGAGAGGGACCAGAAACACCAATGGTTTTTTACAACACACGAATATGTATTACTCACACAATATAGAAAATGTATGCAGAAAAAAAAATATATATACATTTGTGCGAGGTGTCCCAAGTGTAATATGAACCTAACAGTTGAGTGACAAAGTGTGACAATATTTACAAGGTTTCACAAATTTCATCTTATCGAAGCGACCACATCTGAAATTTTCACACATTAGACAGCAACTATATACAATAATAAGTGCTGTGTGACTGGTTCGCTTTCATCAATAGTGTCGACGACGTTTCGACCCTCTTTCACACAGCCGGGTTCCCTGATGAGGGTGAGAGCCGGCGATCACGATGTGGTGTGAGGGAGAAGATGTAGGTCAGGATGAATGCGGAACTCAGGGTGAGGTCACTGAATTGTGACGGATATAGGATAGCGGGCCAGGCTGTGGCAGGGTGTCCGCTTTGCCAAAACGATTCCTATGAAAGAATAAAGTTCCAAAGAGCACGAAGGATGCGTGTTTCCAGCAGCTTGCACGCGTCTGACTGCTGGTTACCGACCGCCAGCAGTCAGACGCCGGCTCTCACCCTCATCAGGGAACCCGGCTGGGTCTCCCTGTGAGTATTTTTTCACTTACTTAACCCACGGTTGGCACTTATCACCAGAGCTACGCGACACACAATTCAGATGTCCCTGTTATCATAGGTCCTGATGAGACCCCACATTCGAAAGAGGGTCGAAACGTCATCGACACTATTGATGAAAGCGAACCAGTCACACAGCACTTATTATTGTATATAGTTGCTGTCTAATGTGTGAAAATTTCAGATGTGGTCGCTTTCGATAAGATGAAATTTGTGAAACCTTGTAAATATTGTCACACTTTGTCACTCAACTGTTAGGTTCATATTACACTTGGGACACCTCGCACAAATGTATATATATATTTTTTTCTGTATAAATTTTCTATATTGTGTGAGTAATACATATTCGTGTGTTGTGAAAAACCATTGGTGTTTCTGGTCCCTCTCTCTTTGATATCATCGTAACCCTTGTATCGCGATTGCGCAGTAATATATTTACATACAGATACTTACTATTCCACAGGAACCATTGTTTTCTTGGTATATTTTGTGAGAGCCAGGCAGAGGTGCTACCGCCTCACAGACCGTATGACTGCCAAATCGACCTGGTCCCAGGGGCGAGAATACCATGTGGGCGAATCTATGCTCTCACTGAGCCCGAAAACCAACACCTCAGGCTATATCTGGATAGATATTTGTTGAATGGATTTATCAAACCTTCCAAATCCCCTGCAGCATCACCTTTATTTTTCACGCCCAAAGCAAACGGCGAACTCAGAATGCTAATAGACTTCCGAGCTCTCAACTCTGTAACGATAAAAAATCGATATCCACTACCTTTGATCCCTGTTCTTCTTGATCAGGTGAGAGAAGCCAAGATATTTACCCGGTTGGACCTCAAAGGGGTATACCATTTAGTCTGCATGAGAGAGGGCGATGAGTGGAAGATGGCCTTCCGTACCAGGTATGGTCTCTTCGAGTACAATGTGATGCCCTTTGGGCTTTGTAATGCCCCCGCGGCCTTTCAGTTCTTTTTAAACGACGTCCTCAGGGAATTCCTGGATGTTTTTGCCGTGGTAAATATAGATGACATTTTGATTTTTTCTGCTGATGAACACATTCATCGCCAACATGTCAAGTCTGTGCTTCAAGCATTACGCAACAATGTGTTGTACTGTAAGATCAGCAAATGTATATTTCATGTACAGGAAGTGGAATTCTTGGGTGTTATATTAACACCTAATGGACAAGAAATGACGAAACACAAGGTCCAGGCCGTAAAAGAATGGGTCTCCCCTTCCTCGGTGCGAGAAGTACAGTGTTTCCTTGGCTTCGCCAATTTCTATAGGCGATTTATAGATCAGTTCTCCAAGGTGGTGTCTCCCATCACCAAACTCCTGAGAAAGAACACAGCCTTCCAATGGTCGGTTGAAGCCGAACAGGCATTTGAGCATCTCAAGGAAGCATTCACATCCGCTCCCATACTATACTGGCTCATCCTGATCCAAAAAGATTGTAGAAGCTGACGCCTCTGATGTAGCCTTAGGGGCTATCCTATCTCAAAGGAACCAAACCACCGGTCAAATGCATCCGGTAGCATACATGTCCCATAAACTAAATGAAGCAGAATGCAACTACACAGTTACTGAAAAAGAGTTATTGGCGATTAAGAGGGCATTTGAAGCATGGAGGCACTACTTGCTAGTTGCGCAACACATGGTCACAGTGTATTCTGACCATCGCAACCTACAGTTTATGAGGTCTACGCGCACGTTATCCCCAAGACAACTGAGATGGATGCTGTTCTTTGAGGAATATAACTTTGTGGTCACCTATTGACCGGGATCAGAGAATAAAAAGGCCGATACCCTCTCAAGACAGGATTCAGTACAGATCGAAAAGGAGAAAGAAATACACTCCATTTTGAAACCTGTTCAGGTCATTGGAGTTGTTCAAACAGAAGCGTTTCTCCACAAAATAAAAGAAGCGATCAAAAAACCCTATTGGAAAGAATGGCTAAAAGGGCACAACCAATGGAAAATAATACAAGGACTACCTATGTGTCACAACCAGTTATTAGTCCCCACAAAAGCAAGACAACAGGAGGTAATCCAATGGTGTCACCATATACCCAGTGCAGGACACAATGGGGTGGAAAAAACCTTAAACCGAGTGTTAAGGAACTTCTGGTGGCCCTCAGTACACAAAGATGTCCAACAAGCCGTTCTCAATTGTACAACGTGTATCCAAGCCAAGACTGATCATGGAAAACCAGCTGGCTTATTACGACCTCTGCCCACTCCTGAATAACCGTGGGAAACCATTTCTGTGGATTTTATTGTTGGTCTACCCAAAGACAAAGGGTTTTCAGCTATCCTAGTAGCAGTTGACAGTCTAACAAAAATGGGACATTTTATAGCCTGTATTAATGTTCCTACTGCAGGACAATTGGCCCATTTGCTTCTGGTTCATATTGTACGTATACATGGACTACCAAGAACTATAGTTTCAGACAGGGGGTCTCAATTCACCGCTCCGTTCTGGACAACTTGGTGCAAGGCTTTACATATGGCCTCTGCAAAATCCACCAGTTTCCATCCCCAGACCGACAGACAAACTGAGCGCCTCAACCAAACTCTAAAACATTATCTAAGGTGTTATGTGGAAGAAAGCACCGACTCATGGGTGGACTTGTTATGGGTAACTGAGATGGCATACAATAGTGCTCAACACCAATCCACTTCAATGGCTCCCTTTTACAGTAACTATGGTTTTCACCCTAGGATAGTCCCCTTCCTACATCCCAGAGTAAACACCAAGATTCCAGATGTTAATCAGAGGGTGATACACATGCAGAAGGCCATCAAAGACACTAGGAAACACCTTAAGGCGGCCAAGACAAGGTATAAGAGTCAAGCTGAGAAACACCGTAGACCTTGTCCTGACTATAAACCAGGGTCTTTTGTCTGGTTATCCACCAAAAATCTTAGATTTCGGAAATATAGTATTTTTAATCCTAAGTACATAGGTCCGTATAAAATCAAAAGATGCATTAATCCAGTTACCATGATGTTAACCCTGCCTAAAACACTACGCATACACCCAGTGTTCCATGTCTCCTTGCTCAAGGCTTCATACACCACCCTTAGGAAACGGCCTCCTCCTATATGGGTGAATAATGAACCAGAATATGAGGTAAAAGGTATCCTAGATTCAAGGAAAAAAGGAACAAAGATGTGGTATTTAGTATCCTGGAAGGGATATGGGGCTGAGGAGAACTCATGGGAACCAGCCTCGGGCATTCATGCTCCTCAGTGTATCCGTAAGTTTCACAGACTGTATCCATCCAAACCTCGCCCATGTCAGCGTTCCTCGGAGGAAGGATGTACTGTTACGGCTGCCGATGGTGCCGCGGGGGGTGCCGAGAGTAACGCTTCCATATGCGTGACTCGGGCTACCCTCCGTTCTTACCTGCGTTCCGGCGAGAGGCTCTGTCATTGGTGGCGCAGCGCTCAGGGAGGAGGACTCCTACGGTGCACCTCCGCATTCCACCAGGAGGAACGTGCGTGAAGACGTCAACCCGGAAACTCTTAAAAGAGGCTTCCGGGTTGAGATCGAGGCAGATTATTTTGCTTCAGGATCGCTGTAGAGACACGCTGTGAATGAACAGCGTCTTCTGGTGCGGTAAGGTGGCGGGATTTAAATGCTGAGATGAGATAACTTGATCAGTCGGCAAAATTAACTTTGGGCAGAACTTCAATTCTGAGTACCAGAACTTGATTGGGTATTTATTCTATGGAAGTTCTTATGCTGCCTCTACCCACAATAATTTACGGAGTACCTTTTGAACAAACAATTTCTTTTCATTGTTAGTATTTGCCTTTGGAGAAAACGTTCTATTCATTGCTGCTAACTGGGATTGTTTGACCTGATAAGAAGTATTATTGGTCATTGCACATGAAGAGCGCAATCTAAAGATTCATATAAATTCGCAGCTCCTGGTTTTTATTTGTTTATTGCTGTTTCCTAACAGGGGGTCATGAGGTCTTACTAGGATTCATCCCCTGTGACGCTTGGTATCATTGTTATGTTGGTGGGTATTGTGTGTGTGTGTCCTTGATGGTGTTACAAACTCAGGTGCATGTGTCTATATCAAACGTACATATATATTCACTGGCTAGTTCTTTATTTCAGCAACCTTTTCACCACCGTGGCTAGAAAAGGATAGAACAATTCCTTGTGTGCTCTATTGTACAGGACTGTATTGTTTTCTGTTACAGGTAATAAGGAGAGAGAAGTTCCGTATACCTTAGGCTGGTGATTATTATCCAGAGTTCAAGGTGTTGTTTCTCGTTTCAGGTCTCCCTCCCTGCTGTCCCCATCCTTTCCTTCCCTCACTTGATCACCTTAACCTTCTGTGCTATTATAGCATTCAGAATTGAGGCTATCAAGGGGTGGACCCACTTGAGCCACAAATCGATCCGAGGATTCGACAGGAGAAATCCGATAGATGACTGGTTCACACCCTCCACAGACACATCCTGCTCCTTGGCAGATAGGAGGTCAGGAAGAGGCTCACTCTCTTCCTTCACCCCATCATCTGTTGCCAAGAGCATGGTCAATTCGGACCTCTCAAAGTGTGGTTTGAGGCAGTTCACATATAGGACCCTTAAAGGGTTCCTGGGAGTCTGCAGGTCCACCAGGTAGGTGACATCGCTCTTGCATTCCTTCACCTCAAAAGGCCCAGATCACTTGTCCTGTAGGGTGCAGGGCTCCACTGAGGCCATGACCCACACTTTCTGGCCAGGCTGAAACTCAACCAGAGTGACATTCTGGTCATACCAGCGTTTCATGTCCTCCTGGCTTGCTTCTAGGTTTGCTTGAGCGAGTTTCCTGAAGTGCGTAGTCTGGTATCTGAAGGCCAGCATGTCACCAAAAACATCCTGAGAGCTTGCTCCAAGCCTTCCTTCACAAGACTACGAGATCTCCTCACAGGGTGCCCATACAGCAGCTCAAAGGAGCTAAAGCCAACCCCTTCATGCGGTACCTACCTGTAAGGAAAGAGAAGGCATGGCAAGAGGATGTCCCACATATGCCTCATGGAGTCTGACAGACCCCCAATCATGCCCTTCAAGGTTTGGTTGAACCTTTCAACCAACCAATTACCTTGGGGGTGGTAAGGTGTGGTGAATTTGTATATCACTCCACACACTTCCCACATGGCAGTCAAGTACTTGGACATGAAATTGGTACTCCGGTCAGACACCACCTCCTTGGGGAAACCTATGCGGGAAAAAATCCCCATCAGTGCCCGGCCCACCACAGGCGCTGTCACTGTCTTCAGAGGGATAGCCTCCAGGTACCGGGTGGCATGGTCCACCAAGACCAGGATAAACCTGTTGCCCATGGCTGTCTTGGGGTCCAGAGGCCCCACAATGTTGATGCCCAGCCGCTCAAATGGGGTGCTCATGATCGGGAAAGGCTGGAGTGGAGCCTTCCATCTCCCTCCACTCTTGCCTGGCAAGTCTGGCAAGTTTAACAATGAGTATTAGAGAGCCTTTGCATTTGGGCCCAAAAGAAGTGGGTGACAAGCCTTTCAAAGGTCTAGTCCTGACCCAAATGTCCTGCCAAAGGCACATCATGAGCCAGACCCAGTAGGAAGGCTCTGAAGTGCAGGGGTACCACCAGAACACAGGCTGCCCCAGGCTCAGCAACCTTAGGCTCACTATACAGGAGACCATTCTCCCTGTAAATCCAGTGTGATCCAGACTCCTTGCCAGCTGCCTGGTCTGTAGCCTGCTGCCACAGACCCTCAAGAGAAGGGCATTCCTGCTGCTCCTTGTAGAATTTCACCCTGGTGGGACCCCCTACTTGCTGCCAATGGGTCAGCTAAGACAAGTCTCCCAGTTCGGCCACTTGCTCCCCTGTAGGTTCCGGGGCGTACCCCTCAAGGTCGGCCTCATCCCGGACCACGGGAACTTTCCTGCGCCCCCTGCCCCTCTTCTTTCTGGCAGGCACCTTGCACATTCTTTCAGGCTCCAGGTCTTTCTGATCACCCTTACTGGCTGCTATAGACCGAGTGGTCATGCACGCCCACTCAGGCAACCCCCACCATCTCCAAGTGTGACTCGCGTTCCACTTCACCTCAAGGGAAATCCTCTAGGTCTCTACCCAGCAGACATTCAACAGGCATTGATAGACTCACAGCTACCCTCAATGAACCTGAGACGCCCCCACATTCAAAGGGAACCTGGGCCACCATGTACCGATACTCAGAGTTGTCCACCGCAAGTACTTGGTGAAACACATTAGGGACCACCTGCTCTTCAGACATTAGGTGATACAGTGGTCACACTGGCTCCTGTGTCAATCAGAGCCTCCACCCTCTGTCCATTGATGGTCACCCACTGCCTGTACTTTCTAGTCTTTTCAGGCACAAGGGTCCTCTGGACCATCTCACTGTCCCCTAGTGAGACAAGGGTCATTTCAGCTGGCTCCCACCCTTCTCCTGGAACCAACTCCTCCCAAAGCACTACACTGGCCAACCCCGTGACTGCCCTCCAGTGGGTGGTGGTGCCTGCTTAGGACACTTTGGATCTCCCTTCATGTGACCCTCCTGATCACATGCATAACACCTGTGGGGACCCCTCTCTTCAGGCTTCCCAGTAGAGATCCAAGGCTTCTTCTCACCTGGGGGATGGGAATCCTTACCCTGGGAAATAGATTGGGGTCCTTTAGAGACCTCCCTCTGTTTACCCTTGTTCCCCCACTCTTCTGCTGGTGACCCTGCCCAGCCTTGGCAGAGTCTCCCTCATACTTCTTGTGGACCCTGGTGCTCATCCAGCGGTCCCCCTCCTGAGCAAGCTTTCTGGGGTCAGTCAGCTTGCTGTCAATTAGATGCTGGTGCAGCTCTGGAAAACAAAGACTATACAAGTGCTCCCATGCAATCAAATTATACAATCCCTGATAGTCTGTTACCTGGCTGCCCTTTACCCAACAATCCAGTGCTCTACAAAAATGATCAACACACTCAAGCCAAGTTTGGGAATCTCATTCCTTGAAGGACCTAAACTTGTTCTTGTACTGCTCTGAGGTGAGACCATACCTAGTGATCGGGAATCCTTCATGGCATGGCAGGTGAGATTCTGTGCTGGCCCTAGGGCTGTCAAAGTGTCCCTCCCCTCTATCTCAAAGCGCTTCCACAAACCCGCCCCCCACCCAACGTATGTCAGGGACCTGGTGCATGTGGAGAGCTGACTTATACCCCTGAAACCACAGATGTATGTCTTCCCTCTTGCAATCCTTTACCAAATCTGTGGGAATGTACACCCTCCCCTCAGTATGCACTGGACGTACGCTGCCACCATTTGTGCTGGACTCTGCCTGCTTGGCCTTGATGTCCAGCTCCTTCATACTCATCTCATGAGCCAAAAGCAATTTCCTCACCTCCAGAGCAAGGGCCTTCTCCTTCTCTTGTTGCTTCTGCTCCAATTACAACTTTTTGTTGTTCATTTACCACCTGAGCTTCTCAAGCTCTCGCTCATGTTCTCTGGCCTATCACCTGTCCTCCAGCTCCTCTGGGTACAGACTCCTGGATGGCACACTGCTGCCACCCCGGGAGGACACTCCCCACATAGGCAGATCATGAGCTCCAAACTCCCCTTGCTGGCTCTTTACCTCCATATCCATATCCACATCCTCATTCCCATCTTCCCCGGCTTCTCCTGCTGCCCAAAAGGCCCTCCGCGCCTTTTGCAGCCCTTCCTTCTGTAGGAAGCTGGCTCTGTATATACTATACCAAAATGAGGTATAGTGTCCAAAGGTAGGCAGAGGTAAAAGTAGATAGCACCTTACTCTCTATTTGTGAAGTGTGGGCGAGCAGTAAGGCTTTATCAGAGGGTAGTGTTAAGCATTTGCTGTACACACTCAATTAGCAAATGATGTCACACACTCAAAGACTGAACTCAGAACAATCTTGTTTGTATAAAAATATTATTATGTTATTTTATTTCTAGAACCAAGCCAAGCCTGGCACAGGTAAGTGAAATAAATGCTTTGCAAGATATTATGTAGTGTTTACAACTGAATGCAAGTTCAAATGCAGTTGTTTGAAATACAGGTAAGTCAAGGTATTGAAAGATACATTTTTGTTACTTTTTAGATTACTTTTTAGATTACTTTTTCTACTCAGTGTGTTATGCCTAGATATCACACTGGGACATTTCCAAGAGAAAAGGTAAGTAAAATCAGTTTTGCACAATTGTAATTTTTTAGGTTTCCATACAAATCAACTCCACACTTAGAAGAACATTTTTCAGAGAAAAACAGTCAATGGTTTCCTATGGAGAGAAATTAAGTTATCGGTTACCAGGTAAGTACTCGGTCTTTGGGGTTGAGTTTCTGGGGGAAGAACCAGGGTTCCCCCAGGGTCTAGGATGTACTCTCAAAATACCCTCAGCGGCACTAGGGCAGCCGAGTGCAGAGTGCTGAGGCCCAACGTTATCCAATGGGGGATATGGGGCCTCCGGTTGGTGGCTGCTTACGAGCAGGCCACTGAGTTTTGGGAGCAAAGCTCCTGGTGTTAGGCTCAGGGCAAAGGGGGATCCGAGTTAGCACCCAAAATACACCCGCAGCGGCGCAGGGGCGGCTGTTTTGTCGTCGGGTGCCCTGTTGATTTCAATGGGGATTCTCCGGTTTCAACAAAGGCTGCAGGCTCGGGGACGAAGATCTTCTGGAGGTGACCACCGGTTGGAGAGATAAGTTGGGATGCCTGGGGATTCTGGGACACCGTCGGTTGGGCCACCCAAGGCAATGGGGCTTCGGGTGCAGGGGTATCTTTAGGCGTTGGGTTTCTCTTACCACCTCCGGTCGCGGTCAGGGGGATCCTTCAGAAAGAGGCTGCAGGCTTCGCTGGGGGATTCGAGGCAGGTCAGAATCACTAGGGAGACCTCCTCGTGGTGTTGGGCCACTCGAACTCGGGCCGTGGGTGACGGCTGCAGAGTGGTGCAGACTCGCAGATTTGGCCGGAGCCAGTGTCTGTGGGTGAAAAAATCTGGTGTTCATGGGAGACAAAGTCTTTTCTTTGGAAGGAAGGGCACGTCCTCGGAGTTCTTGAGGTTGCAGGCTGCAGGACACACCGGAGTTACGCTTCTGCAGGTTCGAGGTGGGGCCAGGCCGGTAGGGCTGGGGCCAAGTCAGTGGGTTTCCTCCTCTTCTTAGCTTCAGCACGGCTGTCGATCCTTCTTCTTCTTTTCTTCTTGGTTGTTTCTTGTCTGAGGATGCAAGGTTCAGGGGTGACCCTAAATACTAGATTTAGGGGTGTTACAGGTAAGTAAAGGTTGGGGCCAATGGGTCCCTTCCTTGGTGTGGGTACACCCCATATTATGCCACCCTCCAGTGGGAGGGAGGCATATGCCTCACTCTGGTTGGCTGGCTCCCCCATCTGCAAGATGGCGGGGACGGAGGGTTGTGCTTCACCTCGCCTCCCCCACCTGAGGGGTGGGGTTGGCAAAGGTAAGCACACCTCCCTTCCTCACTTGGTTTTCCCGCCGGTTCTCCCGCCCAAAGTGGGGGTCAGAACCGGTGGGGACCAGTTGCTGGAAGCAGCAAAAGGCCTGGGGAAGCTCACAAAGGTGGCACGCCTTTGAAGCTTCCCCTTCTTGAACTCTGCCCATCCTGGGGGAGGAGGCTTGGCACCTCGTCCCAGGATGTGCATTGCTTCAGACCCCCGAGAGCAGCAGGCTCTCGTCCCAGGGGTCCAAAAACATGTCTGGTGGTGGCAACTGGTGAGCCTGGACACTAGTGTTAAGTCATTTTTCAGGGGGCATCTCTAAGATGCCCTCTGTGTGCATTTTTCATTAAACCCCACACTGGCATCAGTGTGGGTTTAATGTGCTGAGAAGTTTGATACCAATCTTTCCAGTTTTCAGTAAAGCCATTATGGTGCTGTGGAGTTCGTAATGACAAACTCCCAGCACCATATATTCTTAATGGCATTACTGCACTTACAATGTCTAAGAATTGGCTTAGACACTGTACTGGTACAGGGCTCATGCACCTGTACCCTCACCACTTGTATAGTGCACCCAGCAAGAGGGGTGGCTGATCTATGCCAGGGCAGTGGGTTCTAGGCATGGCACACAGGGATGTGTGCCATGTCGACTTTTCACTTTGTTCTGCACCAAAACATGCAGCCTGCAAAGGCAGTGTGTGTGTGTAAAGGTACAGGGCCTCTAAGAGTGGCACAATAAGTGCTGCAGCCCTTAGAGGCCTTCCCTGGTCACAGGGCCCTGGGTACCTGTGGTACCATTTACCAGGGGCTGACCTGTGGCCAGAGAGTGCCATTGGGTTTTGTTTTTAATGCAGTTTTAGGGATTAAACATAGACCCTGGGTACCTGTTTGGCAGGAGCCCAGGGCACACTCAGTCAAAGTATATCAGCAATTCAGCAAAAAGCGGGTGCAACCATGCAAAAAAAGAGGGCACTTTCTTACACAACCCCCACCCCAAACAAAAGAGGATGAGACTAACCTTTACCTAGAGAGTCTTCATTGTCTAAGTGTAAAAACTTGGAAAGTCCATCTGCATTGGCATGGGCAGTCCCAGGTCCGTGTTTCACTATAAAGTGAACAGCTTAAGATTTTCACTATAAAGTGAACAGCTTAAGATTTTCACCTTTTATCTGCATTAGCCATTTGAGAGGTCTGTGGCCAGTTTGAACTAGGAAGTGAGTACCAAACAAGTATGATCTCAGCTTCTTCAGGGATCAAACCACAGCAAAGGCCTCCCTCTCAATGGCACTCCAACGCTGCTCCCTGGGGAGAAGCCTTCTGCTTATAAAAGCAACATGTTGGTCTTGGCCTTCATCATTGGTCTGGGATAGGACCGCTCCTATCCCTAACTCAGAGGCATCAGTCTGCACTATGAACTGCTTGGCATAGCCTGGAGCTTTGAAAATTGGCGCTGAGCACATTGCCTCTTTCAGGGTGTCAAAAGCCTTTTTACAGATAACTGTCCAGTTTACCTTTTTGGGCATCTTCTTGGAGGCGAGTTCTGTGAGGGGAGCCACAATGGACCCATACCCCTTCACAAACCTCCTGTAGTACCCAGTCAAGCAAAGGAATGCCCTGACTTGGGTCTGGGTGGTTGGAGCTGCCCAGTCCAGGATGGCCTGGATCTTGGGCTGTAAGGGTTACACTTGGCCTCCACCAACAAGGTGGCCCAAGTATACCACAGTTCCCTGCCCTATCTGGCATTTGGATGCCTTGATAGTTAGGCCTGCAGTTTGCAGGGCTTTTAAAAACTTCCCAAGGTGGATCAGGTGATCCTGCCAGGTGAAACTAAAGGCAGCAATGGCATCTAGATATGCTGCACCAAAGGACTCCTATCCAGCAAGGACTTGATTCACAAACCTTTGGAAGGTGGCAGGGACATTCTTTAAACCAAAAGGCATAACAGTGAACTGATAATGCCCATAAGGTGTGGAGAATGTTCTCTTTTCTTTTGCTTCTGGTGCCATGCCAATCTGCCAGTACCCTGCAGTTAAGTCAATGGTACTTGGAAAAGTGGCTACACCCAATTTATCTATCAACTCATCCGCTCTTGGGATAGGGTGAGCATCTGTCTTGGTGACAGAGTTGAGCCCTCTATAGTCCAAACAGAACCTCACTTCTCTCTTTCCACCCTGGGAATGAGGTTGGGGACTAGAACCACTGGGCTGGCCCAGGGGCTCTCAGAGGGTACAATAACCCCTAGCTCCAGCATCTTGCTGACTTCAGCTCTGATGTTTTCCTTGACTTGGTCAGACTGTCGATAGATTTTGTTCTTAACAGGTGCACTGTCACCAGTGTCCACATCATGGGGACACCAGTTTGTCTGACCAGGGGTCAAGGAAAAGAGCATAGCATACTGCTGCAAGACTTGCTTGCAGTCAGGCTGCTGCTGGGCAGTGAGGGTGTCTGAAAAGACAACCCCATCCACTGACCCATCTTTGGGGCTGTATGAGAGGAGGTCAGGGAGAGGTCCACTCTCTGTCTCCTGATCCTCATCAGTCACCATCAGCATGGTGATGTCAGCCCTGTCATGGAAAAGCTTAAGGCGGTTCACATGGATCACCCTTTTGGGTGTCCTGCTTGTGCCCAGGTCAACCAAGTAGGTGACCTCACTTTTCTTTTCTAAGATGGGGTAAGGGCCACTCCGTTTGTCCTGGAGAGCACTTCCTGCCACTGGCTCCAAAACCCACACCTTTTGCCTGGTTGAAATTCTACCAGTGCAGCTTTTTGGTCATACCAGTGCTTCTGAAGCTCCTGGCTGGCCTCAAGATTTTTGGAAGCTTTTTCCATGTACTCTGCCATTCTGGACCTTAGGCCTAGTATATAGTCCACAATGTCTTGTTTGGGTTCTTGGAGAGGCTTCTCCCAACCCTCTTTTACAAGACAGAGTGGTCCCCTAACAGGATGGCCAAACAGAAGTTCAAAGGGGGAAAACTCTACTCCCTTCTGAGGCACCTCTCTGTAGGCGAAAAGCAAGCATGGTAAGAGGACATCCCATCTCCTTTTGAGTTTTTCAGGGAGCCCCATAATCATGCCTTTCAATGTCTTATTAAACCTCTCAACAAGACCATTGGTTTGTGGGAGATAGGGTGTAGTAAACTTGTACTGCACTCCACACTCTTTCCACATATATTTTAGGTAAGCAGACATGAAGTTTGACCCTCTGTCTGAAACCACCTCCTTAGGAAACCCTACCCTGGTGAAGACACCAATGAGGGCCTAGGCTACTGCAGGAGCTGTAGTAGCTCTAAGGGGAATTGCCTCAGGATACCTAGTGGCATGATCCACTACCACTAGTATAAATGTGTTTCCTGATGCTGTGGGAGGTTCAAGTGGACCCACTATGTCCATACCTACCCTTTCAAAAGGAACCCTAACCACTGGTAGTGGGATCAAGGGGGCCTTTTTGTGTCTACCTATTCTGCCAATGGCTTGACAGGTGACACAGGAGCTGGCAAACTCCTTTACTTTCTGAGACATCTGGGGCCAGTAAAAGTGGCTAACTAGCCTTTCCCAGGTTTTGGTTTGGCCTATAGGTCCAGCTAGGGGGATGTCATGAGCTAACGTTAGTAGGAACGACCTGTACTCCAGAGGCACTACCACTCTCCTAGTGGCTCCAGGGTTGGGGTCTCTGGCCTCAGTGTAGAGTAGCCCTTCCTCCCAATAGACTCTGTGGGTACCACTGACATCTCCCTTTTCCTGGGTAGCAGCTTGCTGCCTCAGGCTTTCAAGAGTTGGACAGTCCTGCTGTCCAAGGCACAGCTCTTCCCTAGAGGGTCCCCCTGGGCCCAAGAGTTCAACCTGGTACGGGTCAAGCTCCATGGGCTCAGTTCCCTCTGGGGTGTCCAAGTCGTCTCCCTGAGGAGAGGGGTCCTGATTATTTTGCTGTACAGAAGCTGGTATCCCAGTCTTCTTACCTTTCCTCTTGGAAGGTTGAGCCATACTTCCAGGCTCCAACACTTCTTTTTCACCTTGCTTTCAGCTCTGTGCTCTAGTCTTGACACACACAATCTCAGGGATGTCCAGCATTGCTGCATGGGCTTTTAGTTCTACCTCAGCCCATGCTGAGGTTTCCAGGTCATTACTAAGCAGACATGCAGCTGGAAGCTTTGGAGAGACCACTACCTGTTTCAGGCCAGCAACCCCCCCCCCCCCCAGTCTAATATCACCATAGCATGGTTAGTAGTAACACTGTCAGCATTGGTGACTGGGTAAGTTTTCCCAATCAGGTATTGCTCTGGGGAAACCAGTGTATCTCTCATTATAGTGACACTGGCACCTGTATCACTCAGGACTTCTATTCTAGTCCCATTGATCCAGGGGTATTGCAAATACTTCTTTAAGTTAGGTGGCCACACAGCTAAAGTGGCAAACTCAACTTCACCCTCTGTGACTAGAACTGCTTCAGTGTGAATCCTGATTTGCTCTGGGCACACTTTTGATCCCATCTGGAGACTGACTACACCAGGAGTAGCTGTAGGAGGACTAGGGGGCTTCTTGTTGGGACAAGTAGCATCTCCAGTTCAGTGTCCCAACTTCTTACAGTTGTTACACCAGGCCTTTAATGGATCAAAGTTCTTTCCACTGTACCTATTGGACTGGGAAGAGTTTTGGGACCCACCCCCCTGTGCAGGTTTTTGGGGCCCTTTTGAAGACTCAGGCTTTTTATCTTGGGGAATCTCACCACCTTTCCCCTGGAGAGGTTTTGTAACCCCTTTCTTTTGGTCACCCCCAGAGGCTGTTTTTGTCACCCTTGTCTTGACCCAGTGGTCTGCCTTCTTTCCCAATTCTTGAGGAGAAATTAGACCTAGGTCCAACAAATGCTGATGTAACTTTTCATTAGTGGAATTACTTAAAATATGTTCTTTCATAAACAAATTGTAAAGTCCATTGAAATTATTTCCAGTTAACTAACCATCTAGTGTCTTAACTGAGTAGTCAACGAAGTCAATCAAGGATTGGTTTGGGGTTTTGTGAGCCTCCCTGAATCTCATTCTATATTCCTCAGTTGTGAGTCCAAAGCCCTCAATCCGATTACTCTTCATGAGGTCATAAGACCCAGCATCTGCCCCTGTAAGGGTCATGAGTCTGTTCCTGCAGTTACCAGTGAACAGTTCCCAAAGGAGTGCCCCCAGTGTGACTTCTTCACTTTTCTAATTTCACAAGCCCTCTCAAAGGCTGTGAACCATTTTGTGATAGCATCACCCTCTTCATATTTAGGGACAATTCCTTTGGGGATTTTAGGATCATCAGATTTCTCTTAATCCTTATTTAGTAAATTCCTGCCACCATTGATGGGCGCTAAGCACATCTCTGCTCTCTCTTTCTCTAGAGCCAGGAGTCTGGTCTCTAGATCCAATCTTTTGGTCAACCTTGCTAAAAGGCTATCTTCCTCATTGAGGCTGCCCTCAATGTCCTCAGTAGCACCTGACCCACCTGTGTGGGCTCTAGGTGCTAAGAGGTTTACTCTTGGAGTCAAGGGCACTTGGGCCCTTCTCTCCCTATAAAGTGGGGGAGGGGTTGGTAGTCATCCTCATCCCCTACCTCTACTTCTTCATCTGAGAGGTCTTCACCATTCTCAGAAGGATGGTCCTTAGCATACCCTGCCAACAGCTCCTGGAGCTTTTGTTTGGAGGGATGGGACCCCATGATTATATTTTGCATAGAGACCTTAACTCCCTAAATTCTAAGTGGAGATAAGGGGTGAGGTCGAGCTCCTCAACCTGGTTCTCTATGCCATTGTGGTTATCTTCACTAACAGCTGGGTTCTTGTAAAGAGACATTGCTAAAAAAAAACTTCTAACCCCTCTTATCCCTAACTAAATTGACCTTTTATTTTTCTAAAATTCTAAAGGGACTTAACCAAGGCCCTAACAAGACTTTTAGTCATTTGGAAAAATGTTGTCAATTCAAAAAAATCAGAATTCTAAAGACAATTTAAGAGGTCTGTCATGTGATCAGGTGGTAACCAAGTTAGTCCAACAAATGCAAAGTTGTATATCCCACCGCTGCCACCAATGTAGGAAGCTGGCTCTGTATACACTATACCAACATAAAAAGACCTGAACTGATAATGAACAACAATCCTTATCTTCAGGACACTGGAGGAGTCTATAACATTTTTTCAAAACCTCCCTCCAAGGCAAGGCTCACTGCCACTAGTCCATGTGTCTATATGTTCAATTTTTTAAAAAGAAATGTCAATACAACACAGGAAAAAGAGAAAATTTCAGCAAGATTCATGAAAAAATGTGAGAAAGGAAAGAAAGCACCTCACGGTAGTAACACCAAAGGGGGGCTTGCTGGTTGGTACTCACTAGCACACCCACTTATCATCATCGGTTGCTTTCTTCCCGTAAAGAAAAAGTGTGTGTTCCATCATAGAGTTCTCAAAAGTGAGGAAAGGAAAAAAGCAAGACAGTGAAAAGACAAATATAGAAGCACTGTCAGTGCTGGTGTCACTAAAGTGCCCTCTGGTCCCCGTGAGAAAAGAAATGCAATTCCTAACGTTTAAAATGAGGTGCAACTCACTAGCTGGACATAACTTTATTCAGTGCTGTGAGCGTCCTCAATTAAAAAGAGGTTTATATTAAACCATCTTCAATTGCAGAAAGCCGACATGTTTCGTTGCCGCCAATTTATGCAACTTCATCATTGCTGCCGGGGTAACTAGTATTCACCTCACTTGAGACTCACCATGGACCTGTGATTGTATGACATTAAAAAAGAAGATGAACGTGCAAGGGTAAATACCACCTCATTACCAGATGCACTCAACAATAGTCTTATAACTGCTCCGAGAAATACATAATTACCGAGTGGTTGCGAGCGTCCCTCGTACCTGCAACCAACTTTTCAGGGACCAAGCGCCAGCCGGTCATGTGTCCCCAGGGTGAACGCAAACGTTAACGTCACCTGCAAGTATTCACATGTTACAACATATTGCAATAGTCGAATACACGACTCATTCTATCCTCATCTCACATACCCTTCAATAGTCTTTTTACCAATGTTTATAATACTGTGGCCGCTTAAAACACCACCACTGGCATCAATACTCTTCCCCACATGGGCGTACTTCAATATTCAAACCTCACCCCCGGAGTTGGTTCTTCTCACTCGAAAATGGCCAAAGCCAGCGGAACCCTTTATGCAGGAGCTAACCGTCCCCGTACTCACACTCACACCTTAAGTCAACCCTCGACCCCTTACCGCTACCGGGTCCTGCCGGCGTCTTAGTGCTCCGTCCTAAGATCTTCAAAGGACGCGGGCACTTTAGTGACACCAGCACTGACAGTGCTTCTATATTTGTCTTTTCACTGTCTTGCTTTTTTCCTTTCCTCACTTTTGAGAACTCTATGATGGAACACACACTTTTTCTTTGCGTTAAGAAAGCAACCAATGATGATAAGTGGGTGTGCTAGTGAGTACCAACCAGCAAGCCCCCCCTTGGTGTTATTACCGTGAGGTGCTTACTTTCCTTTCTCACATTTTTTCACGAATCTTGCTGAAAATTTCTCTTTTTCCTGTGTTGTATTGACATTTCTTTTTAAAAATTGAACATATAGACACATGGACTAGTGGCAGTGAGCCTGGCCTTGGAGGGAGGTTTTGAAAAAATGTTATAGACTCCTCCAGTGTCCTGAAGATAAGGGTTGTTGTTCATTATCCGTCAGGTCTTTTTCTGTTGGTAAACTGTTGAGTGGGGGGCGGCCTGACTGTTTCTTTTCCCCCTTGTGCTCCTTCTGTGTTGATGGGATCTGTATACACTATACCAAAATGAGGTATAGTGTGCACATAGTCCAGTGGAACCCCAAAGGTAGGCAGCGGTAAAAGTAGATAGCACCTTACTCTCTATTTGTGGTAGCGTGGGCAAGCAGTAAGGCTTTATCAGAGGGTAGTGTTAAGCATTTGTTGTACACACTCAATTAGCAAATGATATCACACACTCAAAGACTGAACTCAGACCAATTTTGTTTGTATAAAAATATTATTATTCACAGGTAAGTAAAATAAATGCTTTGCAAAATATTATGCAGTGTTTACAAGTGAATGCAAGTTCAAATGCAGTTGTTTGAAATACAGGTAAGTCAAGGTATTGAAATTACTTTTTAGTTACTTTTTAGATTACTTTTTAAGTTACATTTACTACTCAGTGTGATATGTCTAGATATCACACTGGGACATTTCCTAGAGAAAAGGTAAGTAAAATCAGTTTTGCAGAATTGTAATTTTTTTAGGTTTCCATACAAATCAACTCCACACTTAAAAGAACATTTTTCAGAGGAAAACAGTCAATGGTTTCCTATGGAGAGAAATGAAGTTATCGGTTACCAGGTAAGTACTCGGTCTTTGGGGTTGAGTTTCTGGGGGTAGAACCAGGGTTCCCCCAGGGTCTAGGATGCACTCTCAAAACACCCTCAGCAGCACTAGGGCGGCCAGGTGCAGAGTGCTGAGGCCCAATGTTATCCAATGGAGGCTAGGAGGCCCTCCTGTTGGTGGCTGCTTAATAGCAGGCCACTGGGTTGTGGGAGCAAAGCTCCTGGTGTTAGGCTCAGGGCAAAGGGGGATCCGAGTTAGCACCCAAAGTACACCCGCAGCGGCGTAGGGGTGGCTGGGTGCAGGGTGGGGTTTTGGCGTCGGCTGCCCTGTTGATGTCAATGGGGATTCAACAAAGACTGCAGGCTCAGGGACGAAGATCTTCTGGAGGTGACCACCGGTTGGAGAGGTAAGTTGGGATGCCTGGGGATGCTGGGACACAGTTGGTTGGACCACCCAAGGCCGTGGGGCTTCGGATGCAGGGGTGTCTTTAGGCGTTGGGTTTCTCTTACCAGCTCCGGTTGCGGTCAGTGGGATCCTCCAGAAAGAGGCTGCAGGCTTCACTGGGGTATTCGAGGCAGCTCAGAGATCACCAGATCTCGGGTCAGAATTGCCAGGGAGGCCTCCTCGTGGTTTTGGGCTACTCTAACTTGGGCCGTGGGCGACAGGTGCAGAGTGGTGCAGACTTGCGGATTTGGCCGGAGCCGGAGTCTGTGGGTGAACAAATCTGGTGTTCATGGGAGACAAAGTCTTTTCTTTGGAAGGCAGGGCAGGTCCTCAAGGTTCTTGAGGTTTCTGGCTGCAGGACACACCAGAGTTTCACTTCTGCAGGTTCGAGGTGGGAACAGGCCAGTAGGGCTGGGGCCAAGTCAGTGGGCGTCCTCCTCTTCTTAGCTTCAGCACGGCTATTTGGTCCTTCTTCTTTTCTTCTTGGTTGTTTCTTGTCTGAGGAGGCAAGGTTCAGGGGTGCCCCTAAATACTAGATTTAGGGGTGTTACAGGTAAGTAAAGGTTGGGACCAATGGGTCCCATCCTTGGGGTGGGTACACCCCCTATTATGCCACACTCCATTGGGAGGGGGGCATATGCCTCACTCTGGTTGGCTGGGTCCCCCCATCTGCAAGATGGCGGGGACTGAGAGTTGTGCTTCACCTCGCCTCCCCCACCTGAGGGGTGGGGTTGGCAAAGGTGGGCACACCTCCCTTCCTCACTTGGTTTTCCCGCCGGTTCTCCTGCCCAAAGTAGGGGTCAGAACCGGTGGGGACCAGTTGCTGGAAGCATCAAAAGGCCTAGGGAAGCTCACAAAGGAGGCAAGCCTTTGAAGCTTCCCCTTCGTGGACCCTGCCCATTCTGGGGGAGGAGGCTTGGCACCTCGTCCCAGGATGTGCATTGTTTCAGACCCCTAGAGCAGCAGGCTCTTGACCCAGGGGTCCAGAAACATGTCTAGTGGTGGCAGCTGGTGAGCAGCCCCTCAGCCTGGACACCAATGTTGGGTTATTTTTCAGGGGGCATCTCTAAGATGCCCTCTGTGTGCATTTTTCAATAAATCCCACACTGGCATCAGTGTGGGTTTAATGTGCCGAGAAGTTTGATACCAAACTTCCCATTTTTCAGTAAAGCCATTGTGGTACTGTGGAGTTCGTAATGACAAACTCCCAGCACCATATATTCTTAATGGCATTACTGCACTTACAATGTCTAAGAGGTGGCTTAGACACTGTAGGGGTACAGGGCTCATGTACCTGTACCCTCACCACTGGTATAGTGCACCCAGCTAGAGGGGTGGCTGATCTATGCCAGGGCAATGGGTTGTAGGCATGGCACACAGGGATGTGTACGAACAGTAGTGAGTTTCAGTGATGCACTCCAAATGATCCTTCAAATAACAATATATAGTTGCGGCTCACCTAACTAAGCCTGTTTTAGCGTGCTACTCGGTATTTGTGGACTGTGATGTGTGCCATGTCGACTCTTCACCTTGTTCTGCACCAAAACACACAGCCTGCAAAGGCAGTGTGTGTGTGTGTGTGTGTAAAGGTACAGGGCCTCTAAGGGTGGCACAATAAGTGCTGCAGCCCTTAGAGGCCTTCCCTGGTCACAGTGCCCTGGGTACTTGTGGTACCATTTACCAGGGGCTGACCTGTTGCCAGAGAGTGGCAATTGGGTTTTGTTTTTAATGCAGTTTGAGGGAAAGAACGTAGGCCCTGGGTACCTGTTTGGCAGGAGCCCAGGGCACACTCAGTCAAAGTACATCAGCAATTCAGCAAAAAGCGGGGGCAACCATGCAAAAAAGATGGCACTTTCTTACACCTTCATTAAGGGAACTTTTAACTAGCCAATTAAGATCCTTGCAGATCTGCTTCAGTTGAGACACCGAGTAAGATTTCAACCTCCCAATCTCAAACACAACCTCTGGAACTTCAACTGCTGGGTCACCAACCTGAGACATGATTTGTAGATAACTTCAAGGGTTGTCCAAAACAGAAAAATCAAAAAGTAGTATGTGGTTGCGTAAGGGTCTGCACTATGCAATAGTGTACACCAATCGCTGTATGTCAAGTACAAACAAAAGTCCTATCCTTACCGCGGGCCACCAATGTTAGAAATGGGGGTCTCTAGTTGGCAGTGGATTGCACTCTGTCCAAGTTGGGACCCTTCCTTCTAGTCAAGGTAAGGGGATTACACAGCAAAACTCATCTCTGCTCACCCCCTTGGTGGCTTGGCAAGAGCAGTCAGGCTTATCTCAGAGGCAATGTGTAAATTATTTGTACATAACACACACAGTAACAGTGAAAATACTACAAATGGACACCACACCAGTTTAAAAAATAAACAATCTTTATCTAATCCAAACAAGACCAGGGGCTGTATTACAATAAGTGCCCTAGGGGTGCCATGGGCGTTTGCACCCACTTTGCGCACCCCCAAGGCCCTTTGGTATTATAGAAGGGGGCGTAGACGCTTGTGCGTCCACTTCACTAATACCAATAGCGCTGGCGCTGGCGCACTTCAAGCGCCAGCGCTACCTTCAGAGGGTGTTCCCTCATTTACATAGGGGCGTGCCCTATGCAAATGAGCGAAGTCCTTTGACTCTGCGCCCTTGTCATATTACAGACGCGGGCGCAGAGACAAAGAAGCGCTCAGGAGGTGCACTGACAGTGCACCATTTAAAAGGTGGCGCACTGACAGTGCACCTCCTGAGAGCAGCCCTCTGCAAGGGTTAAAGGGGGTCCCATGGACCCCCCAGACATCCCCTTGTTGGCGGGTGCAGTCACTGACTGCACCCGCCTGCAAGGGATCTCTATTCCCCTGTAAAATTGCAGGCGGGTGCCGCCTGCACTGTGAAAACACGGAGCAGCTGCTCAGTGTTTTCACATTAATGCGCTGCCCTGGGTGTAGCGCATACATCCTAATAGGGTGCATTGTCATTGTTTGCGCCCGGTGCACCTTTAAAAGGTGCACCGGGCGCAAACAATGACAATGCGTAATACGTCCTCAGATCTACAAAAATCCAACATGCATAACTGAAGATATCACTTTTTAAAGGTTTAAGCCATTCTGTATGGATGCATTTATTTTAACACAAAGTAACTTTGATGTGTCAAAATCTAAGACGAAAAACAGCAGCATAGGAGAAAAGCGTTAGAAAACATATCGATGTGTCGCTTCTTGAGTCCCAGGGGAATGGAGGCATCAGTTCTGCTGCACGCAGGAGAAGTGTTGCGTCGATTCCTTACTGCAAAGAGAAGCAATGCGTCTATTTCTGGAGGTGACTCCTTTCTGTGGAGTGATGCATTGGAAACTTTGCCACACAGGTATGATGTATGGAAATCTGGACACGCTGGGGGTCGATGTGGTGAAACAGGTGCTGCGTCAATTCTTACAGCCGTGGACCTGTGCTGAGTCGGTTCTTTTAGCCGCACAGGAGGGCCTGCATCGGAGTCAGCGCGGGGGTCTTAGACATCGGAGACATGGTGCTCTGGACTTGGGCTGTGGCAGTTCTTCAGGCGCTGCATCGATTTTTCAGCCACATCGCGGCAATGCATTGGTTTTTCAACCACACGGCAAGCTTGCGGCGAGAAAAATGGCGCTGGAAAGGCGATGAGTGGATTTTCAAGTCTTGAAGCAGCAGGACCAACTCCAAGGGCCCAGAACTGAAACTGAAATTGGCACCACTGTGTAGATCAGAACTCCGAGCAGTGGAGTTCAGGGATGCTGCAGGTGAAGTCTTTGATGGCCCTGAGACTTTTTAACAGGAGGTAAGCACACACAAGCCCCTGGAGAATCTTTTCAAGCAAGATACAAAACAGCAAAGTCAATTTTTTGTCCTTTTCAAGGCAGAAGCAGCCACTGCAGGCCGACCCAGCAAAGCAACACAGCAAACGGGCAGTACTCCTCCTGACAGCACTCCAGCTCTTCCTCTTGGCAGAGTTTCCTCTTGATCCAGAAGTTTTCGAAGAACCTGGGGTTATAAGTCCAATATTTATACCCCTTTTGGCCTTTAAAACAGGCATACTTCCAAGGATAGTCTTTGTAGTGCACAGATCCTACCTTGCCTTGTCTTGGCTCCAGACACTCTACAGGGGGTGGAGACAGGATTGTGAGAGGCCTGGCGCAGCCCTATTTAGGTGTCAGTGACAATTCCTCCCACCACTCTAACTCAGGAAAGCCCATCAGCCTGGTGATGAGCAATCAGGATATGCAGGGCACACCTCAGCTCCCTTTGTGTAATTGTCTAGAGTGAATGCACAAACAACCCAGATGACAGTCTAAACCAGACGTTGATTCTACAAGCAGGCAGAGGCACAGGGTGGTAAAACAATAAAATGGCCACTTTCTAAAAGTGCCATTTTCAAGCACACAATTTAAAAACTACCTTCACTAAAAGATGTGTTTTAAAATTCTGAGCTCAGAGAGTGCAAACTCCAAATCTCTAGCTCTTCCCAGCTGAAAGTTACACTTGTAAGATGTTACAAGGCAGCTCCAATGATAACCTATGGGAGAGATAGTCCTTGCAATAGTGAAAAACGAAATTAGCAGTATTTCACTACTAGGACATGTAAAACACACCAGTACATGTCCTACCTTTCACACACACTACACCCTGCCCATGGGGCTACCTTGGCCCAACCTTAGGGATGCGTTAAATGTAATAAAAGGGAAGGTTTGGGCTTGGCAAGAGGGTGCACTTGCCAGGTCGACATGGCAGTTTAAAACTGCAATTGCAGAAACTGCAGTGGCAGACCTGAGACATCTTTGCAGGGCTACTCATGTGGGTGGCACAATCAGTGCTGCAGGCCCACTAGTAGCATTTGATTTACAGGCCCTGGGCACACACAGTGCACTTTACTAGGGACTTACCAGTAAATCAAATATGCCAATCATGATAACCAATCATAATCACAATGTACACAGCGAGTACTTGCATTTTAGCACTGATCAGCAGTGGTAAAGTGCCCAGAGTACACAAACCAGCAAAAATGAAGTCCAGCACACAGTCAATAATACAGGAGGTAGAGGCCTAAAGACAGGGAAACCACGCCAAGGATGCTAGGTCTAACACTACCAATCAAACAAGCGACCAGAGCGAAGCCACTGTATTGGATGTTCAAGCTACAATACCCGTAGGCACAGAGCCTGATGGGGACATAGGCTCCAGTGGAAAAAAGGGAAATTCCTGTCCGTCTAGTGATCCTCTCCGAATCACATCCATCTTACATATATCACCTAATGATAACCCACCTTCCAAGTGGAAAAGAGAGCAGCAGCTGTAAAAGTTTAATGTAATTTACCCACTACCCTTCCCTAAATCGGCTGATTCGAGCAAAAGAGGTGAGGGTGAAGGAGGTAACTTTAGAAGCACAAACCTACTTGCTGTACAAAAAGGGATCAACAACCAAATTCAAATATCGCTCCTCTCTCTGTAATTTTTTTTTTTTTCAGTTTTGTATAGCACAAACTCCACCGGATTTGTCAGAGCGCTTTACACGAGCACCAGTTGCAGACGGACACATTCATTTTTATCTATTTTTTTGAGCACAGGTAGATTAAGTGATTTGCCCAGAATCACAGGATGTTGGAGCCTCCTGCCAGATTTGAACCTGGTCCCCAGCTTCAAAGTCGGCTGCTCTAGCCGTTAAGCCACATCAAAGCTTGCTGTGGGATACATAGTCAAAGGCACTTGATAGGTCCATGAAGGTTAGGTAGATGTTCATTTTTAATCAATAGGGACAGATTTAAACATTGCTCCACAGTACCAATAACACTCCGAAACGCATATTGAGTAAGTATCCCACAGCGAGCTTCTGCACTTGATGGAAGACATGGGTGTGGAGTCACAATAAATCTTCTTAAGACATCTATACTAGGACAACTGCAAGGGTAAAGTATGGTATCAACAGGGAATGCTCTGTCAAGTTCCATATATCTACGGGGTGATGCAGAGCTGTATTTCTGCACACTTCCTATTCACCCTCTACGTTAACAACTTACAGAAGGTGCTGGTGGATGGATGCAAGGACATGCCCTAGGTAGCGCCCTGCTCCATTCCTGCCCTTCTTTTTGCTGAAGTCGCAGTGTTATTGGTCCGCATCCCAAAAGCCTTATAAACACTACTGGACACCTTTGAGAAGTATATGGGGGAACTAGATCTTAAGGTTAATCTTAAGAAATATTTCTTCATGATCTGCAGGCCAAAAACAGTCATCTCCAAACACCAATTTAACATCAAATATACACAGCTAGACCAAACTAAGACTTTTCCTTTTTTAGGGGTCTTATCTGACTCCACAGGTTCTTAGAAACACCAGGTCACCTAAAGAAATTATCAATTTGTGAAGGGAATTACTGCGCTCTTTGTATTTGCATCTAAATTGAGGATGAAGCCAATGAGGGAGCTCTGCACCATCTACAGAGCCAAATGTATTTTAGTTGCGACCAATGGGGCGGGTGTTTGGGGACATGTAAATGTGCAAAGGTTACAGCTGTCAGAAAATGCATATTTGAAGAGATTATTGCCTGTCCCGACTATCTGTCTGTCAACACTGTGCCACAATGAATTATGGATGATCTTTATTGAAGATCTTGTGTGGCTGCAACCTCTCGTCCTGTGGCACAGGGTCTGAACAAAGCAAGAGGCCCACCTAAACAGATTGATTGTACAGAATTGCCTATGTCTTGATTGGGCTAATTATATCCTGTGGCTAAGGCACATTGAAAGCATATGTGGTAGGCTGAAGCAGCCGCAGTTATTTGAAGATCCAACCACTGTGGAGGAGGAAGGGTGGGTGGATCTAAAGTGGTTGTGTCTACAGTATTTTAAAGAGGAAATATTCTTATTAGATAGACACAAACCCAATTATGTCATTTCTCAGTAGATGTTGGCTTACAGTTTTATCTGGCCTGTGTAGCAGACACTCATGATCGTTACCAACCTGCTTTCATGCTTCAGATTGAATATGGTTTCCACGCCGAAAAGACAGGTCAAAAGCCCTAGATAAATGTCTGTGTGATAGAATTTCTAACTAAGGGATGTTACATTTTATGTTCGTTTGTCGATTTTACAATGTGCTAAGAAACAGTTTCATTAAACCAGTGTTAGTCAAATATCACTTAGGACAGTGCAGCATGGTACTGACCTTTTTTTTTTAAAACACATTTTATTGACGTTGTATGGTACCATCTGGGCAGCAGCCCTGCATATACATATTGAAAAATAAGATAATTCAAAAGTACCAAGCTTGTACACAGTATTAACTACAGTTTGCATATGGAACAACAAAAACTTTGCGCAAACAGTTCCATTACCCGTGTATTTTAGTGAGTATGCTTGAGTACCCGCATCGGCGATGATAAGATATAATGTGTGGTGTGTTGTGGTCAAGTAAGTGTGGAGGGTTCACTCATCAGGGGGTCTCAAAGGGAAGGGGGGTAAGATCGATACCCCGATATGTTGCCCATCAGGACCATATTATCCTGTGTTTCAGGGGGCAGCCTCGCGCATGGAATACCGCAATCTCTGCGCCCATACATCTATCTAGTTCTTTTCACCATTTCCCTAACGTTGGGGGGAGGAGGGGGGGGGGAAGAGAGATCCCTTCCATAACTGAGCGATATCACGCTTAGCAATAGTGAGGGCCAGGAAGAGCAGATGTTGTTTATACCGATTCCCCCCTATGGCACTGACCTTTTAAAAAAAAAATCTGCACTTATTGGATGTTTGTGTTATTGTTGTGACTTATATTAATCATGCCATACATATAAGGAAGACTTTTGATAGTTAGGGCATAGATTGCACTGAGGTTTAATCATTTTTATCGTATTTCGGTGAAGTTAACTATTTTTATAAATGACTGTGATTTTATCTAACATGAATTGATTATGATAAGAATTGTTTTTGTAATGATGTAGTTTTATGGTATAAAATTGTATGAAGTAAATATTGATTGATATGAATCACCTTTAGAGGAAGCAGACAAATCTTCACCCAACCTACAATCTGTTCAGCCACCATGTTTAGAGAAAGAGATCTCATTCCCCCTGCCTGTTTATATATATGACATGGCCACTGTATTGTCCTTCTTGATGAGACAGTGAAGATTGTGAATGATCTCCTGAAAGTGCATCAGAGCTCTAAGAATGGCAGACAATGCCCTCTAATTCAAAGACTTGTGGCCCTCCAGACCTCACCATCTCCCATGACTCCTCTTGGAGCCACAAACTGAACCCCAATCACCATGCTGGCAACTATGGTTATCAGCTTGGGAGAGGGAGGATGTAAAGTGAACACCTTCATAAGGGACTGAGGATTCAGCCACCATTCCATCTGTTGTCTTATCTGAGGAGTAATTGGAATTATGTTTCTCTCTGTCAGTATTGTGAATAAAGATGCAAATTTGCATATTGTAGCTGTCACAGGAAATAATCGCACTAAATGGTTAATACGTTGTCTATGTAAAAATAACAGAGGTGTTGTGACATTTGACAAAATTAAAGTTGATTTCCTTAATAACGTGGTGGGGGGGCGTGGCCAAGCTTCTGTGGAGTGAGACGTGCCTCGATGTGTCTCTGCTCCTCCGCAGCCTGCTAAAGCTGATCCCTCCGCATCGGGGCCTGCTAACTCGCCACCGCGAATGCCCTGAACCCTGAAACACTGCCTGCTGCCAGGGTGATAAGCTGGACATCCAACACGGAACAATAGGTCTGCTGATCGGGACCGGGACGCACCAGCGTCTGGATCCGCCATCTTGAGGCCTGCAGCTGAGCCGTCGGTTGGCCCCCGATGGCCTTGCCGATCCTGTTCCTTCGACTCCTGGGCCCTCGGCGACGGCCTGTCCCCCGTTGCTGCAATCGAGACGGGCCGGCTATCTCCTGCTCTCCCTGTACGCCTCCTATGACCACCGCTGTATAGGCCCAGATTGAGCGGCCCGCCATCTTGAGACGCTGCAACGGGCCGGAGACGCAGCCGGGACTATATCCTGCACCGTGGCTCACCCGAGGCCTCCCATCTGGGCCTGAGGAGCCCCTTGCTGGGGCCCGGGGGCGGACTGAAAAGGCTGGCGGTGTTGCCATAGAGCAACAGCACAGCTGGGGAAGACGGAGGTTCCTCTGCTGCCTGCACCCTTGGTCTGAGGCCTGCTGGGGCCCTGTGGATCGCCCCGAGGGCACCAGGGAGCCAGCCCAACCCCCACCAATGAGTCACCCAGAGGCCTGGCCCTCCCCGACGTGCCTACCCGCAATTCGCTTTAATCCCTGGGACCCCCATGGGAGCCAGGGGAAGAGGGGCCTACTGAATCTGGCTGTCTTGCGGCCTGTGTCTCCCCCGAGGGCTGCGTCTGTGGGTCCAGCGCAGCCCACCTACTATGACAACACCTCCTGGAGGCCTACATAAGCAGCACTGGGACGCAGTGCTCGGGGCTTGGTTGAGAGCCGATTGCAGCCGCAGGGCCAATTCCATCTCGGCCCCCAGATTGTCCTGACACCACTGGACACCGAGACCCTATATTTGAGGTAAGGATCGATCGGTTGCGGGGTCACACAGCAGGTTTCTTTCCCCGCCCTTTCCTCTTGGTCACCACTCTGGGCCGCCCCTGGTGCCCTAACCGCTGAAGACCCTGGTGCTCCCCCTTTCTCACTGCAGGAGCCCCCTACCTCCACGGCTCGTCAGGGGTGCTGCCAGGTTCCACCAGCTGTGCGTCCTCACTCCATTCTGGCGCGGCCAGGGGAGGGCCTCCTTACTATCGAACTATCCCCTGGACTCCTTGAGGCAATTGAGGCTTGCTGATGGGGCCTGCCTTGTGCCCTTTGTGCCCACAGCCCCCCTGAGGGGTTGATGAGACCGAGCAAATCCCTAACAGGGCTGGGATTGAGGCCACCCCTTGCACCGGGGACTCTCTTCCTCCTCTACACAGCAACCTGGGCTCCCAAGCACACTGAGGAGTTATGAAGCGTGCCTTGAAGGGGCTCTATGAAGTCAATGCAGCCGGGGGGTAGTGCTAACCTGTCTTTCTGACTTTCCAAACCACCCACCTTCTCATAATGGACTGCGCCTGGTTCACGTGAGCCCCTAGCTGATACAGGGCCCCTGCCACACAGCTTCAGACTATAGGTGTGGCCCACCTGGCCCGACCAACAACCTCACGTAGACCCCCCTCAAGTCTTACGCAGCTGATGATACTCTCCCATGAACATGCCACGCACTAAATTGGGTAATGAAAGTCCGACTCCCCTCCCGAGGGACAACCCAGTTGCCTCCATGTGGCTTAAATCAGGCACACAAACCCCGGCACCCATGGACTCTCTTCAAACAGCAGCACTTGGCAAACCCACGGAGGCCCCCTTCACACAGGCCTACATGAACAATTTCCTCCAGGAAATAAACTGCAAAATTGGCTCCCTCAAGACCGAATTCAAGGCCTGTCTTCATGACCTCAAACGTGATATTACTGAGATAGGGGGACGGGTCGATGACCTGCAACGCCCGATAGATGTACGCTCGGAGGATCAGGAGAATCTATGGTGTAGAATGGCCACTCTTGAAGAACAGCACATCGACCTCCAACTGAAGCAGGAGGATTTGGAAAACAGAAGCATGAGAAACAATCTCCGCATCAGAGGGATACCCAAAGGGACGGAGGGCTCAGACATCATGACATTCACAGCAGACTTACTCCAGATGATTAGAGGTGATGACGACGCCTCCCCCCCAACCCTAGACAGAGCTCATCGCGTTGCCACGGCCCAGGGCCGCTCGAACTTTGTACCCAACATACTCACAAGAGTGCATTTCTTCACTGAAAAGTAAGCCATCTTACAAGCCACACAAGCTTGTCCATTGCGGAACTGGTCTACAATGGACACACTATCCAAGTGTTTCAGGATATAGCTCTGGTCATGTTACGATGTCGTAGAGACTTCAAACCTGTTACGGACAAGCTCCGTGACCTCAACATCTAGTATCAGTGGGGCCACCCCTTCGCTCTGATATTTACTTGGGACGGCAAACGCTGGGTTCTCCGCTCTTTACGGGATGCAAAACATCTCCTGCACCTTCCGATGGCATCCCAAGACAATTGCCCATCTCCTCCTTATGCCTCATCTCGTGAAGCTATAAGACATGAATGGTCCATGGTACCCCCAGCCAAACACAGACCTCATGACAAGGAACAATCCTCCTACAGAGCTAAACAAGATATTATCCAGCACCTTTGCTCCATGGATGAAGCGCACTCCCCAGCCTGATCTCAAGCAGCTTCTGAGTGACTGTTAAGTTGCTCCCTCTTGGGCTGAGACCAGACACACCCCCTGCCTTTGCCATGCTCCAACTACAGGCAAAACATCACCCCGGACTATACACGCTTGACAGGGCCACCCTGATGGCAACTAAACCTTGGGACTACTGACCCCAACCTGGAACACCCTTCCCTCAGCGATCCCCCCACAGCCGGTAGTTTCAAACTTTACGGTAGACCACTACCAGGATCCCTCAGACATAGATTTCAGCTTCACAGAGGGAGGACCCCTCACTCTATAACCACCGCTGCGGAGGCCGGAGACTGAAAAGATCCACATAACTTTCTTTCACGCCCCCCGTGCTCAATTCACCCCCTTGGAGAGTGACCTCTCCAGAATGGCCCTCGCCCAGGCTCATGGGCCATTCCAGGACTTGAATAGAGTTTTCTTGCCCGGTTGGCCTTTTAATGTTTACGTTACCCCCTCTCTAACCTCCCTTCCTTGTATCCTGTCCCTGAGGAACCTAGGGCTTGAGATGGGGGTGCAATGGGTTCCTTCCGACATTCACTCACAACTAGGGGAGGACTACTCCATACAACAAGCTTTGACACGGAACTCTGATCTCTCCCTTCCACATGCCTCCAACCTTCTTCCGGTACTGGTAGCACCCCTTCGAACCACCACCCATGCCTGCCGAGACACCTGGGATGGCCACCTCTCCACACTTGCTATATCACAGTGGCTGACCCTTTTGCTTTACACAATGGTTGATACACCGTGCATCAAATTTCTCTCCCTCAACGTGAGGGGACTCAATGCCCCCAACAAGTGGCGCCAGATTTGGTGATACCTACTTATACACAACCCTGACGTCATTTTCCTGCAAGAAACCCACCTTTAACACTCTGACATACACCGCATGGCCCACTCAAAATACCCAAACCAATACTGGGCACCCTTTCCAACTAAGACGGTCAGGGTTGCAATCCTGTGTAAAGCACAGTTCTGCACATAAGGAGCGTGGATAGTACGGGACAGGGAAGGCCGCTTCATTAAAATCAGGATCCAGCACCATGCTCAACCCCTCATTCTCCTCAATGTGTACGCGCCCAACCAATCACAGGACACATATCTTAGAACCCTATTGAAAGAACAGGTATCACCGGAGGGGGACCGCTTGACCATGGGAGGGGACTTTAATTTGGTTTGGGACCTCGAACTAGACCGCAGCACTACCTCTTTTAATGGGCACTTGGGCAATGTCCGCAGCGTTGAAGTGGGAACTTACAGCCAAGTCCTTACAAATGCCTGGCGCTACAAATTCCCAGATACTCAGGACTATTCCTTCTTCTCACATGTTCACCGCTCATACTCGCGTATCGATTACTTCTTTCTCCCACACACGTTAATCCGGGCCTTGGAGTCGGCCCACATTTCCGACATCTCCATTTCTGACCATGCTCATCTGTAGATAGTGCTGCAATACCAAACCGCTACACCCCCCCCACTCCACCGCTGGCGGCTCCCCCCCCACATCTTGCGGGGCCCGGTTAATGTTGACGAAATACGGTGGGAGATCTCAGAATACTTCGAATCAAACGGTCTACCTGAGACCTCAGACTTTATCCTGCGGTATGCCTTCAAGGCAACCACCCGGAGCGTTATCACCTCCATTATAATTGCCCGCAGTTGAGAAGCTTGGTTAGTAGAAAACGGTCTGACCAGAGACATCAAGGCCTTAGAAAAGCTTGACCACTCAACGCCCTTTAGACAGCGTAAGAAGGAGCTGGCTCTGCTTCGTGGCCAACTGAGAGTCCACCGTACAAATAAAGCAGAGCGATCACTGCTGGCATTAAAGCAGAGATATTACGAGGGGGGAGACAAAGTGGGATCCATTGTGGCCCGCTGACTCCGCCGCCAGGCAGCACAAGCCCACATATCAAAGAATAAATCTGCAGACGGCACCTGGGCGACCTCAGAGCGTGACAAGCAACATGCATTCCACTCATTCTACACTACACTCTATGGGAAGGAAACGCCCCACAGGATGACATTGAATCTTTCTTAACCTCCTGTCCTTCTTGGACTCCCCTTGGCGCTCACCATACACAATTGTTAGAGGCTCCAATCACCCTGGACGAACTGTAGTGTGCACTTAAAGGCCTGCCGGTGGGCAAGACACGGAAAAAGCCTTCGACCGGGTCAGCTGGGTTTTTCTACGTGCAGTCCTACAGAAAATCAGCCTGGGCCCGACCATGATATCCCAAATTATGGTATCTTACACTGCCCCTTTGGCGCAGATTCGAGTTAACGGCCAACACTCCTCACCCATACACATACAGAGGGGCACCAGACAAGGCTGCCTGCTTTCTCCTCTACTTTTCGCCCAGGCGGTGGAACCACTGGCGATAGCCATACGCCAAACCACAGATATCAAGGGCATCCCCTTTGGCAGTTTAGAACATAAGGTCGCATTATTTGCAGATGACCTTTTACTCACACAGACCGCCCCCAAGACCTAACTGCCTACACTAGTATCTCTCCTCCACTCCTTTGTGGGGACTCTCAGGATTTAAAATCAACATGGCCAAATCTCAGGCACTGAACCTATTGATCCCTCCACAGGAACTACCTGATCTGCAATCACGTACCCCCTTTCAGTGGGCATCGCACTCACTTAGTTACCTAGGTTTGAATTTAACACCGTCTCTGTCATTGTGGTCTCAGGCCAACTGGTCAGAATGTAGACGCTCGTTCTTGAAGACCTACGAACCTGGAGACCCCTGCCCCTGTCCTGGCTCAGCCGTCTCAACGAGGTCAAGATGTCCATCCTTCCAAAAGTCTTATACTTATTTCAAACTCTGCCCACTCCTATACCACAAGCTGATATACTACGCCTTCAACGTGATGTGATCTCCTTCATCTGGGGAAAGAAGCGTCCGAGATTCTCCAACAAAATGATCATGCTGCCTAGGGATCGGGGGGGCCTTGCGTGCCCCAATCTTCTGGAATATTACTGAGCGTCACACCTTCGATACATTTCGGAATGGGTTGTTCGCAAAAGCGAAAAAGGCTGGTTCCACATGGACCGCGCGGTCGCTTGCAGACCCCTTTCGGACCTGGCCTGGCTCTCAAGACATGCACAATCCCAGAGTGCTTATATAGCCACCCCCACGAAAACAGTCCTCGAAATCTGGGACAAGATTGCAATCCTTAAGGGGTCTCCCCTCCTTCCCTTCCCCCAACACCCCGTTGGCCCCTTACTCTAATTTCCCTACAGCCTTACAGTTGCAATCATTCGTAGCCTGGGGCGAGACTGCTGCACAATCCAAGACCTCTTCGAAGGGGAAGTATTCAAAACTTTCGAACAATGCAAGAGAGACTTTCACCTACCAGACACGTCTCGACTGCAATACTACTAGCTTTGGCACTGGCTACTCACACCACTGAACATGCAGGGGGCAACCCGGCCACTTACTCCCTTTGAAACACTGGTACGCTCTTTTGCCGGCACACAGGGCCTGATATCTCGTAAATACCATGTGCTACAACACTCCACCCCTACCCAACCTCACACTTACCAAATACAATGGCAGGCAGACTCTACGGAGGAAATCTCCTTGAAACAATGGGAGAAATTATGGTGCGACATCCCTAGGACATTCAGGAGCATACCCCAACGCGAAAACGCCCATAAAATCATGACCCGCTGGTATTACACTCCGACGCGATTATAGAAAATGTTCCCCACCTCCTCCCCCCTCTGCTGGCGCTGCCACTCGGCGACTTTACTCACATCTGGTGGTCCTGCCCACTTCTCACCCTTTCCTGGAAGAAAGTCCTGAGCCACATTAAAGATGCCATAGGCTTGCCCACATGGCTTTTCGGTCTCATTTTATCACATTTTCCTGCCTCAACTGCAAGAACACCTTCTACGCCTCTTTAACTTATTCTCTGAAGCTACGGGCCTCACCCCCACCATGTCTATGGTGGAAATAGTTCTTATCCCTAAAGCAGGAAACGACCCTACCCTGTGCGCATCATACTGCCCTATCGCCCTGCTAAACACTGATGCCAAAATGTATATGAAAATGTTGGAAAAACCATCTGGAGCTATATTTACATGGCCTGATCGACCCAGATCAGGTTGGATTTATACGGTAGCGCCAGGGCGCAGACAACATACGTTGAGTAGCCCATCTCGTAGAGAAGGTCCACCGCCGGGACCTTCCGGCATGCTTGCTGTCTCTAGACACGGAAAAAGCCTTCGACCGGGTAAGCTGGGTTTTTCTACGTGCAGTCCTACAGAAAATCAGCCTGGGCCCGACCATGATATCCCAGATAATGGCATCTTACACTGCCCCTTTGGCGCAGATTCGAGTTAACGGCCAACACTCCCCACCCATACACATACAGAGGGGCATCAGACAAGGCTGCCCGCTTTCTCCTCTACTTTTCGCCCAGGCGGTGGAACCACTGGTGATAGCCATACGCCAAACCACAGATATCAAGGGCATCCCCTTTGGCAGTTTAGAACATAAGGTCGCATTATTTGCAGATGACCTTTTACTCACACAGACCGCCCCCAAGACCTCCCTGCCTGCACTGGTATCTCTCCTCCACTCCTTCGTGGGGACTCTCAGGATTTAAAATCAACATGGCCAAATCTCAGGCACTGAACCTATTGATCCCTCCACAGGAACTACCTGATCTGCAATCACGTACCCCCTTTCAGTGGGCATCGCACTCACTTAGTTACCTAGGTTTGAATTTAACACCGTCTCTGTTATTGTGGTCTCAGGCCAACTGGTTAGAATGTAGACGCTCGGTTCTTGAAGACCTACGAACCTGGAGACCCCTGCCCTGGCTCAGCCGTCTCAACGAGGTCAAGATGTCCATCCTTCCAAAAGTCTTATACTTATTCCAAACTCTGCCCACTCCTATACCACAAGCTGATATACTACGCCTTCAACGTGATGTGATCTCCTTCATCTGGGGAAAGAAGCGCCCGAGATTCTCCAACAAAATTCTCATGCTGCCTAGGGATCGGGGGGGGGGGGGCCTTGCGAGCCCCAATCTCCTGGAATATTACTGAGCGTCTCACCTTCGATACATTTCGGAATGGGTTGTTCGCGAAAGCGAAAAAGACTGGTTCCACATGGACCGCGCGGTCGCTTGCAGACCCCTTTCGGACCTGGCCTGGCTCTCAAGACATGCACAATCCCAGAGTGCTTATATAGCCACCCCCACGAAAACAGTCCTCGAAATCTGGGACAAGATTGCAATCCTTAAGGGGTCTCCCCTCCTCCCCTTCCCCCAACACCCCGTTGGCCCCTAACTCTAATTTCCCTACAGCCTTACAGTCGCAATCATTCGTAGCCTGGTGCGAGACTGCTGCACAATCCAAGACCTCTTCGAAGGGGAAGTATTCAAAACTTTCGAACAATGCAAGAGAGACTTTCACCTACCAGACACGTCTCGACTGCAATACGACTAGCTTTGGCACTGGCTACTCACACCACTGAACACACAGGGGGCAACCCGGCCACTTACTCCCTTTGAAACACTGGTATGCTCTTTTGCCGGCACACTTTTGCCATAGGCTTCCCCATACCACACTCACACATCGTGGGCATCCTGGGTGCCCGGCCCCAGTCGTATACGGTTATGACACATTCCGACATGCACCTTATTGCACACATGTTGGGGGCAGGCAAACAAGTCCTCGCACTTCACTGGAAAAAGCCCTTTGCCCCACCTATCGCTGCGTGGTTCACACGCCTCTGGCACATCATGGCGATGGAACTCTTGACATGCCGAATCACACACACACAGAAGCTAAATTTACATGCACTTGGCAACCACTGATTGATCAGTTCTCTAAAATGGAACATTCTTGCTTCACCCCGCCACCCCTCCCTGGCTCCGAGCCCTCCAACTCTTCGAAGACTGTCTCTTAACTCAGGGAGCCGATACTCTTGTGCGAGATGCATAGCCCCAAAATATTAGTCACCAGACACTCTCACCCTACCCCTCTTCAAAGACTTCGATGGGTTTATCCTGGGATGCTTCATCCCCCTCGCCCCCTCCCCTCTTCTTCCTCCTCATCACTCGCCTTCCCCCCGTCTATCCCTCTGCTTATCCCTTCTCCTGGCTTCCCAGGTCCTTTTCTCCCCATCATCACAATCCCCATCCACATAGCTAGCCCGCAGGGGCTTAGACAATTGCACTTATTCCGCACTCTCCTCCCCCCCTCCCAGCCCTGGTCCCATTTTATTGTTCTCCCCTGAGACTAGGGGAATGTTCCCATTCCCTCCTATTGCCACAGCTATTGCTTTTCTGGCCGGCAGTGGCTTCGCTCCTAGCTCTTCCACTGTTAAATATGTGATGTAAGATGTCATTAACCTCTGATGATCTTTTTTCATAGTCATGTAAAGTTTTCTACCAGAACCTGCCTGATGCATGTTCAGCACTGTGGTATGTGTTTATGCTCTTTAATCAAAAAGATTTGACATGAAATAACGTGGCAGAGAATACTTCCAACATGACGCCCAAAAGTTGACGAAGTGATGATACAAGACACATACAAGTTTTTCAGAAAGTCAGATTTGTCTCACAAGATGTTGGAGGAAGTAGTCCATTTGAAAGTTATATTAAGAGAGGAATTCAGCCGCTGCTTGCTTCCCAAACCAGTTAATCTCTTTTTTTTGGTCTGTGTGCTGTGAACTTTCAAGTAGAAGATATAATTTTGTGTTATCTTAGTTTGTAACCTTGACCGAGACGCATGGTAGGATTGTTTTGAATTCTTTTTGGCATGGAGTTATATGTGTGAACCTTGAGCAATTTGATCAAGACACTTAAAGCGAAGATTTCTGTTTTCATGCAGCCGTTGTTTAAAATATAAAGTGTTTGAACTAAGCTGTCCCAAAGTGAAAGACACTGGACAAAACATTCCTGAGCACCTAAAACCTCATCTTCTGTATTTTTAAGTTTGATAAGAAACTGAAAGTGCATGTTTGTTTTGTGAACATTATTTAGTTTGGAGTTTAGTTTTAGGATGTGCCAAGCGACATAAAGCTTGACATCTGGAGAAAGACTGTGTGAACGTGCACATTAATTTTGTTTAATTTGTGAAAGGATTGCAAGCCATAAATCATAGCATTTGGAAGGACACTAAATGAACTTGAAGTCTTTAGAGATTTATTTAGAAATATTCTGTGCTGACTCTTGACAATTTCAGTGTGAGGAGAGAATTATTTATTTTACAGATTTTGTGTTATGCACCTATTTTTTCTCTCTCAGGAATCCTTGGCATAGAGGTGGGTGTAAACACACTTATTGATAATTTGAGTGTATTCAATATGTCCACACAGGGAAACAGCCACTACAACAAAACTTTCACAATGCATGCTATTACATAGCATGCCATTACAACGCAAGTGCCATTACAACGTACTGCTATCACAACACATGCCATTACAACGCATATGCTTTTACCACTCATGCCTTTACAACTAATTTCATTGTAAAGGCATGAATGGTAAAGGCATAAGTGTTTTACATGTAAGTATAAGGTAAGTATGTATATATATATATATATATATATATATATATATATATTACCTACTGGCGGTCGCCAGTAGGTAGTTATAGTTAGGACCACGTTTCCATTGGAAAAGCATTTTTTGATGTGCTTATAACTTTGGCGTCGTTTGACGAATCTTTACGAAATTTTCCAAAAAGTTCCTCTTTTCAGGTCAGCTCCTATCCTAAAAGTTTGGGGGGGATTCGTCAGGGGGGGAGCTAAGGAAAAAGGGGGGTCCCAAAACGTGTTTTCTCCATGCAATTTCCATAGGAAACTTTAGACAAGGCTACAGGTCAAACTGCTGAACGGAATTATGCCAAATTTGCCACAGAGAAAGGTCTTGGTCCAGAAAGCACGCTTTTGTTTAAATCGGGTAAATCCATTCAGTAGTTTTAGAGAAATATCAAATTTTCCAGAGATCGATATTTAAGAATTCTGACATCTGATTGGCTGAAGCGTTACGAGCACGAGCTTGCGGCTCATTGGCTGCGAACTGTTGAAACTAGGAAGTGTTGGCAGCCATTTTGTGATTCAGTCCGTCAGCTCACAACTCTCCCTCTACAAGGCATCAGGTCCGTAGTTCTACCTCTGCGAGGCAACACTAAAAATATACCGCAGCTCTGTCTGTGCGAGATACCCCTTTCACGGTCCCTCTCCCCACATCACCAGCTCACGGCTATGCCTTTAGAAGCCAGTCCGTCGGCTCGCAGCTCTGCGACTGCGAGCTGTAAGCCATTTTGTGACTCAGTCCGTCAGCTCGCATCTCTCCCTCTAAAAGGCATTGGATCCGTAATTCTACCTCTGCGAGGCAATACTGAAAATATCCCGCAGGTCTGTCTGTGCGAGATACTCCTTTTACGCTCCCTCTCCCCACATCATCAGCTCGCGGCTATGCCTTTAGAAGCCAGTCCGTCGGCTCGCAGCTCTGTGTCTGCGAGCCGTCGGGCCCGCAGCTCTACCTCTGTGAGCCACCTCGTTAGCTCGTAGCTGTGTCTGTGCTAGCAGGCCCGTCGGCCCGTTACTCTCCCTCTGCGAGTTAGCCTGTCGGGTTGCAGCTTGGAGGGCTCGCAGCTGTATCTCTGCGAGCCAGCCCGTTAACTGATAGCTGTGTGTCTGCTAGCAGGCCTGTTGGCCTGTTGGTCTCCCTCTGCGAGTCAGGCCACAGCTCTCCCTCTGCGAGCCAGTACGGTGCTGTGCTTTTGCGAGCCAACGGCTCGTAGGTCTCCCTCTGCGAGCTGAGCCCACGGGCTGCAGCTCTTCCTCTGTGAGCCTGCCCGACGGCCCGCCGGTGTCCCTCTGCTAACCGAACCGCAGCTGACACTCTGCGAGCCGAAATTGGGAATATAAGGCGGCTCTAAAAAGAGCCCTTGTGTTTATTAGTTGGAGCTACATGTAAGTGCGAATGCACAGCTTCAGGTTAATCAGGAAAACTCGGTTTCCCTCATCTGTGAAGTGTACTCCATCACTTCTGTAGATATCAGCCATATCAAAACGTATGTTGTTGTTGTAAATCGACCCCATTCTATGGTGTCTGAGGTATGCAGACACAGCTTTGTTGACATTCTTCCTAGATTTTTCAATCTTATGACAAAATTGGTTTGACCATTTCCACTTCTGTCTTTGGCATATATTGGAATATACAAAGACAGTTTGAGGCAAAAGTAACATCAATTGTCCAAAGGTGTCCTTCATAAGCATTTCCAAACCTACCCCAGTCAATGTGCCTAGGTCGTTACCACCACAGTGCACAATCATGAGATCAGGGTGTTGGAGATGCAAACAGGTTTTAACCAAAGGGAGCAATTGGTGCCACTTCAATCCTCTCTGTGCAACCCATTTAATGTGCACATTTTGTAAACCTAGGTCTAAGTCAATACGTCTCTGTTCTGCATACCTCTTGCACCAGAAAACATAGCTATGTCCTACAATCCACACTAGCATTTTGAAGGTATGGCTAGAAGATATGGATAAATGTCTGTAGCTCATGCAGTCCGTTCGTAGAATAAGAGATATGTTTAAACATGGGGAACTACTTTTTTTTACATACAAAACGTTAACCGATTGGGAGATGAAATGTATTGTGTCCTAAAAAGTAGGGTGTATATTAGTTTTGATGAAAAGCATCTTTGTGATTGGTTAATAAAAAAGTAGTTTATACGTGGAGTACATATTATAGGATGAAATTTGCTCAGCTCAACCACACCTGCTAATTGTATTTGGAAGGTGCAGTTCAAACTTGAAAGAATGGTGAACTTTTGACCTCCACGTGCCGTTAAATGTCGGAGAAAATGTTGCAAAAAAAAATATTGGTAGGTTTTAAAAAATGATGAACTTTTAACCTGCACGTGTCGTAGAATATTCTAGAAAGTGTTGATACAATACCTTGAACTTTTCACCTGTATGTGTCCTTAAAAAAACTGTTTATATGGAAAGTTCAAAAATAACCAATAAAGAGAGGTTTTGCAATCTAAAAAAATAAGGAACTATTCTGATTTGTTCTTTACATGTATTTATGTGTGGAGCAACAGGGAAATTGTGCCATTACTGGTTCCATTCTTGATGAAAGCGGTGCATTACATGTACTGTGTGACAAGAAAAGAATTGCATGCGTTTGTGACATTTGAAATCTGCATACCAACTATGAAGGTAAATTAGAAATTAAGAAGGTGTGTTATGTGTTTTGTAGTAGTGGTTAAGTATTTGAGACAATATTTTTAACTTTGAAAGTATTTTTTATTTCTAAATAACATAGTGTTAGTAAAGTCTGGTGTTTTATTGGTTCTAAAATATGCATAATGTGTAACTAGTTGTTAAACAAGTACTTTATATATGTTTAGGAGTTTTTCACAAAGAAAAAGTGTAAGTTGTCATCTGTAAAAGACTGTGGGCCATATTCTCAAGACCAGCGATAACATTATCGCCGCTTTAGCGGCAGTTTCCTGCCGCTAAAGCGGCGATAATGTTATCGCCATTCTTGTGAATATGGCCCTGTATGGTTTTGAAAATTCGATGTAGCGTTAATTTCGATTTGTATATCTATTCCGGCGAGATAAACAGAATGTGGCACGTTTGGAAATTATGCTCAGCCTGGAAATAGTGGAGAAGGGGTGACAGTAGAAAATTCATGTGTTATTAACTTAACAGAGATGGAATGTGGATCAGTTACAGGCTCAGCTTCCGGATTGCCCACGTCACCTGCGTCCAGCCCTGGTTCCACTCCCGAACATGCACATTCGAGTGTCCCATGGATGTCTGCCTATCCAACACAACTGTTGATGAATTGGACTATGACTTGTGTTTGTGCCCCCTGTTGGATCACGAACAGGAGTGTAACCGAGATAGCCGTGCATGGGATGCTTTGACATACTGCGTATGTATTGGTAGTTGTGCATGGGAGATGGCACAATTTCTCGTGTGCAGTGACCACATCGAGGCGCTCCCCTATTGGGCTGTGTTGCGGATAGGTGAGACGGCGTGGGCTGAGCACACCTGCCCGGACCACCTAATGGATTGGCTCACCCTGGTGTTCCTTGAACACGACAACAACGTACTATTGGAACACATTGCACATGAAGCTGCACGGGCATTCATGGACGAGTAACTACGTACCTGCAGCCACATCCTATTGCCACCCACAGCACATGGCCCAACAACTTGTTGCACAGTGGGGATTGCTCACATATCCCACCAAAACAGAGGACACGTCTCCCTTCGGTCGAGCTCTGGATGCATGTGCGTGGAATAACGCGTGTGCACACACACCTGTCCAAGGTGACGCAGGTCCATGGTCCGAGCAACACAGCGTCGTTTGGGAACTTTGCCAATTCGGACACACTGCTCGGTGAGAGCACACACATGGCGATGTAGCACGACATGTGAACCTGTCGGACCCTCACACCTGATCACTGTCGGCAGAGCAGACAATTGCCGCACCCTGGAGGCAGAGCACCATGCAGACCCCACGTACAGTGAGTCGTGCCCCCTCACACGGGGCACTGTGCAGACGCCAAATAAACCATCCGACTTATCCACAGCCCACACATAGAAGCCCCTGCCTGTGGTACCCCCGCATGGGATGGCCTTGACACCCACGAAAACAGCAACCCATGTCCCACAACGTTGCACACACATTCAAATCATTGCTCAGAGCTGTGGCATATCCTCCACACAAAAAAGAAGAAATGTTATGTGCACACTTTGTGGTCTCATTTTTTACACTGAGAGGTAGATTTCAATGTCAGTCAAGGCTGGTGTGGTACTGCGAGGCTTTGCATTTGGGTGTTCTTAGGAAATCTAAGTTGTTGGGGAGCAAGGCAAGGTGGGCTGTGAGCGTTGCCATATGTGATAAATCTTGTCCATTTCAGCCCCAACATCATCTGCCCCTCGACATGTACCCATGCTGCGTGTAACTGTCTTAAGCATGTCCGTGCCTGTTGTGGCCGTTGCCTCGTCCGTACTCACACGCACATGCCAATAAAGCCTATGCCACTCCACTGGTGTCTAACTGTGAGGTGTGTTGTAAAGATTGTCCACTCGTGTGCCACAATGAGCCTCGTCCCAACACAGGGAAGAACTGACTGTCGCATGTGCAACGGGGGTGCATCCCTTTGGCAAGCTCCGCCTCTGTGAGCCAGACATTGTTTTTGCATAGGTGCTGGACGACATCTGATGCAGCCCCATCACCTACGCAGTCTGATGTGTCAGGGGCACACAGCCATGCAGCCATCACCCCGCCACACACACCAGACACAGAACCCGTATGAGGGGAGTTTTGTACCACATTGCCTTCATTGCTGATGTTCTGTGATTGCTATGTGTGTGGGCTGCATTGTGGGGGAATTGCCTGTGCACGGATGGCGATGCACACACACATGTTGGCATGTGGAGCCAGGTGCCCGTGCGGCCTTGCGCTGCTTGTGCTATCTCACTCCGTCTCTCTCCCTCGCTCTCTCCCGCCCTGTCATAGCAAACTTGTGAAAGCGATGGGTGCGCGGCTCTCAGCGCGGCACTCGAGTACTTCTTAAGTCTTTCAAACACCGAGGGGTATATTCTCAAGGACATATCGCCGAGTTAACGGCACTTTATCGCAACCAAAATGGTGATAAATTTAACGCACCATTCACAAGCTGGAGCAAACAGCCCATATCACCAGTTTACCAGCGATAGCAGCCTCAAAAAGCATCGTCACGGATGACTCCGGCAAATATTGCTAATGAGATGTAGAGTAGGCGTTCCCGTGCAAAAAGCAGCGAACACATCACTTCGCAAGTGTCTCAACCACCAGCAAGATCGTCGAAGAGAGTACAAAACAGGCGAGAAGGTGCGTTAGTAGCAGAAAGTTTACACCTGCTCTGAGCTGGTGTAAAGTCGGACTACAACCTGCAATATGAAAGGGAGCCCAGCCCAGAGCCACAGGTGAATGACAACAGATGCAATGGAGCCAACGATCATGCAGCTCGGACACCCAACACTGCTCCGACACCCCCCGCCACCAGCCCCTTGTCCGCCATCCCCCCTCACCGCCCCCCACACAAACAAATGTGACAGCAACCTTAGGAAATCTGGAACGTAACAAATTGGCTGATGTCGCACAATTATAGTAAAGAAGATGCATGTGAGGTTGGACAAATAAGAATCTCAGTCATCTATGGATTTACATATAAAACATTTTATTTAAACAAAACAACAAAATAAAAGTAGGTACAGGTATGGCGTGTCATCCCTCGACAATTTGGGACTCACAGCCTGCAAGACAAAAAGAAAGATAAGATTGTGCGTCATGCGTCCATGAAAGGAGAGAGAGAGAGAGAAAGAGTGAGAGAGAGGAAGAGAGAAAGAAAGAGTGAGCCAGAGAGGAAGACAGAGAAAGAGAGAAAGAGTGAGAGAGAGAGAGAGAGAGAGAGAAAGAGTGAGATACAAGGAAGAGAGAGAGAAAGAGAGAAACAGTGTGAGAGAGAGGTAGAGAGAGAGAGAAAGAGTGAGACAGAGAGGAAGAGAGAGAGAAAGAAAGAATGAGAGAGAGAGAAAGAGACATAGAAAGAGAGAAAGAGTGTGAGAGAGAGAAAGGAAGAGATAGAGAGTGAGAGAGAGAGAAAGAGTGTGAGTGACAGAAAGGAAGAGATGGAGAGGGAGAGTGAGTGTTGACACTGTGGAGAAAATCCTCACAGCTCACCTTTCTGCCACCGGTTTGTCTCCAACCACGTGCCGGGACATAGTGCAGTCTTCAAGTTTAGTCATCTGAAACATAGTATAGAATCAGTAATGGCAGAGTACATACAACTGCACACGCCTAATTCTCTGTTTCGCCCCTGCGCACCCAGTCTGCTGCACCCCATCGACTCCCGCCGCCCAGAGGTGTCTGCCTGCCTCTGCGCACCCAGGCTGCTGTACCCCATCCACTCCCACTGCCCAGAGGTGTCTGCCCGCTGCTGTGCACCCAGGCTGGTGCACCACATCCAGTCCCACTGCCCGTTCCTGCGCACCCAGACTGCTGCATCCCATCCACTCCCACTGCCTAGAGGTGTCTGCCCGCTCCTGTGCACCCAGGCTGCTGCACCCCCACTGCTCGGAGGTGTCTGCCCGCTCTTGTGCACCCAGGGTGCTGCACACTATCCACTCCCACCACCCAGAGGTGACTGCTCGCTGCTGCGGAAACAAGCCTCTCTGCTCACCTTCCGCCACCGGCGTGTGTCTAAGAGGGTCCACCACGTGCCGAAGCAACCTCCTCAGGCATTGCATACACGCGGTCAAGCGGAGCTCACAATTCAAAGTGGGTGTTGATTGCAGGATGGCCACGCATCATCGCAGGCTGCACACGCGCTCAGCTCTGGTGGCACTAACTCAGTGGAACTGAAGTCATCGCCTCGTGGCGGGAGGTCCGTGTCGGGGGGGTTGTCAATCTGTGAATCACAGCCTGCTAGACAAAAAGCAAGATAAGATTGTGCGTCATGCGTCCATCAAAGGAGAGAGAGAGAGAAAGAGTGAGAGAGAGGAAGAGAGAGAGAAAGAAAGAAAGAGTGAGAGGTAGACAGAGAGAAAGAGAGAAAGAGTGAGAGAGCGGAAGAGAGAGAGAAAGAGTGAGAGAGCGGAAGAGAGAGAGAAACAGTAAGAGAGAGGAAGAGAGAGAGAAAGAGAGAAACAGTAAGAGGAAGAGAGAAACAGAGGAAGAGTGAGAGAGAGAGAAAGAGAGAGAGAGGTAGAGAGAGAGAAAGAAAAAAACAGTGTGAGAGAGAGGAAGAGATAGCGTGAGAGAGAGAGGAAGAGAGAGAGAAAGAGTGTGAGGGAGAGAAAGGAAGAGATGGAGAGGGACAGTGAGTGCCCACACTGTGGACAAAACCCTCACAGCTCACCTTTCCGTCACCGGTGTGTCTCCAACCACGTGCCGGGACATAGTGGAGCCCTCAAGCTTACTCATCTGAAACGTAGTATGGAATCAGTAATGGCAGAGTACATACAACTGCACACGCCTAATTCTCTGTCCCGCCTTTGTGCATCCAGGCTGCTGCACCCCATCCACTTCCACTGCCCAGAGGTGTCTGCTCGCCGCTGCGCACCCAGGCTGCTGCACCCCATCCACTTCCACTGCCCAGAGGTGTCTGCCCGCTGCTGCGCACCCAGGCTGCTGCACCCCATCCACTCCCACTGCCCGGAGGTGACTGTCTGCCGCTGCGCACCCAGGCTGCTGCACCCCATCCACTCCCACTGCCCGGAGGTGACTGCCCGCCGCTGCGCTAACAAGCCTCTCTGCTCACCTTTCGCAACCTGCGTGTAGAAAAGAGGGCCTACCACGTGCCGCTGCAAGCCCCAAGCCCGGGGCCTGCGGACACGGCACCCTGCATATCATGCAGCTCCGCTCCGCAGTCCACCAGGTCTCACATTTGGTGCTGGGTCTTGATTTCGCCATGGCAAAGGACATACCAGTGCACCGGGCTTTTCATCGCAGGCTGCACACCCGCTCAGCCCTTGCGGTGCCACTAACTCTGTGACCAGCGAGGCGACGCCATGTGGCGGTAGGCCTGCGGTGTCTGATGGCTCAGGCCTACACTGCGGTCCAGCAGGGCACACAAAACCTGAGCTGTCCAGACCGCCGGGACGGGCCATCACCGCAGGCTGCACACCCGCTCAGCAGTTACGGTACCCATACCTCAGTGGACCGAAAGTCACCGTCTCGTGCCGGTGTGCCTCTGCCGGCCGCAGTGCATCCGGTGCGAGCAACTCTGAAATGGCGTCGAGCACGTGCGCCCGGTCTTTTTATTGGCAGGGTCACGTGTCCTGTGACGCCTGTGCTGGATGGGTGTGGTGTGGGTGTATACTAGCCGTGAGGGAGTGGCTGTGGCGTACTGACAACTAGGGTGTGACCAGCAGATCACTGCAATGAAAATCTGGGCCATGTAGCGTTGTTGTCCTTCCCTGTAAGCGTAAGCGGAGTGGGCTGGCCTGGCGTATGCCAGTCCTGCGTGAGGCTGTGAAGAATGACTCCGGAGCTATGGGCGTGGCTCCGTCCTGGGCTGTATGAGGAATCAACTGATGCGGGTGTCCCTGTTGTAGTGCTGACGTCACCCGGGTCGCAAGCGCCAATGTGTCACTCTGTGAGCCAAGTCCCACAACATGGCCAACATGGAAGGTACGGGGAATCACTGACCCTACATTCATCCATAGTTCCACACATGAAAGATGGTGGACATGACACATCTGTGTGGATATGAATGTTTATTGCACATTCAGTGGAGTGTTGCAGCTGTAGCAATACAGGGCCATGCAAAGTTCAAGTTTCAGTTTCTGGCACATGGAAGGCAGCCAATTAGAGCCAAGCTTGTGTTCGGGGTTAGGCTGCGCCAACATATGTACTTATACAATTACTCCACCAATCCCCAAGCACTTATAAATTCACTATACACTCTCCTTGCAGTACTCTAATGATCCAGTCTCTACGTACGTACTTGTACAATGACCGAGAGAAAGTTACATAACCGAAGTTTTCCCCACTGCCAGAGGTAACATGGTTGCATACGCTGTCCACAGCACAATGTAATGTGGTAGGGCCCAGGGGCGGCATCTTGCATACATAATGAACACACGGACACAGATAGATAGTGGAACTGGGTACGGGCACGTGCGCTCGACTCATTTTTATTACCAGGGTCACATGTCCAGTGACGTCTGTGCTGGATGCGTGTGGGGTGAGTGTAAGCCAGCCCTCCGGGAATGGTTGGTGCTGTCAACAAGTACAACAGTAATCATTGGATCAGACACATAGATTCAATCATAAAGGGTCAATGATTTGTGCTGCACTAAGGTAGGGGCAACAGATGTGAAATAATACACACAAGATTGTATCGTAAAGGGTCCATGACTTGTGGTACACTGAGGTAGGGGCAGCAGATGTGAAATGATACACAAAACATTGTATCATAAAGGGTCCATGAGTTGTGCTGCACTGAGATAGGGGCATCAGAAGCATTCAGCGTGTGCGCAGCCAGCGATGATGCGTGGTGCGGGCGAGCTGCACTGGGAGCAATGTCTGTTGCCTACTGGACTGAGTCATCTGCAATCGCGACTCGATGTGAATTGTGAGCCCTGCTATCCGCAGTGTAGATCGAAGGCAGTAGTCAGCACAGACATCGAAGAATGCTTTTAGTCACTTCCTGTTTACAAAATTCGAGGACATAGAGTACAATTCTCTCTGCAATAAATAAATCATGTCTCAATTTAAATTGTGAGCTCTGCTAACCGCAGTGTAGGTGTATGGAACAAAAGATGAAACATTTATGGAATACACTGTCGAAATATGTAGGTTTCAGGAACGTTATAGTTAGTTGCCTACTGGACTCTGAAATTAATGAATGAAGACTGAATTTGAATTGTGAGCCCTGCTGAGCACAGTGTAGGCCAGAGGCAGCGGTCAGGAAGGGCCTACAGCCACGTGGCATTGACTTGAGCTGCATACAGTTAGTGGTAGGTGTGGCGCTCAGCGTGTTCACAGCCAGCAATGATGCAATGTCTCTTGCCTACTGGACTGCGTCATCTGCAATTGCGACTCGATCTGAATTGTGAGCCCTGCTGACCGCAGTGTAGGCCGGAGGCAGTGGTCAGGAAGAGCCCAGAGCCATGTGGCGTTGACTTGAGCTGCATAGAGTTAGTGGTAGGTGTGGCGCTCAGCGTGTGCGCAGCCAGCGATCATGCAATGTCTGTTGCCTACTGGACTGCGTCATCTGCAATCGCGACTCGATCTGAATTGTGAGCCCTGCTGACCGCAGTGTAGGCTGGAGGCAGTGGTCAGGAAGAGTCCACAGGCACGTGGTGTTGACTTGAGCTCCATAGAGTTAGTGGTAGGTGTGGCGCTCAGCATGTGCGCAGCCAGCGATGATGCAATGTCTCTTGCCTACTGGACTGCGTCATCTGCAATCGCGACTCGATCTGAATTGTGAGCCCTGCTGACCGCAGTGTAGATCGAAGGCAGTAGTCAGCACAGACATCAAGGAATGCTTTTTGTCACTTCCTCTTGACAAAATTCGAGGACATAGAGTACAATTCTGTCTGCAATTAATAAATCAAGACTGAATTCGAATTGTGAGCTCTGCTGTCCGCAGTGTAGACTGCCATTCAGTGTTCCTTTGGACTTGCAAGATGAATTTGGTCATTGTACTAAAGCTATAACTGATATAAAACAAGTTCTTGAAGCAAGGATACTAAAAGGATATTATATAGGTTTTAGGGACGTAATACTTAGTTGCCTACTGGACTCTGCAATTAATGAATCAAGAGTCAGTTTTAAATGTGAGCCCTGATGACCGCAGTGTAGGCCGGAGGCAGCGGTCAGCAAGGGCCCACAGCCATGTGGCGTTGAGTTGAGCTGTACAGTTAGTGTCACCTGAAGCAACCAGCGTGTGTGGAGCCTGCGATGATGCGTGGTCCGGGCGGGCCGCACTGGTAGCAATGTCTTTTGCCTAATGAATTCTGTCTTAATAAGTCCACGTGGCATTGACTTGTGGTGCACTGAGTTAGTGGCACCTGAAGCACTCAGTGTGTGCGCAGTCTGCGATGATGCGTGGTCCGGGCGGGCCGCACTGGGATCAATGTCTCTTGCCTACTGGACTGCGTCATCTGCAATCGCGACTCGATCTGAATTGTGAGCCCTGCTGTTCCCAGTGTAGATCGAAGGCAGTAGTCTGTACAGACATAAGTCTGTGGTGCTCTGCTGCTGGGTTCGTAGGGGGCCTGTGTCGAGGAGGCCGGTGGTCACGGCGGAGCCTCGTGGCAGGGTGAGGGCTGCCGCCCTGGCAGACGCTTTGGCCTTCCCACAAGTGAACCACGCCCAGAGCCCCAGCCTATTTATTCATACTCCTATGCTGGAGTGGCGTACGTTGGACCAGCCCACTCCGCTTCCGCTTCCAGGGGGGACAACACAGCTACATGACCGAGATCTTCCCCACTGCCTGAGGTAACATGGTTGCATCTATTGTCCACAACACTACAAGCCCCAGCAGTATATGTCCACATGGAGAGGTTTGTGCTCTGCATAGTGAGGTCTGTCCACCACATCACCGCTACACTTGGTATTGTGTGCATTTTTATTGATGGGTGACTTGCGTCCTTCACACATACTTGGTTGCCACATCTCCCAAGATTCAGCTATTGTGTGGCTGAGGGACCATGCCGTTTTTGGAAGGTCCGCTGTCCTGTTCTGTGCTGCCTCGGTGGTAGTAAGGAGGGGGGTGGTCCGGGGGGAGGTCTTGAGGGTGAAGGCAGTGGGTGTTGTGGCCTTCTTGGGTGTCGGAGCTGCATGGTCAGTAGCTCTATGACATGTGTTGGTCTTCAGATGTGGTTCTGGGCTGGGCTCCCTTTCACACTGTAGTTAGTCGTCCTGCTTTACACCAGTAAAAGGCAGATGTTAAATTCCTACTGCTAACGCAGCTTATCGCCTGTTTTTGGATCGCACCCCAGATTTGGATGCTCGTTGAAAATATCGGGAAGTGGTGTTTTCGTGTTATTTTTGCACGGGAACGCCTACTCTGCATATTATTAGCGTTAGTTGTCGCTCTCATTTGTGGCGAATTTTTTTGCGGAAGCTATTGTTGGAAAACTGGCGATATCGGCTGCTTTCACTAGGTTGAGAATGGAATGATAATTTAAAATCACTGAAAAAACCATAGGTTTAATGAACATTATAATTAGAAATTAGCATTTAAAAAACGTTTGAAATTCACTGAAAAAACCATAGGTTTCAGGCACGTTTTAGTTAGAAATTAGCATTTAAAAAACCTTAGAAATTCACTGAAAAAACCATAGGTTTCAGGGACGTTATAGTTAGAAATTAGCATTTAAAAAACCTTTGAAATTCACTGAAAAAAACATAGGTTTTAGGGACGTTATAGTTAGCTGGACATTTCACTCATACAAAACCATAGAAATTCCACTGTTATAGTTAGTTGAGCTAACTATAACTCGCGCCCCCGCAATGCACTGCTGATGACGTCACATATGACATCATTTATGACATGGTCAGTGACATCACTGATGACATCACTGATGACATCTCAAATGACATCACTGGTGACATCATCCAGTGACTGTGTGTTTCTGTAAAGTTTAAATATGTTTTATATATATATATATATGCCAAGGTGTATTGAAGAATGAGTGGGTGTATAAGTGTCTGAATGGATGATTTAGTAGGTGCGTGACTGACTGTATAAGTGAGTGATTAAACGTGTCTTACTGAATGCATGGGTTAGTGACTAAACTGTGTGAATGTCTGTATCAGTCTGTCAGTTGATGTGTAAGCGGCTGCATGGGTTGGTGAGTAGCTACATGAGTGTCTATATGGTTTATTGATTGGTTGTCTGAGTATCTGTATGGGTGCCTGAGTATCTGTGTGGGTGTGTAGGGGGTGTGTGACTCTGTGCATAGATGTGTGAGTGGGTGATTCACTGGGTGTATGGGTTCAAGAGTGCATCTGTGAAGGGCTGTATGGGTGGGTGAGTGTGTGTATGGGTGTGTTGGTGAGTGAATGGATGTCTCAGTGGTACATGTGTGAGTAACTACATATGTGAAAGGCAGTATATGTGAGTGTTGGAGTATATAAATGACTATATGTAAGAGTGAGTGATTGTGAGAGTGGCTGTATGGATGAGTGTGTGCTTGTATCAGTGATTGTATAAGAGAGTAAGTATGTGTTAGTATCTGTATGAATAAGTGAGGTGGTGTGTGTATAACTGTATAGGTGAGTAAATGGGAGTGTGATTGATTCTTTGCATGACTGACTAGGTGTGTGAGTAACTTTATGGATGAGTGGCGGTGTGTGAGTGTCTGTATAGGTGTATGAGTGCATATGATATTGCTGTATTGATGAGTGACTACATGTATGAGTGAATGAGTGGATGTGTGTGTAGACCTAGGAATCAATGAGTGGGTATGTAGTAACTGGTATTGGTGTGTCTATGGTTTCGGAAATAGTAGTCTGTATTTTAGAGTGGGTGTATCAAAGTTTATATTAGGGTGTGAGGAGGTGCATCAGATTATCACGTGGATGATGTCATCAGTGATGTCATTTAAGATGTCATCAGTGATGTCACTGACCATGTCATGAATGATGTAATATGTGACGTCATCATCAGTGCATTGCGGGGGCGCGAGTTATAGTTAGCTCAACTAACTATAACGCCCGAATTTCTCTGGTTTTGTACGAGTGAAATGTCCAACTAACTATAACGTCCCTGAAACCTGTGTTTTTTTTCAGTGAATTTCTATGGTTTTTTAAATGCTAATTTCTAACTATAACGTCCCTAAAACCTGTGGTTTTTCAGTGAATTTCAAAGGTTTTTTAAATGCTAATTTCTAACTATAACATCCCTGAAACCTATGGTTTTTGCTGTGAATTTCAAAGGTTTTTAAATGCTAATTTCTAACTATAACATCCCTGAAACCTATGGTTTTTTCAGTGAATTTCTAAGGTTTTTTAAATGCTAATTTCTAACTATGCCTACATAGGTAGGACATGTGCAGAAAGAGGAAGAAAGGCGCAGTAAGAAGCAAGAGAAATGCAGAAAGAGGCAATAGAAGTGCAGAAAGACGAAGAAAGGTGCAGAAAGAAGCAAGAGATATGCAGAAAGAACTAACAGAGGTGCAGAAAGAGGCATTGTTGCAAAGTCATCCTGTGCCCCCAACTTTTTGCTGACTGGTACTGGTGGTAACTGACTCTGAATAACCAGGCCTTGAGCCAGTGCTATGCTGAAAGACACTTAGAATACAGTGAAAACACCTAAATACACTCGGGTACACTATGGGTTGGGGTACCCCTGTGATTGGCATGACCTTCCCTGTAAGACCCTAGTACATAACAGGGCAGGGTGATTAAAACTACCTCTAAGTCAGAGGTGCAGAAAGAAGCAAGAGCAGTGCAGAAACAAGCAAGGGAAGTGCAGCAAGAGGCTAGAGAACTGCAGAAAACGGCAAGAGAGGTGCAGAAAGAGGCAGGAGAGGTGCACAAAGATGCAAAAGGGGTACAGAAAGAGGCAAGAGGGGTGTAGAAAGAAGCAAGAGAAGTGCAGAAAGAAGCAACAGAGGTGCTTAAAGAGGCAAGAGGGGTGCAGAAAGAGGCAAGAGAAGTGTAGAAAGTAGCAACAGAGGTGCCAAAAGAGGCAAGAGAGGTGCAGAAACAGGCAAGAAAGGTGCAGAAAGAGGAAACGGGTACAGAAAGAGGCAAGAGAGGTGCAGAAAGAGGCGAGAGGGGTGCAGAAAGAGGCAAGAGGTGTACAGAAAAAAGCAAGTGAGGTACAGAAAGAGGCAACAGAGGTGCAGAACGACGCAAGAGAGGTGCAGAAACAAGCAAGGGAAGTGCAGAAAGAGGCAACAGAATTGCTGAAAGAAGCAACAGAGGTGTAGAAAGAAGCAAGAGAAGTGCAGAAAGAGGCAAGTGAGGTGCAGAAAGAAGCAAGAGCAGTGCAGAAAGAACCAACAGAGGTGCAAAAAGAGGCAAGAAGGGTGCAGAAAGAGGTAGGAGAGGTGCACAAAGAGGAAAGAGAGGTACAGAAAGAGGCAGGAGGGGTGCAGAAAGAAGGAAGAGAAGTGCAGAAAGAGGCAAGAGAATTGCTGAAAGAAGCAACAGAAGTGTGGAAAGAAGCAAGAGAAGTGCAGAAAGAGGCAGGTGAGGTGCAGAAATAAGCAAGAGCAGTGCAGAACGAACCAACAGAGGTGCAAAAATCAGCAAGAGGGGTGCAGAAAAAGGTAGGAGAGATGCACCAAGAGGCAAGAGAGGTGCAGAACGACGCAAGAGAGGTGCAGAAACAAGCAAGGGAAGTGCAGAAAGAGGCAACAGAATTGCTAAAAGAAGCAACAGAGGTGTAGAAAGAAGCAAGAGAAGTGCAGAAAGAGGCAAGTGAGGTGCAGAAAGAGGCAAGAGAGGTGCATAAAATAGCAAGAGAACAGCAGAAAGAGGCAAGAGGGATGCAAAAAAGGGAAGAAGGGTGCAGAAGGAAGCAAGAGAGGTGAAGAAAGAAGCAAGAGAAGTGCAGAAAGAATCAAGAGAGGTGCAGAAAGAGAGAAGACAAGTGCAGAAAGAGACAACAGGGGTGCAGAAAGAAGGAAGAGAAGTGCAGAAAGAGGCAAGAGAATTGCTGAAAGAAGCAACAGAGGTGTGGAAAGAAGCAAGAGAAGTGCAGAAAGAGGCAAGTGAGGTGCAGAAAGAAGCAAGAGTAGTGCAGAAAAAACCAACAGAGGTGCAAAAATCGGCAAGAGGGGTGCAGAAAAAGGTAGGAGAGGTGCACAAAGAGGCAAGAGACAACAGGGGTGCAGAAAGAGACAACAGGGATGCAGAAAGAAGCTAGAGAGGTGCCGAAAGAGGCAATAGAAGTGCAGAAAGAGGAGAGAGAAGTGCAGAAAGAAGCAAAAGAGGTGCACAAAGAGACAGGAGGGGTGCAGAAACAGGCAAGAACAATGCAGAAAGAACCAAGAGATGTGGAGAATGAGGCAAGAGAGGTGCAGAAAGAGGCAAGAGATGTGCAGAAAAAGGAAGAAGGGTGCAGAAAGAAGCAAGAGAAGTGCGGAAAGAGGCAAGTGAGGTGCAGAAGGAGGCAAGAGAACTTCAGAAAGAGGCAAGAGAGTTGCAGCAACAGGCAAAAGGGGTGCAGAAAGAGGGAACAGGTATGCAGACAGAGGAAAGAGGTGCAGAAAGAGGGAAGAGGGGTACAAAAAGAGGCAAGAGGGATGCAGAAAGAAGCAAGAGAAGTGCAGAAAGAAGCAACAGAGGTGCTTAAAGAGGCAAGAGGGGTGCAGAAAGAGGCAAGAGAAGTGCAGAAAGAAGCAACAGAGGTGCCGAAAGAGGCAAGAGAGGTGCAGAAACAGGCAAGAAAGGTACAGAAAGAGGGGACAGGGGTGCAGAAAGAGGTAAGAGGAATACAGACATTTGCAAGAGAGATGCAGAAAGAAGCAAGAGCAGTGCAGAAAGAAGCAAGAGAGGTGGAGAAATATGGAAGAGGGGTGTAGAAAGAGGCATGAGGGATGCAGAAATTTACAAAAGAGGTGCAGAAAGAAGCAAGAGCAGTGCAGAAAGAACCAACAGAGGTGCAAAAAGAGGCAAGAGTGGTGCAGAAATAGGTAGGAGGGGTGCACAGAGGCAAGAGGAGTACAGAAAGAGCCAGGAGGGGTGCAGAAAGAAGGAAGAGAAGTGCAGAAAGAAGCAACAGAGGTACAGAAAGAGACAAGAGAGGTGCACAAACAGGCAGGAAAGGTACAGAAAGAGGGAACAGGGGTGCAGAAAGAGGCAAGAGAGGTGCAGAAAGAGGGGAGAGGGGTGCAGAAAGAGGCAAGAGGGGTGCAGAAACAAGCAAGTGAGGTGCAGAAAGGCAATAGGGGTGCAGAAAGATGCAAGAGAGGTGCAGAAACAAGCAAGAGAAGTGCAGAAAGAGGCAAGAGAATTGCTGTAAAAGCAACAGAGGTGTAGAAAGAACTAAGAGAAGTGCAGAAAGAGGCAAGTGAGGTGCAGAATGAGGCAAGAGAGGTGCAGAAAATGGCAAGAGAACTGCAGAAAGAGGCAAAAGGGATGCAAAAAAGGAAGAAGGGGGAATAAGGAAGCAAGAGAGGTGCAGAAAGAAGCAAGAGAAGTGCAGAAAGAAGCAAGAGAGGTGCAGAAAGAGGGAAGATGAGTGCAGAAAGAGACAACAGGGGTGCAGAAAGAAGCAAGAGAGGTATAGAAAGAGGCAAAAGAAGGACAGAAAGAAGCAACAGAGGTACAGAAAGAGGCAAGAGAGGTGCAGAAAGAGGGAGGAGGGGTGCAAAAAGTGGCAAGATGGGTACAGAAAGAAACAAGAGAGGTACAGAAAGAAGTAAGAGAAGTGCAGAAAGAAGCAACAGGAGTGCAGAAAGAGGCTAGAGGGGTGCAGAAAGAGGCAAGAGAAGTGCAGAAAGAAGCAACAGAGGTGCAGAAGGAGGCAAAAGAACTGCAGAAAGAGGCAAGAGAGTTGCAGAAACAGGCAAAAGGGGTGGAGAAAGAGGGAACAGGTATGCAGACAGAGGCAAGAGAGGTGCAGAAAGACGGAAGAGGGGTGCTGAAAGATGCAAGAGGTATGCATAAATTTGCAACAGAGGTGCAGAAAGAAGCAAGAGCAGTGCAGAATGAACCAACAGAGGTGCAGAAAGAGGCAAGAGAGGTACAAAAAGAGGCAAGAGAAGTACAGAAAGAAGCAAAAGAGGTGCAGAAAGAGGCAAGAGAACAGCAGAAAAAGGCAAGAGGTGCAGAAAGAGGAAGGAGAGGTGCAGAAAGAGGCAAGAGGGGAACAGAAAGAGGCAAGAGGGATGCAGAAAGAAGCAAGAGAAGTACAGAAAGAAGCAACAGAGGTGCTGAAAGAGGCAAGTGGGGTACAGAAAGAGGCAAGAGAAGTGGAGAAAGAATCAAGAGAGGTGCAGAAAGAGGGAAGAGGGGTACAAAAAGAGGCAAGAGGGATGCAGAAATTTGCAACAGAGGTGCAAAAAGAAGCAAGAGCAGTGCAGACAGAACCAACAGAGATGCAGAAAGAGGCAAGAGGGGTACAGAAGCAGAAAGAGGCAGGAGAGGTGCACAAAGAGGCAAAAGGGGTACAGAAAGAGGCAAGAGGGGTGCAGAAAGAAGCAAGAGAAGTGCAGAAAGAAGCAACAGAGGTGACGAAAGAGGCAAGAGAGGTGCAGAAACAGGCAAGAAATGTACTGAAAGAGGGAACAGTGGTGCAGAAAGAGGTAAGAGGAATACAGAAATTTGCAAGAGAGATGCAGAAAGCAGCAAGCGCAGTGCAGAAAGAAGCAAGAGAAGTGCAGAAAGAAGCAAGAGAGGTGGAGAAATATGGAAGAGGGGTGCAGAAAGAGGCATGAGGGATGCAGAAATTTACAAAAGAGGTGCAGAAAGAAGCAAGAGCAGTGCAGAAAGAACCAACAGAGGTGCAAAAAGAGGCAAGAGTGGTGCAGAAATAGGTAGGAGAGGTGCACAGAGGCAAGAGGAGTACAGAAAGAGGCAGGAGGGGTGCAGAAAGAAGGAAGAGAAGTGCAGAAAGAAGCAACAGAGGTGCTGAAAGAGGCCCGAAGGGTGCAGAAAGAGCAAGAGAAGTGCAGAAAGAAGCAACAGAGGTACAGAAAGAGACAAGAGAGGTGCACAAACAGGCAGGAAAGGTACAGAAAGAGGGAACAGGGGTGCAGAAAGAGGCAAGAGAGGTGCAGAAAGAGGGGAGAGGGGTGCAGAAAGAGGCAAGAGGGGTGCAGAAACAAGCAAGTGAGGTGCAGAAAGAGGCAATAGGGGTGCAGAAAGACGCAAGAAGGGTGCAGAAACAAGCAAGAGAAGTGTTGAAAGAGGCAAGAGAATTGCTGTAAAAGCAACAGAGGTGTAGAAAGAACTAAGAGAAGTGCAGAAAGAGGCAAGTGAGGTGCAGAATGAGGCAAGAGAGGTGCAGAAAATGGCAAGAGAACTGCAGAAAGAGGCAAAAGGGATGCAAAAAAGGGAAGAAGGGGGCATAAGGAAGCAAGAGAGGTGCAGAAAGAAGCAAGAGAAGTGCAGAAAGAAGCAAGAGAGGTACAGAAAGAGGGAAGATGAGTGCAGAAAGAGACAACAGGGGTGCAGAAAGAATCAAGAGAGGTATAGAAAGAGGCAAAAGAAGGGCAGAAAGAAGCAACAGAGGTACAGAAAGAGGCAAGAGAGGTGCAGAAAGAGGGAGGAGGGGTGCAAAAAGTGGCAAGATGGGTACAGAAAGAAGCAAGAGAGGTACAGAAAGAAGCAAGAGAAGTGCAGAAAGAAGCAACAGGAGTGCAGAAAGAGGCTAAAGGGGTGCAGAAAGAGGCAAGAGAAGTGCAGAAAGAAGCAACAGAGGTGCAGAAGGAGGCAAAAGAACTGCAGAAAGAGGCAAGAGAGTTGCAGAAACAGGCAAAAGGGGTGGAGAAAAAGGGAACTGGTGTGCAGACCTTGGCAAGAGAGGTGCAGAAAGACGGAAGAGGGGTGCTGAAAGAGGCAAGAGGGATGCATAAATTTGCAACAGAGGTGCAGAAAGAAGCAAGAGCAGTGCAGAATGAACCAACAGAGGTGCAGAAAGAGGCAAGAGAGGTACAAAAAGAGGCAAGAGAAGTACAGAAAGAAGCAAAAGAGGTGCAGAAAGAGGCAAGAGAACAGCAGAAAAAGGCAAGAGGTGAGAAAGAGGAAGGAGAGGTGCAGAAAGAGGCAAGAGGGGTACAGAAAGAGGCAAGAGGGATGCAGAAAGAAGCAAGAGAAGTACAGAAAGAAGCAACAGAGGTGCTGAAAGAGGCAAGTGGGGTACAGAAAGAGGCAAGAGAAGTGCAGAAAGAATCAACAGAGGTGCAGAAAGAGGCACGAGATGTGCAGAAACAGGCAGGAAAGGTGCAGAAAGAGGGAACAGGGGTGCAGAAAGAGGCAAGAGGGATACAGAAATTTGCAAAAGAGGTGCAGAAAGAAGCCAGAGCAGTGCAGAAAGAACCAACAGAGGTGCAGAAAGAGGCAAGAGGGGTACAGAAAGAGGAAAGAGAAGTGCAGAAAGAAGCAAAAGAGGTGCAGAAAGTGGCAAGAGAACTGCAAAAAAAGGCAAGAGAGGTGCAGAAAGAGGAAGGAGAGGTGCAGAAAGAGGGAACAGGGGTGCAGAAAGAGGCAAGAGGGATACAGAAATTTGCAAAAGAGGTGCAGAAAGAAGCAAGAGCAGTGCAGAAAGAACCAACAGAGGTGCAGAATGAGACAAGAGGGGTTCAGAAAGAGGTAGGAGAGGTGCACAAAGAGGCAAGAGGGGTACAGAAAGAGGCAAGAGGGGTGCAGAAAGAAGGAAGAGAAGTGCAGAAAGAAGCAACAGAGGTGCTGAAAGAGACAAGAAGAGTACAGAAAGAGGCAAGAGAAGTGCAGAAAGAAGCAACAGAGTTGCAGAAAGAGGCAATAGAGGTACAGAAAGAGGCAAGAGAGATGCAGAAAGAAGCAAGTGAGGTGCAGAAAGAGGCAAGAGAGGTGCAGAAAGAAGAGAGTGAGGTTCAGAAAGAGGCAACAGAAGAGCAGAAAGTGGCAAGTGAGGTGCAGAAAGAGGCAAGAGAGGTATAGAAAGAGGCAAGATAAGTGTAGAAAGAGGCAAGAGAAATGCAGAAAGAGGCAAGAGAGGTGCAGAAGGAAGAGAGTGAGGTGCAGAAAGAGGCAAGTGAGGTGCAGAAAGAGGCAAGAGAGGTACAAAAAGAGGCAAGGGAAGTGCAGAAACAGGCAAGAGAAATGCACAAAGAGGCAAGAGAGTTGTAGAGAGAAGCAAGAGAGGTGCAGAAAGAGGCAAGTGAGGTGCAGAAAGAGGCAAGAGAGGTGCAGAAAGAGGCAAGAGATCTGCAGAAGAAAGCAAAAGAGGTGCTGAAAGAGGCAAGTGAGGTACAGAAAGGGGCAAGAGAAGTGCAGAAAGAGGCAAGTGAAGTGCAGAAAGAAGACAGTGAGGTGCAGAAAGAGGAAGAAAGGTGCAGAAATAAGCAAGAGAAATGCAGAAAGAGGCAAGAGAGGCACAGAAAGAAGAGAGGTTTGTGCACCATTAGTACCAATTTAACACCCACATTTAGCAATAAGTAACACGTGACCATTCCAGCTTTGCAAAGGGCCTTCCACCACACTGTAACACGTGACGTTGCATTTTTGGGAACATTTGAGCCGTTTGAGCTAGAAACAAGGCTTTTTTTGTTCAAATCTGCACAGTAGGCAGCAGATGATGGAATATTTAGCAAATGCGGAAAATGTTTAATTATGTGAAAATTGGTGCAGCCAAACAGTCACATAATTCCACTGGCCCTGCTCATACCTCCGATTAGGTCCAGAAGTGCTCCTCAGTGGTTCCTTTTTTTTTTTGTGTCTCATTGAGTTTATAGTTTAGCTTCTATGGAAATGAGGAAGACTAAACCTGAGGTTACCAATCCACAACACAGACTACAATACCACATAATTACTCTCCAAAACACATAATCCCACTCCACATAATTCCTATACACTAAATACCACATACTTTCTATTCACATAATTTCACTGCACAACATACCACATAACTCCACTACACACAACGAAATGAATGAAATGAAATGAAAAGGGCACTTATAAAGCGCATGGCTACCCGGGGGCCTCCCAGCGCTGGGCTAGACCAGTGACCACTAACAGAAACACTCAAGGGAACAGCAGAGTTTTTAGTTGCCTTGGGAAGGCAGGGTGGCTGGGTTCCCTGCGTAAATGAAGTGGTAGTGCGTTCCAAAGTTTGGCCGCGTTGAGTGAGAAAAGGCGGCCGCCACTTCTCGCCCTCTTGATCCTTGGGACCTCCACCAAGTGGAGTTCATCCGAGCGCAATTCCCTGTTAGCCTTATAACGGCGAAACATTGTCGAGATTAAGGTAGACCCGTTCCCTTGCAAAGACTTGTGGACGATACAGAGGGCCTTAAAGCTGATTCTTTCCTTCACTGGAAGCCAGTGAAGGGCACAAAGGGCCGGTTTCGCAGAGAGGCGATTAGATATTCCAAGTAGTAGTCTGGCCGCGCAGTTTTGGACTGTTTGCAGTTTCATGGTTACTGCCAGTGGGGCCCCTAAGTAGAGTGCATTTCCGTAGTCTATCCTTGAAAGTATCAAGGATTGGACTAATATTTTGGCTTGGGAGGGAGAAGAGGAAGCACTTTGCGGGCCGTTCTAAGCAGTCCATAACAAGTTGCCACCGTCTTCCTAGCTTGCACCTTAAAAGTCAAATTCTGGTCTAGCCAGATGCCCAGGCTCTTTATCTCGCTCTTGGGAGTTGGGACTGGTCCCATACATGCTGGCCACATAGTACTCAATGAGACGTTGGAGGGATTACCCAGGATCATGATCTCTGTTTTGTCTCCATTGAGTTTAAGGTGGGACGCCCCCATCCACTTAGAAACTTCCTCCAGGCATGAGTGGAGGTCTCGAGATAACTGCTTAGCTTGATTAAGCGCAACGACCAACTGGGTGTCGTCGGCGTAGGTCACCATATGGATTCCAAAGGGGGCTACAATAGCCGCCAGTGGGGCCATATACACATTAAAAAGAGTCGAGCTCAGAGAGGAGCCCTGAGGTACACCACAACGCAGAGGCATTGATTTGGAGGCCATCTCACCTTCAAATATCTGGAAGGATCTATCTTCCAGGAAGGAGCGCAGCCACTGCAGTGCGGTGTCAGTAACTCCCGACTTCCTAAGACGGTGATTCAAGATACGGTGATTCACCGTGTCAAATGCTGCGCTCAAATCAAGGAGTATGATGGCGGATGCCCCTCCTGAGTCCAGAATCTTTCTACTTTCTTCTGCTACCGCTAACAAGGCAGTTTCCGTGCCTTGTCGTGGTCGAAATCCCGTTTGGGAGGGGTGGAGCAAATTGTTGGATTCAATAAAATTGGAGAGGGTAGAATTGACATACTTTTCAGCGAGCTTGGCCATCCCGGGAAGCAAGGAGATGGGGCGGTAGTTACCCAAGTCCCCTGGGTCCAGGTTGGATTTTTTCAAAAGTGTCTTTTCCATGGCCCTTTTCCAATTGCAGGGAACTATTCCTGTACTTAATGACGCATTAATTACATCCGTAATGACAGGGGCAATTATCGGGGCAACCCAACGTACATCCACTCTACGCCAAAAAACATTAGTAAAAATCTTTTACATTTACAACGCCAATAGCTCTAACTCTCGCAAATGCGAGACCTATTACATTACAAATGCTTCTGTACCTGGTAGTCGCGTTTGCAGAGTGGTGCAGAAAGGGGGCTGGGCCTCCGACCAGCGCTCAGGAATTCCGCTGCGTAGGACTTACAGGAGGTACCCCGGGAGGGCTTCTTGGCCCCCAAAGTACCTCAGGAGTAAAGTGGACTTTATCCCCCAACCAGTACTGTGCCAGGAGGCGTGTTTGCAGAGTGGTGGAGAAAGGGGGGCGTGGCCTCCGAAGACCTTTTAGCAATCCCACTGTGTGGGAGTTAGTGGAGGTAATAGGAGAGGTAGTTGGCCCCCAAGGACAACCTTGGGGGACAACTACCCCTCCTATTACCTCCAGTAAGTCCCACACAGCGGGATAGCTAAGTTGTCATAGCAGGCCACGCCCCCTTTCCCCACCCCTCTGCAAACACACTCCCTGGTGCGCTCTTGGATGGGGGTTAAAGTCCCCTTTGCTGCTGGGGGTCCTTAGGGGCCAACTAGCCTACCTGATACCTCCAGTATGCCCCAGATAGTGGGATTGCTGATAGGTGGACACAGGCCATGCCCCCTTTATACACCACTCTGTAAATGCGCCTCCTGGCGCACTGCTGCTCGAGGATGAAGTCCACTTGTGTCCTGAGGTCCTCAGGATACAAGAGGACCTCATCGCCCCACCAGCAGTGCGCCAAGAAGAGCGTTTGCAGAGTGGTGTAAAAAGGGGCATGGCGTCGGACCACCTCTCAGCAATCCCACTGTGTGGGGCTTACTGGAGGTACCTGGTGGGCTAGTTGGCCCCCAGGAACCCTCAGGAATGAAGGGGACTTATTCCCCCAACTTAGAACGCGCCAGGGAGCACGTTTGCAGAGTGGTGCAGGGAGGGGGCAGGGCCTCCGGCGAGATGCCGGCTTTTCTTTTTTAAAATATTTTTAGAAGGGGGTCTGTGTGGCCCCCCTTCTTTTAGTATTTTTTGGGCCCTGGGGACTCCATCACCCAGGGTCTAAGCATTTTATTTATTTATTTTTTTAAACAGGAAGGGGGCCGCGTGGCCTCTCGTCCCTGGGCCACTATTGGCCCCGGGGACCCCATCCCCCGGGGCCTGGCCTCGTTTTTTATTTTTTTTAAATTATTTTTCCCGGGAGGGGGGCCGCGTGGCCCCCCTCCCCTGGGCCACTTCTGGCCCTGGGGACCCCATCCCCCGGGCCTGGCCTCATTTTTTAAAATTTTCCCGGGAGGGGGGCCGCGTGGCCCCCCTCCCCTGGGCCACTTCTGGCCGGGGACCCCATCCCCTGGGGCCTGGCCAGCCTGGTTTTTTGGGGGGAGAGGAGGGCCGCGTGGCCCCCCTCCTGAGGTCAATTATGGCCCCGGAGACCCCATCCCCCAGGACCCGGCCTTATTTGTTTATTTTTTTTAAAACATGAAAAGGCAGGGGGTTGAGTGGCCCCCCTCCCAGGCTACTTCTGGCCCCGGGGACCCCAACACCGGGGCCGGCCCTCAAGTTGGGGACCGTGGGGGGAGCCCCAATGCCCCCACGGTCCCAGCCAGCTCCCCGCTTCCTGCGGGAGCCGGCATTGCTTTTGGGCAAGGGGAGCTGCTGACATGCAGCTCCCCTTGCCCAAAAGCAATTCTGCTTTGCTTCTTGGAAGCGAGAGCAGGTTTCCTCCTCTCGCTTCCAAGAAGCAAAGCAGTGTTTGCTATGGCAGTGCGGGAGCCGTGCTCCCACCCTGCCATGGCAAACGCCAATGTCCCGGTGGTGGGCACCCCAGGACATTGCAGGAGCTGGCCCTGGGAGGTGGCGGTCCCCAGGGCCATCTAGGGCTCCAGGAGGGGCGCCGCACCTCCCATCATTTGCACAGCCCCGGAGAGGTGGTGGTCCCCGGGGCTTGGGGAGGGCCGCGAGGCCCCCCCGCCCTAAATAATTTAAAGCCCCGGGGAGGTGGCGGTCCCCGGGTCTTGAGGGGGCCCGCGAGGCCCCCTGCCCTAAAATGCAAATGCCCCGGGGAGGTGGCGGTCCACGGGGTAGCGTGGGCGAGGCAGGAGCCCCCCCACGCATTTTTTAAAATATGCCCCGGGGAGGTGACGGTCCCCGGGGCTGCGGGGGGGGGGGCGCGGTGGTCAGGGTGTTTCTGCCCTGCCCCCTTTTCTTCATTTTTAACCTTTTTTTTTACCTTTTTCTTGTGACTCGGTTACTGAGTCACAAGATGGCTGCAAACACATTCTGGTTTGGAGTGTTGGCAGCCAATCAGAATTAATCTCGTGCTCTGGAGGGTTCGCAAATCCTCCTTGGTGCGCAGATGTCGATATTTAAAAAAAAACAAATTTTAACAATTCTTTTTATTGAAAATAAGGCATTATCAGTCACATATAAAATATTAGTCAGTACATGTTGCAATATATATGGTCTACAAACTTTATCCAGCACATTTTCGGTTTACTTTATCCATCCGCCTCCCTCCTGTTCCATCGATGTTCTGTCAGTTCCATCTCCGTGGTCGGCGAGACACATATGTCACCACTATAAACATTCCACTTTCCCCACTTTTTATTCCACTTCTTGGGGCAGCCTCTAGATTTGAAAACTTCCTTTTCTGCAACCATACATTTATCCAGGTCCCTTGCCCAGTTTCTAGAAGATGGAGTGTCAGCTGCTCCCTACTTTGTAGCTATGTTCCGTTTCACCAGTGTGTATCCCAAGGCAACCCACTGTTGCGCCACCTCAGTAAGGTCTGTTGCCTCCCATACATTGAGAAGCCCTAATTGTGGAGTCAGTGTGATGTCTTTCTGTAGTGCTTGTCGCATGTGCTGTGTAGCCCTCTCCCATAAGGCCTGTATAGGTGAACACTCCCATATGATGTGGTAGAAGGTTGCCTCCCCGTTGCAACGGCGGAGGCACAGAGAGTCCTGTCGGTTCCCGATCTTTGCAAGGGTGATGCCTATGAGGTACGTTCTGTGTAGGACCTTTAATTGAACAAGACGGAGCCGGAGAGGGATAGCCGCCTCCCTCGGGGACATCAGCGCTGTTTGCCAGTCATCATCCTCAAGCCGCCCCAGGTCCGCATGCCATTTATCTCTAAAAGATTGAAACGGGTCTGGTAGATTGTTACAGAGCTTTCGGTATGTAAGTGACACTGTTTTTTTGGTCAGCGGCTCAGAGAGGAGACGATCCTCAAGGGGAGAGGATTCCGGCAGTTCGTTGGCATCTCGGAGAGTTGTTGTAAGAGCGTGACGAATCTGGAGATAACGAAAGATCTCCCCCTGTGCGAGTTGGTACTCCTTTCTTAGTTCAGTGAATTGCAGTATTTTACCTTTTTTCCATAGGTGACCTATCGTCGAGATACCGATAGTATCCCATCTATCAAAGCCGGGCTGGTTGCAGAGGGTACCTAGCTTTTGGGTCGACCACAGCGGGGTAGCCCTGGTCAACACATCAAGCCAGCCAAGTCTTCGGTTTGCCCGATGCCAGACATCCACCGTGAGGGCTGTAGGGCCCAGAAAACGTCTTCTAGGCCCCCAGGTATCCCTCCCGACCCATTTGGTAGCTATCTAGAAAGCAGGCGGGGTCCGTTGGGGGGCTATATAACCATTGGTTCACTACCACCAGCTGTGAAGCCCAATATTACAGTTGGATATCTGGGAGCGCTATACCCCCGTCGTACCATCCCTTGGTTAATTTAGTCATGGCGATACGGGGTGCCCTACCGTCCCACAGCAGAGTCCGAACCTCACTCTCAATCTTTTTAAAATTAGAGTCGGGGATCCTATATGGGCAGTTCTGAAGTACATACAGGAAACTGGGGAGAGCCTACATCTTATACAGCGCAGCTCGGCCCAATAGGGAAAGAGGTAGTGTTCGCCAATGCCGGACGTCACTGCGCAATCTGTCCAGAGGCACAGCCAAGTTTTTGGCATGGAACAGTGTAGGATCAGGAGTGACATAGATCCCCAAGTACCGAAAGCCCTCAGTTGCCCTTTCAATGTCACACTTAGACGGAAGTGCTGGAATCTGGCCATGGAGGGCAAAAATTACGGATTTGGACCAATTAATGGAATAACCCGAGTATTTACCAAAGTTAGCGAAGATATTTAAGAGTCTATGCACTGATCGTGTTGGAGATGCCAGATACAACAGGATATCATCAGCGTAGAGGGATATCCTATCTTCCCTCCCCTCTGCCCACTTCAGTCCTCGCAACACTGGATCCCCCCTGACCCATGATGCCAGTGGCTCCAAAATCAGTGAGAAAAGCAATGGGGACAAGGGGCAACCCTGTCTCGTGCACCGTCTCAATGAGAATGGTCTGGAGAGATGGTTATTGACCCTTACCTGACCCTTAAGGTCTGTGTAGAGCAGCCTAACCCATCCAATGAATTTCAAGCCGAACCCGAAGCGACTCAGCACCTCAAAAAGGTAGGGCCACTCGTTTGAATCAAACGCCATCTTGGCATCCAAAGACAACACAACAGCGTCCTCCGCTATGACGTGTTTACGACCCAGGACATTGTGAAGGCGACGAATATTTAGGGCGGTGTTGCGGTTTGGCATAAAGCCCGACTGGTCGGCGTGGACCAGCGACGCAAGGACAGGGGTAAGGCGGGCAGCCAAGAGCTTCGCAAGAATTTTGGCCTCTGCATTAATCAGGGAGATCGGTCTATAAGAATAGCAGCTATCAGCGGGCTTTCCCGGCTTACGAATTACCACAATGGATGCCAGTCGTTGATCCGGTGGCAGGAACCCTTTTTCGTAGCTCTCAATATACATGTTCCGCAGGTGGGGCACGACAAGCGAGGCGGTGGACTTGAGAAATTCAATGGGGACCCCATTGGGCCCCATAGCCTTCCCTGATTGTAAGCTGTTAATTGCGGAGCCGATCTCCTCGTCGGTGAGATCAACCTCCAACTCGTCCCTTTCCACCTCGGACAGAACAGGCAGATGCATTTCCGCCAAAAGTGGCGAGAGTCATCCGCTGTGGCCATGGCCGAGGGTGTGTATATCCATTCTAGGTGGTTCGCAAAAGCATCCGCAATTGCCTGGGGGTCTGTTAACGTCTGTGAGTCATCAGTTTTAAGACAGGGGACCCATCGCTCCGACTGCTCCCTTTTTTCCAACCACGCAAGCATCCTGCCCGCTTGATCCCCGAGTTCGTAAAGCCTGTTGCGCGTGGCCAGTAGTCGTGCGCCAGCCCGCTCCCGGGCCAGGGATTTGTATTTGAGTTGCTTAGTGGCTAGACTATGTTCCGTGAGCTCACTAGGGGAACGAGAATGTGCCATCTCAAGTTGCAACAATTCGCCCTCGAGCTGTTCTAGCTGTGAATTTTGTTTCTTAGTATACCCCACCTGAAGAGCCAACGCCTGACCCTTCACCACTGTTTTAAAGGCCTCCCATGTTATCTGCGCTGAGTTCATCGATCGAACATTTTCTTTAAAATAATTCTCGGATTGTGAGATTAGGTTCTCTTTTATATCTGGAACCCGGAGCAGCCAGGGGTGAATGACTATGGTGTTGCGCTGTCGCCGATTGTAGTGTGTGAATGCCACCCATACTGGGGAGTGATCCGAAATACCCCGGGGTAGACAGCGCGGCTTCTGAATGCTATCTATATGGACCGATTGGGACAGGAGAAAATCAATCCTGGAGAGACTGCCATGGGCACCGGAATGGTAGGTGTAGTGTGTCAGGTCTGGGTGAAAATAGCGCCATATATCAATGACGCCCATGGTAGCGAAAAAGTCGGACATGAGTGTGTTAGAACGGTGCTGGGGGCGTGCCGGGTATCGATCTACTAGGTCATTTGGAGTCATATTAAAGTCCCCTACGAGAATCAGCGGACCCGTCGGGAGATCCAGCAGGTGTTTCCCCAGGTCGGCCAATGTCTCCCTCCCCAGCGCAGGCGGAATGTACGCTGAAACCACGTTAAGGGGCTTCCCCTCCTAGCTAGCCTCCAACACCGCAAACCTGCCCTGTGGATCTGCCCATGTACGTAACGGTGTGAGTGCAAGATTCCGTTTCACCAATATACCCGTCCCCCTGGAACCGGAAGCATACCCTGCATGGACAAGAAGTTTGTAGCCCCAGCGGGACAGAGCTTTGCAATTATTGCCCACCAAATGAGTTTCCTGTAGTAGGACTAGATCAGGGGCGTGGCGTTTAAGGTATTGCAACACGAGGCCTCTCTACAGTTTGTCCCCCAGCCCATTGACGTTCCACGTCAGGGCGGAAAGTGATGTCTCTATAGAGTTATTAGCCATGGCACCGGAAAGGGTAAGTGTATGTGAGCCCTGGAGTGGGCCCATCCGGCATTCCGGACAGGCGCTTGCCTCCCCCTCCGGGCAGTGGAAAGGGGGCAGTATGTAGGCAGATGGAATTTAAGTAGCGGCTGGAAACCATAGTGAACCTGAGTGACGATAAAGACCGTGACTGGGTGTAGTGATGCAAACAATGGACTGTGAAAACAAGAAACATAACAACTCCCCCCATCCCCACCACCACCACCCTCCCTGCTCCCCTGCCAGTGGATCTAAAACTACCCACTCCCCAACAAGGCAGAGTGCCTGTCGCCCCCCTACAATTACAGAGGTGCCGGTGTGCAGCCACCCCCGCCCAAGTCTGAACATCATTCAATATACGAGCGTCATAACAAACGTGGACCTCCTTCCAGAGTAAGCTACCTGGCAGGCACACTAGAGAAGGTGTCCCCCCTCCCACCCAGAAAGTCAGTGGGTAAACACATTGCAACTTATGTCACAGTTCAATAGTATCCTGACGAAACTTTCCAACTAATGACCCCTGGCATTCGCACATGGATACGTCATAGGCGCAACCAGAGTCACTTATCTGTAGTAATCAGCTCAATGGTGTGTCAAAATCCAAGGGATCCTCAGCTTCCGGGAAGCGGCTCATTGTCTGTAGAGGCGGATTCAGTCCGAGGCCCACCAGCGGGCTTCACCTTACTGTGTCGTAGCCCAGATTGTTTCTCGGTAGTGGATCTTCCCACTCGACGCCACCCTTCAAGCCAGTCCCGTGTGTCCTCAGGGGAGGAGAAGAACCAAGTCTTCCCCTCTGCCACAACACACAGCTTTGCTGGGAAAAGCATTGCATATTTAATGTCTCGTTCCCTCAGTGCCTTTTTAAGAATGAGGCAAGAGAGGTGCAGAAAATGGCAAGAGAACTGCAGAAAGAGGCAAAAGGGATGTAAAAAAGGGAAGAAGGGGGCATAGGGAAGCAAGAGAAGTGCAGAAAGAAGCAAGAGACGTGCAGAAAGAAGCAAGAGAGGTGCAGAAAGAGGGAAGATGAGTGCAGAAAGAGACAACAGGGGTGCAGAAAGAAGCAAGAGAGGTACAGAAAGAGGCAAAAGAATGGCAGAATGAAGCAACAGAGGTACAGTAAGAGGCAAGAGAGGTGCAGAAAGAGGGAGGAGGGGTGCAAAAAGTGGCAAGATGGGTACAGAAAGAAGCAAGAGAGGTACAGAAAGAAGCAAGAGAAGTGCAGAAAGAAGCAACAGGAGTGCAGAAAGAGGCTAGAGGGGTGCAGAAAGAGGCAAGAGAAGTGCAGAAAGAAGCAACAGAGGTGCCGAAAGAGGCAAGAGAGGTGCAGAAACAGGCAAGAAAGGTACAGAAAGAGGGAACAGGGGTGCGGTAAGAGGAGTACAGAAATTTGCAAGAGAGATGCAGAAAGAAGCAAGAGCAGTGCAGAAAGAACCAACAGAGGTGCAAAAAGAGGCAAGAGTGGTGCAGAAATAGGAATAGGTAGGAGAGGTGCACAGAGGCAAGAGGAGTACAGAAAGAGGCAGGAGGGGTGCAGAAAGAAGGAAGAGAGGTGCAGAAAGAAGCAACAGAGGTGCTGAAAGAGGCAAGAGAGGTGCACAAACAGGCAGGAAAGGTACAGAAAGAGGGAACAGGGGTGCAGAAAGAAGCAAGAGAGGTGCAGGAAGAGGGGAGAGGGGTGCAGAAAGAGGCAAGAGGGATGCAGAAATTTGCAAAAGAGGTGCAGAAAGAAGCAAGAGCAGTGCAGAAAGAACCAACAGAGGTGCAAAAAGAGGCAAGAGTGGTGCAGAAATAGGAATAGGTAGGAGAGGTGCACAGAGGCAAGAGGAGTACAGAAAGAGGCAGGAGGGGTGCAGAAAGAAGGAAGAGAGGTGCAGAAAGAAGCAACAGAGGTGCTGAAAGAGGCAAGAGAGGTGCACAAACAGGCAGGAAAGGTACAGAAAGAGGGAACAGGGGTGCAGAAATAGGCAAGAGAGGTGCAGGAAGAGGGGAGAGGGGTGCAGAAAGAGGCAAGAGGGGTGCAGAAACAAGCAAGTGAGGTGCAGAAAGAGGCAATCGGGGTGCAGAAAGACGCAAGAGAGGTGCAGAAACAAGCAAGAGAAGTGCAGAAAGAGGCAAGAGAATTGCTGTAAAAGCAACAGAGGTGTAGAAAGAAGTAAGAGAAGTGCAGAAAGAGGCAAGTGAGGTACAGAATGAGGCAAGAGAAATACAGAAAATGGCAAGAGAACTGCTGAAAGAGGCAAAAGGGATGCAAAAAAAGGGAAGAAGGGGGCATAAGGAAGCAAGAGAGGTGCAGAAAGAAGCAAGAGAAGTGCAGAAAGAAGCAAGAGAGGTGCAGAAAGAGGGCGGAGGGGTACAAAAAGTGGCAAGATGGGTACAGAAAGAAGCTAGAGAGGTACAGAAAGAAGCAAGAGAAGTGCAGAAAGAAGCAACAGGAGTGCAGAAAGAGGCTAGAGGGGTGCAAAAAGAGGCAAGAGAAGTGCAGAAAGAAGCAACAGAGGTGCAGAAGGAGGCAAAAGAACTGCAGAAAGAGGCAAGAGAGTTGCAGAAACAGGCAAAAGGGGTGCAGAAAGAGGGAACAGGGGTGCAGAAAGAAGCAAGAGAGGTACAGAAAGAGGCAAAAGAAGGGCAGAAAGAAGCAACAGAGGTACAGAAAGAGGCATGAGAGGTGCAGAAAGAGGGAGGAGGGGTACAAAAAGTGGCAAGATGGGTACAGAAAGAAGCTAGAGAGGTACAGAAAGAAGCAAGAGAAGTGCAGAAAGAAGCAACAGGAGTGCAGAAAGAGGCTAGAGGGGTGCAAAAAGAGGCAAGAGAAGTGCAGAAAGAAGCAACAGAGGTGCAGAAGGAGGCAAAAGAACTGCAGAAAGAGGCAAGAGAGTTGCAGAAACACGCAAAAGGGGTGCAGAAAGAGGGAACAGGTGTGCAAAGAGAGGTGCAGAAAGACGGAAGAGGGGTGCTGAAAGAGGCAAGAGGGATGCATAAATTTGCAACAGAGGTGCAGAAAGAAGCAAGAGCAGTGCAGAATGAACCAACAGAGGTGCAGAAAGAGGCAAGAGAGGTACAAAAAGATTCAAGAGAAGTACAGAAAGAAGCAAAAGAGGTGCAGAAAGAGGCAAGAGAACAGCAGAAAAAGGCAAGAGGTGCAGAAAGAGGAAGGAGAGGTGCAGAAAGAGGCAAGAGGGTACAGAAAGAGGCAAGAGGGGTGCAGAAAGAAGCAAGAGAAGTGAAGAAAGAAGCAACAGAGATGCTGAAAGAGGCAAGTGGGGTGCAGAAAGAGGCAAGAGAAGTGCAGAAAGAATCAACAGAGGTGCAGAAAGAGGTAAGAGAGGTGCAGAAACAGGCAGGAAAGGTGCAGACAGAGGAAACAGGGGTGCAGAAAGAGGCAAGAGGGATACAGAAATTTGCAAAAGAGGTGCAGAAAGAAGCAAGAGCAGTGCAGAAAGAACCAACAGAGGTGCAGAAAGAGGCAAGAGGGGTACAGAAAGAGGAAAGAGAAGTGCAGAAAGAAGCAAAAGAGGTGCAGAAAGAGGCAAGAGAACTGCAGAAAAAGGCAAGAGAGGTACATAAAGAAGTAGGAGAGGTGCAAAAGAGGCAAGAGGGGTACAGAAAGAGGCAAGAGGGGTGCAAAAGGAAGCAAGAGAAGTGCAGAAAGAAGCAACAGAGGTGCTGAACGAGGCAAGAGGGGTGCAGAAAGAGGCAAGAGAAGTGCAGAAAGAAGCAACAGAGGTGCAGAAAGAAACAAGAGATGTGCAGAAACAGGCAGGAAATGTGCAGAAAGAGGGAGCAGGGGTGCAGAAAGAGGCAAGATGGATACAGAAATTTGCAAAAGAGGTGCAGAAAGAAGCAAGAGCAGTGCAGAAAGAACCAACAGAGGTGCAGAATGAGGCAAGAGGGGTGCAGAAAGAGGTAGGAGAGGTGCACAAAGAGGCAAGAGGGGTACAGAAAGAGGAAAGAGGGGTGCACAAAGAGGCAAGAGGGGTACAGAAAGAGGAAAGAGGGGTGCAGAAAGAAGGAAGAGAAGTGCAGAAAGAAGCAACAGAAGTGCAGAAAGAAGCAACAGAGTTGCAGGAAGAGGCAAGAGAGATGCAGAAAGAAGCAAGTGAGGTGCAGAAAGAGGCAAGAGAGGTGCAGAAAGAGGAGAGTGAGGTTCAGAAAGAGGCAACAGAAGAGCAGAAAGTGGCAAGTGAGGTGCAGAAAGAGGCAAGAGAGGTATAGAAAGAGGCAAGATAAGTGTAGAAAGAGGCAAGAGAAATGCAGAAAGAGGCAAGAGAGGTGCAGAAGGAAGAGAGTGAGGTGCAGAAAGAGGCAAGAGAGGTGCAGAAAGAGGCAAGAGAGGTACAAAAACAGGCAAGGGAAGTGCAGAAACAGGCAAGAGAAATGCACAAAGAGGCAAGAGAGGTGTAAAGAGAAGCAAGAGAAGTGCAGAAAGAGGCAAGTGAAGTGCAGAAAGAGGCAAGAGAGGTGCAGAAAGAGGCAAGAGAGGTGCAGAAAGAGGCAAGAGATATGAAGAAAAAAGCAATAGAGGTGCTGAAAGAGGCAAGTGAGGTACAGAAAGGGGCAAGAGAAGTGCAGAAAGAGGCAACTGAAGTGCAGAAAGAAGACAGTGAGGTGCAGAAAGAGGAAGAAAGGTGCAGAAATAAGCAAGAGAAATGCAGAAAGAGGCAAGAGAGGCACAGAAAGAAGAGAGGTTTGTGCACCATTAGTACCAATTTAACACCCACATTTAGCAATAAGTAACACGCGACCATTCCAGCTTTGCAAAGGGCCTTCCACCACGCTGTAAGACGTGACGTTGCATTTTTGGGAACATTTGAGCCATTTGAGCTAGAAACAAGGCTTTTTTTGTTCAAATCTGCACAGTAGGCAGCAGATGATGGAATATTTGGCAAATGAGGAAAATGTTTAATTATGTGAAAATTGGTGCAGCCAAACAGTCACATAATTCCAGTGGCCCTGCTCATACCTCCGATTAGGTCCAGAAGTGCTCCTCAGTGGTTCCTTTTTTTGTGTCTCATTGAGTTTATAGTTTAGCTTCTATGGAAACGAGGAAGACTAAACCTGAGGTTACCACTCCACAACACAGATTACAATACCACATAATTACTCTCCAAAACACATAATCCCACTCCACATAATTCCTATACACTAAATACCACATACTTTCTATTCACATAATTTCACTGCACAACATACCACATAACTCCACTACACACAACGTACATCCACTCTACGCCAAAAAACATTACTAAAAATCTTTTACATTTACAACGCCATTAGCTCTAACTCTCGCAAATGCGAGACCTATTACATTACAAATGCTTCTTTACCTGGTAGTCGCGTTTGCAGAGTGGTGCAGAAAGGGTGCTGGGCCTCCGACCAGCGCTCAGGAATTCCGCTGCGTAGGACTTACAGGAGGTACCAGGAGGGCTTCTTGGCCCCCAAAGTCCCTCAGGAGTAAAGTGGACTTCATCCCCCAACCAGTACTGTGCCAGGAGGCGTGTTTGCAGAGTGGTGGAGAAAGGGGGGCGTGGCCTCCGAAGACCTTTTAGCAATCCCACTGTGTGGGACTTAGTGGAGGTAATAGGAGAGGTAGTTGGCCCCCAAGGACAACCTTCGGGGACAACTACCCCTCCTATTACCTCCAGTAAGTCCCACACAGTGGGATAGCTAAGTTGTCATAGCAGGCCACGCCCCCTTTCCCCACCCCTCTGCAAACGCACTCCCTGGCGCGCTCTTGGATGGGGATAAAAGTCCCCTTTGCTGCTGGGGATCCTTAGGGGCCAATGAGCCTACCTGATACCTCCAGTATACCCCAGATAGTGGGATTGCTGATAGGTGGACACAGGCCATGCCCCCTTTATACACCACTCTGTAAATGCGCCTCCTGGTGCACTGCTGCTCGGGGATGAAGTCCACTTGTGTCCTGAGGTCCTCAGGACACAAGAGGACCTCATCGCCCCACCAGCAGTGCGCCAAGAAGAGCGTTTGCAGAGTGGTGTAAAAAGGGGCATGGCGTCGGACCACCTCTCAGCAATCCCACTGTGTGGGGCTTACTGGAGGTACCTGGTGGGCTAGTTGGCCCCCAGGAACCCTTAGGAATGAAGGGGACTTAATCCCCCAACTTAGAACGCGCCAGGGGGCGCGTTTGCAGAGTGGTGCAGGGAGGGGGCGGGGCCTCCGGCGAGATGCCGGCTTTTCTTTTTTTAAATATTTTTAGAAGGGGGGCTGTGTGGCCCCCCTTCTTTTAGTATTTTTTGGGCCCTGGGGACCCCATCCCCCAGGGTCTGAGCATTTTATTTTATTTTTTAAACGAGAAGGGGGCCACGTGGCCTCCCTTCCCTGGGCCACTATTGGCCCCGGGGACCCCATCTCCCGGGGCCTGGCCTCGTTTTTTAATTTTTTTAAATTATTTTTACCGGGAGGGGGGCCACGTGGGCCACTTCTGGCCCCGGGGACCCCATCCCCCAGGGCCCGGCCTTATTTGTTTATTATTTTTTTAACATGAAAAGGCAGGGGGCCGAGTGGCCCCCCTCCCAGGCTACTTCTGGCCCCGGGGCCAGCCCTCAAGTTGGGACCATGGGGGGAGCCCCAATGCCCCCACGGTCCCAGCCGGCACCCCACCTCCTGCGGGAGCCGGCATTGCTTTTGGGCAATGGGAGCTGCTGACATGCAGCTCCCCTTGCCCAAAAGCAATTCTGCTTTGCTTCTTGGAAGCGAGAGCAGGTTTCCTGCTCTCGCTTCCAAGAAGCAAAGCAGTGTTTGCTATGGCAGTGCGGGAGCCATGCTCCCGCCCTGCCATAGCAAATGGCAATGTCCCGGGGGTGGGCACCCCGGAACATTGCAGGAGCCGGCCATGGGAGGTGGGGGTCCCCAGGGCCATCTAGGGCTCCACGAGGGGGGTCGTGCAGCCCCCCTCCCATCATTTGCACAGCCCCGGGGAGGTGGTGGTCCCCGGGGCTGCGGGGGGCCGCGTGGCCCCCACACATTTAAATCATGTAGCCCCGGGAAGGTGGTGGTCCCTGCGGCTTGGGGAGGCACACGAGGCCCCCCTCCCTAAATAATTTAAAGCCTCGGGGAGGTGGCAGTCCCCAGGGCTTGGGGGGGGCCCGCGAGGCCCCCCGTCCTAAAATGCAAATGCCCCGGGGAGGTGGCGGTCCCCGGGGTAGTGTGGGCGAGGCAGGAGCCCCCCCATGCATTTTTAAAAAAATGCCCCGTGGAGGTGACGGTCCCCGGGGTGCGGGGGGGGGCGCGGGGGTCAGGGTGTTTCTACCCTGCCCCCTTTTCTTCATTTTTAACCTTTTTTTTTTTTACCTTTTTCTTGTGACTCGGTTACTGAGTCACAAGATGGCTGCCTACACATTCTGGTTTGGAGTGTTGGCAGCCAATCAGAATTAAGCTCGTGCTCTGGAGGGTTCGCAAATTTTCCTTGGTGCTCAGATATCAATATTTTTTTTAATTTTTTTTTTAACAATTGTTTTTATTGAAAATAAGGCATTATCAGTCACATATATAATATTAGTCAGTACATGTTGCAATATATATGGTCTACAAACTTTATCCAGCACATTTTCGGTTTACTTTATCCATCTGCCTCCCTCCTGTTCCATCGATGGTCTGTCAGTTCCATCTCCGTGTTCGGCGAGACACATATGTCACCCCTATAAACATTCCACTTTCCCCACTTTTTATCCCACTTCTAGGGGCAGCCTCTTGATTTAAAAACTTCCTTTTCTGCAACCATACATTTATCCAGGTCCCTTGCCCAGTTTCAAGAAGATGGAGTGTCAGCTGCTCCCCACTTTGTTGCTATGTTCCGTTTCACCAGTGTTTATCCCAGGGCAACCCACTGTTGCTCCACCTCAGTAAGGTCTGTTGCCTCCCATACATTGAGAAGCACTAATTGTGGAGTCAGTGTGATGTCTTTCTGTAGTGCTTGTCGCATGTGCTGTGTAGCCCTCTCCCATAAGGCCTGTATAGGTGAACACTCCCATATGATGTGGTAGAAGGTTGCCTCCCCGTTGCAATGGCGAAGGTACAGAGAGTCCTGTCGGTTCCCGATCTTTGCAAGGGTGATGCCTGTGAGGTATGTTCTGTGTAGGACCTTTAATTGAACAAGACAGAGCCGGAGAGGGTTCGCCGCCTCCCTCGGGGACATCAGCGCTGTTTTCCAGTCATCATCCTCAAGCCGCCCCAGGTCCGCATGCCATTTATCTGTAAAAGATTGAAACGGGTCTGGTAGATTGTTACAGAGCTTTCGGTATGTAAGTGACACTGCTTTTTTGGTCTGCGGCTCAGAGAGGAGACGATCCTCAAGGGGAGAGGATTCCGGCAGTTCGTTGGCTTCCCGGAGAGCTGTTGTAAGAGCATGACGAATCTGGAGATAACGAAAGATCTCCCCCTGTGCGAGTTGGTACTCCTTTCTTAGTTCAGTGAATTGCAGTATTTTACCCTTTTTCCATAGGTGACCTATCGTCGAGATACCGATAGTATCCCATCTATCAAACCCGGGCTGGTTGCAGAGGGTACCTAGCTTTTGGGTCGACCACAGCGGGGTAGCCCTGGTCAACACATCAAGCCAGCCAAGTCTTCGGTTTGCCCGACGCCAGACATCCACCGTGAGGGCCGTAGGGCCCAGAAAACGTCCTCTCCCGGCTTTCGAATAAAGAGCCCCCAGGTATCCCTCCTGACCCATTTGGTAGCTATCTAGAAAGAAGGCGGGGTTTGTCGGGGGGCAATATAACCATTGGTTCACTACCACCAGCTGTGAAGCCCAATATTACAGTCGGATATCTGGGAGCGCTATACCCCCGTCGTACCATCCCTTGGTTAATGTAGTCATGGCGATACGGGGTGCCCTACTATCCCACAGCAGAGTCCGAACCTCACTCTCAATATTTTTAAAATTAGAGTCGGGGATCTCATATGGGCAGTTCTGAAGTACATACAGGAAACGGGGGAGAGCCAACATCTTATAAAGCGCAGCTCGGCCCAATAGGGAAAGGGGTAGTGTTCGCCAATGCCGGACGTCACTGCGCAATCTGTCCAGAGGCACAGCCAAGTTTTTGGCATGGAACAGTGTAGGATCAGGGGTGACATAGATCCCCAAGTACCGAAAGCCCTCAGTTGCCCTTTCAATGTCACACTCGGACGGAAGTGCTGGAATCTGGCCATGGAGGGCAAAAATTACGGATTTGGACCAATTAATGGAATAACCCGAGTATTTACCAAAGTTAGCGAAGATATTTAAGAGTCTATGCACTGATCGTGTTGGAGATGCCATATACAACAGGATATCATCAGCGTAGAGGGATATCCTATCTTCCCTCTCCTCTGCCCACTTCACTCCTCGCAACACTGGACCCCCCCTGACCCATGACGCCAGTGGCTCCAAAATCAGTGAGAAAAGCAATGGGGACAAGGGGCAACCCTGTCTCGTGCACCGTCTCAATGAGAATGGTCTGGAGAGACGGTTATTGACCCTTACCTGACCCTTAAGGTCTGTGTAGAGCAGCCTAACCCACCCAATGAATTTCAAGCCGAACCCGAAGCGACTCAGCACCTCAAAAAGGTAGGGCCACTCGATGGAATCAAACGCCATTTTGGCGTCCAAAGACAACACAACAGCGTCCTCCGCTATGACGTGTTTACGACCCAGGACATTGTGAAGGCGACGAATATTTAGGGCGGTGTTTCGGTTAGGCATAAAGCCGGACTGGTCGGCGTGGACCAGCGACGCAAGGACAGGGGTAAGGCGGGCAGCCAAGAGCTTCGCAAGAATTTTGGCCTCTGCATTAATCAGGGAGATCGGTCTATAAGAATAGCAGCTATCAGCGGGCTTTCCCGGCTTACGAATTACCACAATGGATGCCAGTCGTTGATCCGGTGGCAGGAACCCTTTTTCGTAGCTCTCAATATACATGTTCCGCAGGTGGGGCACGACAAGCGAGGCGGTGGACTTGAGAAATTCAATGGGGACCCCATTGGGCCCCATAGACTTCCCTGATTGTATGCTGTTAATTGCGGAGCCGAACTCCTCGTCGGTGAGATCAACCTCCAACTCGTCCCTTTCCACCTCGGACAGAATAGGCAGACACATTTCCGCCAAAAGTGGCGAGAGTCATCCGCTGTGGCCATGGCCGAGGGTGTGTACATCCGTTCTAGGTGGTTCGCAAAAGCATCCGCAATTGCCTGGGGGTCTGTTAACGTCTGTGAGTCATCAGTTTTAAGACAGGGGACCCATCGCTCCGACTGCTCCCTTTTTTCCAACCACGCAAGCATCCTGCCCGCTCGATCCCTGAGTTCGTAAAGCCTGTGGCGCGTGGCCAGTAGTCGTGCGCCAGCCCGCTCCCGGGCCAGGGATTTGTATTTGAGTTGCTTAGTGGCTAGACTATGTTCCGTTAGCTCACTAGGGGAACGAGAATGTGCCATCTCAAGTTGCAACAATTTGCCCTCGAGCTGTTCTAGCTGTGAATTTTGTTTCTTATTATACCCCACCTGAAGAGCCAACGCCTGACCCTTCACCACTGTTTTAAAGGCCTCCCATATTATCTGCGCTGAGTTCACCAATCCAACATTTTCTTTAAAATAATTCTCGGATTGTGAGATTAGGTTCTCTTTTATATCCGGAACCCGGAGCAGCCAGGGGTGAATGACTATGGTGTTGCGCTGTCGCCGATTGTGGTGTGTGAATTCCACCCATACTGGGGAGTGATCCGAAATACCCCGGGGTAGACAGCGCGGCTTCCGAAAGCTATATGGAGCGATTGGGACAGGAGAAAATCAATCCTGGAGAGACTGCCATGGGCACCGGAATGGTAGGTGTAGTGTGTCAGGTCTGGGTGAAAATAGCGCCATATATCAATGACGCCCATGGCTGCGAAAAAGTCGGACATAAGTGTGTTAGAACGGTGCTGGGGGTGTGCCGGGTATCGATCTACTAGGTCATTTGGAGTCATATTAAAGTCCCCTCCGAGAATCAGCGGACCCGTCAGGAGATCCAGTAGGAGTTTCCCCAGGTCGGCCAACGCCTCCCTCCCCAGCGCAGGTGGAATGTACGCTGAAACCACGTTAAGGGGCTTCCCCTCCTAGCTAGCCTCCAACACCGCAAACCTGCCCTGTGGATCTGCCCATGTACGTAACGGTGTGAGTGCAAGATTCCGTTTCACCAATATACCCGTCCCCCTGAAACCGGAAGTATACCCTGCATGGACAAGAAGTTTGTAGCCCCAGCGGGACAGAGCTTTGCAATTATTGCCCACCAAATGAGTTTCCTGTAGTAGGACTAGATCAGGGGCGTGGCGTTTAAGGTATTGCAACACGAGGCCGCTCTACAGTTTGTCCCCCAGCCCATTGACGTTCCACATCAGGGCGGAAAGTGATGTCTCTATAGAGTTATTAGCCATGGCACCGGAAAGGGTAAGTGTATGTGAGCCCCGGCGTGGGCCCATCCGGCATTCCGGACAGGCGCTTGCCTCCCCCTCCGGGCAGTGGAAAGGGGGCAGTATGTATGCAGACGGAATTTAAGTAGCGGCTGGAAACCATAGTGAACCTGAGTGATGATAAAGACCGTGACTGGGTGTAGTGATGCAAATAATGGACTGTGAAAACAAGAAACATAACAACCCCCCCATCCCCACCACCACCCCCCTCCCTGCACCCCTGCCAGTGGATCTAAAACTACCCACTCCCCAACAAGGCAGAGTGCCCATCGCCCCCCCTACAATTACAGAGGTGCCGGTGTGCAGCCACCCCCACCCAAGTCTGGACATCATTCAATATACGAGCGTCATAACGAACGTGTACCTCCTCCCAGAGTAAGCTACCTGGCAGGCACACTAGAGAAGGTGCCCCCCCTCCCACCCAGAAAGTCAGTGGGTAAACACATTGCAACTTATGTCACAGTTCAATAGTATCCTGATGAAACTTTCCAACTAATGACCCCTGGCATTCGCACATGGATACGTCATAGGCGCAACCAGAGTCACTTATCTGTAGTAATCAGCTCGATGGTGGGTCAAAATCCAAGGGATCCTCAGCTTCCGGGAAGCGGCTCATTGTCTGTAGAGGCGGATTCAGTCCGAGGCTCACCAGCGGGCTTCACCTTACTGTGTCATAGCCCAGATTGTTTCTCGGTAGTGGATCTTCCCACTCAACGCCACCCTTCAAGCCAGTCCTGTGTGTCCCCAGGGGAGGAGAAGAACCAAGTCTTCCCCTCTGCCACAACACGCAGCTTTGCTGGGAAAAGCATTGCATATTTAATGTCTCGTTCTCTCAGTGCCTTTTTAACCGATAAAAAGCTACGCCTCTGATTTTGGACTTTTGTGGTGAAGTCTGGGAAGATGGTGATGGTACTGTTCTATATAGTGAGTGGCAGGCAGGAGCGCGCAGTCTGGAGGATAGTATCGCGATCCCGGAAGTTAAAGACCCTTGCTATTATCGGTCTGGGGGGAGCCCCGGGCTTAGGTCTCCCCCCCGGGATTCGATGAGCCCGTTCAATCGAGAAGTAGTTGGATAGTCCCTTTGGTTTTAGGTGATTGGAGATTAAGTCCTCGACGAAGAGATTAGTAGCCGGGCCCTCGGCCCGCTCCAGGACCCCCAGGATGCGCACGTTGTTTCGGCACGCCCGCCCTTCATAGTCATCCAGTTGCACCTCCATCTTGGCTTGGGCCTCCCGGAGCCGCTGTACTTCTTGTTTAAGTTGGGAGGTGTCCTTTGCGAGTTCTGTTGTGACTCCCTCGACCTCTTTGACTCTATCGTCCATCTTCCGGAGGTCCGCCCTTATGAGCGAGACCTCTACATTCATTGCTAGAGGGTTATCAGGAGCCATAGATACTTTGGCACCTGTTAAAAAGCACTATGTAGCGAGGAAAAAAACCTCTGCGCCATGGTATTCTGATAGGCTCAGAAAGTTGAGACAGTCCTGCCGCAAACAGGAAAGGATCTGGCGTATTGATCTCGCGCCGGCAGGTAGAGAGCTACATAAACAGGGCTTGAGGGATTATAAAATGGCGATTATTGAGGAGAAAAGACTGTATTACTCTAAGGCTACTGAATCAATTAAATCTTCTAGAGAGCTTTTTAAGGTTATTAACTCTCTTGTCTCCCCTCCGGTTGCTGATTCATCTGATCTTTCCCAAGAACTCTGTGACAGAATGGCAGAGTTTTTTCGCATTAAGATTACAGACATATATTCCATCTTGGAGGACTGTAATGCTGGAAAGGTTATATCTGCTTCCTCTAAAACTAACCCTGTGTTATCAGCAACTACGGTAGACGAACCGAGGTTTCTTACCTTCCCTTGTATTTCTCATGAAACAACTGGTCATCTTTTGGAAGGAGTTACCTCGGGGTCTCCCTTGGATGCTTGCCCCCTTAAGGTTTTAAAGATTGGAAGGGAAGTCATTGTTCCCCTTCTCACCTCAGTACTAAATATAGCTATTACTGAGGGGCAGTATCCCACTCTTTGGAAAACCGCGGTGGTCAAACCGCTTTTAAAAAAGCCGTCTCTGGATCCTATGGAACTAAAAAATTATCGCCCCATTTCCTTGCTTCCAGTTCCAGCTAAGATTCTGGAAAAATATCTGAATTCCCACCTCAGTTCCTATTTATCGGATCACCAGTTGCTTGATGGTTCTCAGCATGGCTTTAGATGCCTTCATAGCACTGAATCAGCGCTAACTGCGGTTTTTGATAACATCCGGGTTCAGGTTGATGCAGGGTATACAACCCTGCTGGTCCTTCTTGACCTTACCGCGGCTTTTGATACCCTGTCTCCATTGAGGCTGGTGGAACGCCTCAAGGAGATAGGGATTGGGGGCTCTGCCCTTGAGCTTCTCTCCTCCTTTCTTAGTGATAGGGCTCAAATAGTGAAACTGGGCCAATTTTATTCTTCTCCCAACCCATTGATTTGTGGAGTCCCTCAGGGATCCTCTCTTAGCCCCACCCTTTTTAATATCTATGTTGCCCCACTGGCGAGGGTGGTGAGAGCCTTTGGATTTGAGGTGCTGTCTTATGCCGATGACACTCAAATCATGGTGTCCATCACTAACAACATCAGCGAAGCTGCCGCAAATTTCAAAAGTTGTATGCAGGCAGTCTCATCTTGGATGGTGGAGAATTATCTTAAATTGAATGGGGAAAAAACGGAGATCCTGATTTTTGGCAACCAACACAATATATGGTCTAATGACTGGTGGCCTGACACCATGGGCAGTTGTCCCTCTCCTGTTTCCCATGGGAAAAATCTGGGGTTATGGTTGACACTTCTCTGTCCATGAACCTACAGGTTAGCAAAACAGTGTCTATCTGTTTTGGAATAATCAGGCTGCTCAGGAAAATTTCACAGTTCCTGTCGTTTTCATCGCGAAAGCAGGCAGTGATTGCTTTGATACTGTCCAGACTTGATTATTGTAATGCCCTTTATTTGGGCATTAATAAGGGCCTGGTGAGACGGTTACAGATGGTGCAGAACGCTGCAGCGAGGCTGGTGTTGGAGTTGCCAAAGTATCACTCTGTTTCGGCCTCCCTCATCTCGCTGCATTGGCTACCTCTGGATCGTAGAATCCTTTTCAAGACTTTGTGCTTGACTCACAATGCCTATTATGGATCTGGCCCTGAGGCCATCCAGGCAATGTTTCAACGTTATATCCCTACCAGGCAGCTTAGGTCTGCCAGCAAGAACTTGCTGGTGGTTCCTAGGTTTAAGAAGGTTAGATGGGGAGGCAGAGCCTTCTCCACTGCTGCTGCCAGGCTGTGGAATTCTCTTCCGGATGGTTTATCGGGTCTTGAGTCATACTCTCTTTTTCGCAAGGCCCTGAAAACCTGGCTTTTTACACAGTCTTTAGCTTGAGCATCCTATCCGACTGAACGTTAGTCCTTTGCAGCGCCTTGATGCCCTTGGGCTAAGTTAGCGCTTTATAAATCTAATATTCATTCATTCATTCATTGCGTCGATTCGGGTCTCCAGGGAGGTGCGCACTCCAGTAATGGCGGCCATGATGTCCTGAAGCATCAGGTCTTGTGGGGCGGGTGAGGCTCTCGCCTCATCGCGGGCCTCCGGCCGGGGGACCCCTTGATTTTCACCTGATTTAGACCAAGCAAACTTGTCGAGCTTGATCTGCATCAAGGGCTTTGTACCTCTCCCCCGCCATGCTCTATCTGTTCTTGGCAGGCGAAAGGATGCAGGGATAGGGCCAAGACCGGTAGTCGCTGCCGCCTGCCCGGGGCGCACGTGCCCTCAGCGGCCTGTCAGGTTTCCCGGTCCGGGCAGCTGCGGGTGGTGGTGGGCGACGGATGCCGTTGTCCCCACCCTCACCGCACTGGGTGTTGTGGAAGGAGAGTTAACCAATTGTACTGGAACGCGTAGTGCCGGGGATCCCCTCTTCTCACCCGCTATGGGGGGCACTGCTTTTGGATATTAGTAGAGCTGCGCACCTTCCTCTCCCGCTGGTGTCTCGGGGCAAGGGGCTGCCACGCAGGCCCAGGAGTTGCCCCCCAAGGATCTCCTACAATATTGGGCCAACAAACAGTTGCACACAGTCACCAACCTGGGAGCCGGTATGGGAGCTCAGACCGCTATTATCACATTGTAGGCTGGCACCGCGGTCCCAATCCTGGCCCGCCGGTGGTCTTGCCTACCTTCTGTTCGCGGCACCCCCGCTGTACATTGGCCGGACGTGGGAGTTTCTGCGGGCGACCTCCGCGACGGTCTCTGGAGTCCTCTCGGCCATGTGGGCTCAAATCAGGCCTCCGTTGAGCACCCCGCCACACCTGGATGCCGCCCAGCCGCAGGGCCCCGGGAAATCTGCACTTCTGCGCTGCTCCCGTCAGGGGCCGGCACGTTGCCGTCGATCGTCGGCAGATAGCAGTAGCTCAGCTCCGCTCCTCCACCTCGAGTAGGGCACTATTCCCGTGGGCTGTCCTCGGCCGCCACGCGCCCACAAGCACCGCGGTGGGCAGCAGGTACAGGTGTAGAGCACCGCCAGCTCCGGTCTCCGATGTCCGCGGCCGCCTCAGCACACTCGCCGCCATTTTGTTACGCCTGCACCTCAGCCGCCTCACCACATTTTTGCCTATTTCCCGCACCGGCAGCCGTTAGATTTGCGGGCAGCAGGCACAGACCACAGCTAGGGCTTAGGGTCCACCGGAATCAAGGTTCGGAGTCAAGTTTTAATTCAGGATATATGACGGATGGCGGGCAAGGGCTTCGGAGCCTCGCTAACGTGCGGCCATTCCCGTTGGCTGCAGACCACGCCCCCCGTATTTTTCTTTTTGAATTTCTCAGGAACTACTGAACGGATTTACACCATTTAAAAAAAAGGTCACTTTCTGAACCAAGGGCTACCTTTTTGCTAAATTTGGTGTAATTCCTTTCAGCAGTTCGGGCTGTAGCTTTGTCTAAAGTTTCCTATGGAAATTAACATGAAGAAAACGTGTTTTGGGACCCCCTTTTTTCTCCGCCCCCGCTTGACGATTCACCCTGAAACTTTCAAGACAGCAGCTGACCGGAGCACCCCATTAGTTTTGAACTTTTCGCAAAGATTCGTCAAACGGCGCCAAAGATATTGGCAAAAGAAAAAACGCTTTTCCTAAGGAAACTAGGTCCTAACTATAACTACCTACTGGCAACTGCCAGTAGGATATATATATATATATATATATATATATATATATATATATCCACACGAAACCTCCAGCAAGCAGAAGGAAGAGGCCACACGGGGAATCCAGGAGAAGATCTTTAATTGGAAAGCAATTCTGGCATAATGCATTTCGACTATAATGTCTTCCTCAGATGCCGCTGCTACACTGAATCAGCCTCACGCCACCACTTATGAATGTTTCTGCAGTCCTCCCTTAATTGGAAAGGCACACCTCCCCTGCCATGTGATCGCTCACCTGATGTAGTTCAATATATATATATATTACCTACTGGCGGTCGCCAGTAGGTAGTTATAGTTAGGACCTATTTTCCATAGGAAAAGCATTTTTTGTTTCCCCAATAACTTTAGCGTCGTTTGACGAATCTTCGCAAAATTTTCAAAACTCGTGGGGCGCTCGGGTCAGCTCCTGTCTTGAAAGTTTCGGGGTGATTCACCAAGCGGGGGCCGAGAAAAAAGGGGGGTCCCAAAACGTGTTTTCTCAATGTTAATTTCCATAGGAAACTTTAGACACGGCTACAGCCCGAACTGCTGAACGGAATTATACCAAATTTGGCAAAAAGGTAGCCCTTGGTTCAGAAAGAGTCCTTTTTGTTAAATGGTGTAAATCCGTTCAGTAGTTCCTGAGAAATTAAAAAAATAGAGGTCGGAAAATCAATTTCCCATAGGAAACTTTAGCCAAGGCTACAGCCCGAACTGCTGAACGGAATTACACCAAAGTTGGCAAAAAGAGCACATTTTTTTAAATGGTGTAAATCCGTTCAGTAGTTTTTGGGATATTAAAGGAAAAGCATCTTTATATATCTAGGCGGGACCTAACTACACAAGCACAAGCTTGGCTCTAATTGGCTGCCAACACTTCAATCCAGGAAGTATTGGCAGCCATCTTGGTGCAATGCTTTTTAGTTCTCGCCTAGCGACGCAACGCATGTGCTGCTCGCTTGGCGAGATCTATTGTTGTCGATTTTTCTTCCGAAGAAGAACACTACCCCCAGCACGACCCCCTACACTACCCAAACACCACTGCACTACCCTAAAACACTACCCCCAGCACGAACCCCTACACTACCCAAACACCACTGCACTAACCAAAAACACTACCCCAGCACGACCCCCTACACTACCTAAACACCACTTCACTACCCTAAACCCTTAAACACTACCCCCAGCACGACCCACTACACTACCCAAACACCACTGCACTACCCTGAACCCTAAAACACTACCCCCAGCATGACCCCCTACACTACCCAAACACCACTGCACTACCCTGAACCCTAAAACACTATCCCCAGCACGACCCCCTACACTACACAAACACCACTGCACTACCCTAAACCCTAAATCTACCCCCAGCATGACCCCCTATACCACACAAACACCACTGCACTACCCTAAACCCTAAAACACTACCGCCAGCACGACCCCCTACACTACCTAAACAGCACCGCACTACCCTAAACCCTAAAACACTACCCCCAGCACGACCCCCTACATTACACAAACACCACTGCACTACCCTAAACCCTAAAACACTACCCCCAGCACGACCCCCTACACTACCCAAACACCACTGCACTACCCTAAACCCTAAAACACTACCCCCGCACGACCCCTACACTACCCAAACACCACTGCACTACACTAAACCCTAAAACACTACCCCCAGCACGACCCCCTACACTACCCAAACACCACTGCACTACCCTAAACCCTAAAACACTACCCCCAGCACGACCCCCTACACTACACAAACACCACTGCACTACCCTAACCCCTAAATCTACCCCCAGCACGACCCCTACACTACCCAAACACCACTGCACTACCCTAAACCCTAAAACACTACCCCCAGCACGACCCCCTACACTACACAAACAACACTGCACTACCCTAAACCCTAAAACACTACCCCCAGCATGACCCCCTACACTACCCAAACACCACTGCACTACCCTAAACCCTAAAACACAACCCCCTACACTACACAAATACCACTGCACTACCCTAAACCCTAAAACACTACCCCCAGCACGACCCCCTATACTACACAAACACCACTGTGCTACCATAAACCCTAAGACACTACCCCCAGCATGACCCCTACACTAAACAAACACCACTGCGCTACCCTAAACCCTAAAACACTATCGCCAGCATGACCCCCTACACTACACAAACACCACTGCGCTACCCTAAACCCTAAAACACTACCCCCAGCACGACCCCCTAAACGTCACAAACACAACTTTGCTACCCTAAACCCTAAATCTACCCCAGCACGAAACCCTATACTACCCAAACACCACTGCGCTACCCTAAACCCTAAAACACTACCCCCAGCACGACCCCCTACACTACACAAACACCACTGCGCTACCCTAAACCCTAAAACACTACCCCCAGCACAACGCCCTACACTACACAAACACCACTGCGCTACCCTAAACCCTAAAACACTACCCCCAGCACGACCCCTACACTACACAAACACCACTGCGCTACCCTAAACCCTAAATCTACCCCCAGCACGACCCCCTACACTACACAAACACCATTGCACTACCCTAAACCCTAAAACACTACCCCCAGCATGACCCCCTACACTACACAAACACCACTGCACTACCCTAAACCCTAAATCTACCCCCAGCACGACCCCCTACACAACACAAACACCACTGAACTACCCTAAACCCTAAAACACTACCCCCAGCACGTCCCCCTACACTACCCAAACACCACTGCACTACCCTAAACCCTAAAACACTACCCCCAGCACAACCCCCTACACTACCCAAGCACCACTGCACTACCCTAAACCATGAAACACTACCCCCAGTACGACCTCCTACACTACCCAAACACCACTGCGCTACCCTAAACCCTAAAACACTACCCCCAGCACAACACACTACACTACCCAAATACTACTGCACTTCCCTAAACCCTAAAACACAACCCCCTACACTACACAAACACCACTGCACTACCCTGTACCCTAAAACACTACCCCATACACTACACAAACACCACTGCACTACCCTAAACCCTAAAACACTACCCCCTACACTACACAAACACCACTGCACTACCCTGTACCCTAAAACACTACCCCCTACACTACACAAACACCACTGCACTACCCTGTACCCTAAAACACTACCCCCTACACTACACAAACACCACTGCACTACCCTAAACCCTAAAACACTACCCCCTACACTACACAAACACCACTGCACTACCCTAAACCCTAAAATACTATGCCCAGCACGACCCCCTATACTACACAAACCACTGCACTACCCTAAACCCTAAATCTACCCCCAGCACTACCCCCTACACTACCCAAACACCACTGCACTTCCCTAAACCCTAAAACACTACCCCAGCACGACCCCCTACACTACCCAAACACCACTGCACTACCCTAAACCCTAAAACACTACCCCCAGCACGACCCCCTACACTACCCAAACACCACTGCACTACCCTAAACCCTAAAACACTACCCCCAGCATGACCCCCTACACTACCCAAACACCACTGCACTACCCTAAACCCTAAAACACTATCCCCAGCACAACCCCCTACACTACACAAACACCACTGCACTACCCCAAACCCTAAATCTACCCCCAGCATGACCCCCTACACTACAGAAACACCACTGCACTACCCTAAACCCTAAAACACTACCCCCAGCACGACCCCCTACACTACCCAAACACCACTGCACTACCCTAAACCCTAAAACACCACCCCCAGCACGACCCCCTACACTACCCAAACACCACTGCACTACCCTAAACCCTAAAACACTACCCCCAGCACGACCCTCTACACTAACAAACACCACTGCACTACCCTAAACCCTAAAATACTACCCCAGCACGACCCCTATACTACCCAAACACTACTGCGCTACCCTAAACCCTAAAACACTACCCCAGCACTACCCCCTACACTACACAAACACCACTGCGCTACCCTAAACCCTAAAACACTACCCACAGCACGACCCCCTACACTTCACAAACACCACTGCGCTACCCCTAAATCTACCCCCAGCACGACCCCCTACACTACCCAAACACCACTGCGCTACCCTAAAACACTACCCCCAGCACGACCCCCTACACTACCCAAACACCACTGCACTACCCTAAACCCTAAAATACTACCCCCAGCACGACCCCCTACACTACCCAAACAGCACTGCACTACCCTAAACCCTAATACACTACCCACAGCACGACCCCTTCACTACCCGAACACCACTGCACTACCCTAAACCCTAAAACACTAACCACAGCATGACCCCCTACACTACACAAACACCACTGCACTACCCTAAACCCTAAAATACTACCCCAGCACGACCCCCTACACTACCCAAACACCACTGCGCTACCCTAAACCCTAAAACACTACCCCCAGCACGACCCCCTACACTACACAAACACCACTGCGCTACCCTAAACCCTAAAATACTACCCCCAGCACGACCCCCTACACTACAGCACTGCACTACCCTAAACCCTAAAACACTACCCCCATCACGACCCCCTACACTTCACAAACACCACTGCGCTACCCTAAAACACTACCCCCAGCACAACCCCCTACACTACCCAAACACCACTACGCTACCCTAAACCCTAAAACACTACCCCCAGCACGACCCCCTACACTACCCAAACACCACTGCGCTACCCTAAATCTACCCCCAGCACGACCCCCTACACTACCCAAACACCACTGCGCTACCCTAAAACACTACCCCCAGCACGACCCCCTACACTACCCAAACACCACTGCGCTACCCTAAACCCTAAAACACTACCCCCAGCACGACCCCCTACACTACACAAACACCACTGCGCTACCCTAAACCCTAAAACACTACCCCCAGCACGACCCCCTACACTACACAAACTCCACTGCGCTACCCTAAACCCTAAAACACTACCCCCAGCACGACCGCCTACACTACACAAACACCACTGCGCTACCCTAAACCCTAAATCTACCACCAGCATGACCCCCTACACTACACAAACACTACTGCGCTACCCTAAACCCTAAAACACTACCCCCAGCACGACCCCCTACACTACCCAAACACCAATGCACTACCCTAAACCCTAAATGACTACCCCAAGCACGACCCCCTACACTACCCAAACACCACTGCACTACCCTAAACCCTAAAACACGACCCCCTACACTACACAAACACCACTGCACTACCCAAAACCCTAAAACACTACCCCAGCACGACCCCGTACACTACACAAATTCCACTGCACTACCCTAAACCCTAAAACACTACCCCCTACACTACACAAACACCACTGCACTACCCTAAACCCTAAAACACTACCCCCAGCACGACCCCCTACACTACACAAACACCACTGCACTACCCTAAACCCTAAAACACTACCCCAGCACGACCCCCTACACTACCCAAACACCACTGCACTACCCTAAAATACTACCCCCAGCACGACCCCTACACTACCCAAGCACCACTGCATTACCCTAAACCCTAAAGCACTACCCCAGCACGACCCCCTACACTACCCAAACACCACTGCACTACCCTAAACCCTAAAACACTACCCCCAGCATGACCCCTACACTACCCAAACACCACTGCACTACCCTAAACCCTAAAACACCACCGCCAGCACGACCCCCTACACTACCCAAACACCACTGCACTACCCTAAACCCTAAAACACTACCCCCAGCACGACCCCCTACACTAACAAACACCACTGCACTACCCTAAACCCTAAAATACTACCCCAGCACGACCCCCTATACTACCCAAACACTACTGCGCTACCCTAAACCCTAAAACACTACCCCAGCACGACCCCCTACACTACACAAACACCACTGTGCTACCCTAAACCCTAAAACACTACCCACAGCACGACCCCCTACACTTCACAAACACCACTGCGCTACCCTAAATCTACCCTAGCACGACCCCTACACTACCCAAACACCACTGCGCTACCCTAAAACACTACCCCCAGCACGACCCCTACACTACCCAAACACCACTGCACTACCCTAAACCCTAAAAGACTACCCCCAGCACGACCCCTACACTACCCAAACAGCACTGCACTACCCTAAACCCTAAGACACTACCCCCAGCACGACCCCCTACACTACCCAAACACCACTGCACTACCCTATACCCTAAAACACTACCCCCAGCACGACCCCCTACACTACCCAAACACCACTGCACTACCCTAAACCCTAAAACACTACCCCCAGCACGACCCCCTACACTACCCAAACACCACTGCACTACCCTAAACCCTAAAACACTACCCCCAGCATGACCCCCTACACTACCCAAACACCACTGCACTACCCTAAACCCTAAAACACTATCCCCCGCACAACCCCTACACTACACAAACACCACTGCACTACCCCAAACCCTAAATCTACCCCCAGCATGACCCCCTACACTACAGAAACACCACTGCACTACCCTAAACCCTAAAACACTACCCCCAGCACGACCCCCTACACTACCCAAACAGCACTGCACTACCCTAAACCCTAAGACACTACCCCCAGCACGACCCCCTACACTACCCAAACACCACTGCACTACCCTAAACCCTAAAACACCACCCCAGCACGACCCCCTACACTACCCAAACACCACTGCACTACCCTAAACCCTAAAACACTACCCCCAGCACGACCCCCTACACTAACAAACACCACTGCACTACCCTAAACCCTAAAATACTACCCCAGCACGACCCCCTATACTACCCAAACACTACTGCGCTACCCTAAACCCTAAAACACTACCCCAGCACGACCCCCTACACTACCCAAACACCACTGCGCTACCCTAAATCTACCCCCAGCACGACCCCCTACACTACCCAAACACCACTGCGCTACCCTAAAACACTAACCCCAGCACGACCCCCTACACTACCCAAACACCACTGCACTACCCTAAACCCTAAAATACTACCCACAGCACGACCCCCTACACTACCCAAACACCACTGCACTACCCTATACCCTAAAACACTACCCCCAGCACGACCCCTACACTACCCAAACACCACTGCACTACCCTAAACCCTAAAACACTACCCCCAGCACGACCCCCTACACTACACAAACACCACTGCACTACCCTAAACCCTAAAATACTACCCCAGCACGACCCCCTACACTACCCAAACACCACTGCGCTACCCTAAACCCTAAAACACTACCCCCAGCACGACCCCCTACACTACACAAACACCACTGCGCTACCCTAAACCCTAAAATACTACCCCCAGCACGACCCCCTACACTACAGCACTGCACTACCCTAAACCCTAAAACACTACCCCCAGCACGACCCCCTACACTTCACAAACACCACTGCGCTACCCTAAAACACTACCCCCAGCACGACCCCCTACACTACCCAAACACCACTGCGCTACCCTAAACCCTAAAACACTACCCCCAGCACGACCCCCTACACTACCCAAACAGCACTGCACTACCCTAAACCCTAAGACACTACCCACAGCACGACCCCCTACACTTCACAAACACCACTGCGCTACCCTAACCCTAAATCTACCCCCAGCACGACCCCCTACACTACCCAAACACCACTGCGCTACCCTAAAACACTACCCCCAGCACGACCCCCTACACTACCCAAACACCACTGCGCTACCCAAAACCCTAAAACACTACCCCCAGCACGACCCCCTACACTACACAAACACCACTGCGCTACCCTAAACCCTAAAACACTACCCCCAGCACGACCCCCTACACTACACAAACTCCACTGCGCTACCCTAAACCCTAAAACACTACCCCCAGCACGACCCCCTACACTACACAAACACCACTACGCTACCCTAAACCCTAAATCTACCACCAGCATGACCCCCTACACTACACAAACACTACTGCGCTACCCTAAACCCTAAAACACTACCCCCAGCACGACCCCCTACACTACCCAAACACCACTGCACTACCCTAAACCCTAAAACACGACCCCCTACACTACACAAACACCACTGCACTACCCAAAACCCTTAAACACTACCCCAGCACGACCCCCTACACAACACAAACACCACTGCACTACCCTAAACCCTAAAACACTACCCCCTACACTACACAAACACCACTGCACTACCCTAAACCCTAAAACACTACCCCCAGCATGACCCCCTACACTACACAAACACCACTGCACTACCCTAAACCCTAAAACACTACCCCAGCACGACCCCCTACACTACCCAAACACCACTACACTACCCTAAAATACTACCCCCAGCACGACCCCTACACTACCCAAGCACCACTGCACTACCCTAAACCCTAAAGCACTACCCCAGCACGACCCCCTACACTACCCAAACACCACTGCACTACCCTAAACCCTAAAACACTACCCCCAGCATGACCCCCTACACTTCCCAAACACCACTGCACTACCCTAAACCCTAAAACACTACCCCCAGCACGACCCCCTACACTACCCATACACCACTGCGCTACCCTAAACCCTAAAACACTACCCCCAGCATGACCCTCCGGATCACCCACCGACCCCTGCCCTCACCACGTCTTCAACAAGGCCGACGCCGTCATCGCACCCCACCTCCGGGACATCATCAACACCTCCTTCGACACCTCCACCTTCCCAGAGAGCTGGAAGCACGCCGAACTCAGCGCCCTACTGAAGAAACCGTCAGCGGACCCCACCGACCTCAAAAACTACCGCCCCATCTCGCTCCTTCCTTTTCCTGCCAAAGTCATCGAGAAGACCGTCAACAGACAACTGGCCGCCTTCCTCGAGACGAATGGATCCCTCGACCACTCGCAGTCCGGCTTCCGGGCCAACCACAGCACCGAGACCGCCCTCATCGCAGCCACCGACGACATCCGAGCCCTGCTCGACAACGGGGAAACAGCGGCCCTCATCCTCCTGGACCTCTCCGCACCGCACCCTAGTGCAACGCCTGAACAACGTCGGAATCCAAGAGAAGGCACTGGAGTGGATCATCTCCTTCCTCGCCGGAAGAACCCAGAGAGTCCGCCTCCCCCCGTTCAGTTCCGAGGCCACCGAAGTCATCTGCGGCGTACCACAAGGATCATCACTCAGCCCCACCCTCTTCAACGTCTACATGAGCCCCCTCGCAGCCATCGCACGCCAACACAACCTCAACATCATCTCCTACGCCGACGACACCCAGCTGATCCTCTCCCTCACCAACGACCCCACAACCGCCAGAACCAACCTACATGAAGGGATGAAGGACGTAGCCGAGTGGATGAGGAACAGCCGCATGAAACTGAACTCAGATAAGACGGAAGTCCTCATCCTAGGATAATCACCCTCCGCCTGGGACGACTCCTGGTGGCCCCCTGCCCTGGGCAACGCACCCAAACCAATGGACCACGCACGCAACCTGGGCTTCATCCTGGACTCCTCCCTCTCAATGACCCGACAAGTCAACGCCGTCTCCTCGTCTTGCTTCAACATCCTACGCATGCTGCGCAAGATCTTCCGGTGGATCCCCACCGAAACCAGGAAGACGGTCACCCAGGCCCTCGTCACCAGCCGACTGGACTACGGCAACTCCCTCTACGCCGGAACCACAGCCAAACTTCAAAAAAGACTCCAACGCATCCAGAACGCTGCAGCTCGACTCATCCTGGACATCCCCCGACACAGCCACATCGCCAGACACCTGAGAGACCTGCACTGGCTCCCCGTCAGCAAGAGAATCACGTTCCGACTCCTCACCCACGCACACAAAGCCCTCCACAACCAAGGCCCCAGATACCTCAACGACCGTCTGACCTTCTACACTCCCACCCGCCAGCTACTATCGACCAACCACGCCCTCGCCGCCGTCCCCCGCATCCGAAGAGCCACAACGGGAGGAAGATCCTTCTCCTACCTGGCTGCCAAGACGTGGAACTCCCTACCCATCCACCTCCGCCTTACCCAAGACCACCTCTCCTTCAGGAAGCAACTCAAGACCTGGCTGTTCGAACAGTAGCGGACCCCCCTCCCCCAAGCGCCTTGAGACCCTCCGGGTGAGTAGCGCGCTATACAAATGATTGATTGATTGATTGATTGACCCCCTACACAACCCAAACACCACTGCCCTAAACCCTAAAACACTACCCCCAGCACGACCCCCTACACTACCCAAACATCACTGCGCTACCCTAAACCCTAAATCTACCCCCAGCACGACCCCCTACACTCTACAAACACCACTGCGCTACCCTAAACCCTAAAACACTACCCCCAGCACGACCCCCTACACTACCCAAACACCACTGCACTGCCCTAAACCCTAAAACACTACCCCCAGCACGACCCCATACACTACACAAACACCACTGCACTACCCTAAACCCTAAATCTACCCCCAGCACGACCCCTACACTACACAAACACCACTGCACTACCCTAAACCATAAAACACTACCCCCAGCACGACCCCCTACACTACACAAACACCACTGCACTACCCTAAACCCTAAAACACTACCCCCAGCACGACCCCCTACACTACACAAACACCACTGCACTACCCTAAACCCTAAAACACTACCCCCAGCACGACCCCCTACACTACAAAAACACCACTGCACTACCCTAAACCCTAAAACACTACCCCAGCAAGACCCCCTACACTACCCAAACACCACTGCACTACCCTAAACCCTAAAACACTACCCCCAGTACGACCCCCTACACTACCCAAACACCACTGCACTACCCTAAACCCTAAAACACTACCCCCAGCACGACCCCCTACACTACAAAAACACCACTGCACTACCCTAAACCCTAAAACACTACCCCAGCATGACCCCCTACACTACCCAAACACCACTGCACTACCCTAAACCCTAAAACACTACCCCCAGCACGACCCCCTACACTACAAAAACACCACTGCACTATCCTAAACCCTAAAACACTACCCCCAAGCATGACCCCCTATACTACCCAAACACCACTGTACTACCCTAAACCCTAAAACACTACCCCCAGTACGACCCCCTACACTACCCAAACAACACTGCACTACCCTAAACCTAAATCAACCCCAGCACGACCCCCTACACTACACAAACATCACTGCACTACCCTAAACCCTAAAACACTACCCCCAGCACGACCCCCTACACTACCCACACACCACTGCACTACCCTAAACCCTCAAACACTACCCCCAGCATGACCCCTACACTACCCAAACAGCACTGCACTACTCTAAACCCTAAAACACGACCCCCTACAATACACAAACACCACTGCACTACCCTAAACCCTAAAACACTACCCCCAGCACCACACCCTATACTACACAAACACCACTGCACTACTTTAAACCCTAAAACACTACCCCCTACATTACACAAACACCACTGCACTACCCTAAACCCTAAAACACTACCCCCAGCATGACCCCCTCCACTACACAAACACCACTGACACTACCCTAAACCCTAAAACACTACCCCCAGCACAACCCCTACACCACCCAAACACCACTGCACTACCCTAAACCCTAAAACACTACCCCCAGCACTACACCCTACACTACCCAAACACCACTGCACTACCCTAAACCCTAAAACACTACCCCCAGCACGACCCCTACACTACACAAACACCACTGCACTACCCTAAACCCTAAAACACTACCCCCAGCACGACCCTCTACACTACACAAACACCACTGCACTACCCTAAACCCTAAAACACTACCCCCAGCACGACTCCCTACACTACCCAAACACCACTGCACTACCCTAAACCCTAAATCTACCCCCAGCACGACCCCCTACACTACACAAACACCACTGCACTACCCTAAACCCTAAAACACTACCCCCAGCATGCCCCCTACACTACACAAACACCACTGCACTACACTAAACCTAAAACACTACCCCCAGCACAACCCCTACACTACCCAAACACCACTGCGCTACCCTAATCCCTAAAACACTTACCCCAGCACGACCCCCTACACTACCCAAACACCACTGCACTACCCTAAACCCTAAAACACTACCCCCAGCACGACCCCCTACACTACCCAAACACCACTGCACTACCCTAAACTCTAAAACACTACCCCCAGCACGACCCCCTAAATTACACAAACACCACTGCACTACCCTAAAACACTACCCCCAGCACGACCCCCTACACTACACAAACACCACTGCACTACCCTAAACCCTAAAACACTATCCCCAGCACGACCCCCTACACTATACAAACACCACTGCACTACCCTAAACCCTAAAACACTACCCCCAGCATGACCCCCTACACTACCCAACCACCACTGCACTACCCTAAACCCTAAATGTACCCCCAGCACGACCCCTACACTACACAAACACCACTGCACTACCCTAAACCCTAAAACACTACCCCCAGCATGACCCCCTACACTACCCAAACACCACTGCACTACCCTAACCCCTAAAACACTACCCCCAGCACTACCCCCTACACTACACAAACACCACTGCACTACCCTAAACCCTAAAACACTACCCCCAGCACTACCCCTAAACTACACAAACACCACTGCACTACCCTAAACCCTAAAACACTATCCCCAGCACTACCTCCTACACTACCCAAACACCACTGCACTACCCTAAACCCTAAAACACTACCCCCAGCACGACCCCCTACACTACACAAACCCCACTGCACTACCCTAAACCCTAAAACACTACCCCCAGCACGACTCCCTACACTACCCAAACACCACTGCACTACCCTAAACCCTAAATCTACTCCCAGCACGACCCCCTACACTACCCAAACACCACTGCACTATCCTAAACCCTAACACACTATCCCCAGCACGACCCCCTACACTACACAAACACCACTGCACTACCCTAAACCCTAAAACACTACCCCAGCACGACCCCCTACACTACCCAAACACCACTGCACTACCCTAAACCCTAAAACACTACCACCAGCACGACCCCTACACTACCCAAACACCACTGCACTACCCTAAACCCTAAAACACTACCCCCAGCATGACCCCCTACACTACACAAACACCACTGCACTACCCTAATCCCTAGAAAAGTAACCCCCACCCCATGCCCAATCCCCCTTACCTCTCACTCCTCGTGGTTCCTCTCTCCTCGTGGTTCCTGCTTCACGTCGTCTCTGAGGGGCGGTGCACGTCGTTGTGAGGAAACGGAACAGCCTCTGTTTCCTTACAACGACGTGGAACGTCTACATGTTTTTTAGATCGCATGGTCATTTACCATACATACCTTTACAACGAAATTCGTTGTAAAGGCATGCGTGGTAAATGACCATGCGTTCTAAAAAAATGCGTAGTAATGACTTCGCGATGTACATCGCATGCGTGGTAATGCATGCGTTGTAATGGCATTGCGTAGTAAAAAAGTCGTTGTAACAGCTGTTCACCGATCGAAGCTGGCCCCTGTTCTTCAGTGAGTCGTTTATTTGATAAATTAGGAGGAAGGAATGTGTTTTTTTTACCGAAAAGTGCATTCCCGGCTGTTGTATTGTGAAAGTGTCCGCGTGGCCTGGTTTCACTTCCGGTGAGAGAGTGGAAGAGTCTGTTTGGATCTAAAGGAGTTCTGTTGTTGGACGAGGCCGGCGCGACACGTCATCAGAAAACACAGCTAATGGAAAGCGTCCTCCCCGAAGTGTGGAGCAGTGCCATGAGAGGTCAACGAGTGTGCGTCCCACAGCAGTATGACCGTACCGCGTGACCCATGTGCCGCCTCCAGGGTACGAGAGGCAGAAGCGGCATCCATCGCAGGTCCTCTTGAAGACCATTGTAGCACTAATTCTACATTTTGGAACTAGGGCATTTTAACCTCGTTGTTCCTGCCAGATACAAAGAGAAGATCCTGTGTTATTCAGTGCCCTCGTTACCTTTTTTGTGGGTAGTGGTGCTTGTCACTTCGCTGCCCCGCCAGTGCACACGACTGGGCTCCCCACCTCGTGTGCCATCTGCAGGGCCTCTGCCCTCGGATCATTGGTTTCGGTTTCTAGAGTGGCAACATAAACAGTTGCTCCCAAAGGACTAGCCTGAACACTTAGGTGAATATCCGCTGCGCCAGCATTCCACGGAAATTCTTTCCTAGCTCTCCCACGTCGACGAGGACGTCATAATAGCACGGCTCCGCTCTCGACACTGTATGATGTCATCGGAGCCATAAGAGGACCTCGTCGGTGTGCTGACGTCAGTTCCACCCATTTTTTCCGTGCCACCGAGGCAAACAGGCGGACCGATACATTTTCACATGTATACATAGTATACTAAAGATATATATATATATATACAAATGCATAACCAATAAAGGCATAAAGAAATAGCAACAGATCAAGCATTTCTCACTATTAAAACATAAGCATGATTAAGACATATTAAAAACATTCATGCGAAACAGTAAAAGCATCTTTTTGGTAGAAACAGGTGGACAACGGGGAGGCGGGTGGGACAGTGAGGAATCCACAGGCAGATACTGTATCCACCAGAAAAAGCATTACCGAAGGTAAGTAACTTGTTCTTCTGATGGATACTTCTGCCTGTGGATTCCTCACCTTTTGAATAGAATCCCCAAGCCGTACCTCACCCGGAGGAGGGTGTCCACCTGACTAGACCAAAAAATCTTGCAAAACAGATCGAGAAAAATGGCCATCCCTCTTAACCTCCGAATCCAATAATAATCGAATAATTTTTCGTCTAAATTATATTGAAAATAATACTTTAATTGTTTGTCTAAATTTATTAATAAAAGTATTTTTAAAGGAAAACTTTTATTTATTATTAATTTAAAGATATTTCATACTTTACAAATTACGCCGAAGTCGCGACCCCAGCGCGACTTTTCAAAATGGTTACCGGAATGCGCACAGCCATCGTGTAGTGTGCGTGAAGGGTGCACGACTTCTGTATAATATTTAAAAAAAAAAAAAAAGAATGAATATAGTTTTCCTAACTAAAAATGCATTTACAATTTTTTTAAATATATATATATATATGTATATATATAAAGAAAAAAAAAAACATAGGATTGAGGTACATTAGACTTACAAATTTTCATTTAAAAAACCTTTGAAATTCACTGAAAAACCATAGGTTTCAGGCACGTTATAGTTAGAAATTAGCATTTAAAAAACCATAGAAATTCACTGAAAAAACCATAGGTTTCAGGCACGTTATAGTTAGAAATTAGCATTTAAAAAACCATAGAAATTCACTGAAAAAACCATAGGTTTCTGGAACGTTATAGTTAGTTGGACATTTCACTCGTACAAAACCATAGAAATTCCCCCGTTATAGTTAGTTCAGCTAACTATAACTCGCGCCCCCGCAATGCACTGCTGATGACGTCACATATTACATCATTCATGACATGGTCAGTGACATCACTGATGACATCACTGATGACATCTCAAATGGTTGTGGCGAGACTTGCACCTTTGAAATAAACATCTGAGAAAGCACATTTCGGTGGTCCGTTCCGTCTGTTCGAGGATTGGATGAGTAACGGAATCCAGGGATATATATATATATATATATATATATATCCAGGTAACTCCAACTCTTTTCCCACAGAAAACAACGGAGCACGGACCTCAGATGAAGTGCAGTTTTTTTATTCAATTGAGCTCACAAACAGCACTAGCAGCATAACGCGTTTCGGCACAACAAGTGCCTTGATCACATGATGCGCGTGACTGGTCTCATCTGGTTTTATACTTTTTTTTTTTTTTCCTCTCTTTTTTTCTTCATTTGCATTTAAAGTGACAGGTGCCTAAAGTGCAAGGTCTGACATAGACATTTATAATATCAAATCTAATGTGAATAAATATTTATAAATATATACTCTGTTAGTCAGTACTGTTTTTGAACTTTCAAAAATGCCCATCATGTCAATACATTTCAACAAAATGATAGTATAAATACCTTAAATTCATGAAACATGGCTGTTCAATAAAAACAAAAGTGTTTTTCTATACATCCAGGTTTAAATACCAGTGCATTATACAGTACATTTGCATAAAACCTAAATAATTCAAGTCTACTTTCTGGTCTAGATTCTGCCAACCTTGCTTTATAAAAAACCTGTGCTAATAATCCTAATATAGTGTACAAAATTATTAATAAAAACCCTTCTAAAAGACCATATAAAATTATCTAAAAAAGTGTAATAATCTTAATATATTATCTAAAGGGGGCCTAATAGCAGCATATTGTTCTTTGATCATCTTAATTACCCTCTTAATAGCTGTTCTATGATTAATTGATTAATATAAAAATCTATTTCATTTGTTTTATGTCTCATTCAGATTATCCCATTGATTATCCTTCACTCTCTTGATAGTACATTAATTTCAGGGATTGGTTTAGTTAATCTGATGAATTTTTTAAAAGAATTTAAGTCATTTGGATCAAAACTACTAAAGGCAAGTGTAAAGCTCTTCAGTAATATTGAGGCCTCCAGGTTGTTTGCTATCGAGGTCTAAAATGTATCTGGTTTCCAACCTACGGAGCGCCTTTTCCCTATCCCCACCTCGTTTATAAGGTGGGATGGCATCTATTAAGAAATATCTCAATTCTTTAGGATCTGCTTTATGTTTCTCTTCAAAATGCCTCGCTACAGGGTACGTTATATCTTTGTTTTTAATTGCTCTAATATGTTGTAATATGCGCTTGTGTCCCTGTAATATGGTGCTCCCTACATATTTAAGGGCACAGGGACACTCCAGAATGTAAACAACATAATCAGATTTGCAGGTTAGAGCTTTTTCAATTGGTCTTTCTGTGTCACTGAAAGGAGTCACATATGATGTCTTGTTTACTCCAAACTGGCAAGCTTTGCACGTCCTGCATCGAAAGAACCCCTTTCTTTGTGATAACCAGGTGTTTTTAGTTTGTGTAAAGGGGTCATTTTTGACCAGGACATCTTTCATCGAGGTAGCTCTAGTATAAGTTATGGAGGCTCGCTTGGGAAGTGTGTGGCCAATGATTGGATCATCTAAGATCAATGGCCAAATTTTTTCTAATAATCTTCCTAATTTGTTTGTCTTGTTGACTGTATTTAAGGATAAATCTAAAAGTGGAAGATTCTTGTAATAGTTTATCCTTTCTACTTTTCTTTCTTATTAGGTTGCCTCTTGTCTGTTCTCTACTTTTCTTTATGGCCTGGTCAATGCATTGTTTCGTATATCCCCTAGTTCTAAATCTGCTGGCACAAGCTTGTTGTGCCTCATTTAGGTCCTCTTCCTTACTGCAGATTCTTTTTAAACGTAACATCTCCCCATAGGGGATGCTCTGAATTAAGTGGTGAGGATGGAAACTGCTCGCGTGCAGTATCGCATTGCCAGCAGTGGGCTTCCTGTGTAATTTTGTTTCCAGTATGCCATCTTTGATATATATTTCTACGTCTAAAAAGTTAATAGATGTTGAACTAATATTTGACGTGAAATGCAAATTAAGATTATTGATATTTAGCTCTGCTATAAATTGTTCTGCTTCATTCACATTGCCCTGCCAAATCAAAAACAAATCATCTATAAATCGTAACCAGCATTTGATATTGGTTTTAACTGTTGTAGTGTGTTCCTTCATGAGTACCAGCTCCTCCCACCAACCCATATGCAAACATGCATAGCTGGGGGAGAAGCTGGCACCCATGGCTACTCCACGCTGTTGTTTATACATAGTGTTCTGAAATAGAAAAATATTATTGTGTAAACAAAACTCAACCATGTTTAAAAGCATTTTGGTATGTTGTATATTTTCAGGAGTCCGTTTTTCTAAATAATATTGGCGAGCACGTAGACCATCCAGATGTTTAATGGATGTATATAAGGATGTCACGTCCAAAGCTATTAGCAGATAGTCCTGCTGCCATTGTATATCCTGTATTTTTAGGAGAAATATAATGGTAATTTTAGGCTTTAGGGTGGGTTTGGGCTTTTGGGTGGGAAGGGTAATTTTAGGGTTTAGGGTGGGTTTGGGCTTTTGGGTGGGTAGGGTAATTTTAGGGTTTAAGGCGGCTTTGGATTTTGGGGTGGGAAGGGTAATTTTAGAGTTTAGAGTGGCTTTGGGTTTTGGGGTGGAAAAGGTAATTTTAGGCTTTAAGGTGGGTTTGGGTTTTGGGGTGGGAAGGGTAATTTTAGGGTTTATGGTGGATTTGGGTTTTTGGGTAGGAAGGGTAATTTTAGGGTTTAGGGTGGGTTTGGGTTTTGGGTGGGAAGGGTAATTTTAGGGTTCAGGGTGGGTTTGGATTTTTGGGTGGGATGGGGGTTTAAAAATATATATATTTTAAATAAATATATATATATACATAAATGTATATATATGTACACACACACACATATATATATATATATATATATATATATATAGTTATTTACCTACCTACACTACTTTTACCAAATGTATGCCTTTACCACGCATGCCTTTGCGTTCTAATAGCATGCGTGGTAAAGGCATATATACGTGGTAAACATTTGCATTGTGATGGTAGTTCGTTGTAATGGCATTGGTGTAGTAATACCTGCGTCGCAATGGTACACGTGGTATTAGTATGCGTTGTAATGTCATATATTCGTTCACACATTAAAAGGATATATTTATTTTGCAGATTACCATGTGTGATGAATGCAATAGAGAAAAAATAGCTTAGAAAATAGATGTAAATCAGCAGGTATGGAAATGGTCCAAGTGAGAGACTTTTCCGAGTTACAATCATATGCTTTAGTAAAATACTGTTCTTTTATTTTAGAATTTCACTGAAGAGAGGATAGAAAACCACCTCAGTGAGACATACATCTGAACCAGCGGTTTTTTCTCTTCTAAATCCCCTTTGCCCCCGGAACTCGACCGTACCAACTGTGAATTTCTTTTGGGCAGTGAAATCTAGTAGGGCAAGTTGGAAAGTACTGCGGAGGTTGTGGCGTCCCTACAAGAGAGCTATATCTGAATTTGTGACACTCCCAATCAATTAAGGAAGGTTTCCAATGTCTTAGAACAGGATTAACAGATGTTTGCGATGCAGTCTGGCCAAAGGCAGCAGGAAGAGAGGGATTTCCTATATCTCAGTCTTCGAGTGTAATCATTAAATAACCCCGCCACTGATCGTATGGACCTTTGTTTGTCAACAGGGAGAGGTAAGAAGCAAACATCTACATCAGTCCAATAACATGTTAAACCGTTAATGACTTTAGAACAGTCAATAAAGAGAGTTTTGTATGAGTTAAAGAGTTTTATTTTTCAATCTTTCAGGGTTTATAATCTTATTCAAATAATAATTAGTCTTTTAAGCATCAGTATTAGAAATGCACATTATCCAATAATTTATATTTTAATATAAGGTACAATAATACATTGTCAAAACAATAGTATTTATTGATATAATACAGCGAGCATGTTCCATAAAGGAAGTTCCCTAATCTAAATATTTAAATGATGAGAATAAGGTGTCAGTTCAGATACTCAATAAAGAATTCTGAAGAGAGATATCCATGCATAAGCATAAAGTCTCTGCATGTCAAGCCCGAAAGTAGTCTCAGCTCAAAATCAGCAATCAATGAAAAATAGACAAAGCAACCCCTCATGTAGAGAAGTATTAGAAACTCAAAGATGAGTTCTCTCAGAGAGTCGGGGAAGGATCCAGAATCCTCATCTGGCTTCTCTCTAGGAACAGGCACTAATATAAAACATACAATATTCTACGTTGCAACATTATTTTCTTTTGTCTTCTATGTCCCCAATAGAATTTCAGTAACTCCTGGGAACTGGCAAACTCCCCATCTTCTCACACTTGCACAATAGTCTTTAGACATTAGCAGGGTCGGCTGTAGCTCTGGTGGCACCCGGTGCAACAATCTTTGTTGACACCCTCCCACCAAAAAAAAACTTCTTTTCCATGAATTCCCTTCCTACCACGCTCCGCCAGTGCCTCTCATCTCTCACAAAATATCTAAAGCTAATCGATCTTGCAAATACATTGATCTACTGGCCACTAATTCTGTGTTAACAGCCAGCAAAGCACCAGATGTACTAGTAGCCAGTTTATCTACTACTGTTCATAACTTTCAAATTATCTCATCATTTATAACTACTCCTACTGGTGGCATGATTGCTCCAAAAATGTCTCCAACTAATTGTGTCCCATCATTAGTACCACGTAAATTTCTATGAGCTGGTGTCATGGGTAAAGCGTCTATACTATTTACATGATACATTTTGGGAAACGATAAAGCTAAATAGCAAACACCTTCCCAATCAGCTAGTAACTGAAAATAGGCATCTTGTCCACACACAAAATAAACTCCAGGAGTAACTGCCTCTTTCCCTATTAAAATTTGAACAGGTCTTCCCAACATTTCAAATGTGTGTTCACAATTGCTTAAACCAATGTGTCTCTTTCTAAACTTGTTTCTCCTTCTGTAAACACATAATTTCCCTTTTTGTCGTCTGTCTAATTTTAATTTTGGGTATATCATTATCTTCTTGTATTCCTCATTCTCTTTCTTCTAAACATTCTTTTAAACATCTTTCTTTTCTATTGCCTTATGAAAAATGTGATCCCTTCTTTCCTCTAATGTTAAAATAAACTTCTTTTCTAAAGGTCTCATTAATCAGGTTAGATTCTTCTCGTATGCCTTAACAGTGTCTATAACTGTGGAAGATCGAAAGAAATACAAAGCACTTTCCATGTCTTTTGTTTGTGGGTGAGGAATCAGTCTTTACTGAAGGGGAACCTTAGAACGGCTCATGTCATAATTGGAAAAATAACATTTAAAACACTCCTGTTTATAAAATAAACTAAGTAAAATACTACATGTAATTGCTTATGAAAGTGAGATGTGATGGTAGGTCAAATATTCAGCATCTGAAGAAGGTAAGTGTACGCAGACATAACAATCCTTATTGTCTAAAGCTTGCGTGTATTCCTGAATTATTCTAGCATAAACAGTAGTCGAAAACTCTTCTTTTGAGTACTCTATAAATTAAGCTTTTAATTTTATCTCATCTATTGTGTGCGCAGACCTAAGTGTTTCTATCGCTGCCGTAAAACTCATTCCAACTAAAAGGACTATAATTGCTAATATAACAACTATTAGTGTGACAATAGTCATTATTTTACACTTAGCCTTGGTAAGGACACTCATGTTTGTCTACGGTCATGTTTGTCTAGTATAATATAGCAACAGACAGATTCAGTATTCTGCGATGACTACTGCTAGTGCAAACAAGCAAAACCTTTGATGATCAACTTGCAGTTATTTCATTCAGCTTATATACAAAAATATTCATGAGACATCCCTAGCCCTACTCCATTTTCTTCTAAATGTGTTATCCCTACTCTTCTACTGCAACCTTGGCCCTGGGTGATTTTTCTCAATTCTTTCTATTCACCTTTATCAGTTGTTTATTGTCAAGTTCATTTATTTCAGTATTATTTTTTCTCTGCTTTAAACACAGTTTATCATTTGTCGTATCAGTTCTTTCAGGCTTAAAAACACTTAAATATTGCCTGCTAAGTTCTTGGTTGCAATATTTGTTTCATAAACTTATTTAATCAAGGCTGTTTTGGTGTTGCATATCATGGAGGTTAAAATGTCTTTGATCTCAGTTCATTAGGATTTTGACCTGATGCATTTAGCACATTCTCTGAGTAATAAGTCCTTTAAGGTGCAGAATACCTGGGACAAGGTACTCTTGCTTTCTTGGATCTCCTTGGTGTCTGTTGGTCTTCTTCTGTCTCACTTATACCAATAGATTCAGTTTTTTCGATAATGGCCTGTAGTATACTTTCAACTGGCACACTAGAGCTCAATTGCCTCCTACTATTTGGCCATTCCGATTTCCATAGAGGTCCTTCTCTTCTCACACTTGTTCCTTCGCTGGACCATTTGATTGCTCTTGTGATGCTTCAACAGTTCATTTATCTCAATTCTTCTTCTTCACTGGGTGTTTCCACAGCACTTTGCAAGATTTCAGGAACTTGTATGGGTGATAGATGTTGCTGTACTTCACCCCACTCTGGTTCTTCTGGACGTATGGACACAGATGCTCTTGGATTTGGCTAAAAGAATATTATTTCTTTATACAGACACCTCACTCTCTGGGTGTACGAGGTATGCACCCAATTTGGTATCCCAGGGCATTTGGCAGAAGTTTTGGCAATCAAGATGATCTGGTTTGGGCCCTTACACCTCGGCTCCAAGCAGGACGTTTGCACAATCTTTTTCACCAAAACCCAGACACCTGGGTTAAGGTCATAACACTGCTCCTGATGTGGACTGGCAGTGGCAGCTCCAACTGGTGAGAAATAGAATGCACCACATCAGCTAATTCTTTGCAGTAATTGACTATCATTTCATCTGTGATGTTTAGAAGGGCATTCGCAGGCACAGCAGGCAGTCTCATAGCACGATCAAAAGAGTATTTTGTGTGGAGATACTCCAGTTGTCCTGGAAGGCAAGCTACAAAGACTCATCAAAACCAGTGGTAAATCATTTGGCCATTTCAGAGAGGTAGATGCACAGACTGGCCAATCGAGATTTTAATGTGCCATTCAACTTCTCGACTATCCCCGAAGCCTTGGGCAGTAACTTCAGTGTAATCTCTGCTCGACTTGAAGAGCCAAACACAGCATTCTAAGGACCTCATTATTAAAATGGGTCCCTGAGTTTGCGTAACAGCAGTTTAGCTACAGTGAGCCTATCATTTCTCTGTGTTGGGTAGGCTGACACCCATCAAGAGAAAATGCACACTAAAACCAGGACATTCCTCGGCCCATTCAAAATAGGCATTTCGATAAAGTCCAACTGAATTCTATGAAAGAGTCCTCCTGATCTTTCAATGTGACTAAGTGTTACAGGGGTTCTCCTCCCTACACTCATCTGCTGACATGTAACATTGGCATAGCTCTTCAGCTAAAACTCTGAATCGGGGATTAAACCAGTTCTGCCTAAACAATCTAACCTTTGCGTCCTTTTCAATGTGTGCAGGGCCATGGAAATGTTGTATTATGGGAAACAACAGACTATCTGCATTTTTAACACATCCTGCTCTGAATGATCCACCTTTGCTGTTCTGCCTCTGAAACCTCTTCCTGCAATCTTTTGATTTCTTCCTGCGTTTCAGCTACTGACAACAGCATGGAAAAGGTGGTGTCCTTATCAGATTCATTTGTATATATTCACCATTAAATGTGCATGCCACAATTGCACAGTAACATGCAACTTTATCGTCATACAAACCTCTACAGAAACTTTGATGTATGGTGCTGTCATTAGTTGTAGGTCTCGGCTAAACAGTGCATGTGCTGTATCTTCAAGACATGTTAGTTTAAATCAGTGGGCTTACAGCCCACCCATAAGCTTACCATTGGTAAGTTTCAGCGTCGCTCTCATTAGCTTTGCTTCCATTCGTCATGGCATGTGGGCGCTTAAAGAGTAGTGCTATGAAAGAGTAGCACTATGATGCAGCCAGCGCTGGCTGCGTCATAAAGCTTTTTTCATGACTTTCAGCCATGCTGAACAGCAGCCGTGCTGCTATTCAACATGGCTAAAAGACATTGACAACAACGCCAATAGCTCTCGGATTGGCTAGACCTACTGGCTTTGCGACTGCTTGTTGTTAATGACAATGACAGCTGCCTACTAATTCTTCCAGACCCATCATATGCCTTTGACAAAGTTAACCATAGAATCTTCCTATAAATCCTAACAGAGAGATTCAGGAAACACAGCTCTGCATTAAAATGGTTTTAATACTATACTTGCATATGGGAACCAATGTGTTAAAATTGGAGAGTCTAGAATGATTACAATTGATCCCGCATATGTATATGACTGTAAGATTTATATGTCAGGGCTGTGGACCGGGACGCTTACCTGTTTCTAATCATTACAAAGGTAATCTGTGACGCTATGAATACAATGATCAAATGTGTCCAGCTGCTGTCTGTACGTTCAAAAATCAATAAAGTTGTTTATCAAAAAAAAAAAATTGGAGAGTCTATCTCTCAACTGACATTAGTTACCCGTGGTTTGTCGATGGGAGTCAATTTTGACCCGCCTTTTACTCTTCAACATTTAGTTTGAAACCCTTGGGTCACTTCCAACTGAATTAGGAATTCAATGAGAGCTATATTTATGAGTCTTTGCAAATTCTGAAAATACAATTCTATCATCTTGGTTAACCAACTTTCAAAAATAGCTACAAAGTTAGTGCCTAAAACTACAAGAGCTAAAAATAGAATTCCTTCTCTCACTCAGACCTAGTTTCTACTTAAATAAAACCTAGATAAGTGCAATTCAGTCTGCAGGTTTTTGCGTACAAATTGTTGATTCCAAACAAAGAAGTAAGGGTGCAAATAATCCAAGGATGCAGACTAAACAGAGACCTCTTCATCCATCAAAACTGAAACAAAGCAATTAGAGTAGGGGGCAAAACCAAAGGCTGCATTTGTGCATGCAACGCCACTGACAATGATTGCTGCATCTGCAGCTACTGTGTTCCGAGGCCCATGCTATGAACCAATGTTCTGCCCAGGCAATATTATGCTTGAACTGTGAAAAACCCAATCAATACACTAAAGTGTGCCGAAGTGTGCACTGGCAGCTTATCTTCCACAGGATAAATCCAAAATCTTGAACCGTTCAGACAATTGTGCAAGAATATGAAGACACTCAGAAGAGAATGATTCCAAAAACGGCCCCTGCCATATTCAAAGACTATGAAGTTGAGGAAGTAAGCCTCATCTCCTTCTCCACCCATGCTGGAAAGGGGAAAGTACTGAGAGACAGCTGCTGGTTATCGGTGCAGGGCTTGATACTCATGCCCCTATTGACATGGGCATCAGTGAACGTCATGAGCGTGAATCATTTTAAACAGCTATGACCATGCCTGAGCCTGTGGGCACCAAAACCTAAATCTATGTCTTTGGAAGTACAGAACCCATCCTGTTGGCGGGAACGTTTACAATGAAGATGTCACACGACTTGGCAACAACCCTTGTGTAATTATTTGCCACCAAAACAGGCACTAGCATGCTTATCAACTGTATGACAGTGGAAGAGCTGAAACAGCCTTCACACATAAAGTACATGGGGACATTGAAAGTCTACTGACAGACTTCCAACCTGTATTTCAAGGCATGTAGTACGTCATGGCACCATCTTTTCGGCTATATATCGATAAACTGTCAAACCAACGGCCCTGAGACACCATAGAATCCCTTTTCACTTCCACCCACTGGTGGAACATGAGCTATGGAAACGAGATAAAATTAAAAAAGTGTCAGGAACAACCCCTTAGGTGCCAACTATGGTTGTAAGCATGACACCAAAACAACCTGAAGGCGCACAGATACATATTGGCATATGACTGCCAAACAAGGCCATAAAGAGAAAGAGTCACCTTACCCCCATGATTTATGATAGCCTCAACAACCTCAATGGGGCGCAAAGGGTTCTCAGAGTTGAACTTGGGATACCACCAATTGAAATTGGACAAGGTCAGTCATTACATAGCCACATTCTCCACGTATGTGAGTCTGTACTGGTACAGGCATCTGCACGTTGGTATATCGTCAGCAGGAGTAGGTGTTCGAAAACACCATCAGGGAGACCTTGTCAGTAGTAGACGGGGTCCTGATTGTCGGTGATGACATTCTAAATCATGAAAAATCCATCCTCGAATATCACCCATTACTAGAGGCTGAGGGCAACATTGCAGATGATCTCCAACAGTGGCTTCATGCTGCAGAAGCATGCCTCCTTCATGGAAAAATTCATCTTCCATGGAAACCTCTTTTCTCGCTAGGACATATGTGGAGACCCTCAGAAGGTGGCTGATATTAAAAAACTGAAAGCCCCGTTAAAATGTGTCATAAGTGAGAGCCCCCCTCCCTTTTAAAATGTATCATAAGTGAGAGTCCCCCCCTTTTTAAAAGGTACCAGAAGTTAGAGTTTTCCTCAGGATAGCCACATATTGTGGGTGGTTCATCCCTTACTTCGCAACCCTCACAGAACCCCATAGCCAACTAACTAAAATGAAAAACCTTAGGATGTGGAGAAAGGAACACCAAGTGGTATTCTTACAAGTCTTGGATGACTTCCTCAGTGACACTGTAATGAAGTACTTCAATCCAAAATACTGAACAGTACTAGTGATCAAGGCAAGCCCAGTGGGTCTGGGAGCAGTCCTCCTACCAGGGAACACCTGGGCCTCAGTAGCATTAGAAAGCCAAGAACTACCAGACACAGAAATATGCTATTTCCAAATAGAAAAGAATCACTGAAAATTATTTGGGACTGTGCCCATTTCTATCTCTACCTGCACGGATATGTATTCAAAGTCATCATTGACCACAAAACACTGATACATCTCTTTGCAGGGACAAACGCACACTCCTTGCCGAGAATAGAAAATGGATTCTATGAATACAAAATGTTGATTACAGGTAGCATACAGTCCAAGGTGCAACAAACCTGCTGATTTTCTCTCCCTACCCTCGAGACTCCGTCGACCATTCCAGCACGAGGACACCAAGGGACACATCAAAATAACAGCCTAGGCGGTTTGTCCTCAAGCCTCACTCTGCAAAACATGATTGATGTGATGATAGCAGATGTGTATCTTCAACTACTGATCACTGCAACCACAGACAACATTTGGGGATATTTAATTTCCAAAGTGAAAGGCAGAGAGCAAGCAAGTCAGAAGACTCTCACAGCTCAGGAGTGACGTCATCGCAGCCAGCAAAGGCTTCCAGCTTCGAGGATCAAGACTCATAGTCATGGCTTCTCTCAAAGAACACTCCTACATGATGACACTGAGGGTGTAGCCCAGTTGGCTTGCCCTCAAGCAACGCCTTTCAAAACCTGATTGATGCGATGGTATCAGATGTGTACCTTCAACTAGTGATCACTGCAACCACAAACAACATGTGGCCATCTTTCCTGTCCAATGTGAAAGGCAGACACTGAGCAAGCCAGAAACTGTCACAGCACTATGGAGGATCAGGTGTGAAATCAGCACAACCAGCAAAGGTTTCCTGAAGAGAGGCTCCAGAATCATAGTCTCGGCCTCTATTAAAGAGCACTTGACTTAACTAGACCATAAAGGCCACCAGAGCATCATTAAAACCAAGGCCTAACTCAGAGAAACTGTGGTACCCTGACATGTGCGTGCTGAGAGCTAGTTACCAACAGTCACGGTGTCAAGCAAAGAATAGCATAGAACAGCAAGCTACAGTCATCACGGAAGATACCTGTGAGGTCTCTTGCTTGATGCCCAGTGCCTATTTCTGTACCCTCTCGCATGGGAAACAACTTTGAGTAGTTATAGGCAACAACACCAAAAACCTTGTAGCAGAGATTGTGGATATCACAACGTTCAAGCATGTGCATACCAAGCTGGAAATTATCTACCCCGCCTAAGGCGTTTCCTATACAGGGAAAACGCACAACGGGCCTCCATTTCAAGGGGCAGTCCTAAACGTTTACCTAAACAAACTATGCGTTACCCATCGGAAAATAACCCCAAAGTGGCCCCATGCAAATAGGGTGGTCAAAAGGTTCATGTGAACCTTCCTGAGAACATGTTGGCCTACCTTCCACTGTACCACCAAATGTCCAGCTAGCATGTTATTTGGAAGACCAAAGGGGTTGTTATTCAAGTAGGTCTACAGTGGGACCCGCAAACACCGGACCTACAGTTGAGACTGGAACAACAAACAGTTAATTTCAAGCCAGTTGGACAAGGAGTGATGGACCGAGCCTCATACAAATTGTGGACCTCGTAATGGTAGAAGACAATCACCAAGAAAGCAATTTCAGGACTCTGTTCGAATTTGTCCTGTGGAAGATGAAGGGAATAAAAGTAACTATGGTCACACCTCAGAGGGAAATAAAACAGCGACGAGGAACGTTTACATGTTCAAATGAATCTCCCAGACAAGCACGGGGGCTCACCCTGATGGGGGTGGGGGGGGAAGAAATGCTGGACTGGGAAGGGCCGACAACCAAACTGACAGCCCAGGCCCCCAGCCACCAATAATCCGGTGGAACCAACACAAAGCGATGTTTTGCTACATCACCTCCAGCACCCTCAAGGCCTCAGAATGCCCCACCAAACAGAAGTGGAGCCCAATATGATCTAAAGCGATACTCACTGCCGTCTCAGACACTACTTATGCTAGGACTGAATTATCAAAGATGATTTTCTCCATGTATCTGACTTTTATTTTGAGTAAATGAGGGATGCAATTTGAGTGACACCCAGCCGTGGTGTTTCATGCACAGCAATCGGGCATGGGCCGATGGGCCGGTGCTAAAGTGTTAGCAGGGGGCTGCTTTTTTTGGGGCCTCTGTCAACTTCCCACAGTCTGACAAGAGGCCAGGTGTTGTTGTGGCCTTTGGGCCATTCTCACCTGGTTGTCAGTTTTCATCTTCGGGCCCCCATGGGGCCAACCCGTCCCAGAAGTGAAGCTATGTCATTCACCTTTCACCCACCCCCTCCTTCACTAGGACTTCACATTTGCAGCACAGAGTGTAAAGTACCGAGCAGGGAGATCGCCTGTAGGTTCTGGACAACAATAGCTGAAGGAACACCCCACTGAGGCCTGAAGGCGATAACCACAGCAGCTGCAAAGGAAGCAGTGATGGAAAACCGCCCCAGCCAGCTCTGCCTGCACCAGACTACCAGGGAGATGTTTTGGGGGACTATAGGTCAGGGTGAATTATCTTCAGAAACCAGCCTTTTCACATTGTGTATAAATATTGAGCAAATACTTGATGTTTAGATTCTAACCGTACTTCTGGAAAATCCTTAAGGCCTGATGTATCATTGGGCAGATCACAAACCTGTATGCGCAAATTGCAAACCAACTGGTTGTGACCTGCCCAGCTATTTGCGAAATGACTGATGTACCTGTCGGTCACGTATGAAAATGATATACTTCATGAATATTAATAAGAATGCACAAAGGCTGAAAGTCCTGGAAGGACAGGCCGGTCAGGTGTTGTGGCCATTTTCACCTCGACCTGGCGGTTCACATTTCATCAAGTAATCTACCCAGCACATAACCAGTTTGTTTTTTGTACTTGTAGCATGTACTTGCTGGAGAGATCCATGTTTTGTCTAGTCAGGTTTAACTCATCAATAATTTAGCAGAGAGGGTTTATATATCTGCTGCAAACACAACATGTAGCTTACAGATCAAAGATTTGTATTTTATGTACAAAGGTCAGTGGGTTACTGCTCAGACATCCTTTTGTTACTTGCAGCTTATAAGTTATAATCACTGCCATTGGAATTCTGTGGTAGGGAGGACCAAAATATGCGGCAGTTGACTAAATTTTGGGGCAAGAAAAGACAAATTATGCAACTTTTCTGATGCTATTGTTTCATTATTTTGTCACTTTATAACATTGTCATCCCAGTCTGGGAAAACATTTCACCTCGTTAGTATCACTTTAACAATCAAATACTGCAATAACAACTGAAAGATGACCAGTCAACGTTTGAGAAGGGCCTTCCAATGCGCAGGAGCACGTGTCCCCAAGTTTTTTGTAACTTCTAAACTGACTGAGCTAGAAATAATTTTTTCCTTAAAATCTGCATATTATGCAATAGACGAAGAATTAAGTGGCAAATGTGGCAAATCCATAATTACACAGAAAATGCAGTGGCTGCTGAATCACGTAATTCCAATGCCCCTAGTTATAATCCGTCCACTGCAGCACAGTGCGCTAAGAACCAACATCAAGGAGCTGCATGCAAACTGTAAAGCATAGAAACTTATTTCATTTTTAATCAACCTTTCTTTATTTTGATATTGCTAAAAAAAAGGTTCTTTGGGAAGTAATAAACTCTCATTAGTGCAGACAACCCCAACCACTGTGTTATGTTTTAATTCTTGTCTGTGTTTCACCAGACCAAGCACTCTTAACATATCATACCAACCAATATGGAAGATATGCTACTTTTACACCTTGTAAACATCATTGTCTTATGTAACATTTCCTACAAATTGATTTACACACTTGTATGATTCATTATCTGGGTACAATATGTGAGTGTGGGGTAAATCTCTTTGTCACCCTACACTGGGACACATAGCACTATAATAGAAATCAAATAAGAAAATAAATAATGTTTGTCCCTTACATACAGGGGTTGACCAAAGTCAAAAAGCTGCTTTGAAAGAGGAGTGGTGTAATACTTTTTTTTTAAAACATTTTTTTTTATTGGTTTCATTATAAGACATTATACATACAACTGAAAACACAGTTACACCACAACAAGGCTTCCCAATACATATCAATATTGATACTCAAAGACATGAATCAGGCATTTAAGGAATTCCGATTGTACAATGACACCTGTGAGAATAATCATGACCACCACAGGTTCACCATTCTATTCTACTGACCAGAGTCTCATGTGAGGACCAGCTCCCATTCAGTAGCCCAGCTGAAGATGCCTTGCCACCTCCCGTGGACTCCTTACTCTTCTATGTTCCCACCTCCTGTGACACTGCCTCTATAGTAGCAGTCTGTGGGTCTGAGACTACACCGGCAGCTTTACTTAAGAGGTATGTTTGGTATCGTCCCCAGTAGTTCCTGGGACGGTTTCTAGGAGGGAGTAGCTCGCTATATATATCGGCCCGTGTGTTCCAATACAACATGTCAGCGTGCCAATCTTTGATCTGCGGTAGTGGGCCGCCCATCCAGCGCAATGCCACCCGGCGCTTAGCTAGGAGGAGTCCGATGGCTAGCAACAGACGTACTGTCTTGCCAACCGAGAGATCCCACCCCAGGAGTGCCATTCTAGGGTTCGGCTCCAAGTCAGCACTAATAATGGTTCCCAGCTCCTGAAACACTTTGCCCCAGAATACCTGAATCCCAGAGCACTGCCAAGCTAGGTGCCAGAATCCCGCGTCTTCCACACCACATCTTTGGCAGCAGGAAGACTCCGCTAACCCACACCGAATCTGGTGCTCAGGAGTGCAGTAAGCCCTATGCAAAAATTTGAAGTGGATAAGTCTGTGTCTCCCGTTGAGAGAAACCGACCGGGTACGGGAACAACAATACTGCCACTCTTTATCACTCAATGGAGTGCCCAGATCTCGCTGCCAATCCAGTCTGACTCTGAGGACTTCAGGTTGACGAGTGTCTTGTAAGCTAGTGTAAAATGTGGTGATCAGTTTAAGGGGCTCTTTGACCTTGATGAGGGTGGTGAATGTCTCCATAGCCTGTGGTTCCAGCAAGTCGTCGTCCAGAAGGGCGCGCCACGTGTGCCTGGCCCTGAAGAAGTGAAACAGTGCTGTGCCTGCCGGCTGCACCTCCAGCCGTTGCAAGGCCTCCAAGGATGCTAGTGTACCATCTCTGAAAAAGTCTCCCATTGTAGTGATACCTATAGTTTGCAGTGCCTGCCTTGCCCCCACATCTTGACCCAGCGAAAACCATAAACCCCACTGAAGAGGCATTTCTGGAGAATACAAGAAGGCCCCTGCCTGCATGTGTAATAGCGTCTGCCAGGCCTGCACAGTGACAGCCAGGGAATCAAAGACTCACAGCTGGACGTGTAAGTAACTGGGGTAGCGAAAGCGGTTCCGCCGCATTCTTTTCCAAATATAAAAAAGGTGTATCCTGTGGACCATGTATCCAATAATGGGCAAAAGTACTATTCGCAGCTTTGTAATACTTTTCTAAATCTGGGGCTCCCAACCCACCCAACTCATAGGGCAGAGTAAGAGAGTCCCACCTTATTCAAGGCTGTTTGCTGGCCCACGCAAGCCGTATCAACTGTGTACGCCAGATTTTGAATAGGCGTTTGGGTAGGAGAATGGGTATGTTTTGGAATAGAAAGAGGAATCTTGGTAGAATCACCATTTTCATAATAGCGATTCTTCCCATTAATGAGAGCGGGAGCCTAATCCATTTATCTACGTTTTCTGTTAGTCGTTGCGTGGCCCTACCGTAGTTCTCCCAAATCACTAATGTCGGGTCGGTGTGAAATTGAATGCCCAAGTACCGCACTGCCTCTGTGGTCCAGCGCAGCGGGAACTCCATGGTAGGTTCCGCAGTGGTAGGAGTGAGAGGGAATATGATGGATTTATCCCAGTTTACTCGCAAACCAGAATGGCCACCAAACTGGACCACCCCTCGCAGTATGGGGGACAAGTTTACCTCCGGATCATAAATGTATAGCAAAGTCGCATCCGCGTAAGCGGAAATGTTAAGTGTATACTCGGGAAATCCTAGCCCTCTGCGCATGTGATACTCACTGATGGCGCAAGCCAATGGTTCTGCGACTATCGCGTACAGGAGCGGGGATAGAGGGCAGCCCTGCCGTGTTCCCCGTGTAATATTGAATGATTGGGAGACTTCATCCACGATTCTCACTCTGGCGGTGGGCGATGCGTATAACACTGATACTAAACGAAGGAATATATCCCCGACTCCTTTCCTGCACAATACCGCGAACATGAAGCCCCACTCAACAGAATCGAAAGCTTTCTCAGCGTCGAGAAATACTGCCGCGGCTTTAACTTCTGGACTCAATCTCTGCACCACGCCAATCAGGGTACTCAGGTTTTGAGATAGGTTACGGCTGGGGACAAACCCCGCCTGTTCTGGTCGGATAATACCAGGTAATAGTGGGGCCAGCCTGTTAGCTAAAATTTTAGCGTAGACCTTGGCATCCACATTAAGCAAGGACAATGGCCTGTATGAGGAGCAATTGCTAGGCGATTTTCCCGGTTTTAATAAAGTGACAATGACAGCTTCACGCATAGAGGGCGGCATAATGCCTGACTCTGCCATCTCTTCATAAAGCATCTTAAAATAAGGAATCAGTAAATCTTGGAATTCTTTGTAGAAGGTCACCGAAAGACCATCCGCCCCCGGGGCCTTCCCTGCTGCCATCCCACGCAACGCGTCTCGTATCTCATCAGATTTCAGAGGCGCCATTAAATGTTCCCTATGTTCAGTCACTAGACACAGCATTTTGATATATGATAGGTATTCCTCTAGGGCATCGCTATCTGTTGGGATTTGGGAAGTGTACAACTTCTGGTAATAAGTGCGAAAGTGAGTTGCAATTTCCTCAGTGGTGCTCAAAGGACTACCGTTCTCGTCCATCATGCCCACCATTTTATCTAGTTCCCTCTTGGGTCTTAATATCCCTGCCAACGTGGCGCCTAGTCAATCTCGCTCCCCATAACTGCGTGCCGTTGCATATTTCCCCATGTGTTTGATTTGCTCATTAGCAGTATCTTGGAACTCCACCAATTTCTGTTTGAGACTTGCAGTAGTTTGGGCAGTCCCCATCCCATTCAGATCCCGTTCCATGTGTCCTATTTCCCTTTCTAAGATTTCCAATCTGCTTCGTATGGAGCGCAGCACTCCCGCATGTGTAGAGATCACCACCCCCCTAATATATACTTTAAATGTTTCCCAGACTGTGGCAAATGATTGTACTGAGCCTATGTTAATGGAAAAGAAGTCTTCTATCGCTGTTGCTAGCCCCTCTTTAAATACCGTGTCTAATAGTGAGTAAGGTGGGAAACGCCACGTGTGCGCCGGAATTCGTGGCGTGTTGTAACGTAGTACTAGTCGAACAGGGGAGTGGTCTGAATATGTGCGTGGAAGATGCGCACAGGTTATTACTCTTGTCTCCAACCCCCCAGATACTAGCCAAAAATCTATACGGGTGTGGGTGTCGTAGACAGAGGAATAATGCGTGTAACCCCGCTCTGCGGGAGATCTATGTCTCCAGATGTCTATGAGACCTTCTGTGCGCATTATGTCCTGTAAGGGTACTGCGGCAGCCGCTGGGCGGGCCCCGTGATCTATCTACAGTTGGGTCTAAAATACAATTAAAATCACCTCCCAAAACCTGCGGGACACCCCTCCATTGCACCAGTTTAGTCACCAGTGAATTATAGAATTGGGGGTCATCGTAATTCGGGCCATACACTCCCACTAATATGAATTTCGAATCTCCTTTTTTGCAGAGGGCTGCTGCAAACCTGCCCTTTGGATCACTGAACAAGCCTGTCATCTCCACCCCGCCTTTTTATCAATCCATAGCAGGACCCCCCTAGCGTGGGATGTAATGTCTGCAGAATAGCATGTCCCCTGTAATTTACGATATACCTCTCTGCTGCGCTCCGTGGTGAGGTGTGTCTCCTGTAAGATTGCAATGGTCACGGAGTGTCTCTTTAAGTAGGCACAGATTATTCTAACCTTCCTGTTATCATTGAGGCCACAGACATTCCAAGTCATGAGCTGAAGACCCTGCGGTCTCTCACCCTCAGTGGCCATTCGGTGGAAGTAACCACTGTGATGGACAGAACCCTATGCCTGTGGTACACACTGTGTGAAAACAACGTAACAAAGCTGCATCAACACACTCATCCTTACAAATAAAACGAACATTCCCTCCCACGCCACGAGAACCCACAACAGTCGCGGCTATCTGAATACCCCCCGCCCCTCCCCATTCCCTAAGAACAAACAGAAACCCCAGAATAAACAATGCTGATAGTGTGATATACTTGGGGGCAGATGTTGCCATCGGTTCTATCTCCTTACGCCACCATGTCTACCCTCCCATTTACAAGCAGCCTAGACAGATATCGCTGTGCGGGGCTTCATGACATAGTCTGTGCACCCAGTGAGGTTGCGCCTGCATCAGTCAATCAGTCTTTGCACACATGAGCATCTATCGGGTCATCTCCAACCAATGCACTCGAGACGTGTCATAACTAATCAATGCCTACCACCCCAATGCGTCGTGTCGCGCTAATTACCCATATTGTCTCGTGTTACTCCATGAGGTGTCCTTCTCAGTATAATTTGTGCCATCACTCTTCCTGCTCATGTTCTTCACGATTGCCTGGGGAGTCTTCCGTGTGTGACCGTGAGGCAGTCGGTGAACCTTGTCTTTTCAAGTGCTGTTCTTTATCTTTGATGACGCGCAGGACAGCTTTAGGGTCAGTGAAGAAGTGAACCTTACCGTCCATTCTGATCCTTAACTTAGTAGGATAAAGCATGCTGTACTCCAGATTCAAGTCACAGAGTTTCTTTTTCGCTGGGATGAAGAACCGTCACGCTTCTTGTACTTGCAGTGTGAAGTCAGGGTATAGAGATATTTCCACTCCATCGTGATGAAGAGTTCCCAATTCACGTGCTTTTCGCAGGGCCGCGTCTAGATCCCTGTAATTCAGTAATCGCGCTATGATAGGTCGAGGGGGTGCTCCTGGAATCGGCCTGGGTGCCAAGGAGCGATGTGTGCGTTCTATGACAAATATCTCCGAGAAGGTGCTCCGGCCTAGTAGTGTAACAACTAACTGCTCTACATACTGCTCCATGTTGCCAATATTGGATGATTCAGCCACTCCCAAAATGCGGACATTGTTCCACCTGGATCTCGCTTCAAGATCTTCAGCCTTTGCTTGCAGCGCTCGTAGAATCCTGTCCCTTTCTTTGTCAGTCTCTGCATCCGCACGTACAACATCTTCCATGTCGGATATGCGCTGTTCCGCAGTATCGAGCCTGTCCCCATGTTTGTCCAGCCGTTCGGACATTCGGTCCATTCGGAAAGACAATGCGTCAATTTTGCTGTCTATTTTCGAGAGACTTTGCTGTATGGTGCGAAACGCGAGCTTCACGTCTAAGTCCGCCCCTGTTTCCGGATCGTCCGAGGCAGCATCTTGCTCAGTAGGCGTGGGATCCCTCGACCTGGGGGTTTTGCACAAATCAAAATGCAGTTTGGATTGGAGCTTGTCTGTTTTGCCCATGATGTGGGGGTTTACGCGGGTTAGGTGTGCCACGCAGGGTATCTTGCCAGCTCGAAGCAATGCTGTCCGGGGGCCTAAAATTGCCGAAGTATCAGGATAATGCTAGGCCTCAGGGCCGATCTCCGCGCTTGCACTGTGACTCTCGCAGTTCGCTTGCCATGTCCTCACGTGTGAACAGCGACTAACTCACACCTTCTGATGACCTCGCCGCGGTTTCACTCCACACTCTAGAGAGTCACCACATGTAGGCTTATGATGAACTAACCAGCCTTCCGGGCTGTAGGCATGCTCTGCGTCTGCTCTCGTGTTCCCAGGGGTCCCGGTCAGCTGCCTCCTGCGGATCGTTCTCACCTGTAGGCGCTCGTGTCGGTCCGGGTCTCAGTGCAACGTGCACCTTGGGGCTGTCGCAGTTCACCACCCGCCCGGGACCGGGGCCTCACTCCGGTACAGGATTGTCGGGGAATCCGCCTCACGGGGATCGTGCATCTTACGTGAGCGGATTTTCCTGCTAGTAGCGGGTGTCTTCCGACACGTGTTCCCTCTGACTATGGCAACAGATGTCTCCGGGGGAACCCACAGCCCGGGCCCGCAGCTCCGCTCGCTACCCAGTGGCTCCAAACACTATGCGTGTCGCGTAACTTCACCTGCTGGTACCTCGCCAGTCCCACCGCCAACGCCGTTCTCGGGGCTCGCGACGCTTCACAGAGGGGACGCTCACCCAGCTTGTTCACACCAAGACGGACCGTAATGATGGTCTGTGCAGTTGGAAGGCCTCGCGCTCCACAGCGGTCGATGTGTGTCACTGCCGACAACTCCCGTTTAATCGCACCAATTTGGATTTCACTGGGTGCGTTAGATAGCGCTTAGCGGCAGAAAGACGATGACACCTCTCAGCCGGGTTGCAAGCAAGATTTATGCTCGGATTTTGCCGGATTGTTGGTGGCGATCGGGAGAGCTACACTAACTCGCGGCCATCTTGGAGTCAGGCAAGCTCCGCCCCCGGAGTGGTGTAATACTTGCTCTGCATTCCTGTCTGCAAGCAAAGCGAGCATGCCCAACTTCAAGGATGGTTCATGGGGTGTCTCCCACTAAAAATCTTTTTAAAAAGGAGGTTAAATAGTGTACTTTACAGCAGAATTTTCACATAACCTTGCTCAAAAACCATTGCCTCTCAAACTGCACTTACTAAATACTGAAGTACTTTAAAAGTGTGCCAAGTCAATGAAAACGTTTGACCCCATTTAATTCAAAATGTGCAGAGGGTGCCCCTATATGTTAATAATTATCTCCATGCGTCAGGGCTAGAATTATTTTGGTAAGGATGGGTCCCATATGCCATGGGCACTCTGTTAATGCCAAGAATTACATACAGTATGCCAGTGGCACAATGTTGCCATTGACTGTATCCATATATATGTGATGAGTGACACAAAGGTCAAAAATACCATTAGACTATGTCAAGGCCAGAATTTTGTTGTGGTTGCCTGTGTCCCCTGTCCAACATGCCATGATTATCTTCCATAATGCCCAGAATTATCTTGAGTATGGTAGCACAGCATTTTGCTATAGGTGTCCCATATGCCAAGAATGATCTCCAATATGTCAGTGGCAGCATTTTACCACTGGTGTCCAATAGACAACAAATTACCTCTAGTGTGCTAGCACCAGCATTTTGCCATGGGTGGCGCATCCCATATGCCAAGAATTACCTCCAATAGGCCAGTGCCTGCATTTTGCCATAGGTTTCCCTTGTACCAAGAATTATGCCCAGTATGTCAGCACCGGCATTATGCCACGGTTGGTCCATATGCCAGGAATTACAGCTTGTGTGCCTGCAATTTCCTAGGTACATCACATAGCAAGTATTACCGCCTTCACTCTTCTTCATTCTCACTCACTCAGTCACTCTAGCTCACACTCACTGTAACTCACTCTCTAATTCTAACTTAGTCTCACTAATTCCCACTCCCTCTGACTCACTCAATCTCACTTAGTTACACTATCACTCATATACACAGCACACATACACTCTCACACAGCATTTCACAGGTTTATTTTACTTACTTACCTTCAGCTACCTGAACTGTTGGGCTTCAGATAATGGTATTGGATAGACTCTCAGGGCAGGTACACAGCTTCTTCCAGCCTCAAGAACTGAAGCACAATGTTGGAGTCTGCACAGTGATGCATAGGCTCCAGCTGTCAGTTTCTTGCTTTTTCACCTCATCTTGTCATAAGGTAGGGTGCGGTGAATAACGTTCGTGCCAACCCCTCTCCCCCGTGATGAGATGGGAGAGGATGAGCTGACAGAATGACTGATGGGTAGCCCTGGACACGGTAGGGATTACCACAAAAGCGCCCAGGGCTACCTGTACCAGTGACACTACAGCATGCCACTAATGGGGAGGTCTTGAGGCCTGGCAGGATCCAGAGACCAAGGCTAGGGCTTTGCTAGTCCTGGTCAATCTCGCTGATGACTGTTGCCGGTGCTGCTATGCGCCTTTGCCAGCCATGAGTTACTGCCTCAGGCCGCAGCAAGGGTGGGCATATTTTTTATTATAACAGTGAATAATAGGTTATTATTTATTACTGGTATTATAAAAAAAGGGGGCCAAAACAAGGGGAAGCGCTACTGAAAATAACAGGTTTTATTCTATGAAACCCGTATGTAGTGAATCAAGAGGAGGAATTTCAGAGCCGCTTGTTCTCTTTCACTTGTTATTGTAGTTTCTTTTCCCAGGGATCCTGACCTAACCCCTTTTGCCCCTTGGATTTGTACCAGATTTCTGATTGATTTTATAATCAGAGTCAAGGACCTAGTTGATTGAGAACAGGATTTTTCCAACCTTGTACAAGGCATTGACACTGGAATAAGTATTCAGTTTTTGCAGCTACATTGTTTCCAGTCTTCACCAATGCTACTGACCCTTCAAGCTTAAAAATGCTTAATGTACCACAAATTTCGCCAAAAATGAGCCTCCTGATGCTAACCAAGCAATGTTTTGTGAAAGGTCGCGCTCCTCAAATGTGGGCCACTTTTTTTAGGCTACCCGGGCCTATTTTTGGTCCCAATCCGACCCTGTTCATGCACCCGGGGCTGCAGGGTGCTTTGCCCCCTCCCCCTTCCTCCAGTCCAGAGTGTGCCGGTGTGGTGCTGTGCAGTGCAGGTCGTTCCAGTAGACCAATGCAGTACTTAATTTATAAAAGAATAAGAAAGATGCCCAAAGTTTTGCCCAGACACCCGCGACAGACTCTAACGTATGTTGCCGTGCTGAAATACCAAGGCTGAGTGGTTTTAATTCCACCTCAAGCCTTTTTAATCCACTACAAGACACACCCTGCCTGTTCGCCTCACTCGCGCAGGTACCTGCTTTCTCACATCGTACCGTATTTTTTTTAACGTATTTCTCTTCCTCCTTCTTTCTCCTTTGTGTGCTTTTCTCTCTCTCTCTGGGTAAATGTCTGATGAGGAAAAACAAGTGACCATCAAATGATGCCGGTGGGCTCCACCGCCTCAGCTCTTTCAGTCTATTCCAAGACTGAAAATTAACCTTCTCGAAAATTATTTGCTACTTGATATTCTTTCCTTCTCTACTCTTGATGCATCGAAGGTCTCTCAAAAATATGTCCTCAGGCTCGAAATCTTAGAACCACTCTGAACACGCAACTCTACCTGACTGTGTTTTTGGCCTTTATAGATCATAAGAACTCATTTTGTATTTTTCATATTATGCCATATTATTGTATATGTACTCCGTTGTATATAAATTGCTTTCTTATTCTTAAGTGTATATCGTGAGACACCCTGACGACCCTCGGAGTCTTGTGCAGTGCGCGTCACATTCAGCAGCCAAATAAAATAAATAACACGTAAGACTTGAAAACATTTTGTACTTAAAATAACTTAGAAGAAAAAGCAAACTGGTATACTAACGTATAATAAATAACCTCACTGCAGTTTATTAATTTGCACTGAACTCGCAGAGAGCGGGTTCAAGCTGTGGAAGCAACCTTGTTTCTATTGTGAAACCGAAGAGGGAGTGCGGCTTCGTCCTACGGCGATCAGGAAAAGGATTTACTTTCCGCTGTTGTGAAACCGAAACTGAAGCAACGACGACTTCTTCAGACTGACGTCACAGGGACCGGTCGGTGTCAAGAGACAGGGGAGGAAAGAGGGTGAGAAAAACACACCCGGAAGGTGGTTGTGTTGACGAGCAGCGGACGAGCAGATACCCTAGGCTGTTGCGCACTTCTCTTCCGGACCTGGCTGTGGGCGGCTGCGTGGATGCAGGTATTGTTTCAGCCTCACAATCTGTATTAAGTGCACACAAGAGCAGGGTAGAGGTTTGTGGAAGCTCTGAATGGATATAGTGAGTGTTTTCTATTTCCCTTTTAAGCGTGGCAAGGGAAAATGCAAAAATCATCGGGCTATTCTCTTTATGTTATTGTGATCGATGTTGAGACATAAAAATATTAGTGTTCGCTAAATATCATTATCAACGCCCACTAGTGGGATCAGAGTTAGAATCAAAGTACATATTTTCATAGAGAAGTTAGGCTTCCCAAATTTGAGGATCTTAAAAAAACACATTTTATTGTTTTACAGTGTAAACATATTGAGCAACACGATACTTATTTCTTGTCGTTGCAGGGAATGTGCACTCTTGCATATGTTACACACACCCGACATTTGGGATTACAAGATTATGCTTATTGTTTGGAACTTTCATGTGACAGACACACTATTCGGCATAGGAGCACCCCTCTTCTCGAGCCATCAACTTTACTTAAGTGTTCGGGCCATTGAGTTTTCCTCGATCATCTCCAGTCTGTTCCTCCCTTAATTAAACCATAACACCTCATTCCACATGTCACACCATTGCCCCCAAATCTTTTGGTATTTCCATGTGTGGGACTCTTAAAGTCAAGGGGTCTCCTGAGAAGTGGTAGTGTCCGAGTCTCGCGCACAATGAGCTAAGACTGGAGAATGGGACAAGTTAACATCCTTTATTCCACTACCTTAACCACGAGTCTTATCCGAGACAACTAGGATCTGGAACATATGATTGTTCAGTTACAATGAGATATTCGTGTGATAGTAAATTATGGAAAATGCATTGACAGAAAACAGCTGGTGGAGGTGTATAAAGTCCCCTGTCAATAGAGCTGAATGACTGTAATAAGGAATCATCAATCTGATCGGACAAGTTATTAGTTTTCAGAAAGAGCCATAATTCTGATTGGACAAGTTATTAGTTTTCATACGAAGGGAAGAAAAAATAAAGAGTTTTGTTTTTTTAAATCAGCCGTGGCAAGAGGTGCATGTAGGTCTGGTTTTAATGTGTACAGACACGTAGACATGTATTGGCATGCACTAGCTCATTAAAGCCAGGGCTATTGGCTTTGCAAACGCTTTGAAGTAAAGGTGTTGGTGGTATTGGTGGTGGTTTTTCAGGTGGTATTATTGATGGTGGTATTGGTAGCAGCAGGGGCGCAACTAGGTCTTAACTTTTGAGGGGGGCTAACATGGCAAAGGAAGGAGCGTGGCTAACGTTAATCAATGGGGGCGGGGCTAAAATGGCAGACAATCAGGATCGGGTAATGCTCAGGCCAAACTGAGAAAAAGAAGTGGCGAATTCTGCATTCGAAACTGCACCTTGGTATTCATCAAGCACCGCATGGAGACTCTTTCCACAGAGGCTCAAAGCAAAGACATCACTCTTCCAACCACACACCCACAAGGTGCAACCTGCTTCTTGCCTGGACAAGTGCTTTAGCATCGCACAATCTGGTTCGGATGTTTTCAAGGACAGCGGAAATACTTGCTATAGGGATTACCTGCTGCCCTGAGCACACAGGCCTCAGTGAACTGGGCTGACCTAAATATAGGATATTCCCAAAATGAAATTCGACCCACACAAAGGACCAAACCTTTGACCTGCATGTTGGACACAGTTGTTTTCAGCATATAGATGAATCTTCATAGCTATGATTTAAATGTAAGATGAATTTAAACAAGTATGATATTTAAATATGACTCATTCCTCTTGATCTACCGGCAAATGAAGAAGTGAATGAAAGTCAATCTGTGGCCATTTAAATTTCACATAGGAAAAGTTTGTGCTGCACGTTTGGAAGACTAGCACAGGCACATATAGAGGAATAAAGTGCATTGAAGCTAGCATATACCAGGACAGGGGAAACCAGGAGGTAACAACCTCAGTCTGAGCTCACGGTCCCTCATATGCAGAGAGTGGGCGAGTCCTTGACCCAAAGGCAAAGCTTTTTTCGTGCATTCTAGGCTTCCCAGGAATACTTACTACCCCGGTTGCATACCCTGGCCTCTAGAAGACACAGGATTTTCAGGGAAGGCCCTTATTCCTAGATCTGCCATTCCACCTAGGTCTACCGCGAGATGGTTTATCCGCCATCCGTGTAGTCTCCTCACTGTGTGCAGCTCTGCAGGTTGAGCGCGTGCTGCATCAATGTCATGTGTAGCCTCCACATCACAACCTCGAATCCCAGCGCAGCCACTCATCCTTTTATCCTCCCAACAAGAAAATGAGGAGCACCGAATCTAATGACGCTCCAAGTACAGACTGGATACAAGTAACGACGGCTCCTGAGAAAAATTCGGTTTAGGTGTTCCTAAAAAGGCTGTGTAAAAAATGCCCAGAGCAGGCAGGGCCTTACTTGAGAGGTCAGTCATGGAACCCAAGCTCACACAGCACGACTCTTGGCGCAGTATGTCACAACCATCCACTCCCAGAAAAAGGTGCCCACGGCCCTCACAGAGAAGGAAAATAGGCTCTTGGAAACTTGCTGCCTGCTCTTCTGATAGTATTCTCTGGAGTCGGGCTGGTCAGCAGCACTGTCGTCCTAGCATCCAGCCCCTCCCGAAGGTCTCTCTGTGTAGATAGATGAGGGTCAAATGTCTCCTGGTTTTTCCATGCATGGGCCTCCTCTGCTTCTTCGCCACTGCCCTTGGATGCAAAAAGAGACAGATCCTTGGCACTGTTCACCATTTATCTGGTGAGCAGCGCCGTGGATGTGTATTCCATACAAGTGCACAGACAGCAAACCCTGGGCTATGACGCCAGCAGGAATTCCTTTACAAGGAAAAGCGTCACCTGCACTGGCCATCCCTTTCCCCCAGCTGTGCACATCTTCCCACTCCCACCCCATGCTGCACAGCACATCAAAAGTGCTTAGGTGAAATCCTTGCCTTCAGGCAAGGGTATCACCTTGGTGGCAGCCATCTCCAATAAAACAAGAGGTGGGGGGCAGGGAGGGTTGCTGAAACCTTTCAGAGGCTGGTGGGCTCGGGCAGGTTCTGTGCCTTTCAGAAGGGTATCATTAAAATCACATTCTCAGATGCTAAAGCATCCAATGCTACGCGCAGCCTTAATAGAAATTTAACTGGGGAAGAAGGGTTCGCATGCTTTAATTATTTTAATGCGTGTCAGGAAAGTGTGATGCTGTCTTCTTAGCCCGGGCTGTAGAAGACGATGGGGGGGGGGGGGAGTGAAGCCCATTTAGCCCAATGGGCGTTGCGCGCCTGGGTAGCAGCAGTGGTACTTGTGGTGGTATTGGTATACCATTAATAGGAATGGGGTGACCCAGTATCCCTCAGAACCTGGGAAATATAGTAGTATGCAACAACAATTGGTTCTGTGGGGAGTTATATTTCTTTAACAAGAACATTAATTCATTCACAAATACTTTATGTAGGTCTGGTAACTCAATCACGCCTTGGTACGGACCACATATTATAGGACACCAACACACAAGAGTTTGAAAATACGGTATATTATTAATCATATATCTTAAAATGATAGACTGAATAATAAATCATAACGAATCGCAAAATCGCACAGGACTGTTAAGAGACATAAACATTGACAAACACGGACTGGAAACATGGGATTGATAGATTTCCTCCTTTTCCTTCCTTCCTCTCCTTGTCTCCTCATCTAAGGTGCGATACAGATAAGAACTGTAGAGGCTGCTATTAACTATCACTACAGGTGAGGCCTACATGGAGTAATAGATAAACTACTTGTTTATTTAGTTTTTCCACTACTTGACACCTACACATATTCTCTAACACACAGGCTGTTTTCCTGGCCCAGTCCTGATGAAGACCCGACATGATGATTGTGAATTACACACATAATGGTCGAAACGTCTACGATAATTTCTGGTATTCCCGTAACCTGCCAAGCTATTTCCACTTGCAACTATAGAAAGGACATCTGCTTGGACAGGCATCTGTTTCTTTGGGATACCCTAAAAAAGAATTGTTTATGTAACCGTTGTATTTGTGTATATGTCAACTGTGTTTAAAGGCCACAATTTTTATGTACTTCTATTTTTGTATATGTTTCCAGTCCGTGTTTGTCAATGTTTATGTCTCGTATATAACAATAGGAGAGGAAGGGAAAATAAAGGACACTCCTACTCCCCTCAAACTAGGTCAAATAAACAACAAAGGAGTGTAACACTAAAGAGAAGAGCACTCATGTATCCTTCTTCACTGTAGCGTTTTGCTAATAGAAAAAAACTTCTTTAGGTTTTTCAGAAAGCCCTCACTCACCAACCTAGTTGGTGACATGCTTCATCATCGGGCCCCACCAGGAGTGGCCGAATGCCACCCTAGTGTGCTACAACGCCAGAGTTACTGCGGAGCTGGTTCAGTGATTGGTGAAGAGTGAAAAAAGTGAATGTTAAAAAAGTCCAACTTGTGTCAAAAAAATCTTTTATTTATTTTGCCAATTAGACTTAGTTAAAAACAAGTGTAGGATAAAGGACCAAATTAAAAGTCCAAATTTATCCCCAGGTATGTCTCTTAACAGTCCTGTGCGATTTTGCGATTCGCTGGGATATATTATTCAGTCTATCATTTTACAACAAATGATTAATAATATACCGTATTTTCAAACTCTTGTGTGTTGGTGTCCTATAATATGTGGTCCGTACCAAGGCGTGATTGAGTTACCAGACCTACAAAAAGTATTTATGAACGAATTAATGTTCTTGTTAAAGAAATATAACTCCCCACAGAACCAATTGGTATTGGTATAGCGGCAGCATTGGGGGTGTACTGTTGGTTTCATTTTGGTGGTGGTGTGGAATCAGTAGTGCTGTGGTATTGTGAGTGGTGGTATGTTATTAATGTTTTGCATAATGCATCGTTTATCCTAGGGTTTCTTGGCGCTCTAGTGGAAACAAGTTTTAACTTGAAAGTGTTATTTACTGACGAGGAAAATGTTGCTTTTTTTCTAGATGCCGGGTGCAAAGTTATGCCTCTTAGATCAAAACATAGATCAGTCTAGGCGCTTGGGCCAAGACAGGAAAAGAAACATCCACCCATAGTGGATTTGCAAATTTTCAGCTCCTGGAGCAGGTGCTGATTAAAAGAATGTAACATTATAGATGGGGGTGTACTGGTGAATACACGAAGATAGAAAATGTGGCTAGGGAACTGTATGGTTAAATTGTAAACTGTAAAAGGGAAAGGCTGAGGGAGAGCATGGGGCGCTGAGGACCATTCTGGCAGCAGGGTTTTCAATACATTGTAAGAAAAGGTTTTGGGTTTTGTTAAGACTTAGGTAGACTGCATTGCAGTAATTCACTCTGGATCCAATAAGGGCACTGACTGCAGTACAGCAGGCGATCTCTGACAGAAGGGGAGTGATTTTCCATAGTTGCAGTGGTGGAAAATCAATGCTGTGGCAACTGCATAACTGGATGGACACATTTAGGTTTTCGTCCACTTTCACACCTTGGCTTTTTGCGATGTGAGAGGTGGCAGGGATAGTGCTAAATTCAACTGGCCAGAAACAGCCCAGAGCGAGGAAAAGCCATCTACTACCATCTTATGGAATTGAGCTTAATCTAATTTTGGATCACCCAGGATTTGAATTTACAGAGGCAGTGTCTGAGATGAATGTCAGAAGCAGCTCGAAGGAGGCATTTCATGAAAAATAAGCTGAGTATCATCAGTGTCGGGATAACATGTTAAGCCAAATCCTGGAGTTAGAGAGGTCAGTGGTTGGACATAAATGTTGAATAGGTAGGGGGACAGGACAGTTTTGTAGAGATTAATACGTTTAAATTTGTTTCTAGAGTTCCTTGTTCTAATTCTAGCTCTGCTGTTCTGGTAACTTGTTTGAGCAAATTGAGTATTCTGAGACCAGGGAGCAGTATGAGGTTTGTCTATGATATTTTTCTGCATTTTGGGAGCGAACTTATCCAGTGCTGAGCTAATCCAGGTCCAAAATTTGGAGTATCCTGTCTCGAAATTGGAGAGATAAAGAACTGCATTTTCTAAGGTTACAAAAGAGGGCTTGGAGATCCTTTTCTAATTGTGAACCACTGTTTTATTATTAGCAGTATTATCAGATATATGGATTTGGACTGGGACAGAGATGTTCTGATTTTGCACAATTAGTAGTTGGCTGGTGTTGGTGATGGTGGTATACTGGTGGCGTTGTATTATAGCGCTGGGGTGCTGTTGGTGGGAGTACTGGTATTCGTTGTGGTACGGTGGTGTTTGTGGGTTTGGTTGGTGTTAATGTAGATGGTATTGGTGATGGCGTTGGTAGTATTGATGCTGGTGGTATCATATTAGTAACAAGCATTGGCAAAGCCAATATGCCGCAAAATATATGAGATTTTTTGGTGTTGACAATGTGTTTGTTAGCCATTTTGTGCAGCAATGCAGCTGCTGTGCGGCATTACTGAAAGTAAAAAAAAACTATAAAAGCATTATCACAGTCAACGGTGGCCGCGTCATAGTCATAATGTTTTTATTTTTTATTTTTACCTCCAACCATGCTGCACAGAAGCCGCTGTACTACATGGCTTAAAAACATTGACAAAGCCAAAAAGTAGAGCTATTTGGCTTTTTCAACTTTTTTTTCCATGTTGTACAGTAGTGTGATGGATCGAGTTATCAGGCTATGAGAAGTGTATGGAAGGGTGATTGCCCCTGACACATGTAGCCGCACCAATATAGTTGGCGTCATTGACACCAGATAAGCTGCATGGATATAAACATCAATGTTCCATAGATTACGGTGCGATGCGGCTTAGCCAGCGATTCCTTCAGTAGCAGTCGGTGATGGAACCCTTTACAAAGTGTCATTGTCCTCCTGACATAGTGTGGGAAAGGATCAGCAAGACGCCGCAGGTGTTGGCGGAGGCCCATTACAAGCTCGGCGGTCACAGGAGGGGCCAAAGAGGAGGAAGGAAAAACTTTGCATGCTGGGAAACAGGTGGGCTCAATCTCGACTCAATGCTGCTCAGATCCTGGTTGGGAGCAGGGCAGTGCTACAAAGTTCCTGAGATTGATGTTCCGCTGACCATACTTACTTGGTATTGAGCTCTCCTCCTCAGCTGTGCCTATAAATATGACTATATTAAGGACCATTTACACACTCAAAGGGGTCTTGAGCAGTCTATTTGCAGCCCTTTTGAATAACTAACATTGCCTAGCTACAACTGCTGGGGAGTGCACAGCTTTACCTTATTGTGAGCTGCTATTGCTGATATCCCTAGAGGGCAGTGATCTTGAATGACCAATAATTCATGGTCATGGTGAAGGTAAAAACATAGGGATAATGGCCCTATCTATAAAAGGCTTGCACTAACTCGTCCGGCGTGAAGAAAGTGTGGACTAATTTGTGAACCAGACATCGATAGTCCGCACAGCACTATGGCCAAACTCGAGGCAACAAAGAGTAAAGAAGATAACCAAGTGTTGATATTGGAGCTCTGCAAAAATCTCACTGCTTTGTGACAAGACTTTAATAAGTCCTTAGCAGACCAAGATCATTCTCTTCATCAGGCCAAACCCAGGCTTGACCATGCTGCAACAAATTTGTTCATGGAACAGACTCACGATCAATATGAACTGATGGCTAGGGTGACTAATCTGGAACAACAGTACATGACGATGTGCTCACCAAGGGGAACGATGATGAAAATTGCTGAGACGGAACAACACAGAAGTTGCCAATCCTTAGTTGGGGAGGTATGTGCAGACGCTGTTCCGATATCTTCCAAAGGAAAACCAGAAGACCGTGAAATCATTCTTGATTGGACGCACTGTGTGTACTCATCTTTCCAGACTAAAAAGAAACTAGGCCCAGACGTCCTAACGCGAGTCAATTTTTTTCTCATCAAGAAATGTTGGCAGCTCAGGGTCCTAAGCAATGCCTTTTGGGAATACTCCTGATGCGTAAAAAGAGAGGCCTAAGCAGGAATGTCCTGATACTGGGCTTAGTCCTGGCAAAATGAAGAGTGGCTATACATATTCTTTCACTGTCTCCCCCTGAAGTGCAGATGTGGGAGAGACATATGGCTAAGTGTGCGGTGGCTGAGAAACGGAGTATACGCAAATGTAGGAGGGAAAATAAATTGGAAGATGTGCGGATGTGGGCTGAAATTTTAGTGGACATGTTGGATCCACCAGATACCAGACCACCGTAGATTGTTGATACGTTTGGGCAACCATTGTGAAGTTATACTACGCCTAAGATTTGGATTTTATGTAAACTGAATTCATTCACTATGTTGGACACCCACGACCCTTTAGACGTATATAACATGCCCGAATGTGTATATATAAGCATGAACTCAAACTTCAATGACCTCCCAGAGACTTAACATTTCTCCATGAATCATTTCGAGGACTGATTGGTAGAGGGAGGGTGGGAATGCAGGGGTTATTTGCACTGTTATTATTGTGACTGCTATGTAGGAATGTTTTATGCAACTATGCCAATAAAGATTATATGAAAAAAAAGAAATGTTGGCAGCTGCCCACATGCAAGAAACAGTATAGTTTAGAGTTGACAGGATCACTATTTTTAGGAAGTATCTGCTCTCACTTATCCAAGAGAGGAGAAATTAATCCAGCTACTGAATTTTTTAGATTTTTAAAAAAACTTGTTTATTGGCTCTTGTCAGATAAACCAGTAAAATAACCAGTAACACCAGCACAGTGTAGGTTAAAACAAAACCATACTACAGTTTATGGCCACCAATCACGGATTAGATTAGAACAATGTTAGAAATTGACTGCAGGTTGACTGGGGTATAAGCCCTAGTCAACCGGCAACCAAAATCCTAGTCAGGGTAAGAAGCAGGCAACCCTTAAATTAACTTGTGCTCACCCTCTGGTAGCTTGGCACAGAGCAGTCAGTCTTAACTTAGAGGCAATGTGTCAAGACTCCACTCACCTGGGACCTGGAATCTGCAGGAGCGAAGATAGTCCTCCCAATACCTCCTTGGAACAACCCCCAACACCTGACAGGAAGTAGATGTCAGTGGTTTGTGCCCGACGGAACAGAGGGTAGAAGATGAGAAGGGTGAAGGTGGATGAAAAGACAACAGCCCTGGTGTTGGCACCACAGCAAGCACGTCACTCAGTATGATGACCCAGTCTCCCTGTGTCTGTTTTTTCGATAAAATAAAGAGGCACAATCAGGATTTGGCAAACAGAAAACAAAGCATACAATTCTGTTCCTAATTTCCCCTTCAGCAATCACTCACCAATTGATAAATAAACGGTGTATCCACAAGAAGCCTTCACCCCATTAAGGTGAAAATAATTGGAAATTATTGCACAGAGATTCAAAAAGTCACTATCCAGACGTGACAATATCCAGAGGTTTGCGGAAAGGGTAAATAACAGAGTCAACAGTTCCTTAAAATGGCCACAATCTCTGAGAATGAGTTGCGATTGTTATTTGAATATCATTAGTCAAGCTGCAGGTTCAGTACACTGACCTGTTTTCAGGAAGTTAATATTGGTTCTGCTTTGTTTGGAGAGGCCGTAGTATCCAGTGATATGCTGCAGGTGACCAGGAGAATCAAGGCGCTAGGTTGAGAGAGGAGCTGAGCTGGCAGAGAGACCGTAGGAAAAAAGTGACTCCAGGTCGGTTTTATATAAATTAGACCCGGGATATGGGGAAAGACGTACGAAGAAAACAGGATGCAGGGAGTGGGGCAAAACGAATGGAACTCAGGAAATAGCTGCGCGGCAAGAAGAGCTTCCGCAACAATACTTTGAGCCAAGCGCGGCTTCTGACTCGGATACAGCTTTTGAACTGTGCCGCTTCCGAGTTGGCTGCCAGGCAGGAGCAGCCCATGCAGGAAAGAGCGGTGGGGTGGCTGACTCGACAAACGACGACAAGGGAAAATTAAAGAAATAATTACATTTCCCTCGTTGTCGTCTGTCGAGTCCCTCCCACCTCGCCCCACTGCTCTTACCTGCACAGGCCGCTACTGCTGCCAGGTCTCGCGTGAGTGCATACTCTCATGATGACTCACACATGATCTTGGCACCCAACACAGGAAGGGGGGGAATTCCGTCCCGCACAGAGGTAAGGAACCGGGGATGTGGCCCAAACTAAACTAATCAGAAGCGGTGGTGGGTTGGGCCCAGGGGGACAGACAATCGAATGCCGCTCCCACACAATGCTATAACCACGGGCCGCGCACCATACTGGCGCAGGTCGCGCAAGCCCTAACAGTTCTCCCCCCCCCAAAGTCTGACCCACCGGTCGTGGTTTGTCAGGGTGGAGAGCATGAAATCTTCGAATCAGGGAAGGGGCATGTACTTGAACTGCAGGTTCCCAGGATCTGTCCTCTGGAGGGTAACCCACGCAATCCACTAAATAATGAAGTTTACCTTTTAACCTCTTAGAATCAAGGATTTGATGAATCTCATCTTCCATATTACCTTCCACAACAATTGGTGGTGGAGGGGGTTCAGCATGAAAGGCAGTGTGGAATGATTTCAAGAGAGATGTGTAGGATACAGGATGTATTTGGATTTCTTTAGGCAGTTCCAATTTCATGGCCATAGGATTGATGATTTTGGAGATCGTATAAGGACCTTTATAACGTGGTTGTAATTTACGTGGCCCAGATAATCGTAGGTTCTTTGTTGCCAACCAAACCTAAACACCAATTGTGTACAATGGGGCTGAACGTCGATGCCTATCCACCTGGGTTTTCATTTGTTATATATATATTGCTGCAACTCAATATTTACAATAGTCCATATACTTGCAAGGTTTTCGTGGTGAGCTTTTACCACTGGCATGGCTATTAGTTCTGGAGGTACTTGCAAAAGAAAAGCTTTTGGATGATAACCAAACGAGAAATAGAATGGAGAGATTTTTGTTGCTGAATGCGTGTTATTGTTGTAGGCAAACCCTGCTATAGGTAACACCTGAACCCCATCACTGGTACTCGTATTCAGCAGACAGCGTGGGTTTTGTTCCAATGAGTGATTGTTACGTTCCATTTGTCCATCAGTTTGTGGGTGGTCTGCAGAAGATAAACGGTTATCAATCTATAGAGCAGAACAAATGCCTTGCCAGAACCTAGGGGCTCATTACGATGGCGGAACGATCGCCACCCGGCGGTGGCGATCGTTCCGCCATCAAATTGAGAATTACCCACCGCCATATTAGGATGGCGGTGAGTATCTCGGCGGACGCAAAGTCCATCCGCCGCTTTTCCGCCGGTGGCAATTTCTCTGATTGCCTTGTGGGCGGAGCAGAGCCATTAATATGGTGGCGGTGCCTAGCAGGCACCGTCCGCCATATTAGGATGTGGGTTTTAGGAGGCCTTTCCATGGCGGCATGCCGCCATGGAAAGGCTGGCAGGGATTGGGTTTGGGGGCCCGTTGCGGGCCCCCCATGTGGGGGGGGGTGTTGCTGCACTGGGGGGTACCCATGGTACCCCCCTACATTTCCATGCAACAAGTGGCAGGCACCGCGTGGTGCCTGCCACGTGGTGCAGGGAAATGCGGTGCAAGCACCTTTCACATTGCGGACGGTGCTGCGGCCAGCAGCACCGCCCACAATGTTAAAGGCCCAGGATGCGCCCGGCAGTATGGCAGTCGCATCCTAATTGCAGTGGTGGGACCGCCGCATGTCTGGGGGACGGTCCCAATTGCCGTCATCGTAATCAGCCCCCTAGAAACAAATTGCGCATCCCGGTCAGAAATTACAACTGTAGTTAAACCATGCAGGCAGATGACCTGATTAATGAAAAGTTCTGATAATTCCTTAGCATTAGGTACGTTTTTAAGGGGAATGAAATGAGCCATTTTTGGTTAGCAAATGCACCACCACTAAAATAGTGATTAAACCATTGACCCAGGGGAGGTCAGTGATAAAAATCCATGCTGATAGAGTGCCTAGGGGTAGGTGGTATGTCCGATGCCTGTAACAGTCCAGTTGGTGAGGAAAGTGAAGTCTTTTGATGAGCATAGGTGGAACATGTTTGAACAAGGTTTTGTACACCCTTTGCCATGACTTCCCACCAAAACCAACATATACACATCTGTTTTGTTTTATCCTCCCTCGGGTGTCTGGCTAAAGGAGCAGAGTGACACCAATGTAATACCTTTTGTTTTAAGTCAGGAGTCGGGATATATAACTTATCGGCATGGTAATAGAGATCCCCTTTTATGCTGTTAGAAGTATCTGCCAGCAATTCCATAGGTTTCAAAGCTTGGAAATGGGATCGTAGATCACCAAGAAAAGAATCAGAGTCATCAACCATGCTATTACATAACTCAATATCTGTTCCTGGGGGATAGTCAAAGACTGTGTCTGTGGTAGATGCATTGCCCCCTTATCTAGATGAGAGAGAGCGCATCTGCCTTCCCCTGTTTTTTTCCCGGGAAAATACATGATCACAAAATCATATTCACTAAAAAAGAGAACCCAAACCATCGGACATGCTGTGAGTGCACAAGCAGGTCTGAAAAGCTGTACTTTTTTGTGATCAAAGTAGATGGCCACAGTATGCTGGGAACCCAAGAGGTAATGTCTCCATTCCTGAAAGGCCAGTTTGATTGCTAATAGTTCTCGCTCAGCAATCAATCAATCAATCAATCAATCAGGGCATTGTAAGCGTGCTACTCACCCGTGAGGGTCTCAAGGCGCTGAGGGGGGAGGTCCGTAGATCTGTTTAGCCGAAGAGCCAGGTCTTGAGGGTCTTCCTGAAGGTGTTCAGGGAGGGGACGCAGCGCGTCTGATGTCTGCCGGTAACTCGTTCCAGGTCTTGGCTGCAATGTGAGAGAAGGATCTTCCGCCTGCTCTGGCTCTGTGGATGCGCGGGGTTTTGGCCAGTGCGAGGTTGGAAGATCGGAGGTTTCTTTTGGGTACGTGGAAGTTGATTCTGTCGTTGAGGTATTTGGGTCCGTTGTTGTGTAGGCATTTGTAGGCGTGAGTGAGGATTTTGAAAGTGACTCTTTTCTTCACGGGGAGCCAGTGGAGACTTCGTAGGTGTTGGCTGATGTGTTCGTGTCGGGGGATGCCGAGGACGAGTCTGGCGGCGGTGTTCTGTATTGTCTGGAGTTTGCGGAGCAGGGACTTGTTGATGCCGGCGTAGAGTGCGTTTCCATAGTCCAGTCTGCTGGTTATGAGTGCGTGGGTGACTGTCTTCCTTGACTCAGGGGGGATCCACTTGAAGGTCTTGCGGAGGATGCGGAGGGTGTTGAAACAGCTGGAGGTGACGGCGTTGACCTGCCGGTTCATGGTGAGTGATGAGTCGAGTACGATGCTGAGGTTCTTGGCGTGGTCTGAGGGGGTAGGTGGGCTTCCGAGTGCGGTCGGCCCCCAGGTGCTGTCCCATGCAGAAGGGGTGGTACCGAGGACAAGGACTTCTGTCTTCTCGGCGTTGAGCTTCAGGCGGCTGTTGGTCATCCAGACTGCGACGTCTTGCATTCCTTTCTGGAAGTTGAGTTTGGCAGTGGTGGGGTATTGGTGAGGGAGAGGATGAGCTGGGTGTCGTCGGCGTAGGATACGATGTTGAGGCCGTGTTGTCGGACGATGGCTGCGAGGGGGGCCATGTAGATGTTGAAGAGGGTGGGGCTCAGTGATGAACCCTGTGGGACTCCGCAGGTGATTTCCGTGGGGTCGGAGAGGAAGGGTGGGAGTCTGATCCTTTGGCTTCTTCCGGTGAGGAATGATCGGATCCAGTCCAGGGCTGTTCCTTGTATGCCTGCGTCGTGTAGTCTGGCGACTAGTGTGCGGTGGGAGACGGTGTCGAAGGCCGCTGATAGGTCGAGTAGGATGAGGGCTGCGGAGTGACCTTGGTCCAGGAGGGTGCGGATGTCGTCTGTGGCGGCGAGTAGGGCGGTCACTGTGCTGTGGTTGCTTCGGAATCCGGATTGGGACGGGTCGAGGACGGCGTTCTCTTCAATGAATCGTGTCAGTTTCCTGTTGACTGTTTTCTCTGCAACTTTGGCTGCGAAGGGGAGGAGCGAGATGGGTCGATAATTCTTGAGGTCAGTGGGGTCAGCTGTGGGCTTCTTGAGCAGGAATCTGACTTCTGCGCGCTTCCAGTCGTCTGGGAAGGTGCCTGTTTTGAAGGTGGTGTTGATGGTGCGTTGTAGTTCGGGTGCGATGGCGGCCGCTGCTCTGTGGTAGATGTGAGGGGGGCAGGGGTCGGTGGGGGCCCCCCGAGTGGATGCTTTTCATGGTTGAGGCAGTGTCTTCGGCCGTGATCTTTGTCCAGTTGGAAATGGTGGGCTGGCTGGTGTTTCTGGGGGGTGGGGGGCCGTCTGTGGTGTGCGCCTGGTGGATGGTCGATGAAGTTGTCGTAGAGGTTTTTGATCTTGAGGTGGAAATAGGTTCCAAGCTTGTCGCAGAGGTCTTGGGATGGGGTGATGTCTGTGGCTTCGCTGCGTGGGTTGGTGAATTCTTGAATGACACTGAAAAGTTCCTTGGAGTTGGTGGAGTTGGCCAGGATTTTGTTGTGGATGAAGATCCTCTTGGTGGCTCTGATCTGGTTGTGGTAGTCGGTCATGGCGCCCTTGTAGGTGGTGTGGTTTTCGGTTGTCTTGGTGTTTCTCCAGTTCTTCTCCAGGCGTATGCAGGTGCGTCTGGCTTCTTGAAGAGCGGTGGTGAACCAGGCCGCTTTCCTGGGTCGTTGTTTGTAGGGGTTGCATAGCGGGCGAGCTCGTCTGCGCAGTTGGAGATCCAGGTGTGGAGTTCTATGGCTGCATCGTTTGCGTCGGGTGCCCAGGTGTGGTTGTCTCGGGTGAGGCTGGAGTTAAGTTGCTCTTCGGTAACCTTGCTCCAGTTCCTTCGAGGTGGGCGTGGGGCTGGTTTGGGTGCCTTGGGTTTGTTGATGGCGAAGTGTATGCTTTTGCTCTGCTGGCAACACTTTTTTGGAATAGTAGGCAATCGGATGCATTTTACCTGATGTCACGTCTCGTTGAAACAAACCCCACCCACAGCGTGTTGGGAAGGATCAGTGTCAACAAAATGCGGTTGGGATGGGTCTGCATGTTTTAATATGGGAGCCGTGTTAAACTGTTCTTTTAAGAAAAGGATTGCCTTTTCAGCATCTCTGGACCAGGTAAAGGCAAGTCCTTTGAGTAGCAGTTTAGTTATTGGTGTTACAGTGTCTGATAAACAAGTGATGAACTGCTTATAAAAATTGTCAAAACCGAGAAAAGATTGAGCCTCCCTAACAGAAGTGGGACTTAGCTACTGCAGAATAGCCTCAATTTAATTGGGGTTGATATGAATGCCAGATGGAGAGAGAATGAACCCAAGGAAATCTACTCGTGTAGTATGAAAAACACTTTTGTCCAATTTGGCAAACAAGTGTTGCTTTTGCAAGCATTGCAGCGCCTGTTTGTCATGGATAACATGTTCTTCCTCAGTTTGTGAAAAAATCAGTATATCATAGATGTACACGTTGACGAATAGTTCTAGAAAGTCCTTCGATACCTCGTTAATAAACAATTGGAAGGCCGCCAGGGCATTACATAATCTGAATGGCATTACGCAATATTCGAACAGGCCATATGTAGTACGGAAGGCGGTTTTCCATTCATCTCCTTCTCTTACCCTGATCAAATGATAAGCCTCTCTGAGATCTAGTTTTGTATATATGGTAGAACTCTTCACCTGATCAAGTAGTATTGGGATGAGGGGTAATGGGTATTTATTTTTCACTGTGGCTTTGTTTAATACCCTGTAATCGATACAGACCCACAATTCCCCATTCTTTTTCAGGACAAAAAACAGTTGTGATGAAATAGGAGAAGAGGAATGGTGGATGAACGCACAGGCCAAGAGTCAATATATTCTGTCAAATGTCTTATCACAGGTTCAGTCAGGGCATAAATACTACTTGTAGTTAATTCAGCTCCTGGGAGCAAGTCTATTATACAATTGAAACTACGATGAGGGGGTAGTACAGTGGCTTTCGTTTGATCATAAACATCATTGAAGTCTGTGTATTGAAAGGCAAAACTGAGTTCTCTATTGCAGCGGAAACGGCACAGAAGAGTGGGGTTTTCTATTCCGCTACTTCTTGGTAGCAGTGTAACAGACACAATTGTTTTATCTAGTGTCAATATGGGGATTATGTTGCTGGAGTTAGAGAACCCCAAGGATAGCACCAAATATTAGTCTATTAATTGGATCAAATCGAACAGTTTCCGAATGACCGTTGTCATAGATCATGATAATGTCATTGGAATGGTAGGTAATGTGTCCTGAAGATAGCTCGGACCCATCTACTGTTCTAACGGGTTCAGGATGTTTTTTTTAGGAAGGAAGGAAATAACCATTGCCCTGGCCAGGGTTGGATCAAGAAAATTACCAGTTGCTCCAGAGTCCAATAAGATGGGCATACGTTTTTGTAGCTGATTAGAAATCACTAGTGTCAGAGTTATAGTAAAATGTTTAGGAACATGCACCACTGTACTGGCCAGATAGTGTGAGATGAGATCGCGCTACAAGAAACACTCAAAGGGTCGATCCTATTCCCCTTCAAGTATTTTAGTTTTCTGCTATGGTGCTGTGTGTGTCCCGAAGAGCCACAGCTTTCCTGGGAATTTTAGGTTTAATTGGCCATTCCCCAGCAAAGTGCCCTCCCTTCTCACAATATAGACACAGATTAAGCTGGTGTCGCCTTTCTTTTTCATCATTGGAGAGGGATCTATGGATCCCTCCAGTCTGCATGGGCTCACTAGTATCTGAGGTCCGCTTTTGTGGTGTCTCTTTACAATATAGAAAGACTCATGTCTTTCTTGGCCTTTCCCCCCTTTAGTTCTCCCAATTTGTGGTCAAATTTGACCACTAGATGAATAAAAGCAGAACACTCATCTGGAAGATCCACAATCTGGGAAAGGATATCTTTTAGGTCGTCACGTAATCCCTGATAGAAGAGTGATGTTCTTTTCTCTCCGAGCCAATGGGTCGCAGCGACCAATCTATTAAAGTTTGTCACATAGGATAGCAGGGAGCTAGAACCCTGCTTCAGATTAAGTCATTTCTTATCACTTGCCCACATAAAGGTGTGCTTGGCGAACAAACTGTGCATCCTTTCCTTGAACAAGGTGAAATTATACAAAATAAGATCATCGCCCTCAGCCAGAGGGACGGTCCAAGTGGCTGCATTGCCTACTAAATAAGAGATAACAAAAGCCATCTGGGAAATTGTAAATGACACTGTTTCATAAAAACACTGTATTAAGTACTATCATCATTGGACTGGACTTGGGGTCAGGACAGCGAGATTAACAGGCTGTGTACCCGAGACACTTGGGATGTGCCAGCAGAAGGAACAAACTAGTGACCCGGCTGTATGTATGATGTTTGGGTTTTAGGGATTGTTCCCGGAGCTCTACCCCATGGATCCCCCCAGGGTTTATACCGAGTTAATTCTGTCTTCAGGTGCTGGTTTTCTGTAATGATTGGACCTCGGCTTGCATACTAGTCAAAACTCTGGCTAACTCTTCCATGGTAGGTGTAGGGAACACTTCTGCTGAATCTCCAAAAGGGTCTGGCTCTTTCTTCGCTCAGGCAGATATATGATTTGTGGGTTTGGCGTTCTGTCAAGACTCCACTCACCTGGGACGTGGAGTCTGCAGGAGTGAAGATAGTCCTTCCAATACATCTAGGAAACCCCCCCCCCCAACACCTGATAGAAAATAGGTGCCCATGGTTTGTACCGGGGGGTATTTGGGGATGCGGGATGAAAAGGGTGAAGGGGGAGGAGAAGGCAAAACACCTGGTTTCGGCACCACAGCAAACACGTCCCTCAGTTTACTGACCCAGTCACCCAGTGTCTGTTTTTCCTATAAAATACAGAGGCCCAATCAGGGTTTGGCAAAAAGAAAACAATGCATTCAATTCTGGTCCTGAGTTTCCCTTCAGTAATTACACACAAATTGATAAATAAACGGTGTATCCACAAGAAGTCTTCACCCCATTAAGGTGAAAATAATAGGAAATGATTGCATAGCGATCCAAAAAGTCACTATCCATACATGACAATGTCCAGAGGTTTACGGAAAGGGTAAATAAAAGAGTCAACAATTCCTTATAAAGGGCACAGTCTCTGAGAATGAGTATAGATTGTTATTTGAATGTCATTGGTTGAGCTGCAAACTCGGTGCACTAATCTGTCTTCAGGAAGTTAATATTGGTTCTGTTTTGTTTTAGAGGCCATAGTATCCAGCGATATGCTGCAGGTGACCAGGAGAATCCAGGCACTGGGTTGAGAGAGGAGCTGAGCTGGCAGAGAGACCGTAGGAGGAAAGTGACTCCAGGTAGGTTTCATATGCATTAGAAACTGGATACGGGGAAGGAGGCAAGAAGAAAACAGGGTGCGGGGAACAGGGCCAGAAAGAACAGGATGCGGGTAGCAGGGCAAAATGAACGGGACTTGGGAGAATAGCTGTGCGGCAAGAAAAGCTTCCATAACAATACTAGAAGCCAAGCGCGGCTTCCGAGTTGGTTGCCAGGTCACGCGCGAGTGCATACTCTTGCGATGACTCGCATGTGATCTCGCCACCCGACTCAGGAAGGAGCAGAATTCTGTCCCGCACAGCGGTAAGGGACTGGAGGTGTGGCTACACTAAATTATACAGAAGTGAGCAGTGGTGAGGGAGGAGATTGGGGGAACAGATGATTGACGCTGCCCCCACATAATGCTGTAACCACGGGCCGTGCATTGTACTGGTGCAGGACATGCAAGCCCTACCACAATGTGTAAAGTATTTGTGCAACACTTCAAACAGTAAAACAGTGAAAACAACATACAAAAAAATGTTCACGCCAGGTTAGAAACATAGAACTTAATTTAATAAACAAAACAAGACCAAAACAACAAAAATCCAATAAGTAGAACTGGAGATATTGAATTTCAAAGTTTTAGGTAAAAAAATAGCGCCTAGAAGCAAAAAGTGCTATTTGGGCTATCTGGTCGCGCCGGACCGAGGCAAAGTCAAAAGTTCAGGCTGACCGCGATGGCACCCGGGCCGGATACAGGGACCCAGTTTGGGCCACTGAACAAATGTACCTTAATCTTGGGTGCATTGAGGATGCATGGTACAGTGGTGGCGATCCACGCATTGGCGACCATGCACTGGTCCTGATACTCGCAGCATTGACGATGTGTTGGCTCCGATGAGAGGTAAGCTACGATACGGAGGTTCGTCGTCGAGACTGCCTTCGACAGACTTGCGAGGACCTTGCGCCGGGAAGAGTGATGGTTTCAAAGGTGATGCGTCGGGACTGATCCACGCAGCAGCAGTGATGGCGCGGTTCGGATACACGCAGCAGAAGCAATGCATTGATTCTGATCTGCGCGGCAGAGACGATGCATCGGTTCTGATCCGCGCAGCAGTGACAATGCATCAGTTGTGTCGGTTCCGCTGGAAAAAAAAACTTAGGCCCACTTCCAAGGGTCCATGACTGGGGTGGCACCACTTGACAGGGCAGATTCACAGATGGCAGAGTCCAGATGCAGAAGCAAGGTGGTTGGAAGTCTTTTATTTCCCTGAGACTTCAGATCAGGAGGCCAGCCATCTAGCCCTTGGAGTCACTCTGGGTTCAAGTAATGCAGTTCCAGTCCTTCCCACCCAAGGCAGGGGAACAGCAGGCAGCAGGACAGCACAGCTAGGCAGGAGTCCTGCAAAGCAGCAGTCCAGCAGAGTGGCAGGCCTTTCAGCAGCACAGCAGTCCTCCTTCCTGGCAGAGGCTTCACAGGTCCAGAGGTTTACTGAAGTGACTGTGTCAGTGGTCCCCTACGTATACCCATTAGGGCCTTTGAAGTGGTGGAGACTTAGAAGACAGGTCTTTGAATTGCACAGAGGTCCTCCCTTAAAGCCCTGGCTCCAGACACACTTCAGGGGGGTATGCAGCCCTTTGTGTGGGGACAGGACACAGCCTATTGAGGTGTAAGTGAGACTGGGTCCAGCTCCTCCCTCCCATCCTCCCAGGCTAAGCTCCCATTGTGTGTGGCTGTCTAGGGGGAATACACAAAGCCCAGCTGTCACCCATCCCAGACTGACTGGTGACAGGCAGCAGGCACCAAATGGCTAAAGTAAGAAAATGCCAGCTTTCTAAAAAGCAGGGTCAAGACTGATTTGCATATGGCTGGGTCCAAACTGGGGTGGCTTGGTGAGCAAAAAAATGATGGATTAAACTCAGATCTGTGACTTGGGGTGAATGTTTGATTTGTTCAGCATTCCGACCAGACTTGAGGAACTTATCTCTTCACTTATAAATGTAATAAGGTAATCCCAAAGTTATCCTATGGGAGAGATATGCCTTGCAGTAGTGAAAAACAACTTTGGGAGTTTTTCACTACTAGGACATGTAAAACGTAAAAATACATGTCCGCCTATTACATACATTGCACCCTGCCCTCTGGATTGCCCAGGGCCTACCATAGGGGTGACTTATATGTATGAAAAGGGAATATTGGGCCTGGAAAAAGGTTTATTTTGCCAGGTCGACATGGCAGTGGAAAACTGCACACACAGGCTCTCAACTGGCAGGTCTGAGACGTCGTTAAAGGGCTACTTTAGTGGGTTGCACAATCGGTGCTGTCGGCCCACTAGTAGCATTTAATTTACAGGCCCTAGGTACAGGGGTTACTACTTTACTAGGAACTTATAAGTAAATCAAAAATGGCAACTGGGGATGAAGCAATGTTACCATGCTTTAGGGGAGAGACAGCACAAGCACTTTAGCACTGGTTAGCAGCGGTAAAGTGCACAGAGTCCTAAAGCCAGCAAAAATGAGGTAAAAAAAGTGGATGAAGTAGGAAAAAGTTGGGGGGGAAACCACCCTAAGGCTGTCAGGTCTAACACGCAACAACAGTGCTAACAGATGATATATCCAAGAAGCTCCAGTGCTCCCAATACTATGAAGAGTTATAGCAACAGTAGCCCACTCTATTGTCGTTTCATGGGCCAGTCTAGTCCTGGTGGGCCTTTTCTACTGTAACCTGTCGGAGGCGCTTTGCAAATCCTGCTGGAGATTTCAATCCCTGGCCATCAGGTCTATGTTGGATTAGACAGGGAACCAGTCTTGCATGGTGATTTAATACGTATGTTCAAAGAGTGCTCCATATGTACTTGGGTATCAGTTGGTTCGGCATCAATTTCCAGTAACTGTCCAGGTGTTCTTGACAATAGATTAAGTCAAGTAGCCAATCATTTTTTTGTTACATAGAGGCACCTCCCTCAGTGCATTGCCACCCTTTGCTTAGCCAGAAGAAACACTATGTCCACAAGTCATTGGCTCACAGCAGAGCTCTCTTTGACATATCCAGGGATCACCACGAGTGGTGTTGCAGGTAAAGTGAGGTCAGTCATGTGAGCTATCACCTAAAGCACATGTAAGCCAATAGGTAGGCACGCCAAGGCATACCAAAAGTGAAGGAAGTCACTGCTTAAGGCATCCTCTCTGTGCCTCAGCTTAAGCATGAGTTTTGGTGTATAATATATTCTTTGTACCTTTTCCGCAAGTTTTTTCTGATCTTTGCACAGTAAGCTCCGTTCAAGTACCACAACATTTATCTTTATTGGCAGGAGGCCTCAATAGCATTAAGTATCAAGTCCATCTTGTCTGTCTGAGTGTTCCTTCATTGCCCCCCTTGGCCTCACTCAGTCGAGTCCACCCAGTATCTGGTTAGATGTGAGGGGGTAGATGTGAGGGGGGCCCCCACCAACCCCTGCCCCCCTCACATCTACCACAGAGCCGTGGCCGCCATCGCATCCGAACTACAACGCACCATCAACACCACCTTCAAAACAGGCACCTTCCCAGACGACTGGAAGCGCGCAGAAGTCAGACCCCTGCTCAAGAAGCCCACAGCTGACCCCACCGACCTCAAGAACTATCGGCCCATCTCGCTCCTCCCCTTCGCAGCCAAAGTTGCAGAGAAAACAGTCAAGAGGAAACTGACACGATTCATTGAAGAAAACGCCGTCCTCGACCCGTCCCAATCCGGATTCCGAAGCAACCACAGCACAGAGACCGCCCTACTCGCCGCCACAGATGACATCCGCACCCTCCTGGACCAAGGCCACTCCGCAGCCCTCATCCTACTCGACCTATCAGCGACCTTCGACACCGTCTCCCATCGCACACTAGTCGTCAGACTACACGACGCAGGCATACAAGGAACAGCCCTGGACTGGACTGGATCCGATCTTTCCTCACCGGAAGAAGCCAAAGGATAGACTCCCACCCTTCCTCTCCGACCCCACGAAAATCACCTGCGGAGTCCCACAGGGTTCATCACTGAGCCCCACCCTCTTCAACATTTACATGGCCCCCCTCGCAGCCATCGTCCGACAACACGGCCTCAACATCGTATCCTATGCCGACGACACCCAGCTCATCCTCTCCCTCACCAAAGACCCCACCACTGAAAAACTCAACTTCCAGAAAGGAATGCAAGACGTCGCAGTCTGGATGACCAACAGCTGCCTGAAGCTCAACGCCGAGAAGACAGAAGTCCTCGTCCTCGGTACCACCCCTTCTGCATGGGACAGCACCTGGTGGCCGACCGCCCTCGGAAGCCCACCTACCCCCTCAGACCACGCCAAGAACCTCGGCATCGTACTCGACTCATCACTCTCCATGAACCGACAGGTCAACGCCGTCACCTCCAGCTGCTTCAACACCCTCCGCATCCTCTGCAAGACCTTCAAGTGGATCCCCCCTGAGTCAAGGAAGACAGTCACCCACGCACTCATCACCAGCACACTGGACTATGGAAACGCACTCTACGCCGGCATCAACAAGTCCCTACTCCGCAAACTCCAGACAGTACAGAACACCGCCGCCAGACTCGTCCTCGGCATCCCCCGACACGAACACATCAGCCAACACCTAGGAAGTCTCCACTGGCTCCCCGTGGAGAAAAGAGTCACTTTCAAAATCCTCACTCACGCCTACAAATGCCTACAGAACAACGGACCCAAATACCTCAACGACAGAATCAACTTCCACGTACCCAAAAGAAACCTCCGATCTTCCAACCTCGCACTGGCCGAAACCCCGTGCATCCACAGAGCCAGAGCAGGCGGAAGATCCTTCTCTCACATTGCAGCCAAGACCTGGAACGAGCTACCGGCAGACATCAGACGCGCCCTCCCTGAACACCTTCAGGAAGACCCTCAAGACCTGGCTCTTCGGCTAATCAGATCTGCGGACCCCCCCCCTCAGCGCCTTGAGACCCTCACGGGTGAGTAGCGCGCTTACAATTCCCTGATTGATTGATTGATTGATTGGTCTTGCTAGCGGGATACAATGCCATAGTAACGTCTTTAAGAGTTTTATTGTGACTCCAGTTCTCATTTGAGTGCAATAGCAGTGCTTTTTAGTTAGTTTGTCCTTGTGGGCGGGGCTCTCTTTTTGTTGCCTTGTGGCTTCCTGTTGGCGCCAAGCAGAACTTAACAGTCTAATAGGAGGTTGGAAAGACAACCCCCTACAGCCGCTACGTGTTCATATGTCCTTTTTCACCTGGGACCCAATGGGGCAAACTCCCCTTGTTGCTTTTCAGGTGTAGTGTGCTCCTGTGTCTCCTTCCAGTGCACCTTGTTTTTTGTGTTGGTCAAGGCCCGAGGGTCCAATTGTCTCTTTGCTCTTGCCTGCTCCCTTTAACTGTTACAATCAGTATGGGCCTCGCAGCTCACATGGGGGCCTATGCGTGTCATCATATATGCTTATTAAATATTATACATTGGTGTTTAAATAGATGGTTCAGCTTTTACAGTTGATATAAACAGGGTTATATTGGGCTCTTCAAGCATACTTTTTCCAACAAGGAAGGCCATTTCATGGGCATACTGGCAAGGGGCTAGCACATGTCCTTGAGGGGGGGGGGTGCTGTTAATTCAGGATCTTCCATCACTCTGGGTCAGCATACTTTCTGGGTGCAACGTGCTTCTGAGCGCTTCACTCAGTGATTGTCCACTGCGCCTGCCCCTTGGCCTTTCTTTACTCACTGCGCACTCTGCTGCATCAGAGCTTCTTTCCATCTCGAAGGAGCCTTGGGCCCCCATAGCCGTCCGCTGTTTGCTCAGTAATTTCAGTGCACAGGGAGGCCTTTCGTCCTTCACGCTCTCTTACCTCTAAGGGGGCTGCATCGTCACAGGCACTATTTTGGTGCATCTCCATTGATTCCCAGCTGCACTCTGGTTGCTGCTCTTGATCCACCATTGGGGTCAGCCGGAGTGCTAGACTATGCTCCTGAAGCACTGGTCTAGATTTGCCCATGTTTAAGGAGGTATTGTAATGCAGTTTAATCTGTGAGTTACAGACGGCCTGGCTAAAGCTTGGAAGAAGATGTCTTATTCCATATGTGCCACCCTTCATGAGCCCATTCAATCTAATGTGTGCAAAGACCGCTGGTATAAGAGCCTCACCCACTCCATAGAGCCTCCACAGAAACCCATGTGCCCCAGTACCCATAAAAGATACTGCCATTCCAGTGAATCAATAGCTTTGGTAGAGTTTAATAGCTACCAACAGGCCAATACTGGGGGGCGTTCATCTTCAGAAGTTGTGACCCTCGAGACAAGTGCAGGCATATGCTATTCATCAGCAGTTGCAACCTTAGAGGCCAATTCAAGTGAGTACTTGTCTTCAGCAGCTGTGACCCAGGAGGCTGATGCAGATGAACACTTATCTTTGGTAGTTGCAGCCCTGGAGGCAAACGTAGCAGCTTCTATATGGTGGGCATTTTGAATGGCAGCGGCAACACTAAGCCCTCTGAGATGACAGTGGAAACGCCAGGCCGCACGGTGGCACCTTGGTGAATACTTTTTTATGCAGGTCAAGATGGGAGCTGCAGCGGAGACCGGGGAACCCTTCAGAGTTCGGGTCAGGACATAATATGTTCCATTTCAGCAGTCAGGTACCTCTGGATGCCCCACACCTCATGAACACACTGGGCTTTCTCCTCCTGGACAGTCTCTCCTCCTTCAGGGCCAGGTACTCTCCTTCCCTCTTAGAGCAGCCTGGCCAGCCTTTAAGTGCTTAGGAAGATCCTCATTTATTCTAGCATTTTCAGAATTCAGGTGATGTCCCCTCGCCCCTTGGAGACTGGTTGTCATATAGATCCCCAGCCCTGGACATGCAGCAGCCCTTTGAGTACTCTAAGGAGCATTGGCAGGTTAAAAAACAAGTTAGGGCAAAAGAAACCTTGGAAACTGGGAACATGGAGAAGTGGCCAACAAGGCAATGTAAAATACAGAACAGTACCAACAGGTGTGCAGCCCCAGCCACTGTAAGACTGTAACCTGCAAGTACACTTCTGCGTCAATAGAGGCACACAAGGTATTTAATCCCAGCCTGTGTATGGCTTTCTTGTCTGGTAACATGGGTTGTTGTGATTCCTTGCTTATTGTTCTACTTTTCATCCAGCTTATTCTGTCCCTTAAGCGTTGCCTTTTCTCCCTATCCTCCCTGCTCCCCAGTTTTCTGTCTTTGCTAAGTTTGTTCCTGTCCTGTTCCCTGCCTCAATTACCCTTTATGAGTTTGTGTCCCTTTCCCAGGCTCCCCCTTTCTCAGTGCTGGAGTGGCTTTCCATATTAGTTCAGTTCCTAGGCAGGACACACTGTACACCCAGAGGTTAGTTACAGCCTCTCAACTGTTTACACAAGGTAAGTTACAATTTACCTCAACTGTTATAAGTTTACTGTTTCACCTGTATTATGTGAGTCTCTCACTTATTTCATGTTCTCCCACCAAAAGTTGAAGCTTTGACCAACCCTACTTGGGATTTGTGATGCTGTTACTCACATAATCTAGGCTAAATTGCCCAAATACCAACCTGCAGGACTGTGTTTCTATTTCAGTATCTCCTCACCCCCTTTTCCATCAACCTTGAACAATTTCCAAGGAGGGGAGTAGACTCCTAGGTGGAAAAATAGGGTTTGGACTCGACATCATTACGTTCACAGCACTGTGGTTGTGACAAGCACTCTCTTCCTTGGACAAGAAATGTTTTTGAAATGGAACAAAGTGTGGTAGCTTGGATCCCACTTTTATACAGAATTCTAAGACATGGAATGTGTTTCCAATATCTCAGGCTTCAGAACCAGTTTGAGTAGGTTCTCTTTTAAAAGTTATTTCCAGGCTGCCCTCCAGACAGTCTCTGTGCAAAGTGATGGTTTTAAAAGCTGATAGCAAAGGGGCAGGCTCCTAGCAGGGGAATCCAAAACTTGGGCACAATGAAATGGGCGTTCTCTGCACCTGCCTGGTATCACTTTTGTGAAGCAGTCTTCAACAACAGATAACAAGCATTTGCAATGCAATAGGTCTTGCAGTTACAAGAGTTTGAGCTATTGGCATTGTAAATGACAATGCCTTTTATTTATGTGCTGTTTTTAAAACAAATAAACAGTAGCGGTCGGTGGTGGGAGTGCCGCCGGGCGCTGACGTGGGGTGGGGGAGGGGCAGGGTGGGGGGTAGTAAACTATGGATTATGGCCGATTACAGGTAAGTACACATATGAATAAATAAAACGAATTTCGTTTCTGGCGCTGCATCGCCAAATGCGATGCAGCGCGCGCAACGAAATTCGTTTTATTTATTTATATGTGTACTTACCTGTAATCGGCCGTAATCCATAGTTTACTGCCCCCACCCTACCCCTCCCCGCCCCACGTCAGCGCCCGGCGGCACTCCCACCGCCGACCGCTACTGCAAATAAATAAAAGGCATTGTCATTTACAATGCAAATAGCTCCAACTCTCTCAAATGCAAGGCCTATTGCATTTCAAATGTATTTGCCTCCCGTACTATAAAAATAAACAAAAAGTGTTAGGAGACCGTGCTCGTCACAGTATAATTTACATTGTTGTCATTTCATTCCACCACTTCCACTAAGACATAGTTGAATTACAGGTGCGTAACTGGTCCTTTCACCTGCCCCTACCCACCCTAGCTCGGCTCTCAGACTTTGTATCTGAGAAGCATTACACAAGGGAGGTTTTACAGCAGCAAATCGAACATGATAAATTGTTCTAGTCTTTTTAAAGCCTGTCGGCTGAGCTGCATCATGTATAATGAATACATAAATAATGCTACAGCGGGGAGAGTAGGAAAGGTCAGTGAAATGATGGATGAGCTTGGACCCGTGGCATCACACCCAGTGGACTGTGGACATGCAGGGACCCCAGGTCATGAGAAGGCTCTGGTGACCTAGCACAGTCCTCGCTGCAAAGGCACATAACACATGTCAGAAGCAGGACCAGATGCGCAGCAGTCATCTGTTGGAGCTCTCTTAAGATCTGCGTGTCCTATTAAGAACATATGCAGTTTACCCCCTTTAATTAGAAAATAAATACTCTGTGTTCCAGATTGCAGGCCTTTCTCCGTTTGCTTCATTCAGACTTGACAGACTTTCAATAACAACGTTAAGACACTGCATAAATAAACACAAAAACGCAACTACGTAGTACCCGCATTCATTGTGACAGACCACAAGACGTGGTGATACACGAAAGTAGGTTGCTTGGAGGTTCAGGGGGTACCTTGTGCACGTGAGGTGTGAGACATGTGGAAAGTGTTGTGTGGAATGACCAGCCATTACATCTAGGCGCCTTACCTTTTTTTGTTGCAGTTTTATATAGTGCAAACTCGACCTGGAGGTATTGGTGCGCTTTACATGAGCACTAGTTACCTGACACATGGCCGCATTTCTTTTTGGCAGGCACGCTGAGATTAAGTGGTTTGCCCAGAATCACAGATGCGGATCCGACGCCGAGAGTCGAACCTGGTTTCCCAGCTCCATAGTCGGCAGCTCTAGCCGTTACGCCACATCCTTGTCATAAATACAGAAACATTCCAATAACAGGAGCACAGCTTCCATAATATAACCCTTCAATAGATTGAGGAACACAAGATAAGCATCTCTACGAGCCAGTGGGGGCTGTAAACTTTACCCCATTGCCACGAAGGCCTGGCCCAGGTGAGGCGGAAGAGTCGAGGCATTCATTACTAGAGACAGATGTCCTGGGATCCGCCTCTGGGCACACGCCACTGTCCGGTTTCAACGCTGGATGTTGTTGGGCTCCTACAGTGTGTGGCGGTTTGCTCCTGCAGAGAAATTACACTTACTCTCTCAAATACTGCGGCAAACCCCCAAGGCTGCGTTGGAACGTATTTCCTCCCAAACTCGTTTATGAAAGGACCTCACCCCACAACCCAACAAGGCAAGCACAGTGCGAGCCTTCGAGTTGCTGCTGGTCCGCCGTGTTACTGGAAACTGCACCATAGTGTGAGCATCACTCACGTTACTATAACACCGGCTACCCAGCGCTTTTTTAAAACAAGTACACAGCGTGCACAACAAAGTTTTCCAAAACACATTTGTTCATGCGTCATGAAACCAATACATACATTTAAAAATCAAAAGTTCACTTAAAATCCAATTACGTTTTAAAATCCGTTAAAGTGGCAGCTAAAGATAAAGTCACTGTATGCCATGATTTTAAATACTTGTAACGGATCTGCAGAACTTTAATATATAAATACAGTGCCTTATTCAACAAGTATAAATACATTTGTCAAACGTGTACATTTTTAAAAAACGACGTATTGGTTTTCACACTATGTATTTTAACAGTTCTATACATTGCTAACAACTATTTCTTAAAAATATCATTTAAAACAGCTGTTAATTACGTGTATGCCGTAAAAGAAGTAATACTCACGAGCTGTTATCTGATTAAACTGGAGATCATCCCGCACCCATGCGCCGTGCTTACACCATCGTCCGTGGTGTTCGGGAGAGGAGGGGGGGGTGGAGGGCGCGGGGCGGAAGGGGGAGAGGTATGAATGAGCTCAGGAATGTCAGAACTACGATTGCAATTGAATTTAGGAGTTAATTGGTTTTGTGTCCCTTTAATAGAGACAAAATCTCTCCTTTAAAGAGGAAGATTTTCTGTAGAGGGGAGAAGGGGCCAGGCTTCCATTGTGCCGCCGGCTCGGCTGCCAGACGCTGATAGCATTTACAATACTTTAAACAAGTTTTAAAAAAGCATTTGTTTGTCACCCAAGTTGTTCTTCATAAGCACACCACATCCCCACGAATGCATACTCGTAGTCTGTGTGCATTCCTTACTCCTTCTGCTAACACGCACTGCCTGCAGAGATTTCGACGTGTTTTTACACATTCTACAGTCTTATCTTGTACAACATGCCACAAGCTGAACTTTGAGCTGATTCGCTTGTTTAGAATTTGATACGGTTCAATGAAATTCTATTACTCATCAAAATTTCTACACTGATACCGTACCGCACGCTGCTATTATATTCCATAAAGGAAATCCACTTAATGTGACGTAATGACATTTATAAAATTCACAAACAAAGAGACAACCTGTAGGTACTGGTCTGCAGGTGGGGAGCAGCCTTTGATTAGTAAAGTATTAAACAGAGTACAATTATTAGACCAGAATGGCTTATTGTCGAATGGCATTTAGTTATGTACTGCAAAACTATTGTTTATTTAGCGTGAATATGGCTTGTGGGCATTACAGTGCTTTACAATGAGGAATTTAAAGCTATAACCGTGTAATAAGGCAATCACATAGAAAACGAGGTAAACCAGTGGTGCGCGCGCACCACAGAGGAGGGGGGGGGAAGGGAGCGCGGCAGCGAGGCGAACGCGCGCTGCTGCGCGTGCTAGACACCGGTGAGAATGGGCGCGGCAAAGGCGGGACATGCGCCCGCCTTTGCCCAATTGCGTGCTGTTTTTCTTATAAAGACGCACGCAAAGCTCAATAGCCGGGGGAAAAACGAATCGCACACGCACGAGCGTGTGCGATTCCTAGCTCACCTTCTAAACCCCATACAAGAGGTCTCGCGCTGCGCGAGCAGCGCTGCGCACTGCAACGCTAGGCGCGAGACCTACAAAAAGGGCAGACCCTGTCTAGAAACTTCCTCACCTTGAACGCCATAAACTGCAGTCGCACCCCTCACCTCTTCCATCTACGAAATGGTAGTACTCAGGAAGAACTAATCAGCAGCCTTTTACTAATAATGCAATGGAGTGGGATGCATTTATAAAATGCAGCGTTCACAACCTTAGTCATCTTGGTGCTAGGTACATCGGGAAAGAGTGAGTTGTAAACAAGAGAAACAAGTTCCGATTAACAGAACAAAAAGGTTTTCAAAGCCTTCTAAAATGATAGGTGGGTTGTAATAAATTTTAATATCTAATGATAGCTCATTCAAAGCTGAGGACCAGACAAGGAAAGAGCATGACTACCAGACCTTTATCTTTTAAAGCATGGAATAGAAAGCAGTCGTTACATAGGAAGAGGGGTTCCCCAAAATACTTCTAGGTCCAAGAGGAGGGGAAATATAACAATCAAGAAAGAAAACCTCTGAGCTGACCTATATTGCTTTTCTGTGCGACCTTAATCGGTTCAAGCTATGCAACCAGCTTCAAAGAAAATTCACTTAGAATCATTTATGTGTAAAAAATGCATATATCTTTATTAATTTTTTGGTCTTAAAACGTAAGTTATTCATAAGATTACATCTCATATGAAGTTGTCCTAAAATTCAGGTTAAACAATGATACATTCATATACTTAAATATCTACCACTGTGAAAATAGGTGGTAACATTTGAACAGTCAGTACAAATTACTAAATCAAATTTAAAGTGCAATGTATTACATTATAATCAGATCTTCATCTGTGGCTGTGTGGCCTGAATTGGGACAACAACAAGGAATCTAAAAAACAGCAAATATTTACAATCAAAAATTGTGTACATTAGAAGCACCCCACGCTACACTTCACTCCTACATTCACTCCTCACATAAACCCAAGCAGCCTAGCACTCATACACAAACACGGAACCCTCTCCCATGAAGATCCTAGAAAACTTAATAAGGACAGATAAGAACGAGTAATTCCACATTCAAAATAATAGTTGTATCCGTCTCTGAAGGAACTCTCCATGCAAACAATAATGGTCTACGCGCGTTTCGGTGGGATTCGCAATGACACCACCTTCCTCAGGACCAAAACATGCTCAAAAACATCTCATATGGAATGAGCGGGGGTATCAATAAAAACAGACACACAGACAAAAGTCAGAAAGGCACAGTGGCGTAAAGGCATCCAAAATCCATGCCGTCGAACAATTTCATATCCAAAATCTTTTATCCAGCTGTTATAAGTCCAATCAGAAACTCAAAGTCTCAGCACATATATTTTTAAATATTAATCCTTTTTGATAATCTTCTTACTGTGATTAGAAAGGCCTTCAGTCCTCCTTTATACCAGTCAACAAAAGCAGCCTATTCCGCCACTGATTGATTCCGTTCATTCCATATGAGATGTTTTTGAGCATGTTTTGGTCCTGAGGAAGGTGGTGTCATTGCGAATCCCACCGAAACGCGCGTAGACCATTATTGTTTGCATGGAGAGTTCCTTCAGAGACGGATACAACTATTATTTTGAATGTGGAATTACTCGTTCTTATCTGTCCTTATTAAGTTTTCTAGGATCTTCATGGGAGAGGGTTCCGTGTTTGTGTATGAGTGCTAGGGTGCTTGGGTTTATGTGAGGAGTGAATGTAGGAGTGAAGTGTAGCGTGGGGTGCTTCTAATGTACACATTTTTGATTGTAAATATTTGCTGTTTTTTAGATTCCTTGTTGTTGTCCCATTTCAGGCCACACAGCCACAGATGAAGATCTGATTATAATGTAATACATTGCACTTTAAATTTGATTTAGTAATTTGTACTGACTGTTCAAATGTTACCATCCTATTTTCACAGTGGTAGATATTTAAGTATATGAATGTATCATTGTTTAACCTGAATTTTAGGACAACTTCATATGAGATATAATCTTATGAATAACTTACGTTTTAAGACCAAAAATTAATAAAGATATATGCATTTTTTACACATAAATGATTCTAAGTGAATTTTCTTTGAAGCTGGTTGCATAGCTTGAACCGATTAAGGTCGCACAGAAAAGCAATATAGGTCAGCTCAGAGGTTTTCATTCTTGATAGAAAGCAGTCGTTGACAGATCATAAGCTTCTCATCTAATTATAGAGGGGGAAACCGTGCAAGTGGTTTTTTCTCAGTGCCAAAGAGAGTCTGTGTATTGGACAGTCTTGAACACAATTCTCTGTTTTACCCGAAGTCAATGTAGACAAATCCGTGCCTGGTTGGCATGATCTGATTTCATTAACCTTCCGACTACTTGGACAGACAGGGTTTGTATTCTTTGCAACTGGTTCAAGGAAAATTCTGGTAGGCCTAGGTAAAGAATATCACAGTATGTGATCCTGGAGAGGATACTGGTGGAAATGACTTGTGCATGAAGATGGTTTAGCTGAAAAGGAGGATTTCTTTTTACTATTTTGAGATACAAGAATGAGGATGAAATAGGTTTTATCTGTGCCTGCATGGATAGAGGAGGGTCCAGAAGAACACTCAGGGGTTTGACCTTAACTACAGGAGTTGGAGTGGTACCTAAAGCTGTATGCCAAGAAAAGTCTTGCCATCTTTCTGTGTTATTACCAATTAGCAGCAGAACAAGGTTCTCATGGAATTTTAAAGGTAGCCTCTTCACTGTCTGGTCATCTGAGTTTTCAACCCATCAGGCACAGGAATGCAGGCGATGTACTTCTACTGTCTGTGGAAGCTATACTCACCATCAGTCTTGTGCCTTGCTAAACCAGGGGGATCCAAAATGGATCCCACTGGCCCAAGTTCTCCAACGCATACAACACACAAAGTCATACTACCATACATGTGCTAGACACATATGGCACATACACCCAACATACACACAGAATGCCAGTGCAAAGTTCTGGGTTTCAAATAAATGCCCCTTTCAGATGAAACTACCTGGAACCATTAGAAAAGTAAAGTCGCCGGATCGGCAAAACCAGTGGCAAAGTCCATGTGCATTCCCATGACTCATTCTAGCTTTGTGCTTCACTGTTTAATCTGAACTTGTAACAAGATAGGAGTGATGGTTGTCTCAATACAGGAACAGTATCGAGGAGCATACACTGTTAATTATTCAGATAAAACTCAAAGAAATTAATTGCTGCTGGATCGCTAGTTAGCATTTTTTATGGTCGGAACTACAACTGTATCCGGTTGTCTTTGATCCTCTGACTTTTTTCTTGATTAATGAAAACATTCTTAGCAAATGTTTTTGCTTTGGTTCGTCTTGCACAGCTCCAATAATTTCACCTTTAGCGACACAGTATGAATGCCTCCTGTCGTCCCTTTTAATCATGGCTCTTGTTCCTAAGACCAACAAAATAGAATTGGAGTTCTATTCCATTATTCCTAGCTAAAGTATTCAGGTGACCGGCCTGCTTAGAACACTCTAGTTTTTTCAAAGTAAATGCTTCAGACCCCAAGGACACACAGTCATGAGCATCAAGGAGTCGCCAAGAAGCAGGGGCTAGGACAGGCAGTAGCTCACCTCTCTACAGACTTCTAACCTGAATCCAGATTCAACTATGAACTTTTTCACTGCAGCAACTTTCATATATGCTATTGGAGCTGGAATTACCACAGCTGCTGACTTCAGACTTGCCCTCAAATGGAGCCTCGTAAAAACATTTAAAGATAACTCATTCCCAATCAAAGGGCCATAAAAGAGTCCTGTATTGCTATTTTAGATCTCTACCTCTGGGGTAATTTTAGCACCTGCTGCATTCCTTGGCTACGATCGCCGTTTCACAGGCTCCCTCTCCGGAGTTGACTCGATTCCCTGTTACCCTTGGCCACCATGGTAGGGACAGAAAGTATAATCGAAAGTTGATAGGGCAGATATCCAAAAGTATCATCGCTGTCACAGGGACGTGGGATTGGCCGGAGGTTATCTAGAGACACCAAAGCAGCTGGGCAAGCCTGAATTGGTCTTGGTCTGCTAAATGCACGCATCGTAGGATATCAGTGCTCATCTGCATTTATTAGCTCTAGAATTACCACAGTTAACAAAGTAATAGACTGAGTGATTAAAGAAACCATGACTGATTTAATGAGCCATTTACAGTTTCACTGTCCCAGCCATGTGTACTGACATGTGCATGGCTTAATCGTTGAAACAAGAATGTCCCACTGGCAGGATCAAGGTTGCATGGGCACTGGTGGGCCCAGATTTCTCCATTACTGCAGAAGGGTCACGCAGGCTGATGCACAGCATGAGTGAGACAGAGGGTTGCCGGCCTGAACAGCAGGGACATCCCACAGAAAGGTTGTTCCAAAGTGCTGCATGGGGAGGGCCTCCGTGATAGGCAGATCCTCGAGTTGGACGGTCCCAGGTGGGGTGGAAGCTCTTTACTTGAAAGAACAGCTGAGGCTGGGAAAGCAGTCCATCTCTAAATAGAGTAAGTGTGCCCAATCGATCAGAGTACGGTGCTGGCTCAACCGTCTCTGAGCAGGTTGCCCTGCAAGGGGATGTCAGCTTCTCATCATTCCCTGCTTATCGGGAAGGCAGGCTTGGAGCAAAGGCCCATCCTACAAGTCTGAAAGGCAGCCGCAGGCAAAGGGTAGGCCATCCTGGGCCCTCGCAGCACCCGAGAGGAACGGCTCGATTACAAGAGGGTCCCTAGTATCTTGTACCTACTAATCCAGAGGAATGCTACCTGCCTTTCTTATAATCCATGCATAGTGAGTGACAGAGGGAGACATATGAGCAAATGTATCTGACCTCCTGGAGCCCTAGCTGGACTCAAAAAGTCAAATGAGCCCTCATTGGGACTTCCAGGGCAGCACGGCTATCTGGTCACGCCTTGAATTCCTATGGCATACACAACCAGATGGCCGAGCTAAGAGCGACCGAATGGCTAGGCTTGAAGGACAGCCATCAAGTCGCACCATGTCTTATGAATCTGATTCCACTGGCCCTTAGTGAGGCCAGAGGCTAACCAGGCCATGTCCTTGAGCACGAGCTGGGCCTCCGGCACGAGGCTGTGGGGAGGCCTCACAGAGCTCTGTGACCACTTTTTCACCCGGCCTGTAGGACTCCGTCCCGGGCTTTAAGTGACATGCCAGTCCTGGGAAGGGAGCCTAGGACCAGGGTCTTCAACCCTCACGGAAGTATAGAGGGGGCATTCAAAAGACTGTATCAGGCCACCTGGAGTCCTGACTAAAGCTTCAAATGGGCCTTCATTGGGACTTACAGGGCAGCTGGGAATACTGAACACGGAGTCATGTGAAAGATATGAAGTTTTTTGTTTATTTGTATTTGTATTTATTTATTAACTGTACAATTAATTAAAATCTTTACAGTAAAAAAGAAAAACAGTCAACAAGACTAAAATTAATAAAAACTTCAGGTTGTGTTTGGGCGGTGTGAGGCCACCCCACCCCTCCCGAGGCCCGTTCGATCAACCGGCGGCCCTCAGTAGTCGCTAAAAACAGTTTGCTTATTGAATCTGTTTATTTGTTCTATGTACAAAAAGTCACCAGTGATGTTGGCATGGCACATTTTGCGCCACCCATGTTGGAATGGTAAACGTCGCTGGTGTAATTTCACACATCCCTAATTATAATTTCACACAGCACAGTAGTTTCATGATTGCTAATAAAGTAAAACAAAAAAAAGCCTGTGGAACAGGATTAACAAAGAGGAGGGACAACATGCAAACTGTTTAGGGGACACAAGC